>FR990019.1:2402702-3604053 GCA_905404135.1 Hesperia comma
CACACACACACACTCACTCACATCCTTACAAACTTTCGCATTTATAATATTATATTAAGTATTAAGAAGGATAGGATAAGTTAAACATCATATCTTAAATAGCTTGTAGTGTTACTACTACCCATTGTGAGCTCATGCGCCCACCGATTACCTACTTAGTCAATTTGCCTTCGTCTGCCGTCCATTGTGCTTCTCCGTCACAGCAATAGCTCTTTAACTAAATATAGAAACTGCTCAATTCGTTTTTAACTCAGTTCAAGGATCAGGATGCACGTGCCAATCCTCGTTGTAGTAATTGGCTTAGCTACAATACATACATACCAATAAGTATCGCCGGAGTTACCTTGTTAAGAAGCAAATACGCCACTTCCTTCTTTGCCGTCCTTGATGAACTGGTGATAAGGATATCCATAACGATTGACCATGTTGTTTATTTCCGATAAGTTTGTGGCGACATCGTCCACATGATGCGATGTCGTCAAAACAAGCCTGAATCACGCTATTGAATTTTTGACACCGCTCCCATATCTACAAGTTTCGGACGAAATCAGCTAGAGATTTCTTTAACAAATTCTAATGCTTGATACAATAGCAGGTACCTCATTGCATCTGAACTTGCCTCCATAAAGAACATTTTACTGAACAGGGGCCGTATTATGAACTCTTAATTAACGTGTGGGGGACACGTTATGAACGTGAACTGTCTGGAATTAAGAGTTCATAATAAGGGGGCAGGGCAAAAAATATAACGGTGCAAGAAAGGCCAAGTAATACTGCACACGGAATACTGTTCTCACATCTGGTCCGGTCCAATCGAATACCAACGAAGCCCACTCGAGTCAGTGCAGTGACACGCTGATCAAATTGTCAGCGACCCCAATTTCACAGACAGATTAGAGCTGTGGTCGTCAAACTGCGGTCCGCTGCAGGTATCAGTGCGGCCCGCGCTCGGAATTTTTGAAGTGATGGGAGCAGGAAGGATGTAATGTACTTATATAATACGGTGTTGGTCGTGGGCGCTCATACAGTTTGCGAAGGAGCTGATGATGTGTAGGTATAAAAGGCGCTTGAGCTGCCCTTGGCTCAAAAAGTGTGCCCTTGTGCGGACCTTGGAGAGAAAAGTGTGACGACCGCTGGATTTGAGGATTTGCAGCTATAGATAGAATTTGTCTCTCATCGGGTTCTGTAGCATAAGCATTGACGTAGGTCAAACTCAGACGAATAACAGTAGGTGTATGCCCATGGTATAGTGTATTAAGTCCATGAGGTATACATACATAATACAGTGGCTAACACATTATGTAGGCAATAAAAAATCAATCCCATTGACAACAAAGAACCTTGACTGTAATACCTAAGGACAATAAAAACTATGTCATGTAGCATGTTAAGTACGATGTGGAATGTGTCACTATTGAATAAAATATTTATAAACTAACTTGACCATTAATTTATAGTACTTAATAGAGCTGGTAATACTGTCCATGTAATTGTAGAGTCTGTGTATTTTCAAATATTTTGTCTTATGTACTTTAGTTTTCTTAGGTTTTCAACTTTTGTGATTAAATAAGTAAAACAATATTTTGTATTTCATTGTTTAATTAATTCCAGTATTGAAGTTACATAGATGTGACTATCAATCAGTCAGCGGCCCGTCAGGATCCAGTGCGTATCCCAGGGCATGTAATTCTGACTTTTCGGAGTTAACGTAACACTTGAGTAGTCATATCAGCAAATGTCACATCGAGTTTAAGGTGACGGAAAGCATTGTGAGGAAACCTGCACGCTGGAGAGTTCGCAAAACACAAAGGTGTGTGACACCTGACAATCTTATCTTGGTCAGCCATTAGGAACAACCTTGACCATGCTGAGAATAATAGCCGCATTTATATAAGCCATTGTGCGTTGAGAACATGGCCTGACTGTCACATAAATGTGAAAATTGCAATGTATTCTAGATACAGTTAAAGGATAATTACACTAATAAAATAAATACAATAAAATAAATGAACAATTTATTTTTTATATTAATACAATTTTATCACATACAGGTACTTAAGAATAATTAAAAAGTCAACAAACTCCTCTATTCTTCCAGCATTTTCATGCATACCGGAGATAACTATCCTGCTAAAATATACCTTAAAATATTTTCACGTGTTTCGGCTCAGCCACTAAAGTCCAATCGTAACAGCCTCTACTTTTTGTAGCACTTCATCCTTTGGTGTTAATTGTCAAAATTAATTGTCAAGAGCGATAGGGATTTATTTTTCTCTTAATAAAATAAAAATCAGGTAGCCTAAAACTATTTATTTTCTACAGTCTCTTTATTTTCAGCGTTGTCTAACTTGTCTCCCTTCTCTATTGTTGATAATATTCTTTGTTTCGTCTCTCGGCGGTGCTGTACAAAGAGCCAGCTGTAATGAACGAAGAATAATAAGGAACTGTTTGGGATTGTGTAAAATATAAAAACAATAATAGTAATGAAACCTACTAACAATCTCTTTAGAATTAAAATTATGGAGTTAGCCAGGATGCCTTTGATTTAAATAAAGAATCAAATTTTCGTATAGATAATGGTTATAACTTTATAGAAGACTAGTAAATCCGCCCTCGCTTCGCTTCGGGGAACCAGTCCCTTCAAAATCTCTATAAATTTTAACAAATTATGTTATTCCAATGTCCAAGCTATATTACTGCAAAGTTTCATGAAAATCCGTTCAGTAGTTTTTGCGTGAAAGAGCAACAAACACACACACACACTCACTCACTCACATACATCCTTACAAACTTTCGCATTTATAATATTAGTAGGAAGTAGGATAGGATTGTTATTTTTTTTAGCACGTTACGGAAATCTGAATTTACCAGACAAAGCTTAGAACTACCGCATCGAAATCGTTCCATCATATTGAAAGCTATACGGACACACACACACAGACATCGACGTCAAACTAATTACACGCCATTTCTTGTATCGGGGTTTATAAAATAACACTAACAAAAACATAAAACTTACATCAGCATGCCGATAGGAGGGAAGCACATGGTAGCACTGAACAGGAAGACCGTCCCGGGGAAGATGGTGAGCGTGTTGGCGTACAGCGCCGAGTACGTGGGGTCGAACATCAGGGCGCCCATCGTTTCCACCAGGCTGAATAGCGAGTTCATTTTACCTGGACACAGATGCCATGGAAACTTACTACCTTAGATCAGGGATAGGCAAATGTACGTTACAATTGAAGCATTGTACTCATTTGCACTGATTGGGCAAAATGTAATTTTTACAGATTACACTTTAATTTTGCCCATGTTATCATGGTTATGATCACATCTGTAATCATAACAAAGGTAAAGGCATAATGATGATTAAATTAGGCCAATTACACAAATAAATAGTAATAAATAACGCGAGTCAGACAATAGACAAGAGGAGAACGGACGCAGGCGGAGACTAGTTTGAACCGATTGTTCTTAATTTTCGCCTCACTGGGAATCGAACCCTGGACCCATTAAATGGTCGCTCGGCAGAGTACCTAGCGCTATACGAGTAGTCAACTGTATGGACAGATAAAATATTGGTAACTTTTGTTCTATTTTGAACGGGGATTAATAAATTCTATTGTGTAGTATTCACCAAAATTTGTCCCTTCTCAGAACTCAACTGCCCTTTTAACGTTTCATCAACATTTCATGCTGAAATACGAATACACATTCAATTTAGAACTGATTTACAGCAATGGTATGATTAATTTGGTAGCGTGGCAAATATTTTCAACAGAGAACCAAAAATTTAATCCGTTCAGTGATGTTTTTGACGGAATTAGTGCCATTGCCGTAGAACACTACGATTTAAACATGCGCATTAATTACACATAATGAATGATCATTGAAAATGCATCGGCTTATTGATGTAGCATTATTGTGATTGTGAAATAATGGAACATCAATTAATATTGATGATATTTTGTTTGTTTCGCTGTTTACATTACGACAGGTGGTGGGAATTGTGTGGTTTTAACCTCGTTTTCGTTAAACGAAATACTCGTACTCTGTTATGAAATGTATTGTGACTTATAAAAGGGCTTAAGAAAGGATATGGGTTTGGAAAAGGATTTTTCGATCCTTTAATTTATTGATTACGTCAATGATATCGATGCAAAATTGATTTTAATTTTTTGTTTAACTAAACATGTTAAATAATAATGTTTAGGGAAATATTATGGCAGTTTAATTCAGTCAGATTGTAGTCAGTTTGGTCAGCTTGCATTTATGCTGTTTCGCTTTATCTCCACTCGTTTAGGTTGCATTTTCGGAGGCCAATTACAGGTCAGTACAGACTATCCATTAACCGTTGTGGGATGTTCTTTGGTGACCCCTGATAAGATTTTTGCTGGTGAATAAAATAAAACACCTACCCATTTCCTCTCGACGCACCAGTTTCGATATCATGGACCTTAGAGATGTGAACGTCGTTGCATTCAGAATTTCGACAAGAGGCACTGAAATTAAGATACAATTATAACATATAGTACAGATATAGAATACTCGTAGGTTTAATGATAAAAGCGAAATGGGTTACAGCTCCCCTAATTAAATCACAGTTATAAGGAGATGAATTTGGTATTATTCTAATACCTAATTTTCTCCTGAAAATTTACTCTCAGTGAGTGTATGTGTGAGTCGCAGTGTCAACGAACATTATCTTTAAACTCTTTTTATTTTCTAACTTCTATTATTATATATCCTAAGGCCATCAACTAAAAATATATTAATGTATAAGCATGCTTCATTGTGTAAGGTGCTTATGCATTTTCCGTGTAACTCTGTCTTGTTATAATAATAACACTTTTCATTATGCAGGAAACGTAAAATGATAAGAAAATCAAAAATATGGAGAAATACAATGTTATTGCTAATTATATTGTTATAGCTAACTATAGCGAACATTGAAAAGAATTTAGGACCTTTGCTTTTTTAGATATAAATTATAGCTTGACAACAATTCTACCTGATGATAGGTGGTGATGTGGCCTTGTATGGTAAAGCACACTAAGTTAGTTAAAACCTATTTACTCTTGATTTGAACACACCCAGATTATAACGAGTTAATTTACATTGACACAATAAACGCACACATATTAAATCTCATGACACTCCAAACACGTATATATACACACCCAAGAATAGAAATTTAAATTCATCATTCAAATTTGTTCGTAGCTGGGAATCGAACCCATAACCCATTGAAACTATTACGCCACTGGTCAGTTGTCTAAAATTTTACATAATGTTATATTTTAATTTAAACAGTTATAAAACGAATGATTTACGTTTTAATACTTAAACACATACCTAAAGGATTATTACCAAATACAAAACGAAAACTTGTTATTAAAATAGCATAATGGAAATGTGTTAAAATTATTTTGAAAGACCGTCATATAATACAGTGGTAGTCCCAATGGATATTTTACGTTGTACAATAAATTATTCTTCTGAAAAGTAAATAACTATTGTGGGCTGCGGACCGTGTGCAAGCCCCCGTTCTCTGATGTTGATTTAATTACGGCTGTCTTTAATTTATTGGTGCCCTTTAAAAATTATGAAAAAACAAAAAGCTTTCAGTGTGCGGGGGCTGTGTTGATTCAAATTAATCTTTTTTTAATTTTATCTCCATTCTTTTGATGTATTTATAATTTTAATTTAGAAGGCTTGCCTGTGATCTATGTATACCATCTTGTTGCTCAAATCTTTTTTTAATTTGCCTCCATTTTTCAAACATGACCCTTTTTCTATTTTCAAACAAAGAAATATTTTTAGAATATTAATTAAAGATCCTACAAGCATCTTTTGGCGCGTGGATGACGTGTGGGTGACAGAGTCAGCGCCTTAAAGGAAAGGCAAATTGTAAGGCGCTGTCTCTTTCACCCACACGTGACCCACGCGCCAAAAGATCCTTGTAAGACTGTATGAGACTTTGGCACAGAGTACTAAGATGCAATAGTGACTAATTACCCATAAACATCTCCAAGTCTGTCCTGACGAAGGCAATGAGGATAGTGCCGACTAATTTGCTCACCACTGATATCAGACAGAGCATTGAGTCGTGGAAACCCCATCGTTTGCTGAATACGGTTATGGAGAATAGGGCTCCTGTAAAAATAAAAAGTATCTTATGTATTTATTCCGTTTTTTGTCCCGGTGATTATTGGATGATAAAAAATTGGTTGTGATCTCATTTTGAAGAGTTCCAGCCGAGGTTGTGCAGAAAAATAAAGAGGAGAAAACATCGAAAAACTATCCTAATACACTTTACATACATTAGACATACTTTACACGTCGTTTGTACATAGCTTTGTTCTAAATTGTTAAGTTATGTAGGTATTCAATAAATATATGCTCTATAAAATTGTAAAAATGGGTTAATTAGTTAATTATAAAAAAATAAAAACTAATTACAGAGTGTATTGTTTTTATTTTTTAATGAAATTAGTTTTAGCGGTAATTTTAGTTTAATTACTACAAAAAGAGTTATTTAATCGATAAAACCATATCTTCCTTATCATCTTAAAAATGGATATAAAGGCATATTAATATATTATTATTACGATTACTTGTTTTAATATTTACGCTATTCGACTCAAAGAAATCCGAAATTAATTCATAGAATACGAATAAGTAGAAATTATAATGAACGTATTCACAATGAAAACTCGTTTTTGTTGTGAACTTTCGACAAAAACATTTGTATTGCACCGATACCTGCATTTTTCGTACGAATTTCCGCGCTACACGTCATTGTGGTGTGGTGTGGACGGCGGACGTAATTAAAACTTTGGTTTCCACAGAAACTGCCAGATAACTGTACAGTGTATAGCGAAGTTTCTCATATAAGGGTGTTCATATCCTCGTTATTTAAACGAATGATATTCACATCTTTGTTCAACTTTTGTTCGGGTATAGAACAATAGTGTTGTATGTGTCGTTAATTTGAATTTTTAACGAAGCATTGTGGGGTCGTAGTTTAATGTGGACTGGCATAATGGGGTTTTATTTAGTGCATATGCCCTATAGACATCATAGTGAAATAGATTATTATGTCACATATTATAAAGTTGGATGTCGGGGAAAAATATGTGACCTGTTCAATTAGTAAGAGGTAATAATTTTTAAAGTGTACGTACATATTAATAAATAAAAATCTACTGATAAAACAATAGGAGAGAGAAATGTATTCAACGATGGGTTATTATTTTGAACGATATACATACGTGTAGATATTATATTAAGCAGACTGCACCATCTTACGACGACTGATGATTATATCTTATTGTGTTTTATTAAGTAAGCATAGTTTATAACTTGGATGTGGGCTACGCATACTTTGCGTAAATGTATGTTTTCTCAATAAGTAAAAGTGTGACATTCTTCAAGAGAAAAATAAAATCATAAACCATCCCATACATAGTATACTTATTTTATTAAATCAGTCGATTCTACATCTTACTTGCGTGTATCACAAATCTGTTTTGTATAGTAATACATAATTATCCATGATTTAGTAATACTGGTTACGTCGAAAACTGCTCGAGAAATAGATAACAATTGTGTATTATATTTCTAGCATCAGAAAATATAATAATAATTGACGGGCCACGTAGCTAAGTCGGTGACCCTGCCTGCAAAGCGTCTTGGGTTTGATTCCCAGTGGGGGCGAACAATTATGTGATTCTTAAGAAAAAACATAATTTTACATTCATCAAAGCTGGAAAATTGTAAGTTAATAAATACGTAGTTATTGGTAGTCAGAGACTGTTTTCAAACGATCGAAAATAAATTTTTCAATAGATATAAACAATTCTTACCCATAGAATGCGTGATGATACTGTAGGTCGAGTATATGCTGTACTTCACGGCGTCCCACTTCAGTTTATATCGCAAGTACAAATACGTTACTATTCTTTCACCTGTTAGAAAAAATGTTTTAATTAAGCTCACTTAAGCTGATTTTATTTGCATTTGGAACGGTTATAGCCTTGAAGCGCTGATAGCCTAGTGGTTAAGAATTCGGCGTCCTACGCTGGGGTCCGGATTCGAATCTCAGGTCAGGCACTTCTAACTTTCCGGAGTAATGTGTGCTTTAAGCATCTAAATTTTACTGCCACATTCCTGACGCATTGAATGACACCTCATATGTAGAATTCTGTCGAGACGTTTTGGCTGCAGAGCGCGTCCAAGGAATGGACACATGTACATACAGTTCATTTTAACTCGGCTGATATGAACATAGCTACGAGTGGCTGCGCAGATGTCGATTTAAAGGCCAAAATGGTGGTAGGAGGCGAGGAGTGCGGGCGGTAGGATAGTTAGCCAATACCATGGACGTAAATACGTCCATGGCCAATACGAAGTAGCGCATCACAAAACACTGTCAAGGCCGCCGTGTTTTGATTGGTCAGTTACTGACATTACTGTACCTATGCAAACATCTCGGAAAACGTAGTTCACATCAGCTGAGTATAAATGAACTTACAGTAGGTACATACGCTCGAAAAACATTACCCTCCTTCTGACGCAGTTGGATAAAAAGATACCAAACCTTGGATTCAACTATTTAAGTTAGTAAGAAGAATAAAGGAGCACTCACCATGATGGGGTCCATATATAAGTGACACCACTAGCAATATCGTAATGAGCTTCTTTCTGATCTTTCCATCTCGTTTTTGAAATGCTACCATACCAGTTTCTTTGACTAAGGACACCAAATCCGTGATTTTCACTGGATTCGTCTGGAATTTAGCGTGTGTTTTGCTTAAATAAATTTTAATTACGGTAATTTTAATGGCGGATCACCTTTTGCGCACAACTTACGTGAATTGTAGCATAATTTCTTTATTTGTAACTGTGGTGTACAATAAAGTGTAATAAAAAATAAATAAATTTTGATGACTAAACTTAAGTCGCCAAGGGTATGATATTGCCGGATCCCGCTAACACAATTTTATTACGTGTACTCACAGTTCAATCTAGCTCGTAAGAAAATTTACTTAAGGCATTTTAAATTCTCGCCGCCAATCTACAATGAACCTTATTAACAGGGATGGAAAGCTGGCATTTATGAGGGTCGCTATTAAAACGGATTCCATAATATCGAACGCGAACGGAGTGTAAGTTTAAGTTTCCTAATTTTTATATTGGTGAAAAGGTAAAAACTAATCGCTCGACTTGGTTTTGGCACTAACGTGCCTCCAGATTTATTATGTCCATTCATATTGACTTATTTAAAAGTGGAAATATGTTATTTGTCAATAGCCGACAAACCAGTAAAACGATGGTAACAGGTCACCGTCTTCCATGTAATTATTAGTGTGACATTATTAACACGTAAGACACAAAAAGGAGAATCTAAGCGATCAAAAAACAACAAAGCGAACAAAAAAGAGAAGCTAAGTTGTTTGGATCCTAAGTTGTTTCGATCCTAAGTGATTTACGAAGTCAAGCAACAATAAGCGCGGTCGGTAGTTGAATGGGTGACCGCTAGTGGCAAAAATGGTTTCGCGCTTCCGTGCTTCGGAGGGCACGTACAACCGTCGGTCCCGATTGTTATCGATATCGACGATAAAGAGATTATCTATTAATTGTTACCGCTTCGGAGGTCTTTGGGCGCCATGAAAAACTTCCGTTACTTGGATTGACCACTAACCCCTCCACCAATTCGCACTGGAGTAGTGTGGTGGAGTATGCTTAGGGGTTATCTATGCTACGAAACGTCTTATAGATTTTAGAATTGGTATATTAATAGATTGAAGCCAAAGGCACACATCAATGTGTTAATTAAGGGTAATTACACAGGTTAGTAGGCGTAATAAACCTTAAAATAAATTGATGTGTATTTAAAGCAAATGAATTAATTTAATGTTATAACAGTGTGATATGATGTTGATAACATTACGATTTGTAAATAAAATGTAATCTTCTTACCTTTTCATTGTCTGTCGTACCGGGCTTTGTTTTACTTTTTAAATAAATGAATCCATAAGCCAACGTTGCTAAATAAATTGCGCTAGATATAGCAAAAACTCCGTAATAGCCCAAAAGTTTCAGAAGAACCCCGCTTAGAGCAGTCCCTATGGGAATTCCTGCCGTAAGACACAAATTGACGAGACCCACGCGAAAAGTTCTGGACTCTTCGTCGGTAATATCACTTATGTAGCTAAACACACCGAGGTAAACCGTAACCCAACCGCCAGTTATTGCGGGAAAGAATGCTTCCAAAAACATTGTGATTTCAAGGGATACTTCGTAAAAAAACACTGTACTAAGTATATTACTCATGCAAACTAAAAAATCGCCCACTATTGGAAGTAAGATGCACACTTTTCTGTTCCCCGTTCTGTCGCTCCAAGCACCCATGAAGATCACAAAGAGAGTGGGTATAGCAGTCTGTATTATACTCTTCCACGCTTCTATGTTTGATATCACTCTTTGCACATCAGCTTCGTATAGAGAAGAATTTCCAGTCCTGTGCAAAAGCTCATCACAAATTTGGTCTCCATAACCAAGTTTGACTCTGCATGATTTATCTAAATTTAAATTTTGTATAGCTAGTCTTGATAACATTGAAGGGATGACAAGCCCAGCTAAGATGGGCTCGACAGAAATTTGAGATTTTATGTGACATAGTTTTTGGATGAAACTTCTCTTTTCTATATCTGGTTTCTTCTCATTGTCTTTTAGCGGCTGTTCTTCTGCCAGGTGGTCTTTTTCTCCTTTAGTCGACATTATGCTATCAGAAGTCACGAATGGAATGACGCTGTTAGTATAACTAAAGTATGTTTAAAATTTATCTTGTCTCGGAATTGACTCTGTATTTAGTCGATCAGAAATCTTTGTATATAGCTTGCTCCAAATTTTTATTACAAAATTTTATAATTGTCTGAAACGGATTTTTCTGAGTTGGTCATTGCAAAATGCTTAATGATCTATTTAAATAGTAAATGATCAGAAGTGTATTAAAATTTGTTTATTTTTAACCGACTTCAAAAAAGAAGGAGGTTCTCAATTCGACCGTATATATGCTTTTTTTTTATGTTTGTTCAGCGATTTTTTCGTCGTTTATGGGCCGATTTTGATAATTCTTTTTTTGTTGTAAAGTAGATATGCGCAGTGGGGTCCTTTTGAAAGTATCATCAGGATCTGATGATGGCATCTTGGAGAAATCGAGGGCAACTTTCGAAAATTGTATGGAAGACTAGTGTGTTTGTTCATGTTATCATAAATACATTAAAGCGCTACCATTTCAAGAAGGTCTGGAGTCGATCTGATGAAGCCGAAAGACAGTCGTGGGAACTCCTCAACGATTTACTGCAGTTATCTAGTGTTTGGGCTTGATTAATTTGTAGTGACGAGAACTTTACACATACATGTTGAATTGAGCGCCATCTGGCGAGTAGTTTTTGAGTTATCTCTACTTATCAAGGTTGAAGTCGGTTATTTTTTTTGTAAAAAGCAATTATTAATTTACACAGTAAACAGCAAATGTAATTGAACAAGAAACACAATAATTATGTTTAATTTTATGACACACTCAATTCAACTTACAAATAATATCTAGAGTTGAATAAGTTAAATTCCAGCCGTCATTTTTAACTATATCACAATTAATAAGCCAGATAAATGAATTTCTTTCGATTGAATCCTGAGACCATGTATTATTTAGATTCACGAAATATTAATTAATCACTGGAACACACTGTACCTCATTATTTATCATTATTTAAGTGTTACAACTAATTACTGTGTACACAGGGTATTTGATACTGCCATCGACCGTGAGGTAGAAAATACGATTGTAAATTAAGACTTCAATGTACTATTTGATCTTTGATAGTTGGCGCAATTTTTTTCACAAATATTTGCCATTCGTTATAGATTATGGAATCTTGTTGAGAGTTTTATACAAGTGTATATGTAATCGGTTTGTCATTGCATAATTTAACTTTATCAAAGCAATTTGTAGTGATACTAGACATGAGGATGTTTATTTATACCGATGGCTCAGTTCGGGTCTCTTGTTTGACTTCAAAGTAAATGTGCGTTTGATAATTGATTATTTGTGTATCTGTCCTGGTTTTGGTCAAGTAAGTATCCTCATAGTGTGAAGAATACACTACGCTGACCAAGTGCAAATAGTCGGACTTTGCGAATTGGAGAAGTCTCAAGTGTGTATGCTTTGATATGATGACAGCGATTGTTCAGTGATAAAATATCTTTTGTTAAAATACCTAATGCTTTAAACATCGATGGTACATAGTAATTTACTTAAAATGTCATTGACAGAATATCATAAATTTTAACCGGCTGTGTATGCACAAGAAGGAGTATTTGTATACTATTGAATTGTATCTTGCTATGCAATTCATTTATTAACTTGAAAATTTGTTATCGCACTTTACTGCGCAGTAAATAATATTCAGCAACAGCAAAAACTCAGATTGATGGACCAGCGTTGAGTTCAAAAGATTTGGAAGGTACGGATCAATAAATAAATTATTTTATTATATAGCCAAGTATAAAGTCATAAAGCCAAGTAGTAATAAAGAAAGCCCTTTAAAGCCACGTTATATATATTTTTTTATATTAAATATACATGACTTTTTGGCGGTGAATCCTTTAAGAAATTCTGGATTTCTGTAGTATGTACTTACACTACGTTAAAACATATTAAAAAATCAAGCTGAAGGAAGTATTCTTAGAAACGCTTGATGCGTCCCGATAACTTCCATCATTGAAACATTTGATAAATTAATTTCTGAAGCATATTTTCAGAACGTCTCCGATTCAAAGATGCTTACTTCACCGCTTTTCGTGTTCATTGAACATCCAACTCGGTAATATTCGTAAACGTATTAATGATTAACCCCACTTACAGCCTCTTCGCAGAATAACATTTCCTTTACTCTTATTTCTGTTGTTCTTCGCTTTGTTTCGTTATTTACAAAATGCCTATACAACCGGTGAAGAGAGCGGAAAAGCTGTAACATTTAGGATTCAATTACGTACACGATGTCTCAAACGGCATTGAGAAGGTTAAGCTTCGTATACGAGTTGCTCAACTACCCGTTACTGTTAACAACATTTTCATCGCTATGACCCGGCGTTTTGGTATGTTCCTTTTGAATTACTGTATGGACTTGATAGGTTCTTTTGTACATTTGGTGACAGTTGTAAGAAGTGTGTGTAATTCATCCCGTATGAAATAAATGTTTGTTGTACCTAATTCTGTAATCTTTTACCGCAATTTGTTTAATTTTTTAACAGTTGTGGGTTGCGATTAAATGAGGAAGGCTTTGTACCGCAATTGTTATTTTTAGAAGTTTTCAAAATAACTTTTTACAAAAAAAAATAACTGACTTTATAATCGATGCTCCAATTTATTTCTCGTATGTCCAATTTATTCGCTTTAAAAAACAAAATTGGTATGTTTCTTGATAAAACAACACAAAAATATGCTATTTTTTTCAGGGACTACATATTTAAACTTTTTATTGTGTTATGTATCAATTTGAGTTTAAAACTTCCATATCAACTTTTTTCTCTTGTTCCGCAGAAACAGTCCCATTTTCTGGAATGGAAAGTGTCCTAGATCCATAATATTTTAAAAAATTAAGCGTTAGATTTCAACTTCAATTTAGTCGTTTTCCTACCTACTGCTTGTAATCGATAAATTAATTAAAATTAATTAAAACACTTAAATACACCAAATAAAAATATGTTTAATGAACAAAACTTTCATCATGCATTCAGAAGCCATTGTTATTTATAAATTAAGCGTTGCAGCGGCAATAAAATAATTTATTATCTATGACCTAGTATTCGCTGTTTTGTTTGCTGATGTTTTAGCGAGCATTAACAGATAATAAGAATTTATAGGCATATTATTTTAGTTTACACCTCATTACGCTTTGGTCTGTGGTGGTCGGAGTGTTTCGCGTTCAAAAGATGAAATCAGAATAAAATACCATTATGTATAAAAACGCCAAAAAAATCTGGTCTGTTGTATGAAAGCCTCACTTAAATATTTAATTGTTTTATTGTAGCCAGTATTACGCACAATACCATCTTTTGGACCGAAAGGTAACTAAAGTATCGCTGAAGCGTCGATAGTATGGGCGCTCACTTAAATATTTATTTTATTCTGTTTTTTAGTATTTGTTGTTGTAGCGGCAACAGAAATACATTATCTGTGAAAATTTCAACTGTGTAACTATTACGGTTCATGAGATACAGCCTGGTGACAGACGGACGGACGGACGGACGGACAGCGAAATCTCAGTAATAGGGTCCCGTTTTACCCTTTGGGTATATGTAACCCTAAAAAGCTTTAAGTATATATCGCTGTACCGAGTTTCGAATAAAGAAATAAGAAGAACTGATTAAGGGAAAGAAAGAACGAAAAAAAAGAACAAAAAGTTGTTGCAAAGATAATTTATTAACATTACGAAGATTGTGTGCAGATAAGATGCGCTTATCAAAATAAAAAATTCGTTATTTGAAAGTAACTCACATTTATAGAATAATTATATAACACGCCGTCCCGAAAACCGGCGACAGACGTGATAAATCATTTCATACAGGAATATCCGTTCTGGATCTACAAAATGGCTACCGTGTCCTTTGTTAGAGAAC
Organism: Hesperia comma; assembly: GCA_905404135.1. NCBI lineage: Eukaryota > Metazoa > Arthropoda > Insecta > Lepidoptera > Hesperiidae > Hesperia > Hesperia comma. Next base: position 2,417,394 of record FR990019.1, read on the forward strand.
ATTGAAAATTTTTCCAGAAAAAATTCGCCATTTACGACCACAAACAACCATTGTTTCTAAAGCTAATTTACTGCTTAAAGTCAGAGTTTTTACGGCCTCGATCTAAATATTACATTTTATTTCATACTGCGGTATTCTGCTATTAGGTACTGAAGAGTTATGGTTCAGAATACAATAAAAATAATGAACATAGAATATATTTTTTGCATTTGAAAGGTGAAAAGTTTAATTTTTCAACATTGAATCATCAATTAAGAAATACACATAGAAACAGCTCCTGAATAGACACGCTCACAGTCAGAATTTTAATATCGTCGATTCTAAGCCATCGATCGAGTTAAGTACCAGCGGGTGCGGTCAGTAGTTGGATGGGTGACCGCTAGTGATAAAAATTCCTGAAGCGTTATTGGCTTTGGAGATGCCCAGTTGATATTATTAGATAAATATTCTTAAGCCATGTCCAAGGTCTTTTGGTGGAGTAAAAATTTTGGATAGGTACTTGGGTTGGCCATAAATCATTCCACCAATTAGCACTGGAGCGTTGCGGTGGAGTATATTCAGACCTCCTCAGTCATGACGAGACACCCGTACTTGATAGTGGGCTAACAATTGGTTGAAGCTAAATTAAGAAATAGCCAGACAATAATCAGGGTATGCATATTCGTAATTGCTGTTACAGCATCACATCAAGCATCATATCAAGCGGACTCACTAGAAGATAAGCCACATTATAGGTATGTATAAACCGACCATGTATATCAGACATAACCGAGCTAGCAAAGAAGTGAGGGGACAGAAAAAAACTATCGTCTCTCAAGTTCCTAGCTGCTTGAACTTGATGGTAAGCTGCTATCCTCAGTGTCATGCGTCATGGAGTCAGCTTACCATCAGGCTGGGGATAGCTAATGACCTCTACCCATACCCTGGTCTTCCGGCACAGAAATGAAGTCAGCAATGGGCACTCTCAATACGGTCAAAATTTGGGTGTTTATATGGACAATTTATATGGACACCCGCGTTAGAAGAAAGCATTAATATAAACATGTAAGTGCAAGAAAAGATGTTTCTTAAACAAAAATAAAAAGTTTGTGTCAAAATGTAAACTGCATTCTAAACAAAATCAATAACGTCAGCAATTTCATAACTCGTATAATGTTACAAAGATGCTGTTTGTTACGTCGGAAATATGAAGAACGACACCTCCCAAGTAGCGATCTGATGCTAACTTATGGGCGAACTTCGAATGGTACAACTTGGGGAAGTTTACCGCTTTCAAACAAGGTTTGTTACTTTAAAAACTTGTAGTTAGTGCCGGCTTTGTGAACGCTTCGATTATAGTTCGAGCGACTAACGTAATTTATAAGTTTCTGGTATCTGATGATTTTGGAAGATAACCACTGGTCGTCAGTCATGTTAAAATGCTGATATAATGAAATCCTTCTTATGATGGATTTTTAACCAACTTCGAAAAAGGTGCATGTTTACAATTCCCCTTTTTTATGTGTTTTAGGTAAGTACCTCATAACATTGCACTAGGTGAACTCATTTTTATGATTCTTTTTTGTGTTCGAAAGCTAGTAGGTACTTCATGTCTGGTCCCATCATCTGACGGGAAGTACCTGTAGAGTTAATTTTAATAATGGGTTTTTAATTTATGGTCTTTACTGGGTGTTCCGATTTCTATAATTCTGGTTTTAGTCAAAATATGAATTTGAGCGACATATGACGGGTAATTTTTGATTTACCTCTACTTAACGAAAGTCGATAATTTTTTTGATTTATGTTTAAGTTTACTTAAAGTTTAGTGAACTACGTTATTTTAATTACTATATAGGTATAGGTATATTTACTTTTCCAGGTGTAACAATGTAATGAATATAACTAACCTCGGCCCTATTGCCAAGCGTAGAGCATTGACGGGATTACACTAGATGTGGCAATGTCTAGCGACCTTAAAAAAAGGGAATGGATTTAGTGACGTTACCTCGTTTGATGGTTGTATGGCGAGCAGGGGAGGTCGGTGTAATCTCAAGATGAATCCTTACGTCCTAATAATGACACCTATTGTGTGACATATTAGTATCATTTTAGATAACACAATTAAAATCAACTTGGTTTGTGCTCGTGGCTTCGTTAAGGCTTAAACCAAAGACGTGCACGTAATTTAATAGCTTCCATAATTAGGTATGTAATCCTGGCGTTAATTATAATAAGGTTTTGAACCTTGAGATTATCCAAATATAATCTTTTCTTACAATTTTTTGTCCCCTATGGGAACCTTCAACGTTATCTTTATTATTCAATTATTATTATCTAGTATTATTGTTGTTAAATTCGGCAGTGATAATGGAGGGGTTTAAACTGTTCAACGTTAGACCCCCGTATCGGAAAGCCCAGGTTCGAATCCTGCATACACCTTTAATTTTCAAAAACTGTGGATTTGTTCGTTAAAATTTAATTAGTGATTTTTATAACTGTCCACTTCAAGTCCTCCGTAATGTCATTAAAGGTTCACCAATCTGCTCTATGGGTTGCGATTATGATGACTGGTAAATCTGGGCTTGTCTGTTTTACATAATTTGTACCTTAAATTGAAATCAGAACGTATGCGAACTCTGTGGCATGCGTTACGGAAACCAGTACATCGCTAAGGGTCTTTAGTAAAGGGAGATTTCATCATGTCAGTCTGACAACTATTCACGGTCGAATCTTGTAGGTATATGTGAGCGGTAAAGAAACTCCAATTTACCGTATGACGTCGCCACGGGCTCTGTAGATTTCTGTGATATGCATTAACATCAAATCCTCCTCAAATTAGTGATAGTTAGAGCAAGTTTTTATGGCAGCCAACGATCATACAGCACGGCTCTTCCACTGTCACTCATTTCGTTAGTCAGGTACCTATAGTTATGAGAAATGTAGGTATACCACACAAAATTGTAACATCAGTCCAGCCAGCGTTTAGTAGTTGTGTGGAAATTCCCAGAGTATGAATCTCCAAGCAAACTGTAGGTATTCTGTAAAAGATTTCATGCGCTGCTATCTCAACGACTCAACCGCGCCACGTTTTACTACGGCCGATTATCTGAGATACCTTAGCATTGTGAAATGCCGAAGAAATGGGAACACTCGTGGGAGTTCATTTAATTTTCTTCTAATTATTTTTTTTTGCGCCTTGAGAGTTGAAGGATTTAATTTTAAATATAATTAATGAAAGGAATAACAAAGGGGATAATTAGAGATTAATTACTAGTAAATGAAATATATTTTTTAAATCAGCTAGTTTCGTAGACAAAGAAATTTATTAGCCATTAGCCATTAAAGGATTGAAGCCATTTATTTTATCATCACTACCGACGCAGAAGCAACTGTTAATTAAGTTGTTTTTCAACGAAACCAAAGCAAAAAAAATCGATCGTTGCTATTGTTTTATCTAACCGATTTTAAAAAAGGAGGAGGTTCTCAAATCGTCTGTATGTTTTTTTCTTATGTGTTTTACCTCATAACTTCGTAGGTACTGGGTGAACCAATTTCGATAATTCTTTCTCCATTCGAAAGGTAATGACTGCCGTCTGGTCCCATTTTGTATTAATCCACGTCAGAAATTGTCTCCCAACGGTTTTTTAGTCAGAATAACATGCTACACAACATACATACTAAAATATGGTGCTGGTTTCATAAAATGCACTTAATGCGCTAAGGGAAAGTACTATAGGGACATAGGAAACAGAAACAGAAATTATTATTTTCAATCATTTATTTAACAGACTTCTTCAAAAGAATTGCATTACCATTGAGCAAATCAATAAAGAGCATGAAACTTTACAGTATAAAATGTGTCTTCAATAAACAAAAGAAAATAATTATGCCCCTTGTGAAAATTGATACAGTTCAAAAATATATAAGTATGAAATAAAAAACGAATCACATGACAAAATTACGTTACATTTATTATATTGAATTTAAAATGTAGATACTTACTTTCTTTTAACTTTTATGTTACATATTTTTCGTTGCATATAAAATTTTGTATAATTTACGATTCGACTCATACCATCTTTCACGGGAGGCAATCACCTACACAAACATTATGTAAAATACATAAATAAACAGTCGTTACATTTATCATTACCATAATAATCTTAATACTGTAATCACCATAAGGTTACGAGAGACACATTACTAATAACAATTTTGGTTACAACCTAAAGACCTCTTATATAAATATTGTCTACTTCTCCAATACATATTTATTTTTTATTATTCAGTAGTAAGTTAAAATTTCTTCATTCAATACACATTTTTAATATCTGAATTTCAATGTTACGATAAATACAATTAGAATCCACTGTCATACTTTTTACATTAAGTAACACGATGTATTACAATTTTGCATAGTTTTGACACAACATGAAATTTTTATAAGCAAATAACATGCACAATATCCTACCTTCGTCTTTTAATGTTGGTAGGGTACATTCTTAATTTTGTAAAAAAATCTGTAAAATTTGTAAATAATTATATAAACAATCATTCATGAAAGTTATTATATAGGTACTTAGTTGTAATGAAGCAAGTTTTATGCAAATTAAAAGTTCGTTAATTTTAGGTTGCAAAATCAATGTAAGTTCTTGAAATCATACTTATATTTTGTTTTGACAATCTGTAACGAATTCATGTACCTTTTTTACTCGAAAGTGATACTTACTTTGCCTTTTTTAACCTTTAAAATGGTTTATTAATAGTGAAGTATTTACCAATTCAATAATCCTACCATGTTATGTTTTTATCTATTTCCCACCTAAACATAGTACATATATATTTTCGCAAAAGTTTGTAAACAATCCAGATTAATGCGCTAGATCGATTACATGGAAATCGTAACGAAGTTAGAAATTAGTTTTCCAAAAGTCAAAACTTTAAATTACGCTTAGAATTAAATTGAAAAGGTCCAGTCAAAAACTTCTCAACTTCCAATGAGTTTCGAGGTTGACAACTCGCCTTATAATTAAATTCTTTTTCATGTCACTAATTTAGACCCGACTACTATAGACAATACTAAATCAAAGAAAGGTCTTGTATCATGTTTTCAGAGATCAAATTCGATTTGCTTAGTTATTTTTCTAATTATTATTATCACCTGTACAAGAAAATTATAGGAATATTTTCACATTAACACTATACTTACTAGATTCGTTACGTCATAAAATTTATAGTTACAATAGTTTTAACATTTCACAAACCACTTTTACACATCAAATTTAGACTCAAGTTTATGCAGCAGTAAAAATATTATTGGGTGTGTACCAAATGAAATATCTTTATTTATACTTGTTGGGTATCAATTTGAAGTCTTTTTAAGAAATGAAACGTCTTTGGGTTATGTCATAATTGTGATGGTGGCCAAATAAAACCTCACTGAATGTGTAATAATTAGATACTTCGACAATCTGTGTTTGATTTTTGTTATTTTGCTCTTTGTTATTCGGCTTCGATCTTTATTATATTGTTATAAAGGTTGAATGCATGCACTCTTATGCCTACTTTCTATGTCGTATGATTTCAACATAATTATTCTGTAGTGTGATGATCGTTTTTAGGGGTTCAACTAAAGAATGACTCCAGTTCTTTGCTTTGTAAACTTAACTTATATTATTATTCATAAAAAGTTTTCAAAGCTTTTCCTTCACGTATTAATATTTAGGTATATATTTAATCGATGATTTAATAAAATACTACTTTTTTCTCACTCTCTTCTTACGATTTAAATTCTTCTACTATCTCCCTCTCTCTCTCCTCCTAATTCTTTTTCTCCCATTCGACTATGTCAGCCTATTCAAGCCAAACATATTTGTCTACACACCTCACCCAAAAAAGTTCCACTTCTAAAGTTTTCATTAATTTCTGTTAAATTTTGATGTCTGATGAAAATTAAGCCTTCTTACAAAACTCATATTGGTACATATTTAATAATTTATGTTGACTTTTAAAATAAATAGAAGCGAAGGAGCCAGATTAATTTGCGTTATTAAAAGTTAAATCTACAAATAATACAAAAGTAGTATTTAAATAACAGGTTGCACACCACTCGATAACACTTCATAAGAGTTATGATTTATAATTTATATTTAATTTGGCTAAATTCTCTCTACTTATAAATAATTCTACACGTGACACATTATCGTCACGAGAACATTAATAGTTTCTTTTACATAGTTGTAGGTATATTTTACAATGTATTTACAGGCGTTAATGATCATTATTCTTTCAAAATTAAAGGTATTAAACAAAAAAGAATAATACATTAATATGCATGAAATTTCACAAATTAGCACAAGAACTCAAAATAAAAATTGTTAAAAATAGTTCTTTCATTATTCTTACATTTTCTTGACAATTTATACTTAATATTATAACTTTCACAGATTTTAGAACAAACATGAAATTAAAATCAACAAGTAATTACGATCAACAATTTTACTGAGTAGCTATTGCATCTAGTACTGACTGTCTTTCCTGTTGCCTTTTTGTAAACTTCAATGATATAATTTTCTTTTTTAGCTTTCATTACCTTTAAATAAGATATTTAGGAGTGAGTAAAAGCTTTAAGGATTTAATAATAACAATAACAAATTTATAAATTGTTTTCAATGGAAGCTTCCATTTCCATTTAAGCTTTTAAGGTTTGAATAGCATATGAAGCTTAAAGGATTTAATAGTAAAATTTTAATAACTTTATATTATGTACCATCTCGTATATGTTATTTTCGATGATACGTTGCATTAATCCTAATTAAATGATTCCCGTTGAAACAGGGAAAATATTCAGTGAAACCTTCATCATGACTTCACCATTTCATAATGATTTTGTTTATTCTGTTCTCTTTGTTATTAGATAATCGGGATGATATCTGGTTTATTTTGCTATAACGAAACTGCAAGTCTAATTGAGATCTTAATGTTACCATTATCATCATCGTCATCAATATTGTTTGTCGTTGAAATTCTTCAATACCAGCCCCATATCTAATTCTTCTTGTTTTATTCAACACCAGTTGACTAATGAGAAATAGTAACTCTTTTCTGAATTAAGCAATAAAATTTTCGTCCGTTTCCAGTGAAATAGAAATAAACATGTAATTATGTGAATTCATTCTTGAATCGGAGAACCGCATTGAGTGTCCGAATATTAATGCCGTTCCCTAAAATATTAATATTTTATATGAACCGGAGCAACGTAATGGACATTGTAAGAAATTATTATCATAAGAATTGATTATTATGTTGTTCTTTATGAGTCTACAGAAATATAACAATAACACAAAATTTAAGAACACATTATTTTGGGTATATTTGTTTAACTTGTATGTCGGTTCTTCTACATGCATGAAGTATTTGTTTGAATATTACAAACGTCTTTCCTTGAGAGATATTTCGCGTGGGATCATCATGTTTCACATTTTTCAGTACATAAATAACTTTGTCAAACTCTGCATCAAAAAATTATGATATATCTTTGAGTTCTAAGTACCTTATATATATGTATACCGATAGGTATATTATGACATCATAGTATTTAGAGAATAAGGCTTTAACAATATCCTCGCTTAAAACAAATATATCTTATTGTTAAAGTACTGTGCAAAATGATACAAACACATTAATTAAATAAGTTAACACCAATGCATATATAATAATAATAATAATGTATGCAAATCGTAATGTTACGAATGCTACAGTAGATTTTTTCCGGACAACATTAAGATTTATATTAATAAAGATATAGACGTAGAAGGAAATGTGACTAGCGGAGTTGACAATGTTACTCGTACTTTGGCATTAATAATATCGCAAGAGGAGTTACAACCAAATCCTTAAAATCCTTTTATTTTGATATGCTTTAAATTGTTTACATGCGGATATAACACAACAAAATTAAATACTATCATTAACAAAGAGCTGCCTTCATTACTGTTGTAAAGAAAACACGCAAACGGCAGTTGAAAAGATTTTTTGAGCTTAAATAAATTTGGATGCAATCGCGGTCTCGCTCATGGCTTTACGAAAAACATTAAAATATTATACAGTTAAATTTATACCTAAATCCGCGGTTTTAGAGTCTAGGTTTAATTGTGTTGAAACACTCAATGTCACGAGACTTGCGCATTTGGACGCAACTTAAAATATATGTGAGTTGCTCGCTTCCTTGAAGGAAGCTTTGCTAAGGAACATTATGAAGAGAAGTTAGATTCAACCATACATCAAGCGAATTCAGATGTGTTTTGTCTCTGAGTAAATTCTACAGAACAAATAACAAATAGAATAGACGGATGTGCACTACAGTCTTCTTTAGCAGAGAGCGTCGGTTCTCAAAATTACACATATATATCATGAAGGAAAGGATTGCGTATTGTGTTGAAAATAATTGTAATTTCATATGGAATATGAATTCAAATTAATATTCTTTGTATTGATGAATGAATTCATTGATATTTTTATGTACACGCTCTAGGGTTGTTTCTCGGAAATTATAAAATTACTTAATAACTTTTACATCATTGAAAAAAAAATCTTTTTATTAGGTTTCTCTATCTCTTAGTCATCATGAAAATGTTCGCTTATATTTTTAAACTATTAACGGTATGTTTTGTTTCTTTAAAATGTAGCGTATATTAATATTTATTAAATCCTTTATTAATCTAAAATAGGCCTTAAATTGGACATTATGCCTTATACAATTGCACTAACGTAATATTAGTTCTATTGAAAATAGATAGATAAGACGAAATTATAAATGTTTCAAATCTTGTTCTAAAAAACAAGCTGATGAAAACACAGTATCAACAAAGTGACCGTTATTTTCCAATAGTACCTAAGTTTTATACTACTCACTTGAATTTACTGGTGTACAATGTATAAATATTTACCTTAATAGATAGTGTGTGTAAATTAACACGTTCATATTAATCGCTATTGTTCAAGTCATATCGCCTATTGGTAATATATAGTACGACAATTAATTCAATAATTACACAAAGATATCAATACGGTACGGTACGAGACTCTGAGACATTTTATGAGTTATCCTAACTGCGAAGACTATTTGTATCTGTGATATCTACAATTGTATCTATGGTTACAATACTGGTTTTACTTAGCACGTTCTATGTACAAGAGGAATCAGCTTCGTCGCCAGTAACGGTCATCATCGCAGGATTTCTCTGAAAAGAAAAAGGAATACTTAAGATAAAATTGCTTTCTAAAATTATGTCACGCGTTAATGTAAATAGTATATAAGGTTATAGGTTATATTTTATATTTTTTATTTTTATTTATTTATTTAATATGCCAATCAGCTTAGACAAGAGAAATTGTGGAGAGAAAAGAACAGCAAAATCGAGCAGAAATACTATGTTAATGATGTTGTGCTTGCTAATGAAATAAACAGAAGTATATTTAACTTGATTTTTCTACAGATGGCAGTGGTTGTAGTTATAACCACAGAATAAGAGGGCGTTCCGACATTTACAGCGTTTGCGGTAAAAGATTTAGTAAATCTTTCTCAATATTATTAGCATCCAGCGAGATGCTTCCGTATAATCTAAAAACCGCTTCTTTTTCATTTTGATGAAAAAAGTGTTGATATTTTTACATCTTTTGCCTACCATTAAATTATCTTACCTCCAAACAACATGAAAAAGCTCTTTGAAAGTTTATCAATAAAGATTAATTTTACTTTCGTGCTATCGAAGAGCCATTAATTTGACTTGAAATTACTTATCTGCTCCTTAGTTATTTTAACGACTTCACTTGTAAAATTGCCCTCGTTTTGTTACATAAGATCAATGTATCCCTAGACAGTGAAATTGGAATTTTGTTTGATTACTGACTGACTAATTACAGATTTAACAGAGGGCAGAAACTTTATACAGTTCATTTGGGACAGGATTATTACCTGCGTACTCTTCCGTAAAGTTACTTGCTTCAAGTAATTTAACGCTTGAGTAAGAATGTTTGGAAATTAAACATTACAGTGAGATGGAATCTCAGTCATCAGAAGCAGACTGTACAATTTGTGATAGGTATCAAATAGTGTTGTGTCGAAAGTTATTATTTATAATAATAATAATAATAATAATAATAATAATAATGGTTTATTGCCACAAAACACAAACTAAGTATTTACCGTCGCCTTTGCATATCAGTAACATCAGCGCATTGCCAACCAAAAAGTAAGAAAAGGGAAAGAAATTCAGCTGACACAAAAGAAGCAAAATCGCACGTGGAACACCATTCGCTTAGCGGCTGACTCGTGAGTAGATACAATCAATTAGGTATGAATTTAAGAGAATATGACAAAATGATAAATAAGAGCGACAACAGAACATAATATAAATAAGAGTGTCTCAGTTAATGATAATTATGGCAAAATTATATAAAACACATTGCACGTAATGTGATATGATGAATATGTAAATGAGAAAAAGACCTAGAAGAGTTTTAATTTATGCGGAGATAAAAAACCTACGAGATAAAAAATTTATCAATTTTGAATAAGCGATGAGTAGAACCAAGAAAAATGATCGGGATATATTGATATTTTATTTACCTTAATATATCACAAATTGTGAGAAACGTGCACCAAGCGATGAGAATCTGGGACGCGCTGACTGGACCTGAAAAAGGAACATTAATTAATTCCATAATATTTACCGGAGCAAACGGGTTGTGCTATAGGCCTCCTGAACCTTGAGGAGAGACTCGTGTTTAGTAGTGGGTTAATAGATTGAATCCTTTTATATATTTTACAGGATACTTGTGCTCAAGCTTGTGTTCAAGCTAGACGTTGATAAGTCAGTATTTTTTTATGTAAGTACCTAGCAGATGAGCCGCTCATAAGAATTCAATAATTAGACAGATTCAGTTCTTTGTATAGATCGCTTAAGAATCTCTTAACTAATTAACACAAAAAGGTTCACTAGTGATCCTAAAAGGATATCATTATCGAATGTACGAACCCTGAGTTTAAATAAAAAGCATTTCAACTGAAAGGTAACATTTTCTAGTTAGATTTCAAAAAGAAATCGCGAGCTGTCTCATTAAAAAATTCCAGCGGTTCGTAAAAGCAGAGTTAATGGCAAAGACAACTTTACGAGTACACAGCATTCATTCCGAATCGTAAATTCCATATCGCTTAGAAAGACTTGTAGTTGAATTAAACATGTTTAACACTTTACTTGAAATGTCTCAAGGATGTATTTAAGACAAAAATAAAGTTATCGTCTCAAGAAATCTTCGCCTAAGTAAGAAAAATGCCCAAATGGGATTTTTAGTTCGTTTTGGATTACTGGTGGTCATTTTAATTGATTTTTTCAGTTTTATTTTTATGCTTATACTTACTTAATTTTTCAATTATTAATTACTTAATTATTAATTTTTCAATTAGCTACCTAATATAAAAATTTAGAATTAGTTTACTTCAATAGGTACTAATTTTACAATTAGTTACCTACTTCATTAGTAAACATCAAGTTCCGGTCGGATTTTAGGGCCAATATTTTCATTCTTTCTTTTTATTTGTTTCTAACCAGGCAACGCATTTTAATTTGTCACCACTCATTTATTTATTTAACTACAGAACCCTAGAAATTGGTGCGGTATTCGAGATGATTGGTTTCAGTCAGGAATAATAATTGTATAAATATGGATATATTCAGAGTTAGAACGCTACGGAGCTGGTGTGTATGGTGTATTAATACAAGGCCCGTACCGGCCCGCCACATGGCGACCGATCTTTATTAAATAATCCTGACCAAATGAACAATAGATTTCGGCCCCCAAGAAGATATTATTCTCGTCTGCGCTTTATGAGATAGGCTTTAGGCACTACGTCACGGGCATCATAATGCTTACGTCATGTACATATATTATTATGTTTGACTATCATGTTAAAAAGGTCTTAACACCCTCTCTACATCTATAGATATAATAAAAATATAAACTCGGTGATATTAGTTTTATTTTTATTTATTTCTTTCTTTTCCTTGTTTTAAACACCTATCAACTGCCTTTTCTACATCCACCCAGGGCTGACTGGTAGAGAATGCTATCATAGGTATTAAGTTTTGCCCTATATCCTAGTTTTAGGTGATACAAAATAAATAAAAATATAATGTAAATAATCGCAATCTATGCATGGAAAATATATGAGAAAAAATAGTTCAGTTAGTATATTAGTTGGTTAGTATATTAGATGGTGTTAGAATATTAGTTGGTTAGACTTTGTCTTTGTATGCTCTAACGACATAAACCAATTTGGGTAAATTTTTTACTTTGTAGTAAAATTCACTTCAAATTTACGCCGGATTCACACATATCAGTGAAGTCACCGTTCCGTCACAGTTCCGGCAAATCTTTCATACATTCGTTCGTTCGTTTTTTGACAAGAAAATAAGTTTCTCCGGACTCTTTCAGCAAATACAGGTCGTGTATGATAAAGGCAAATATAAGAAAGGAATACGCAATAAATAGTGTTTTATCGCTGTTATCCACTAAACAAGCACGCTGTATAAACAATCGCGGTGACGTGTTGGTTTCGTCGTGAGACAATAAAATAGTCTACTAGTATCTGCACCTCTGTTCTGTATCTACGAGTATTTAATAAAATGCTATTGTTTTATGCAATGATTTTATAAATGATAAATGAATACTTTATTCAAAGTAGGTTTTTTACAAACTCGTTTCGAACGTCCATTTACGCCATCGCTTCAACAAACCCTACGGTGAGTGGTCTTGGAAGAAGAAGAATATTATAGATATCTAAAACCACCGTAAGAAAACGGGCTTTCGAATGACAAAAACCGTATTGAAATCGGTGGACACACAGACATATAGGCATACAGACAGACTTCTAATAGCCCTTTTTCGTCAGAGGTTAAAAAGTTGTAGGTAGATAATATGTTACTAGCGTACGAAAAGTGTGCAATTGTCCTACTTTTACATACATTATTATGCATCTCTTTCTATCTCATGCGTTCTGAAATTTTTCTATAGCCTTAGTAAGTATTTATCTTTGGGTATTGTCTTTACCTAGGAGATATTTAAGAGAAAATTAAAAAATATATACGAGTATTTTTTTTTATTGAATTAAGGTAGCAAACGAGCTTGCAGCACCACCCTTCCGCTGCCGCCCATGGCAATTGTGACCGACTTAGAACAAGACCCAATTTAGGGACTAGGGTGGTTAGTCTAGTTAGTAGATGGTGTTAGAATGTTAGTTGGTTAGTTTGTTAATAAGTGTGAGGACAGGGACTGTTAGTGATAGTTAGTCCTGTTAGTTAATATTAGTATTGTCCAGTTAGTAATGATTAGTGTGAGTCTTGTTCCAATTCGGTCACAGATGCGTTGCTACCCCTGAGGTCTGAGATGGTCGCCTCCAAAAAAGTGAACCGGCTCCACACCTTCCTATCCGGAACACAATTGGTCTTAAAAACAATTATTATGACGGTAAGAATGGTACTGAGTACCTTGGCGGGCGGTGGTACTACCCCGCGCGAACTCTAGGCTCTACCACCTAATAGGATTTAATACCTAATAGGAGGATAGGATAGGGGTCTTATAGGATTAATAGAAAAGGGATTATAGGATTAACATAAGAGATTTATAGGATGAATAGGCCGGTGGTTTAACTGTGAATTTAACTATTGTTTAACTGTGAATATAACTGTGGTTTTATGTGAATGTAATTTAATTTTATGGATGCTTTTGGATGTATTTATTTATTGACATTATTATTATTTTTATTTATTTGGATTAATAATTGTTTTAATTTAATTTGTATACTATTTTATGCGACTGATACTTTGTAATTGATCTGAGTTATCTGAAAAATAAATGAATTGAATTGAAAATTGAATTGAAAGTGTCACAGACAAACAGAATTTCACATGTTTATAATATAAATACGGATATGAATACGTATGCTAAAGGTTTTAGACTAAAATATTTAAGTAAAAATTGGGCCACAACTTTTATAAAAAACCCTAAAGACCTAGCCAGCCTTGTTGTTAGTGATCGTCTTTGCAACGAGGGTTTCCGGGTTCGACTCTCGACCGGGCAGATACACACATCAAAAGTGTCTAGGGATCAAGCATTTTTATGCGGATTTCTTGAGATTGAGATGTGGCTTTCGTGGCTTTTCTGATGAGTCTCGTTTTGGTATGAGACCGGATACAAGACGTATACGACACTGGAGAACCCCTGGACGCCAACAGCGATTAAAATCCTGCCAGGAAGTCCATCCTTATAGTGGTGGAACCATCATGGTATGGGCGGGTATTTGGATCGGCGGAAGAACTGAGTTGATTTGGATCAGAGGCAACCTCAACGCTCAAATTTATGCTGAGACGATTGTATCAGACGTCATCGTTCCTCTACAAGTGCAAATCGGCCCCTTATTTCAGTTAATGCATGATAATGCACGACCGCACACCGCAAGAGTTGTAAGACAGACTCTCGCCGCAGCTAACATCAATGTCCTGCCCTGGCCTGCTCAGTCGCCAGACTTGAACCCGATTGAGCATGCATGGGATATGCTACAGAGAAGAGCTCTGCCGAATATGGAGGGTATCCAGTGGCAAGAAGACCTTTTTTTGTTGTTGCAACGAACATGGGCGGCCATTCCACAGCGTGATTTGGATGAACTCATTTTGAGTATGCCAAACCGATGTTCTTGTGTTGTTAGTGTTCGCGGTAGAAACACGGATTATTAATTGTTTAAGTTACCCAATAAAATTTTAAAGAAAACTGTTATTTCAGTCTTTTTTTCGAACTTTAATGTTAGTGGTTCAAATGTCAAAAATCCCTTTATTAGGAAAATGGCAAATTTCTTTATTAATGCAAAGGTGACTTGGTTTATCGTTACTGTGACAAACGAAAACACTTTATTTGATGAATCCTTAAAGAAAATTTTAATTAATATCAATCAGGAGAAAAGTTATTGCAAAAATATATGTTGATCCCTAGACACTTTTGATGTGTGTATTTATGTGACAAATAAATATTTGTTTTCGCGTCATGGCCGTTACTTTTGTATCTATATACTCGTAATCCATGCCGCCTGCGAAAAAGTAGTTATAAAAGTACTAAAAATACATGTTTATTGGCGTGACAATTTTAAAGCCACTGCTTTACAATCAAATTTCAATTCAATTCATGTACCTACACACTTGTAGGTACATGCAATATACCCGAAATGTTATATACCTACAGTTTTTATAAATAAATAAATAGGATCGTGTGTTTCAACCCTATCATAAGGCATATAAGTCTGTTTATAAATAGGAGCGTGTTTTCAACGCATACAAGGTTTGCAAACTCACTCAACAAAAGCGTTGAATGTAGGTACTGTCTGTGCCGTGGGCATTTTATAGAGAATTTTCGGTAATAAATACTGCAATTTACACATCATGTATTGTAATCAATGCATCATCATGTATTATAATATAATATGTCAGTTTAAAAACTCACTCCTCACAATTTCTAAATGTTGCTGGTATTTCCAAAAGGGACTGGTGCCTCAAAGCGAGATCGGGATTACTACTACTTATTCAAATTTACAAATGAGTATTTCAATAATTATGTACTCATATTTTCAAAACATTTTATTTTATACGGGCATAACTCTCATTCATTGCAGATATATCGGAATTTTTTATTGCAATATACTTTTTTGCCGCGGCCTGTCGCAGATTTCACTCATCTTTGGGTACGCTATGGAGAATGCCCAGGGCCCCAATTCTGCTAATTTATAACGCTTCAATTGTGTCTCGATTGAATAGTCTGCCACATTTTGTATACGGATTGTGCCGAAATAGCATCGAAAACTATTAAATTTTGTACACAGAACGTACCAAAATATGTCCATCTATTCAATTCTATACACGAAATGTGCGAAAAATGTGTCAAACTATTCAAATACGTATACAAAATGTGGCAAACAATTCAATCGAGATACTATTGAAGCGTTATAAATTAGCAGAATTGGGGCCCAGAAGTGTGGGTTTTTTCACGATGTGCGATGAGATGACGTATCATTCGAACTTTGAGTGCAAGTTCAGCGTTCTGTATAGCTCAGCTCACACTTCGTAGGCTCAGTATCTGCTTATTTACACACACACTAATTCATGCACATAATCACACTATTTCCTAAACTTACCGACTGAACGGATCCTGAACTGAGG
This sequence comes from Hesperia comma, assembly GCA_905404135.1. Taxonomy (NCBI): domain Eukaryota; kingdom Metazoa; phylum Arthropoda; class Insecta; order Lepidoptera; family Hesperiidae; genus Hesperia; species Hesperia comma. Next base: position 2,433,635 of record FR990019.1, read on the forward strand.
CTGTTTTAATGTTAAGTAGAGTATTATGGTTAACATAATCTTATTATTACGGTTAATTATTACTGTAATCTTACATTAACAATGAGATTTAACCGTATAACTACGGTATGTCTAAAGATTGTTTGTAAAGCCGTTAACTCACATTCGTGTGAATATGCGAACCCATAAGTGTAGGACGACCTTCACAAATGATTATGCGAAGTTTTCGACACATTGGTAAGTTGCCAAAGTTATGATAAGTATAGTAAAACCAACTTTACCTTGAAATGAAGAGAGACGCTGTCGGACGCATTGGACCAATCTTTGCACTGAATTCGACAGGTAGTAACTGACAGATGAATGACCACAACGTACTTATGTATGGCTTTTTAACATGGCGGCATTAGTTCCAATTTTCTCCATTTCAGAGATAAGTTGGTACCTACCTAGATCTATAGTTTTTGATCGCGAATCAAAGCTCACTCCTCGGACCTCCTAGTCTCCTACACATTTTGTGCAATTCGTACGATGTTCAAAAGTTCGTGCGCATGAGAGTAACCGTGTTAAGAATTGTAACCTGCTCATGTAGGTACTTGCACTCGAACAAATAATTTCGATGTGAAACCATCGTGGTTGCGAAAAAATCTCAAATTCAATAAGAAACATTTGTATAATTATTTGAGGATGGTTTATCTCTGCAACGACTTCCAAATTGAGGACTCAAATAAATCGTCGAATCTGAATGAGTAAAATAACTGCAAATGCATGAGGCATTATAAGGCAGATATAGGGATACAATATATCCTTAAATAAAATATCTTTGCTATCGCTGTAGGTACCTAGGTACTTAAATTTATTCTAAAAAAATAATAAAACCTATTTTTTTATTTTTGAAAAATACTTGAAATAATAATTGAAAACCAAACATTTAATTTTCATATCAGATAAAAGTTGCTTCATTTATCAGAGGATTAAAAAAACTTTAATCCCGTATTTCATTATCCCTGCGGTGGACTATTAAGAAAATTTTCCTTAACGTCCTGTCGCAAAGGACGTCAATTGTCTAAATTTCATCTTTTCACCTCCAGTAGTTTTGGTTTTGAAGAATTATTCAGTTAGTCAGTTAGTCAGCTACTTACTAACTCAATAACGGTGGATTCGATGTCCTTTTGTCGGTAGTTTACAGACTCATTATGCGTTTCCGAGTAACCCAATGTAAGATAAACTTAGATTAAACTTGGTTTAAATTAACTTACCATTTTGCGGCGTTTATCCATTCCATAACTTAATTTGAACTTTCATTTCGCACAAGATGAGAGCTTGTGAAGTTGTGACTAAAAACGTCAAATTTGAAAAGTAAACAATAACACCTATCACATACCTACATCTACAGTAAAACCAACTTATCAGTGAATTGAAGAGAGGCGCTGTCTGTATGAGGCGTTGGACCAATCATTGCACGCAATTCGACAGGTAGTAACTGACAGATGAATGAACCCAAAGAACTTATGAATGACTTTTTAACATGACGGCATTAGTTCCGATTTTTGCCATTTCACAGATAAGTTGGTGGCACTGCATCGAAAAATGATAAATTATTATAAATAATAACCTAAACTGAATTGCGTTGCATTATTGTCTTCTTAAAAACAAGTTTAGCAATTAAAACGAAGACACATCTACTTTCGCATTTACACGTCAAAGTATTATGCAAAAGTAAGTATAAACCGCAGTGTCTAGATTTAAGGAATTCTACTCTAATATGTAGACTATAGAAAGGCAGCGTTTCATGTGACGTCACTGTTGAAACTAAGATGGATTGCTTCCGATGTTATTACTCATACTCCTTGCCCATATAAATGAGAGGAAAACGTGTTAAGCTTAACTTTAAGTTAAACTCAAGTTTAGTTTAGGGTTATGGTTAGGGTGGTGGTTTCAACCCATTAATGGCTCACTAGTTAACAGGGGTCTTTCCTTATCATTGAGGATGCCTAGCATACTCTAACACGCTGCCCCAGTGCGGATTGGTAGAGTTTATAATAATACCTAATACTCTTTTTTTACACCAAACACGATTACAACAATGATATGAGAAAAACCAAATTTATACAAAAGGCGGTCTTATCGCTAAAGAGCGATTTCTTCCAGACAAAATATTATTTACTAGTTTAGTGACCAACCCAAGAACTGGAATGCTGCCCGAAGGCTTCTTAAAAGTCTTTGCAACTTGGAAAAACGATTGCAATCTATCTATAATCGGAACCGACGGCTTTACGTGCCCTCCGAAGCATGGAAATGCTCAAGAAATTTTGCCACTAGCGGTCAGCCATCCTACTTCCGACTGCACCCGCAGTTGCATAACTTTGTCAAACACTTAGGCGGTGTCCTACGTGAGCGACGAACACGACGCGACGCGACGTTGAGAACGCGACAAACGCGATCAAATCAACGGTATCCCTACTTGCGTCCTTTGTGACAGTCTGCGACAACACGCGACGTTGTCATTGTCGCGTGTAGCATCGCGTCGTATTCGTCGCTCACGTAGGACACCCCGTTAGGATCATCGCAAGCCGCCGGGCTATGAGCTCTTCTCTTCGATTTAATTTGGTACAAGCGTGCAACTTGCAAGTATTTTCATACTAATAGTAGGAAGTAGTATTTCATACTAATAGTAGATTTTATTAATTGAGGAGGTGAAAGTATAAATGCTAATATAACTTTTAACGAAAAACCCGACATCAACAACATCAAAAGCGAAACAACTGAAAAACTACCTGTCACATGTCGCTCAAAAAATAGGACCACATGACAGCTTTCGAATAGGTATGAAAAATATGAAAATCGCTCCACGCCATTGAGGTATTAATATGCTCCACGCAGTGAAAAGTAAAGAGGTAGGTAACATACATAAAAATACAGTCCAATTAAAAACCCTTTTGAAGTCGTTTAAACACTTAAAAGGTGAATCAAGTAGCCTATTATAACCAACAACGTAACAGAAAAATATTGTAACCGGCTGTAATTTCACCGCTTGTTCATTATTTAGCGGCACGGCGTCCCAGTATAACTGAATAAAATCAATTAGAGCACCCATTGTACCATTCTTGGGCACTCAATCTCCAAAACACCGTCACCGTTGTACGAGCCAAGCAATTGTCACCTCACAACCGCGCACATTAATAATACAACGCAATAACATCCCAGTCAGCTAACTGTGGCGTGCCACTGTTATTACTTCCTCGGCCCGCCCGTCCTATCCTCCTATCCTCCCTCTTACCACCAAACTCTATCCACCCCCTAATGCGACATTCTTACGTGACAACGATTTATCCAACGTGTATTGTCCCCCTAATTTATCGCCCGGCTTAAAACCACCGCCGAATTATTTGTCGTGTTCAAACAAAAAAATAATGATGTTCAGAGACCAACCGATGCAAATAGGGTCCGAATGGGATGTTGGGTTTGACGCGGTTTCTAATGTTTTGAGAGAATACTCGCGGTGGATTTGTTTTTATATGTAAATATTTGAGGAGACATCGTTTGTTTGCGGCACCGTAGGCGCCGGGTAAGGAAATCCCGCGGGATATCCGGATTTTTTAAACGAAATTAATTGACAAACCGCTTCGTAGCTGTACCGAGCTTTCAGACCACTAGAAAGTAATTTGGGAAATTACGAAAATTATCCATTACTTATTTAGTAAACGGTTTATTTATTTTACTATGTAGTGTACCTAATGTCCAATGATAAGAGTACAAATACGTGACAAAGTATGACAGAAATGTTTATGTAGCCGGAATTAAATCCATTCAATGCTAAAATTCTGCCTAATAATTAGATTGCCGGTGCCATTAGTAACATTATCGGACTTAATGATGTCTATAATAAGTTGATATAATTATATAACAGCTATTTAATCAGATCAATTAATTATATAGTTTAAAAATATATGTATATTAGCTTAACTTGTACGTAGGTTCGTAACGGAATTTTTCAGCCTAATTTTCACCGATGTCAAGAAGTCTGGTTTACTTAAAAATTGCAGAGGTCAAGGTTTGATGACTATGAAATTGTATAAGCATGATCGGATACTATGTTCAGATACCGAATATGAGCATACAGTTGACCAGACTTGAGTGGTGAATTTTATTACTTTGCATTTATAAGTGTTATAAGTTATAACTCACCCAGTTATCTAAGTGTTAATGAAAAGACTTAATATAAATGTTAGTAACTTTTCAGAGTGAATTTTGAACTCCTTAACTTTTCCGTTTAAAAATATATGATGCAAGGAAGAGAAATACCCAAATAGCTTTCAGTTAAAACTGCACATCTGTAGCGCGAAGGTCCGTAGCTTGAACAGATAATATCGTTCAAAGTTTAAATTCCGTGGTTCTCTAAATAGGAACGTACACTAATTCTATCACCCACAAACTTACTACCTAAAAGTTTATGTGTACTATACCGCGTTAGGTTTACGCTAAACCCAGGTCAAACTCATTTATCCCGGGTTCGGTATAATACACAAGTTTACCAGTTTGGCTCGATCCAAACTAACTTAGCCGAATCTAAACTTACTCCACGAATGTGGTAACATACCTAAAATTAGAGAGAAGCTTCATTTCTACGGACGAATACGTGCGCACGGCAACTGCAGGCCAAGTTTTTGAATTGTTTTAAACTTTAAATATTTGTGACAGCATAAAATACACATAGTTTATTTCTGAACGAAATTAGTTTGCGTATATGTTAAATTTGTTACTGTTATTTGTTTTAAATTTAATATTAGATTTGAAATTCCCTTTCCTACATCCTGTATTGTTTATGTAAAGTGCAATGAAAATACTGTCAATCAGCTTTAATTTTTAAAACTGCCATATTAATCTATAACTATATTATTATTCATATATCTTTAATTAGGAAATTGTGAGGCAAGTCTAATTTGTCGACCAAACGATTTTCTTTCATAATTTTTTTTATGTTTGTACTTATTTTATTATTTTCATTTTATATTTTCTTGAGTATACAAACAAAATAATCGTAATTTGTTACCATTATAGATTAAAACTATAACATGTAATCATCTTTTCCACACCGAAAAATTAATAAATTATATTGTTTTAAGTAAAAACATTTAATCATGCTCTGAATTATTTTAGAACTTGGCTGTTTTACACTATGATTCTGGTGACATAATTTAGTTCTGAATGGATTGAACAAGTTGACTGAGAGCTGCTTCGAGTAGTTAATATACTAATTCTCTATGATATTCTCAAAGGTGTAAGTAAGTATGAACGTTTTGGTCTGTGGTCTATACCCCTCACATTCACCTCATGATTGGTATCGGCATTACAACCAATTTTGTCAGATAATCAATTTTAAATACATAGAGTAATAATACATAAAGTTAAAGTCAAAAAGCTATCTTATCGCCAATGCAATCGCTTCCATCCAACCTTTGGGTAGAAAATAGATTATAATATTATAATATTTATTAAGAAAGAGGATAGTAATTCACGGAATTGTATACAAGAAGGAAATGGTAGATATGAATTGCAACGATTAGATAACCTCTGAAGTACCTACTTAACCATGCTTAAAATTATGACATAACTATGCACTAGTTAATAACAAGGTACTCGTAATTATCAACCGATATAAAACAAAATTTTCTCATAATCTCTTAAAAAATCAATCAATGGAAATAACAACCATATTAGCGTTGTTAGCCGTATCATTATACAAACAAAACAAACAATCTGTTCACGATTTCATAATACGTATTTAGGGGATGCAAAACAATGTTACATAGTGTGGTTAAATTTAACGCGCGGGAACCCTTCAGTTACCTTGATTAATGTACGGTTGCGTGTTTAAATCCTTGTAACGCCTACTTAAATGGTAGCCGTTAACAAGAATTAAGGTTGTCAAACATGTGTTTCAGCGGACCTAAACGATTGCTACTCACACGAAGGGAATTGCTTGAATGCCTTATTAACATTGTTGGATAGTTTTAACGTTAGTGGCAATTTTCTACTCTAGCTAGCCCAGTAGTGGGATAGTTAATGCGTTTTTATTGAAAGGAAGTAATTTGTCGCCCGGTAAGGATGGAAGCTATAAAATGAAAAGTGTAAGATTATCGCGTGACGTAAATGGGAATGTATGCAATTTGGCCGAGGCCAGTAATTGGTGCGCGCTTATTTGTCAATTTATTCTTATTTTTAATATAAATTGATTATAGATGCAAAATTAACCTGTACTTTAACCTATAATTATACTAAATATTATAAATAAAACAATTACCTAATATTTTTATTCATTTACGGAATAAATAGTAGGCAATTAAATATGAAAGGAAGAAAACGTACTAATTCAATTAGGAGCAATATAATAGTCGAGCTTAAGCTTTTCAAGTTAAATGACAATGACGATATCCTTATAATTAATACATATTAACTGTTCTTACATCGCGCCAGATTTGACTAAATTTAACTAAGTTCCCGCTTCCAAATTTTCAAGTGTTCAACCCAAATTAAGTTTGTGAACACGTACCTAATACGAGTTGTATGGCGGTTAATCTCCATTTTAGGTTATGGTGGTAATTGCCTTGGTAGGTATTCTCTGTAATAACCCGGTAATGCAAGTGTTTATTATAATTATAGGAAATTATACAGCGTTTAATTATTATTACAATATCATGTTAGACATGTAACACGTAGCAGGCGGATTTGAGCAACTGAATTCATTAAGTAACCGCACTTGCTCTGTTTTAGATAAGTTTGGATGGGGTTATTTAAATTGACTTAATTAGTAATCAGATTAAATATAAATAAATACTATTTCAACATTCAGAACAGTACATTAGTAAAAATCAAACTTATTCGTTTAATCTTTATCTTTAATAAGGAGGAAGAAACCCTGAGACTAACAGACGATATTTTTTTAAAATAAGCGTTAGATTAAGTCCGTCACATTGAAATACACTATAGCTGAAATACACTAGCTTATTATAGCTCTCACTACTTGTTCTACTTCTAGTACTACATTGTTCAATATGGTGTTAGTGTTAAAGACCACCCACAGCAATGCCAGCTTTCCGCCCTTGTGATTAAGGTTCACGACGACGACGAGAATTTAAAATGCCTTAAGTAATTTTGGTTGCAAGCTAAATTTCATATTCTCGACGACTCACGTATAACTATAACTGTTGCTTGAGTCTTGCCAAATGACTTGTAGTATTTTAACTGGGAGCTTGAGCTACCATACTAGAACTAGTTATATCCTTCTTCCTTCTTTTTCAGCTGGCAATGCATCAGTGATGTCACTATCGATGCTCATAACCAACTCTGGTGACCAAATACAATCCGGTTGCTCGACTAAAATAAACACAACACTTTGACGTGAATACCAAGAGACTATCCAAGTATCACGTCTGACATGGGACAACAGACGAGCCCTAAGCTCATAATTCACGGCCAAACCAACTCTAAATTAAATTAAAACATCGCGATAAAAGTGTAATTGCCATAAAAATCGGATAAACTCATTGCGGGTAGAGGAAAATAAGTTGATGGGAGGGAAAGAGGCGGGGCTTAGCATAATTATGTCGGGTCCGGCCTTTATCCCGGATTATAATTATGTTTAAGGCCCAGAAGTATAACCACGATGTCGTGCCGTTCAAGTGTTCGGAGTTTCCCGACCCTAATTCTGTAATCGTTTACAATACCTTTGTAGTGTTATTATGTTGATTAAAAATGTCTTTGACTATTGTTGTTTGAGATTATACGAGGATTTTTTGTGTTAATTATAATTATAGATATTGAAGAAGGAGATCTTTTAATAATAAATACCTCATTATTCAATAAAATACGAGTATCTATCTACATTTCAATGTCTTGCTCGAAGATGACTTGAGTACATATTTTAGTTAATAATGGAGTGGCGCATAACAACATTAAATTTTCTTTCATAATTAAGTATTCATATTAATATAAATCTTAATGCTTTGTGGGATATTATTATTTGTTAAAACATGTAAATAATTCACCACTTATTATAAAAATTCTAGTACCTACCTCCGTGTCAAATTATATTCTAGACGGTGATAGAAATTACACATACAGATATTTTGAATTTATTAGCAGAGGCATTTAGAAGCAAAACGATTTATACGACGACAAGTCACAATGAAGAGTGATTTTCGCTACACTGAGGCCGTACAAAAGCTTGCTGCGGATTTATTACCTTTATTGTGTTGAAGTAAAGTTTCTATGAAAAGGGAATTTTTATTCTGACGACGGATTGAAAGGTTGACAAAAGCATTAGGGGATATTTATAGGACACAGTGTACTAAACAGAAGGGGGATTAGAGGACAATGGATAGGACTAGTTTTATACTACTGTTCCGTATCTGGGCTTTTAGTCCTTTTTGCTTTGAAAAGGAGTAGCGTGACCCATATTCTATAGCTAAGACTATAAGTAGGTACCTACATACTTACTCACCTTTTTACGATAAGTTATACTAGACGGCGATGTTGATAATTGGTTTACAAAGTTTACAATTACAATGTACACACATTGGGACAAGGAACTTTTTGGAATCTCTATGGATACTCTCTCATTTATTTCATTATAATAATTATACCTAGTTGTGAAGTACCTATAGCTTATTAGGTGCATCGAGTGAAGATCCCTTTATTATATTCGGTAAGAGCAAATGTTAAAAATATATTTTAAAATTAAACGGAATTATCTATGAATATAAAATAATAGAATTGTAAAAATCAATAAACTTTCATAAAACTCAATATACCTAAGTACTTATTTAGAAATGTTTTAATTATTTATTATGTCTTAACGTATCGGTAATTTGGAATCGACTTTCAATTCACCTAATTATTAACCCTTCGTAAATCTAAATTAGGAATATGCGTTCAACCGTTAATTTAACTACATCAAATCCGGATTCTACATTCACCATTGAAGCTTTTTTTTTTTTTTTTTTTTATGGAATTAAGATAGCAAACGAGCATGCAGTACCACCCTTCCCCTGCCGCCCATAACAACTGTGACCGACCTAGAACTAGACTCAAAGGGACTAGGATGGTTAGTCCAGTTAGTAGATGGTGTTTGAATATTAGTTGGTTAGTTTGTTAATAAGTGCGAGGACAGGGTATGTTAGTGATAATTAGTCCTGTTAGTTAATGTTAGTAATAGTCCAGTTAGTTATTGTTAGTATGAGTCTTGTTCCAATTCGGTCACAGATGCGTTGCTACCCCTGAGGTCTGAGATGGTCGCCTCTAAAAAAGTGAAACCGGCTCCACAAACCTTCCTATCCGGAACACAATTGCTCTTAAAAACAATTATTATGACGGTAGGAATGGTACTGAGTACCTTGGCGGGCGGTGGTACTACCCCGGGCGAACTCTAGGCTCTACCACCTAAATTTTGTCTTACAGTGTCAAACATGATTCACCGCTTAATATGTCTACCTACTCAATAAATAAAATATCATCTACCTACATACATTGAGGTAGGTACTATACCTATTTTAGTACATAGCATCTCAATGCATACCTAGGTACTTATCTCTAAATTCCGCAAAATCTACATTGAAATTGGTCAATCCAGTTTCAGAACTATGGCCACGAGACAGACAGACGAAACTTGTAACACCCTTGTTTTTCCTCGGTGGTTAAAAGACAAAATAGAAAACAAGTAGGTACCTAATTCTTTTTAATTTTAAATCTGTATTAAACTGTCTACGGCTACCTTAACCAGAGTCTGAGGTGGTTTTGTTTTATCTAACTTCACTAAAATGCTTTAACTAAAAAATACTTCTTATATTAGAATTTATAAAACAAAGACCAAAAGAATTCTTCCTACAATATACTTATTTACATTTAACATGGCAACATTATTGGATAAGTATTGCGTTCGTCCTAAATTATCCGGCACTTAAGCCGCACAACAAAACTCATGAACATAAATAATATCAGTAAATTGACGATAAATTTCAACTTCCGCAAACATACGGGAAAAAACACTTGCTATCGTAACTCGGGAACAAATGACAAAAAAAGTTAGTTAGGGGCAAAGACAAAAAGGAAACAGGCACGCCAAATGGGCCCAAGTTCGGGAAACACTTTGGCTAAACATTTGCTAATGGAAATGGAAGGGGGCCAGCGGCAAAGTGTAGTCGCTTGTTTTTTACACGCACATCGTGCCAAATTGCGGAGTTGCTTTAGTGATGGCTCCAGTTATTGGACACTAATGTGCGGGAGGATATATTTTAATACAATTCTGGAAATCTAAGATTCTCTGGTTTCGTCAGTTATCTGATTATTATTGGAGTAAAATTCCTAACAAAAAATATATATTACCAACATACTTTACATCAAAAGTCTCAGCGATCGTGAAATATATTATGAACGTAAACAACAATGATTTTAGGTTTTTTAGGTAAGTTTGTCTGTGTCTGTTTTTTTGTCCGTCCCCGAGATTGTATTTCAAACGTATTGCTAAGTAAATTTATTTTCTGAAATAGAAATAGTAATGTGTTCAATTTGTCAGATTCATTTTAAGAGGGGTGGAATGCCGATGGTAATTCTTATCTATTCCACATATTACCGTCGACACAACATCACAATTATAAAATGTATTAACCTAACGTACTTCATGTAATTAAATGTGACCAATTGCTTCTAATTTCACTGAATGGTATGGAAATCTTATTCACTTTCATACTCGGCGTCAAAATAAATATTAATCAAGGTTGGCTTCTAACGGTTGGGGAAGTTCCCAAGTTTTAATGCGGCCGAGTGAAAAAAGTGCAAAGGCAATAACTCAAGAGGCCTTGCTATCAGGTGCTTCTAACTGCTACTCTGATTTACTCGACAACTTGCTAAAATATCCGTTTATTTCTTTTGCAACTGGCGGATAATGATGGCGGAATGTTCAGCTCATTTTGGTTTATAGACTTCATCTTCGCCGGCCGTATTAAGTGATTAAGGTACTTTGCGAACCAATGAATTAAGACGTTGCAGTGAAGATGTTTGGGACTTTCTTTATGGCGCGTTTCAATTTATGTTGAATGTTGATTGCCATGAAGTTTTTGTACTAATTTTTTCACAAGCTTATCCAGAAACCGTTTAACATGTGTTTAAAAGTGTAACTACAACATATTTAAAACAAGTAGTAACTACATACATCCATATCTGATCTTTATCAACAGTTACATTTAAATAAACGCTAGACAGCCATAAACAACGCTGCTTATTATTTAAATCATCCCATTTGTTTATTTAAAAGACACGACAAGAATAAAGTGGATTCATTTACGGATTTTATTAAAAAAGTTAAAGCGAAATTCTCACCTTCGCGGAAAAAAATAAAAATATCACGCAAATTTCCCACCTCCGGTGACGCAATATATTTCAAAAATTCACGTTTTGCTCCGACTTTTTTTAATTTAACAAAGGAGTCCCACAACTGCCAGCGGAATCGCCAGAGTTCTGTATAATTAATGTTCCGGTTTTCCCCAACTAATACTTACACCGCTCGGTATTGGAACCAACTTTCCGTTATTTATTTGTAAACAGAACGTTAAAATCGTTCGCACTTCAGAACTTCGAAAATTAAATATGTGGGTTATACACTTGAGCACTTGACCGTTGGAATTGGTTCCCATTTGTTGAACTGCCGTACTGTTATTGATTGGAACTTTCTTCTTACAGTTTTGTTCGTACTCTTTCATTGCTTCTATTTTTAATTAATTTCCAATGGTCTGATCGCGTCGGTATACATTTCTTAATTGGTTTTCTTTTGACATTTATACAACAAAAGTTTTCAAGTTTGTAAATCTTGTTCTGATCCTTTTTTATAGGACAAACTCAATTCATTAAGTACCTTTTTTATGAATAAAATTGCTACTGAATCTCCAAACATTAAAGAGGCATTAGACAACGAAATTAAAGTACCTACAATTACTGTAATGCCTAACAATTTGTTTGCGAGACCGACTAACATTTGGTCGATTTTTAAACAAAAGTTGTTAAGACAATTATCTTCATTAGTTTGTAAAGTATTTATCATGTTATGAAAATTGAATTATATTGACTTTTGCTTAAATAAGTTGTAATTTTTTACTTCCTTCATAATTATTTGCTTCTATTTATCCATTATACTCGTTGTCTGTTTTATTGTATTTCTTTAATGTACCCTCCATTTTTACAATATTGGAAGCACACAATCTTACTTAACACTTACGATCATTAACCTTGTTCAACTTAGGGTTAACCCCCGTCTGATACACAAGTAGGTTTATCATCAGTGACACGCATACATTTGACTAATGAATCAAACGCACGCTAATTATCCATAGATTGATTACGTTAATTAACAGTTTATCCTACTTTAGAATGATTAAGTGGTTCCGTGGAGACAACAGCCACTTAGCTACGTAGCTAAATAGCTCCACATTCTGTATCATTGGGAATATTTTGGACAAAAGTAATTAAAACATTTGGAAAGTTGATTTTTAAAAGCAAAAGAATGATGTCTCCCAGTAAAAGTCCCATAAAAATCCGTTCAGCCGTTCCGGAGACTAGCCCGGACAAACCGACAGACAGACAGAGAGATAGACAGACAGAGAGACAGACAAACAGATTCTTCTATATTTAAGTACATATATGTATATAGATGCAATTATTTTTATACAAACTCAACTTTATATTAAAAGTAATAAAGTAATTAAAAAGGGTACAATATTTAAGTTTCCCAAAAAGTTTCTAAAGCGAATCGAAGTCGTTCACTAGTGATTATATTTACACAATCCGCATTTTTAATAACGCCTTTTCTTTTATCCTCAGTGGCCACTTAACAAATCCATTAACATTAAGCCACTCAAACTTCGCAATACTTTCGCTAATAATTTATGAACTTGGTAATTTCTGTTTCAGAAGCAGAATGCATGGGAAATAATTTGCGGAGCAAAATTAGCTGTACAAAATTGTTTTTGTATGCCATTGTTTGAAACTTCCATAATAACTCTATCGGCGCTGTCAGCTCAGGAACTAATAAAATTATGCAAAGTCGAAATCCACGAGAAAGAGGCACCAAACACGGCATGTAAGGCTTTGTGCACATTTGTGCGCTGCCTTATTTAAAATAATAAATATAACTGGAAAATCCTCACTTCCTTTTAAGAAATGATTCCTAATGTCAACAAATAAAAACAAATCAGCATCCAAAAATTATTAATAATAGTGCAAACGGGTTGTTTATGTATATCTGATTTAAATGAAACAAATGAAAATCTGAAAAATGTATTACTGAAAGTGTTTAAAACATATGAGAACCGCAACAAAAATGGTTTAGTGCTAATAAGGAAAACACATAGATAAAGAGCATAAACATGCTAAAAGTATTTTTTATAGTATTTCATGGGTTGAAAACATGCACGGGCGGTGAAGACCATTTCAATTACACACAAAATAAACATGACACATTACGGCCGAACGCAAATCCAGCAACGTTTGTCGCCGACCAAAAAAACTACATCGACTTCGGCCGTCGTTGGAATTTGGCAAAACACGTCTCCTTTTAACTTTGGAACTCGAATTTCGTCGCTCCAATTTTTAGGATTCCAACAATCTACGCCGTGAATTGGATTTGTCGTAACTTTTACTGTTGGATCTTTGAAGACTTTAGCCACAGATTGCAGGATTCTCCTGATCACTCTTTATCGAGGAATATCCCACCACGCTACTGACTTCAAGATAGAGGTTATTCAAGTCGAATACTACGACACTAATCATCAACTTGTAGTTTTGTCATAGTATAATATTTACTAGGCTGTGGCATCAACAGCTGGTAAACGTTCCTTGGTGTTCACAGATAAAGTGATGGAAAGTATGCAGCGTTTATGTAATAAAATTGTGGCCCATCCTTGATTCATTCTTAAAAAGCGTAGTCTCATTCTCAAAAAGAATACTATGCTACTACTAGCTCTAAATATGCTCATTAAAGCTCATTTAATAGAAGATTTAAGTCAAAACTATGTCAGTGTGAATGCCGCCTTATTTGTAACTCCTTCTTGTATATTAAGCAGGACGCGGCGCTTTAATTCATCTAACAGAGTGAAAGTCACGCCGTCACTGTACAAATGTTTGGTTTTAATTAACTGCTTTCTGTTACAGTTAAAATTTTATAATGAATGCCCAGTGTAACGATTATTGCCGCCACGGTAAAATGAAGTTAGTTCGTGTCAGTAACGTTGCAGGGAATAATTTAATATTTACCGGCGAATAGTGCCGATTAAGATTCTGTATGCACAAACAATATTTCAGTGCAATTGATGTGGACATGTTACATTAGAATAAATGCGAAGATCTGGCTCTCTGCTACGTTTTTAATTATAAAATTTGCCAACTGATTTAGATAAAACTTGTAACGATAAAAGTTGTTTGACACCACGATAAAAAATAACTCCCATCCCGGAAGTTACCTATATTATCGCGAGCAAATATGTACATGCAACGGTACTACACTCCACTTGACACAAAAAAAATAAAATTTAGAACTTGTACACGAAAATTTTTCTTCAATGGGCTTCTGATGGGTACATACATTAAAATTGAACGGTTCTACACTCCACTTAACACAATAAAATAAAATTTAGAACTTGTACACAAAAATTTTTCTTCAATCAGTTTCTGATGGGTGTATTGAGATTGAACACCACCTAAATAATGATGAATTGATATAACTTAAATTATGATGGAATTGAGAGACAAGAACAAGAAAGTCATAATAACCTATTTCTCTTATCGAAACAAAGCTCCAATAAAAGATATAACGGGCAGGTACGCGGGTAATTTGACAGGGGGACGGAGCGCGAGCGTCGAGCCATTTAATTCAACAGATTCCCATGCGGTGACAAATGTTAGGTTTTTTCGACGGCGAGCAACACTAGGACCGAAAGTGAAGCCATTAAACCAGCGATTTACTACACAAATGTAGCTTTTGTCCTTGATTTGGCTCGAGCAGATAAATAATCTATCTATCTATACATATAACAAAACTGTAACTGATCGCTGTTTGTGCGCACAAAACTCAGAAACGGCTGAACAGATCTCAGAAACGCCTGAACGGAATTTTATTGGGACTTTCATTGGGAGGTAGAGGAGGTTGTGGAGCAACATTACGATATTTGTTATCCCTTAGTTCTCGCAAGATCGGGATTAACGTGGAAAAAACTCCTATGCACGAACGAAGTCGCGCGCAGCAGCTAGTTAAACATTAAACGTTGATGCGTGTCGAGGGAGGAAAGGAATACATCCTAGACCAGGGACAAACTTCATCTGTCTCAGCCGGGATCAAACCCGAGACCTCTATATCCTGGTAGTAGACCATACTGGGCTACTACCAGGCTTAGTGACAGGGCCGCCACTAGCAGCATTAGCGCCCGCGAAACATTTGCAAACGCCTAGTCCCCCAGCCCCTGTCATCGCTTAAATTACCTAGCTGATATCGGTTTATTTTTGACGTGACAACGTTACGTTTTATAAATCGATATACCCGGCTGCACGCACGAAAAACATGACGTCTATGCGTCGTTATCTGACGTCAATGAGGCGTCCCATGAAGCGAGAGCGCGGAACGAGCGACAAAGAAGCACAATCGGCCTTTGTCAATGTAACTCTGACGTCTCTTTAGTTTTTATCGAAATTATTTATAACCAGCCAGGTTTGTTTTGACTTGTTTGTGGCACATTGACATGACATAATATGCACAGACTAGCTAAAGATTAATCTTTCGTTATACGGTATGCAACGACTAGTTTTTGGTAAAATATTTAATAAAAGTTTTTAACTGCAATATAACAGTAAATAAATTATAACTAAGTATTCAAAGATAGTTTAGGATGACTATTAGTGATTATGCTACCATTCCATCAGTATTTTCTTAGGACGTTGTCACGTTCAACTATCGTCAGTAAACCGACTTTACAGACAACCAATTTTTTTAATGAAATAACATCTCGTGTCATCCCTCCGTGGTCCAATTGCCATCCCTTCGGACTTGCCGCCCGCGCACTATAGGTATATCCTACACCCTGCCATGCCACCTGCCTGCTCCTGCCACTATAGGTATATCCCTGCTAAATGATGTTCTCTAGCAATCCACCCTGTAGCAGCATGGTGGAGTCCTCTAGGCCTACTCAGGTATAAAAAGAAACTCGTGCTCCGGAATATCACTCAATCCGTTAGCTGACGTCTTTTTCTCACAAATCCCAGTCTTGCTAATTTTATTTTCTTAGGAGTAGTTTTTGAGATTTTTGTGTGACAGAAACACTCACAGATAATTTTGTGTTTCCAAACCTAAAAAATTCGTATATCCGAGGACCCGAAATATAATAAAATCGCTGGTACCGTGGGCCGAAGCTCAGGCCTTGCAAAAACCGTTCCTAAGCGGAAATTCAAATTGAATGACAATAGAGATTGACGGGCCGCGTGATAGCGGACCCGTTTCATTTCGCTAAGGTTTTATGTATGGCTTAAGAACGGTATTACTTCCTCCATCTTTGCTTCGAAGCCAGTGTCGAGCAGAATGTTCTGTTCTTACGATACGTATTGGCGACGTTTATCACGCTGAAGGATTGGGTGTAACGCGCGACGGCCCCGGAATGCTTTTTTATTGAATTCGTTAAGATTTAGTTGCGAAATCTAAGTTTGTTTAAGAAATAGTGAAAAACGTTAATAAATATCTATTATACATACTGATCATCATATACCACTTCTTTTACTTTATCGATTATATAAAAAACCGGCCAAGTGCGAGTCGGACTCGCGCACGAAGGGTTCCGTACCATTATGTATAAAAACGCCAAAAAAATCTTGTCTGTTGTATGAAAGACTCACTTAAAATTAAATATTTAATTGATTTATTGTAGCCACATATTAGCCACATCGCCATCTCTTGGACCGAAAGATAACTAAACTATCTAAACACTTAAATACACTTAAACACTTAAATATTTATTTTATTCTTTTTTTTAGTATTTGTTGTTGTAGCGGTAACAGAAATACATAATCTGTGAAAATTTCAACTGAGTAACTATTACGGTTCATGAGATACAGCCTGGTAACAGACGGACGGACGGACGGACGGACAGCGAAGTCTCAGTAATAGGGTCCCGTTTTACCCTTTGGGTACGGAACCCTAAAAATGTGCGAAGTGTTTTGTATAAATTATTTTGTATACAACGCTCAGCCCGTCACGATTTTTCGCAACATGTGGAGTCGCGCGGGTCCCTGAGAGACCCTAAAAATAAACGGCTTGTAAATAATGTTATAACAGTTTCAGGCGGCTGTAGCTATTGCCATAATGTAAGTTGATCTCTTAAAAATCAATGCTAACGTACATAAAATGGTAGGTTGTTTACACTCGTTGTTTTGTCAGATTTTTGATGAAAACCTTCGTGTGCGCTATAAATTGCGTATCATTATGATTATTGCACACAACTAAGCTGTTGTTAGTACTTTTTTAAGTTAATGCTTGACTACAATTACTACAATATCTTTGTTTGAAGATAACACATACTTATCCCAGTGTTAAATAGAGTTCGCCGTGACAGGAGTACAGGCCATAGACCACCATGCTGGCCAAATGCGGAGTAGCGGACTAGGTACACATACCTCTGAGAACACTATAAAAAAGTCTCAGGTGTGCCGGTTAAACGTTATGAAGTAATTGCATCCATAGAAAAAAACCAAAGTCGGTCTGAGAACCTCCTACTTTTTTGAAATCGGTTAAAAACGCGCAGTATCAAAGCGTGCACTTCAAAACGCCAAACGCGAGGTAATAGAGCGAAGGTTTGCGATGGATAATTATGTACAAAGCCGTCGGCCCTGATGCCAGTAATGAGTCGGTACAACCGTTTTTACCCCAGGAAGCTTCGCATGCCATTCAATTTAATATATTTCTTTTCGTCGCCCCTCAGACCGTTTCCGTTGAGGCGGAGAAAACATACGTTTCTAACAATGTGATTAGTTCATTGTAGCGCGTAGCGACGTTTCTCTGCCCATGTCCGCTTCAGTGGAAACGCAAACTTATTCACAAATCAGATGTAGTTAAATTCTAACTGATCGGTATTTGTACAAAATCGTATATCTGTAATGTGAATTTTATCTTGTATTTATGTGGCATTTAATTAAAATAATTTAATCATGGATTTCAATTTGCAATAAATTATTCCAATTTGCTTATCATATAATATGTATAACCCTCAGTAGGTACCTATATAAAATGTAAGTTAATCAGCAGCTCACTTACCTGTTAAGTACTTAATTAATTTTATAATAAAGTCGGGATATGATTTACATTTTACTCGTAATTTCATTTAGTGAGGGACATCCAATTAAATTTGAAGTGTATACCAACGCCCCTTGATAATAATAATCCGTTCAGTATTCAAATTTTTCGTTTCATCAATCCACTCGGAATCGCTTTTGCGGATTAAGTAGAAAGTTGCGAACCGTCTGTATCCAATTTAAAAACAAATTAAGAATAAAATACACTTTCTATTTCATTCTATCACGTGCGAACGGAAAGTCGCGAAGCGGTGAGGGGAAAATTTGCCCATTTCCCCCGGCTAGGGAGATTTACCCCAAATCGAATTCCGTTCCTCGTCCCGAATAGACTTAATTTAACGGACGAATTTGTCTAATTCCAATTCTTATGCTGTGACAAATGTAGTGATTTTTATTCAAGATCCGTTCTTACTCCGCATAGGCATGAACGCCTCTGTGCTGGTTCTGAGAGCTAATGTTTACACGATGTCAGACACTGCGTAGATTGGTTGCGACGTGAACTTAGTCAGTTTTATTGAATAAACTAGCTGTTGCCCACGACTTCATTCGTACATATGAGTTTTTCCCGCGTGAATCCCGATCCCGTGGGGACCCTGGGATAAAAAGTAACCTCCAGCCAGCCTGTAGTTGCTCCACAGCCTCCTCTATCTCCCAATGAAAGTTCCGTACAGCCGTTTCTGAGATTAGCGTGCACAATCAGCTACCTGTCTCTATATCTAATCTCAATGGTTGCTGATGTTCGTCCACGCAACAAAAGGAAAGGAAGATAGCATTGGACATAGGTACATTTTGGATGCCAATGTAAATTATATTCTATTTGGGTATCGGTACTTTTTGCCCAGGTTAGTTTCCCCAACAACGTGCAAGGTTCAAACTCGGCCGAGGGTTGAACCCTTAAGTTTGAAAGTTATGTGCATATTGGAAATAAATTATCACTTTTGTTTCGTAAGGGACATTGACAAGAAACCTAATACCTATCATGTTATCAAAGATGTTTATACTCTGCCAATTCGCACTTGGTGTGGTGGGTAATAGGATATACCACTCAGATTGTGAGAGGACATTATTACCCATTAAGGGACAGATACATTCTTACACTCTTTATTTGTACACCTGAAATAAATTCAAAGAATGATTTAACTTCATATCACGTATAGGTACAAAAAAGGCAGTCTTATCGACAACCTTAATTGCAGGAAATAATAAATTAAGAAACATGTGAAGACTGGTGACAAAAAGTAAAACAGAAAGTATTAGAAAAAAAGGAGTATTTATTCCTTTTTTAAATATAAGATTACTTAGAACCTCCGCACTGGATGTCGCAGTGTACGTATGCAAATAATTAACCCATCAGCCTACAGTGGATCGCAACTATTTTCCTTCTCTTTCCATCCATCAAAAACGTGTTCGATTGAGGACCATTCATCCCCAACAGTTATTGGTCCTTCGAGCTATGTGGCCAGCCCGAAGCCACTTCAGTCAACTTTTTCGGAGTTACGACTGCGAAGATGAAATGAAATGTGAAACTTTATACATAGCGAGTGAAATAAACGAGATTGAAATTGTTTGGTGTTCCGAAATTCGCCGTTAAGTGAAGTTTTGTTGTGTTCATGCGAACTTTCCTAATGGATTCCCTAATATGATATTGGGAAACGACAAACGTCACTGATTAAAATTATTTGATTTCAAATAGTTTCTTGGGATTTAACATAAACGCGTAATATTTTGACATAAACATATATGTATTCTTGTTGATTATTTTTGTTTTTTATAATTAATTATTCTTTTTCTTACATAGAGAATACGTGAATGTTTTAACTGTTTGTTTTTTGTCTAAATATATTGCGTGGAGCCGGGGACTACTTACTGTTACTCCCGTCCAACATCACAGGGATAGGGTGTGGCTGAAAAACAGCGCTACCTAGGATGGCTATGTCGCCGTCCTATGTCGGCACAAGCTGAGCCACATCCTATTGCCTCATTCATTTAGTTTTGTTTTTCCTTTTATTTTATTTTATTAAATTGTTATTGTAATTTTTTGAGTGTGGCAATAAACATTTATTATTATTATTATTATTAAAAAATCATAAAAATTCCTATCTAATGATAACGACCGCGACCGACTCTGCATGTGTCCTGCGAGGCACAGAAACAATTAATTTTTACCACTAGCGGTCACTCACATATAAAAAGTAAACTAGCTTGTACATGAGTTTAATATTTTAAGCGTAAGTAGTACAATCTGTACCTGTGAGCAGGAAATGGAGCTCCTAGGGAATTTCTTGCCACTTCTTCTTCCAAGACCACTCATAGTAGGGATGTTACGTTTTGTAAAGCCTACTTTGAATAAACTTCACCACCGAGCAATGAGCGCTTGACCGGACCAGGACTGAGATAAGTATTACGAGAATTAAAATTCACATATAAAAAAACAACGAACAACCGAGATTATTGTACAATCCACTTAAAATGTAGTGTAGGCAACACTTTATTATTTCTTTTTTAAATATTTTATGTTATATTAAACCTCTTTGATAAGTTGCAAGCAAATATTATTTTAAATTTAGAACTAAATTTTATTATGTAAAAAAGAAGAATTGTCAATAGACTCCATAATAGACCTAAGTAAGACGATGTACTTTTGAGCTGAATAACAAGAATTTTGGTTTATTTTGAGTTTGATTTCACCTTCTCGCGTGTGCGCTACATGTAGGTTGCCGCAACAAAAAATACTTCACATATACTGCAAACTTCGCACAAAGCGTATTACAGAATAAAACATTAAATTCTTCCCCTTACGCCCGTAATATTAATACAGAACTGCATCAACATTAATAACACTCATAACTTTGTGCAGATTAGAAAATCCACGCATAGTATAGGAAATAAATTTTTTTCTTACATTTCTGGACACAACAATTGCGTCTTTCAAAAATTTTATCAAAGTCATAGTAATAGTTTTACTAACGTAGTAACTACCTATTTTCTTATCTGTGGTTTTACGTCATTTTACTACAGTAAAAAGTCTCGACTGTTAGCCACAAAACATCAGTTGGTCTGCATGTTTCTACTAATTCCATATGAAAAACAATACGCAATACAAAATTACAACAACGAAAATGAAGATAATATCTTTACAAGGATTACTGGGGGTAGTGTAAAAATATCAGATTTCGCCGCTGTAATTAAACCGTTTAAAATTTAATGCGGCAAAGCTTAGCTCTGAAGTGGAAATTCGCGAAAATTTACTCTAAATTCGGTGTTGGAACAAATAGTGAGTTGAACGCTGCCGCTATGTTTTGTATGGTGCAAGCAATGTGCTTACAGAGGTCTTCCTCATGAGTGAAAGTCGTTGTCATCTTATGGGGTTTTTTCAAAGGGTCCTCCAGACTAGGCAGGTCTATACAATTTTCACACAAAAGTTTTCTTTACTTGTATAGACGCGTGAATGGTGGATTTACACGTTTGTTTTATAGTAGGTATATCGCTCCAATGAGTAGGTGGTTGCCCTCTACTTCTATTATTCCTCGTATTTCTCGTAATCTAGCGTAGTAAAGATTATGACGAAGATATTAGGTAGTAGTATAATTATAATAAAGCTCTGTACTTCAATCTATTTCGTGGAAATTTACCAAAGTATGTACTTACTTGAATATGCTTTTAATTATATTAAGCGTCACCGAAGCAAAATAATATTGAATTTAACGCATGATCCGTTTACATTAAAAGCAGGTAGAATCATTAACAACAGCTGTTGTTGCTGCGCTGATGGCATCGTGAATTTTTGAATCAAAATGTTTAAAAAATATTATAATTTTATAAATTAGTTTTCCCATGAATGTTATTATCCTACCGTCGATATGCAATAATGTATAGGCGTTGAGTAAGCTTGATCTCACTCATCACTATGTTAAAAGGTTTTTATTATAGGTAGATAGGTATATCTAGATAAATAATCTACTGATATTTAAACTCATTCACAATTTTCGCCTCGCTGGAAGACATACCAAGGACCTTTGGATCAACGATCCGGCATGTTAACCATTGCGCCATTCGAGTTGCCAAAAATATTATATACTTTCAAATACAAATATGATGTTTACAAATAATAAGTTCTATAAGTAGGTATTTAATAAACAAGCTATCTAGGTACTTCGTTTTATTTTGTACAAGTAACAAGTCATACGCCATTGCTTTGCTTTGGGCTAATTATTTTATTACCTTTGACTATTGTGAGAAAAGTATTTAAATATGTATATGTATTTTTGTGACTAGACTGAAATAACACAAGTAGGCAAATTATGATCCTAAAAAAACATTTTCATGTAAAATGTTGCTAAGACGAAGCAATGTTTCTACAAGGCCAAATTCAACAAGCACTAACTTTATATAATGAAATAGGTACAGATAATTTTAGTTTATAATATTTTAAGTAGATAAAAATTAGTCGTACAAAAACTTTTTACAAGAGGAACGTTTGGTACAAAATTGTGAAGGTAAAAATTATTTTCATTTGAATTTTATTATATTAAAGCTCCAGTGTCTAGGAATATATTATTTTTAAACACTCACTATTACTGTGTTACAATGTAGGAATTCACTGTACTGCGCTTTATAAAAATATTTAAACTATAGATAATTTACTTTATATACGATATGCGTGGTGCTACATGCTCGTTTGCTACCTACATATATTTCAAAAAAGCTTGCACTAATAGATCCGCTCCGATGACATTCACAGGGTTAAGCTAGTGATTTGTACCAAATTGTCCCGCACTTGTTTACACTGAACTTGTTCAGATTTGGTGCATACAGGGATACTATGCAGCTGCACTTATCGAAATGAATGTTTAGTCCACTCTCCGAATTGTACTAATAATCCATACTAATATTGTAAATGCAAACTGTTTTTCTGCCACGTTTTCAAACGAAATCCACGGGATCGATTTAGATGAAATTTGATATTGAGGTAGTTTGAGGTCTAGTAAAGGACATAGAATAATTTTTATCCTGGGACTCTGTTATATAAGCCTTTTTTATTGGGTACGTTGCGAGGGGTGTCCGAAAGAAGTGGGGTGGGACAACGATATATATTTTTTTAACCCCCGCGGAAAAGAACTGTGTTATAAGTTTCACCTGTCTGTCTGTGTATCTGTGTGTCTGTCTCACGGCACCGTAAGCTCTCAAAGGGATTAGTCAATTCCTTCTTTTAAAAACCGCAGTGAAAGTGACCTCTTTTTTACCTGACCACGGTTTTACCTGTTAAAACTATATACATATTATTAGTCAATAAATATCACGCGAATTGCATAAATGTTTGTTCTGAAATCAATCGAGCCGACACACGTCAGGGCCGAGCGTTTTCCATACATGCTAGTTAAAATTCATTAGATAAACACGTTGAAAATAACATTTGCCAGTATGATTGGTTATTATCTGCGAGACCATTGTTTATTTGAGGCACACTTGCATGTTTAAAGTGTATTGGCACAATAATTGTTAATAATGATGTGTTTAGCTCGTGGACTTAAAATAACAGTTGCATATTGCAGTAAAACCGGCTAATAAGTACTGTAAGTAGTATTTACTTTTTGCGGTGTATCTCTGTAGCACCGGGTTGCCTGGAAGAAATCGTTTTAAAGCGATAAGACCGCCTTTTGTTTTACAATTCTTGTTAGTGCTTTTGTATGTAATATTTTTACGTTATGAAAAAATGATGAGTAAAATGAAATAAATAAATATTTTTTTTTGTGATGAGGAGTCGTTAATCAAAGTGAATCTGTTTAAATATTACTGATACGTAGTTCAGTTGATATCTAATTCCTGCCGAGTGACAGGTCTTGGGTTCAGTACTCAAACGGGGTAATACTTGTAGGGTTCACTCGATCGTTGTGGAATATACATAGTGGGGGAAGTAGGTTCAACGTGAATTTTTGTAAATGATTTTTTTCTAAGCTACTCAAAATGAAGATAGGTCTGTGTGAACCTCGATCGAAACAATAGTCTTCGTCAACATCATTCTTTACCTCCAAATCTTTGTTTCTTCACCGGCAACGCGTCGGGGATGCCTTTAGAGTTATTACTGTTCACGGATAATGGTAATGGTACCTATCTTCAAGAGGTTTAAGTGGTCATTTTTCTGAAAAAAAAAACTAATTGGCGCTTCATACTGTGCAATGCATAATATATCATACCGACTTGCCATTCGAGGTATCCCGGGTTGGATTTCTAATGAAGCCGAAACTTTTACGATGAGATAATTTATGATACCTGTTTATTCTTGTATTAATTAGTCCATAGCACCCGCGACACCGAGAATCCTAGTGGGGGCTATGAGTAAAATGTATTAAAAAAGTTCACTAATGTATTGCCAGCTTATAACGAAACAAGGGTTCGGTTCTACTACTCCGTTAACGGTACGCGTAAAAACATTTCACGATTGGATCTATAATGGTAGCTAGCCCTCCTTGTCACAAAAACTAGATAAGGGGGTGTGACAAATTGCGCTCTGCCGTCACGCAAGTATCTATTTCAATGCTTGTACGATTACGATTCGTAAGGCTTGCACGCCAATTATAAACGCGCAGACAACGCGAGATTTTGCGTTAGCGGGGTCGTAGATGCTGATTGCTTTTGGATTGTACAAAAGCGCGTACTAGGTATGCTATACGCGTTTGAAGCATATACTCGAAGTTATGCGCGTATCATAGAGTAATCAGACCTGCTTGCTGGTCGAGACCTGATTAATACCGGGACCGGTGTTCATTTTCGAGGCATGTTAGCAGTTCGAGTACGTTTCTAATAAATCATTTAAATTAATATCTTTATATATTTTAATAGATATATAAATATTAAGGCGAGGCGCCATACAATTAGGTACTTTCGTCATAGATGAGTAAATTCGAAAAACAATTCCGAGAAATCCTGTTATACATTTTTCATTTAGGTAGTGGTTTTTGTTGACACTTATAAAAGGTAATGAGTTCAAATAAAGGTCCAAAGCAACAAAATATAGTGTTCTTTGTTATTACTTTAACTAGGTACTTATGTCCAGATGAGTTATAAAATAGATAAAATAATACAATAAATTCTTTTTTACAGTCAACCGTAAACGGGGGTAAATTTTGTATTGCGTCTATTAGCACGGGTCTCCTTTCATAATGTGAAGGACAAAGTTTTATTAAACAATAATTAAATGAGGCACGTTGTAGTACTAAGCGCTCATAGCCCGGCGGCTTGCGTCGCCGCGTCGATCAGTAACGCTTCACACTCATAGCCCCACATTAGGATTCCCTGTGTCGAGGGTGCCATGGACAACACACAAGACAAGGACACACACCCAGACCGAGAACAGCAATTCGAATTCATCATTCAAATTTCCGCCTCGCTGGGAATCGAACCCAGGACCCTCGGAGCAGCGATCCGGCGTGTTAACCATTGCGCCATCTGGGTTGTCAAAGTTAAGCAACAGCGGGCGCGGTCGGTAGTTGGATGGGTGACCGCTAGTGGCAAATATCTTGAGCGCTTCCGTGCTTCGGAGGGCACGTAAAGCCGTCGGTCCCGGTTGTTATCGATTGATAGCAGTGGTTACGCCGTGTCGGAGGTCTTCGGGCGGCTTGAAAACTTTCGATACTAGGTTGGCCACTAACCCCTCCACCAATCCGAACTGGAGCAGCGTGGTGGAGTATGCTCTAGGCCTCCTCAATAATGGGGAGAGACCCGTGCTCAGTAGTGGGCCATTTGGGTTGTAGCAAGCTAGCTAGTAGACTATGGCCGGTACCCCTAACTCTATGAGAAGAAACCCGGGCCTAGCAGTGGGACAGGTGTATGGGTTGCGACGACGAAATAAATTTTCCAGATATATGTAGGTTGGGATGACGATAAAATAAATCTTCTATTTAACCAAATATATTCGTGAACAATAACGCGGCAACAAGGTTCTTTAGCAGAAAATATTAAAATACAGTGATAATAATGTCTGTCTCCCTCTATTTCAGTAAACAATTGCTCCGTTTTCCACACATTTTCCCGATATGACGAATATAGATGTTAATCTACATTCGTTACCACGTACGCGGCGCAAGGAAACGTAGCCTCTTATGTTGATTGAATCATAAAGGATTCTACGATACTTTATCGATTTAAATTTTATTAAAAGCGTAAAACAATTTTTGTGAGTGTACGAATATTTTAGGGGATATTTAGACGTGAATTTTAAGTCAATCAAAGTGAATTTGTCGACACATTTAGTTTGTAATCTAGCTGTCTAGGAAACTGACGAATAACTTTAAGAACTTTTAAAAGGTAAAACATTAATTTGCAGTAGTTTATAATTATGAATAAAATGAAAATAATTTTTAATTAAAACAAGCAACCAAATAAGTTTCAAATACCTACTTGGAATTTACATCCAGCCTGAGGCACAGTAATTTAATTTTAACTAACTGTAATTAATTTCCGCCTAGGTTAGGAATTTAATCAGTAACAGTAAAGAAACTTTAAAGAATTTGTTTCGCTATTTACTTTACTCAGTGAAAGCACTTTTCTGAATCACTGAAGACAAAATGATAATTATAAACATTACTTTAGAATTGAATGTTGAAACAATCATATTATTATGCACTGTATTTCCGACTGGAAATATAACACAATTTTTACAAAAAGTAACGGACTTAAAAATCAATTAGTAGAGATAACTTAAAAATGACATGAGACCAGACGCGAAGCCCTAGCTTTCGAATAAAAAAAGAATTATGAAAATCGGTTCATCCAGTAACAATGAAGTAATACACATAAGAAAAAACTAGTCTAACCGCGAACCTCCTAATTTTTAGTCGGTTAAAAACAATTTCCTTCCCATATAAATGTTTAAAGACGTTCCATTCGTAGCCACTCGCATACTCGGAGCAGTTTAAATATTAATAAACTCATGTTGCATTTAATTACGTTGAAGGCGGTTGCACGTCCACTTTATGAATGTGTTTGAGAAGAGCGCTTTAAATGTGCTTATACTGAAGCCCCTTTACTACGAAGTCACACGACTCCCGCACGCGTTAAGATTTACTTGATCCTCCGTACTGTATTATGGCTTGGGTTCTAGTCATTAACTGTTGTGTATGAGGCGGTTCTTTTCTCGTTATTGTAGTTTTGGAGCGGGGCGTTTTGCAACGAAGTTCCGACCGTATTGAGGTGGCTTAGAATTCTAACACCGGTCTCATGCCTAGATTTTAAAATTTTTGCCTGTCTGTCCTTCTGTTTGTCCCGGCTAACTCCGGAAAGGTTGAACGGATTTTTATGTCGACTTCACTGGGTGATAGAGGAGGATATGGAGCAACATACAAGCTACTTTTTACCCCGGAATTCCCGCGGTTTCGGGACTCACCCGGGAAAATCTCCTATGTCCAGAAGTCGCGGGCTCAGTTCGTTAATTACCTAATAATAAATAAACCATCACTCGCATGTCACTTTCCGCGAAGTGGGTTCCGTCGAAACTAATTCCACTACGGTTTATAGACGCGTTCGCAAACACGTATCGCGTGCAATCAAACCGATGCGACGTCGTTTGCCTAACATTTGACGCGACCCGCCGGAATTAATTTCCGATGCGAGCGATAATGAACCGGTTTCGGATCATTTACGTCGATGTTACGCCCTCGGTCGAAATACACGCTGCGCCCAAATTTACTGTTCGTTTATGTGCTATAACGAAATGTTAATTGGATTTGCACTGTTTTTCCTGTGATTACAGATGCTGTTTGTGACATGCGATACGTTGCTCAACTGATATTGGTTGGCTAGCTGGGTCGTCTGCTGGAGTCAGCCGCGAAACGTCTTGTCAGTCAGTATTTTTGCTTTTTCTTGTTCGGGTTCAACGTATCAGAGATGTCAATGATTGTTTAAATAACTATGAGAGAAGATAACCACTGGCACTTACTATCAGATACTACTCTGACTTTTCGGAGTGTTTTAAGCATTTAAATATCAATGACTAACTAACGATTAAGGAAAACATCGTGAGGAAACCTGCATGTCGGAGAGTTCATAAAAAACTCAAAGGTCTGTCAAGTGATCCGAAGTGAGCCTTAACCTTATCATTTTGAGAAGAGAACCGTGCTCAACAGTGGTAATGATGGGTTGAGATGATGAAGGTTCTAGGCTGCGTATGCAATGAAACAAACATACACCAATTTTTATGTTACACCTTTAACAATACAACTGCAAACACTGTCAAATTTTATTCCGTTTCTGCGAGATGCGTGGACAAGCATCAGCAAATTAACATTCAATAAATAATACTACTATTGCAAGGCGGCCATTCGTATTAAAATGGCCCTAGTTCAGGTATGCATTTCAGTGACTGGAGAGGTGATCCACTAATGAATTCCTACACGTTGTTTGCACATTCAGCAAACTACCGCTCCGCGTGCTACAGCGAAATGTTAATTGAACTGGTGCATCAGTTTCCTGTGATTCCAAAATGCTGTTTTTAGCATTACATCTATATGATTAATATTGGTTAAAGTGCTCCAAGGGTGCAGTCGCAAGAAGAAGTCAAGAAATTTTTTTCCACATAGTAGATACATATACATAGTTAAGCAACAGCGGGCGCGGTCGGTAGTTGGATGGGTGACCGCTAATGGCAAAATGCTTTGGAGGACATGAAAACTTCCGATAGTAGGTTGGCCAATAACTTTTCCAAAAAATCCGCGCTGGAGCAGCATGGTGGAGTATGCTCTAGGCTTCCTTAATAATGAGGAGAGACCAATGGGTTACAATCAAGGAATAAGTCAAGTCAAGGAAGAGTAGGTAATTATTATCATTTCTGGTACCACTGATTGTGTGAGTTCATGAGTTGGTGCTACGACGAGAAACGCACAATAAGAAAGAGATCAAAAATTTGCATGTATGTCCCTTGAGGAGTATAAGGAAGCACAAAGAGAGGATTTTTGAAAATTTCCTGTACTGAGAGAAAAAGAGGATAAATTGGAACATTTATTCAATGGATTCACTTGAAACTTTGCACTTTGCGTATGGGTTCCTCAAGACAGCACCAAGGCCTTCTTTTATTCAAAACAATTTTTTCAAATGGGTGTCACTGATACGAGATACACTTATGCGCGTAATTTTTGGAACGAAGTTCCTTACGGCAGGCTTGGAGGAGATAGGGATTTTGCTGCGCGACCGAACAGAAAAAATTGTGATAGTAAAACCGTAAGAAAAAATGCGTGGAATAAAACCGTTAAATGAGACGTGCACAGGCGCGACAGTCGTATACACAAGCGAGTAGTGTATAATACCTTTCTCTTTCTTCATCTTTCTTTTCGTTATTTTGTTATTGTTATTTTAGTTGATAATTTGAATTACTATTTTTTTTTTATTTTACGTAATTTATTATTTCCTAAAATACTGAATTTCCTAAATACTTTCCTGTACTTAAATAAAAACTAATCAGCAAAATTTAAGAGAAAAATCAAGAAAACCTACATAAAATTGAGCACGATATTTTTTTGCAAATTGTGTCGATTCTACATTAGCCGAAGGAACTTCGTTCCTACCTGGTGTCCCACGACACCACATCTTTTTTTATTCTATCGCCGTTTTGCAAAGGTGCTTCGTAATACCTACTTTGTAAGGAATTTTAAAACAAAAAATACAAAATTAATTATTCGATCCAGGTAAGCGCTAATCTAACGGAGCTGGTTGCTGAGCGGCTGATTTCCATAACTTTATGTCATTCCATTGTCTTTGTCATTCCTCTATGCTACAGTAGCCCTATCGAAAATTAACCCTCTTAAAGCTAGCTATTGGTATTGAAAAGATAGTAAGTACAATTCTTAGTTCCATATGGAAGCATCTAGACTAGAGGATAAAGTTGTTTACTTTAGAGAGCTAATTTAAGGAGACGGATTTTAAGTTTTCAGCGTGTTATTTTTACAGCGGCACTAAAATGTGGAACGAAGGAGTGAAAATAGAAAGAAGTTTCTGTATTTACGTTTAAGTAGAGCTTCATGCATGAGCGCAGCGGTTTAATCTATCAGTTTAATGAGAACATGAGGAGAAGGAAATTAATGTCCTGCCTTTGTATATTTACTTTGCTGGCTACACGTTTTAACGAATACAATTTATTGAAACTTAAATAGAATTACTCCAATCACGCTATGTTCTTAAGACCCATTTCATGTGTAAATACCCAAGTATGTGTGTATGTTGGGAGCAAAAAGTAGTTACCTATTTATAAGCTTATTTTTCCTGCTTTTAAGCCAGGTCGGAAGCCTTCGGATTGCACGAAAACTTCCAATACGTGAATTAGCCATTAACACCTCCACCAATCTGCACTGGAGCAGCGTGATGAATTGTGCTCTAGGCCTCTTCATTGATGAGGGGTCCCCGTGCTAGTAGCTAGTGGTCCATTAATGGGTTGCAGCCATATTTCCTCTAAAAAGAAGTTTCTGACGAGAGTACCACTCATGAGTACGGTCTCGTACTCATCTTCCACTTATTAACATAAAAAGCAAATGTAAAATCCAAAGACAAACTTCATTTGCGACCGCCCGGAATCTTTCAAAGTTTAGATTCAAAGTAGGTAGGTTACTGCGTTGCCTTTTTCTCCGCAGAATTTCCTTAAGCCCGAAGAGTTCGCTGCGATTATTAAAATTTAAATTTTCGATAAAAGAACGGTGAATCCTTTATGACATAATCAGCATAAAGAGATTCTTTCCCTTGCGCGAACGTAATAATGATCGCGGGTGATTATGTAGATACATTCGTCATATCTTAGATTCTGTGGGGCACGCTTTTGTTCTAACTGAATAATCAGAGGGTGCTTGGATATTATTATCTTTTTATGTTAAACCGTGAGAAGTACTCGTAGATGTTTGTATCGATCTAAGATGTCGGATAAACCTGTCAAACAGCTAAAAATACCTCAAGTCCTTGAAGAAAAGCCGGCCCGTAAGGATAAATAAAACATAGCATCATAGCATCATTCTGTCTCGTTTTTTTACGGACTTGTACGAATGCCGCTACTTTTTTGTAAAAAGGAGATACATGATATTTTGGCAATAGGGAGATTTCCCGCCAGGCGAGAAGACATGCTTGGGGGGCGGCCGAGGCCCCGAGTGAATGCACTCGAGGCGTTGTATACATAGTATAATATGTCGACAATCCTTAGATAGCGTGATTCAGGCTTCGGTAACGTCACCGTGTGATGTATGTGTGGTGTCGCCACATCATCAATGGGTCTAGGTTCTTTTAAATCCATGGTTTTAAACCTATAATGTTACATCACTTTCTTCTTTAATGTAACGTCAATCCATGGGTAATTGAGACCCATAACTTACTTAATGTTACAGTAACCGCGCTCACTCACATGTGCGCGAACGTTTCTACATTGTACGAATGTTTGCACGAATGTGCGAACAAAGAAGATCTTTGCTAGCTTACTAAAGTACAAATAAGACAACAGCGTCGCGTAATCATTTGCCGACCTTCACAAATTATTATGCCTACACTTGTGGTTTCAGGTGTTCGTCTAGAATCAGTAAGATATCTAGACACGCGGTAGCGGTTCAAGCCAAGTTCTTTAAGACAGAACTGCCGATTCTGTTTTTGACCAAATTAAAGCCGTTGCTGTGTTTGAGGTAATTGGCATGAAATTTAATGAATGGCTTAATTTCTTAAAAGTTGTTTTTCATTATTAACCTTGCGTAAATTTTAAAAAGTACCAATATACGAAACAATTTTTTGATCAATGAAATTATTCACGTGAAAATAATGTAATCTATGTAAAATTATTCAATACAAAAGAACCAGAATACAAAATGTATTAATAAAAACCTTTGTTTAGCGATTTGGAGGGCGTTCTTGGAATCATTAGCGTAACAACCGTAATCGTTGAGGCGCGCGTAGTGAGTAATTATGATGTCGATACTGGTATTAATATATTGAGAATGTTGGGAAGAATTTTAGATTAGATATTCGAATTCGTAGATAGATACCGACCTCAGTTATCGAAAAATGACTAATAATACGATTTTAAAAATAAGGAAATGAAGTGATGCTTGTTTATTTATTGATTCTAGTAACAACGGAGTAACAATAGAGCCAAGACAATATTGCCACGAAATTTCGTTATACCAAAATACATAATCGTGAGTACTCGACTATAGTAATATGTATACAATCCGTAATGACTGCAGTTTAAAATCATTACAAAATACAAAAGCGGACGTTATTTTAAATGAATTTTTTAATTTACTCTTATAGTAAATTAAATTGAATTATTGTTAAATATCCGTTAATATTTCGTAATGGCCGTAGTGGCCTTTACGTTCAGCACAAATTCCTTCCTTTCCATTCATGTGATTCATTTTTCTCCACCACAATATAGTGTTAAATGTTTAACGCAACCGAACCCAAAGTGTACTAGGGGTTATCAGCAGTTCACCTGCATATGCACCTTGTGGGGTACCCCCTCCTTGATCATTGATGTTAGTGGGAATATTTAGTAGCGAATTCATTTAAACTGTCAAGTTAAGTACAGGTATTAATGATTGGTCGACGTTTAACTCAAGCTTAATTAATAATTAAATTCATTAAGTTTTGACATTGACATATCACAGGGTGAGCTTAATTTCAAAATGATAGTAAAATATGAATATCGATAAGATAACTAAAAATCAGCACAACATTGTTCGGAGTTTAAAAAAAACTTAAAAGTCGGCAGGAATTTTCCTTTTCACAAGGAAAGGTTACGCGATAATTTCTCCTAATGAATATTTAATTATTGTTCTGTTCGTTACCATAAATCCGCGTAATTAATTCATTGGTTCACAAGATTTCATACAATACCTTGTTTACTGGCTTTGCACTTTAGTAAGCAACTCCATCTATGCTTGAATCTATCTATAAGTTAACCTTCTCCTTTAAGGGATTGCCTTAAAAAATAATCGTCATCATCTCAACCCATCAAGTTCTCTATTGAGCCATCTATCTTCTTCTATCTAAGTATATCTATCTATACAAATAATAAAAAAATGTTACAGATCGCTGTTTGTAAATGGCAAATATATGCAAAAATTTAATATGGGGAGCCTTTAAATACTCAAGAGAACCCAAAACAATGTTTTTTAATTTTGTCTGTTTGTCTGTATATCTGTATGTCTGTGTCTTGTTTCTGTATATCTGTATGTCTGTGTGTTTGTGCACGCTAATCTCAAAAACGGCTGAACGGATTTTCATGGGACTTTCACTGGGAGATAGAGGAGGTTGTGGAGCAACATATAGGCTACTTTTTATCCCGGAGTTCCCGCAGGATCGGGATTCACGCGGGAAAAACTCCTATTCACAAACGAAGTCGTGGGCAACAGCTAGTGCTATAAAAATATAGGTAATACTTTAATCAAAAAGATAGGTGTGTTTCGACCGCAGATGATTTTGAGATCTTTTTTTTTATTTTTTTGATGGCTACAGTCTTTTGCATTTCACCAATATTACCTATAGTATAGATAAACATCGCTAGTACTTATTACGAGTATAGTAACTATAAAATACATGTAAGTAGTATGAAAAGAAAAAATATTGTAATTGTAACCGATTATACAGACTACTATATAGCAATAATTACTGGAGTGAAATAAAGTAACAGTTACAGTTAAAATTAAAGATATACAGGGTGGTTTAGGAGCACTAACTGTAAAGCGGAATGGATACCTTTGTGTTCATGCGAGAGGCGGTCTTATTACGGATAGTAAGCTACTGTAACCCAATTTACTATCGAGGTGCTCTCGGCTTGCTCATTCACAATGGTATGGGGCACATACATAATAAACAATAAGGTATCTTGTTTGTGTTATACAGGGGCTAGTAAAAATTTTGTTAGGGTACTATTATGATTTTAAACTTTTTATCAAGCGGAGGGCGGTGACAGTCGTAATGCTGGCAGTGGCCGTAAGCTGCTTAGGCCATAGGGTGTACTACTGCTAATACTACTCTACCCATTTTTTTTATTTTTCCTAAGTTAATAATTGACTACGATTCCATCTGATGACAACTAGATGGTTCATTGATTTATTCAACAAAGGGTTGGCCTTGGCGGACTTAACACCTTTGAGAATTTGTTATGGAATTACCTTAGCGAACTAGCAGGCAG
This sequence comes from Hesperia comma, assembly GCA_905404135.1. Lineage (NCBI taxonomy): Eukaryota > Metazoa > Arthropoda > Insecta > Lepidoptera > Hesperiidae > Hesperia > Hesperia comma. Next base: position 2,468,136 of record FR990019.1, read on the forward strand.
CACCACACTTCGCTGCTTACCATGACATGATTTGATTGTGATTGACCCAGAACAAGATTAAAAACTCTCATTTTAATTCGGTCGCAGATGCGTCGCTACTGTTTTTCTTCGCTGAACTGAGTGATTATTTATTTAGAAGACGCACATATTTTTTGAAAATTGGCGGTTCGTGCAGGTTTTGAACCCGGGCCAGGGCGGGAATCCAATGTTCAAACTCTTTGGCTATAATATGTAGCCATTGAGAATACGATACCTGAGTACTAGATATTGAGCTAACCATTTGAACTATGTAGGTTGTGAGTATACCTAATAGGTAATAACCACAGTCACTAAAATCTGCATGACGCAATAAAAAACCATAATTTACAATCCTATTTTTGTTTAAAATGTTTACACTTTATGCGTTACAGAATGTTGAGGTACAAGATCAAAATTATATTCCATGCGACTTGTTACAAGCACTAAGTTAGTTCCACGCTGTGTACAATTGAATTGTTTCTGAGTGTATGCGCCGTGAATTTCTATGCGAAAACATTCTTGAATTTGAAATATCATTTTACAAGAATTGTCTCCCAAAGAATAATCTTACCAAAGACGTAGAAACGTTCCAATTTGCTACAAAGTTGGATATAGTAAAAATTTAAATACTGAGTCGGACCATTGTAAGTCGCTTAGTGACCTGTTGCACAATCAAGTCATAGCGATATACGAGAAAAACGTCATAGACTAAGTTCGACGTTTATGTATTAACCTTACAACCGGTCAAAGATTCAAGTGTGCTTGTTTATGAAATTAATATCAAAATACATGAAACTATTGAGTCCTGAGCGACTGACAGACAACGCGCAGCCGAAACTATTGATTGCAAGAAGTTGTAATTTGGCACGCATGTTCCTTGGGGAGGGTAAGGGAGCACTAATGGAGGATTTTAGAAATTTCTCCCCTAACGAGACAAAAAGGGGATAAGTTGAAATATGTTTATTTATATTTCTTTAGAGAGATAGACTGAAAGAAAGGTTATATGCAGGCACAGCCGTGCGGGAAAGCTAGTATAGAATAGTTTTATATTCAAAACAGCTAAACTATTCGTTTTGTACCGGAATTGTGTGGAATTTTCCCCACACAACCCAATTAAAGCATTTGTAAATTAGCAAAACTGGCACCGCCTTGACTTGTGAAATTGTCACTTTTTAATGAACTTCATACGTACAAGTACACTCACACCGGACTTCTTAACGGGTTGTCTCAGTCATGAGCCGTTAACGAGTGGACACCGAGCGTATAGACATGTTGGCTGAGTGCGGGGTTTAAACGTGGAAGGCGAAAACTAAAAAAAAAAATGTCACCCTTGTCAACCAACTGCCCTTTTATTATAATTTTAAAACGACATATTACCTTGGTAGATTATAGTAAAGTAGGCCTCTCGTATTTATCTTAAGTTTTCTTTCCTTCAGCTTGATATCTGTTATTCTGTACTAAACTAGTAATATTAGATTCATTTAACTATTCAATGTTTGTCGTAGAGGTCTGTTGCTTGCTATGCCTTAGTAACGTTGAACCATGGGAGCGTTCAAATTAAGGGACCTAATGCAATTGCAACGTCCGTTGTTCACGACGGTTTGCCACGAACAGGGGAAATTTACTTTGTATCTAGGATGTATTGGAGCCCCTCACATCTCAAATGTTAGTATTAATAATATTGCCTTTGTGCAAAGAAGAAAGTTTTACACAAAAAATTCATTGAAAAAAGTTAATGAAATTCATAAATAAAAATATATTACATAAATTAATGTAAAGAAAGTTAGTACACTATCACGCTTTTGACAAGCCGTTTGTAATATCTGCGGTCACAGTGTCAATTGGTTAAAGGAGCGTAGAAAGAATCTGGTAATAAATAAAGAAAAATGACGACTAAAATTGTTTTTTTTTCAAAATGGATGAAATAAACAAGACACTCGCTTCTCTTATGTCGCTACTTGTGGTACCACTGGACACTATCATTTTATTCAATCTGAATTTTAACGAAAGTACATGGTGATGCAGAGTTATTTTAAAGAATCCAAGTCTCTTTACAGCGCTTACATCAAATCTAGTTCTGGATTTTGCGACCTCCACCTAGAAACAGTAAAAAATTGATTTGTCACTTTCCTTGTCCATAGCATAGCATGATTGTATTTGAAAGAGAAAACTTCTGTTTCAAAAGTCTGTTACTTGTCAATGAAATGTATTCTACATCATTAAAAGATCTCTGTTTACGGTCACATAGATTTTGCAAAAACTGTCTGATTGATTTTTGTATTATAACGGAAGCTGATTCCACAATTATCCCGTAACAGAACTGTATCATAAATTAATCAGTCCAATTAAATTCCCGACAACACCTTCACACCTAGACAATCCGTTCATCGCCAAGATGTCAAAGCGTCAATGTACATAATGGCAGAATCCACGCAACACATGTATTGTATTTACCCGGCAAACAAACAGTGTGTACCATGCATTACCTTTGCTCACCCGACCGGAATATTCGCAGTCGACAAACGGCCAGTATGACGAACAAACATAAATGATTGCCTTCATACGACTCAAGCTACTGTGTGCTTACCGACTGCGTTGTTTCGATGCGTGTAATCCCTGATATTGAGTTCGAACTGCAGTGCTGCTATTGTTACGTCTGTATGACCTTGCGTTTATCGTTGAATGGGTATTGAATCGTTATTACAACAGTATTTGTTCTGTTAAAATTGAACGCTAAAGCTACAGAACATTGGTAAAGAATTTGGTCTTCTACTCTACCTTCTCAAGCGTAAACTTCTGAATTTTCGGAATATGTGCGTTTTAACCATTTCAATGCCATGCCAAGATGTTTTCCTTCACCGTTATAGGGCGGAGGATAATATCTTGAGGAAACTTCCATGCCGGAGTGTACTCCTTGCGGTAAGACTCAAGTGTGTGAAGTTTGTCAATCCGCAATTGGCCATCGTGGTGGACTATATCCTCTCTTATTTTGAAGAGAGAACCATGCTGAACAGTGGGCCATTATGGGTTAAGATGATGTTGATGATTTGGTAGATACGTGTATCATTCACGATGTGAGGGGTACAGGTCATAGTCCAAGCACCGATTGGCAGATTTACGCACTTTTGAGAAAATGTTCAGTTCTGGAGAACTCTCAACTGCACAGGTTTCTTCATTACGTTTGCCGTTATCGAAGGTAGTCGTTTCTAATTGATCTCACATAGCCAGTGTTCATAACATAACATATTCAGTGTTCAATCTATTTAGTTATTACGTACTGCTACTTTTTATTGAATTACTGTCGGTCAAAAATAATAAATTAATAATAATGCCAATGTTGTTAAATTTAGATTTGTTACATTTACATAAGTCATGTCATGTAAATACACTTGTAAATTTTCCATTGTGGAATATTTCAAACTCCGTAGCCTTTTCCCGCATACCCGCGATATTTTTTCAACTATTCCCGCTACGTTTCTACTCGCGTTCACTATGTCAATCACATGCCGATGTTAAATCCGCATACGGTTGCAGTATTTTATTTGTTTAACATGTCATGCGTAAAGCTTACTTTTATAGAATCATAAAATGTTTCAATTCTGCTGATTCGATCGTTTGAGTGATGAGAACATCAATGCGTTGCCGGGAGTCCCAATTCTGTTTATTTATAAATACTCGAATTGCGTCTCATTCATCGATATAATGTTGATTGAATAATTTGACACATTTCTCTTATATTCCGTATACGAAATGTGTCAAACTATCCAAACGTGATGCAACGACATCATTTATAAATGAGCAGAATCGAGGCTGGATTAAAAAGAAATGCTAAACTATTTCTGGCACTCTCATACTTTTTATCACATGTAACCTTATGGCACCAATGAAATTGCTCGGTGTCACCGATTCCAAGCTTTCCTCCCCGCCCGTCCACACGCACAAAAAATGTATCTGCGTATACGTGCACGCATAACAATATAACAGTACCTAAGTAGGTACCTATATGACTTTTCAATCTATAATTTAAAACCGAAAGAATACTCGCGCACTGATTTAACAACCAACTAATCTTGAAAACAATTTTGATAAAAGACAACTTTCTTCCTTCAGAAAAAGCAGCTTTGCATAAACAAATGAAATTCAATGTATACGTACAGTGCGCCCAACTCATCTCTGAAATGGCAAAAATTGGAACTAATGAAAAGTCATTCATAAGTACATTGTGGTCATTCATCTGTCAGTTACTAGTGTCCAATGATTGGTCAAATGAATGTCAAATGCGTCCGACAGCGCCTCTTTCGTTTCAATCTTAAGTTGAGTTTACTATAAGGGTGTTGTAAAAATACATGATTTAAATTTGCCAAATCCGACACATGCACAAGTCAACGACAAATTAATTAAACACAGACAGTACAGCAGAGTGAATGATACCGGGAATAGTCGCCGTTATTGGGTATCGAGGAGTGAGTATAGCCCCAATAGCGCGGCTTTATGCAGCTCAGCATCTATAAACGCAATCACTCCAATGTGCTGTCTGCTGCTGGCTGTAATCTATGATATGAAGGAATATAGTGCTAAACATTGAATTCCTCACTATAGTCACAATAATTGAATATTCACCCTTACTTCCCTAATAATATTAGGTATTATAAATGTGAATGAAGCTCTGTCTGTTTCTGTCAGTCTGTGAGGCTTTCACTCGCTGAAACCACTGAACTGATTTGAATGAAAGCTAGTAAAGATCTTAGGAAATAACATAGGACATTTTTTATTCCCAGAAATTATCCCTTAACGGGGTGCTAAATTATAACTTTTTGTGTTTAGTAGTGACGGTTGCATATTGTGTGTCAGTCAGTCACTCAGTAACGGGAGAATTTTACACATAGGTACATATTATTATACTATATTATCGACGCTCATAGATACAACAACACCAAAAACACGCGTATCACGTATTGTCGACCGAGACTGCGACACTGCTACTGAAATACATTTGAAACATTTCACGATCAATTTTAGATGGTGATTGGGAGTTATGAAAATATCTTACCACTACGTAACAACCGTCGACATTAAACTGCATAGTACATAACCAAGTGACCTCCTACCTCCTATAGAATTTGTATTGTCTCTTGGGTGTGTTGGGGACAGTAAAGGAATAACTTTACAGCTCTTCTTCTATTACTACTATTTTACTCTACCTCCTTTAGGAACTGCTGAACTGTTCATGTTTACGGTCGCCTTAGGCAGGTGTCCACTCATTTGTTTAAACGCAATGTCATATTTTTAAGTTTCTCCTATCCTGCTCGCACATGTTCTTTTCCGTATTTCTTATCTTTTTCGCCAAGAGCTTTCTAGAAATTCTAAATTTAAAATTCTTAAAAATTACACAAAACAACAGTGATTTAAACCATGTAGCTATGGTTCTATGAACCGACCATACCCCAATATGTGTCAAAATAAGCGACAGTAGTATTATACGGGGTAAGAATGCCCGCCACCGTACTTAGTACCATTTCTGCTCTGATTTATATAATTATATTATATAGTTTAACACGAACAGGGAACTTTGGCTTACTTTCAAGTTGAAGCCCCTTACTCCTCAAACAAAAACAATTATTGCATAACAATAACAATTATTGTATCACAATAACAATTTATTTACCATTCGGAAAGAAACGTTCCGTTCAACTTTGACGATGTTTGCATGGATATCGGTCCAACTTTAGCCTAATATATTTATTTAGTTGGCAAGAAGCATCGGAATCTCACCCGAAAAGTATTCTCGAGGCAAATTGCAGCGCAAGTCAGTTGCAGCAAATATTTGAATTGTAGAGTGGGATTGGTTTGCTTTCACGTATTCAAAAGCACTGTTTACACAGAAATATAAAAATTCACCGCGATTTGAGTCAGCTTAGTAGTCCGGTTGTAGATAGAGGCTTTAGGAACTGCAATGAATTTTACATGAGGTCAGTCATAGATAAATCTGTTACATTTGTATGTAACAGATACCACGTGGATAAGAAAACAAATGTCCATTCCAAACCGGGATTATGTTGGTTAAAGTTATATCTATTATTCAAATTTAAAACAATTTTTATTTCCTGTGGAATTTCTTAAAGATGTTCTTTTGAATCTTAATTAAAAGCGAAGGGTTATTGATCTGAACACTTGTCACGAAATATCGAAAACTGTTTGGCATATAAATTAGAAAACGGATTTTGTGCTATTCCACTCCTAAGGGGGTAAAATAGGAGTGAGTTTGTTTTAAAGTCAGTCAAAAATACTTCAACGCATGCCGAGCCACAAGAAACAGCTCAACAAGCTCACATGGTGTTTGAAATCTTGTCTTACGTAACAGAATACAAAATTAAATATTTGATTAGTTAGGTACGTTTAGCCCTGCCTCGTACAAAAAGAGTTACGAAACCAAGTGAGTTAATTAGTCGAAACCATGCAACCAAAGGCTTAAACATGGCGTTTCAATCAGCGACTGTCAAAATTAAGCAGTTGCAATTTCGTTAAATCCATTAGCTGTAAGCAAATAATTCTCTCAGTGCGCGGCGCCGATCTGTAAAAAGCTTTCATCGGATTCACTCGTCATTAATAGGTACCGTGTTTCGTTTCACGGTGATAAGATAACGGATTTAAATCACCGCTGCAGTATTATCAGCTATATTATGTCAGTTTTGGTTTTAACAAAGCTTATTGTTTTCATTCTCGGATCTGGCGTTGAGTTCGTTTGGGATCGGAATTTTCACAATGACTATAACAGAAATGTAGTTAATCATTCTTTTGGTAAGAACAACGCGCTTTTTGATTCATCATTTATTAGGCGTACCACGATAGTATGGAATAGCCAGTCAGCGTCGGGGTCGCCGTTAGATAATAATGTTAGTGTCTTGACATCAATATTGCATTTACTAAATTAGTGCCCTTTATTATCCAAAGCTACATCACCTGCAGTAAAAAAACGATATTGCCCAGATTATTGATTTCGAATTGATTGATTGTCTTCCTGAGTTTACAGTGATACAGAATGTATTAAATTGTATAGGTAGTCATCAGAACTAAGCGTGTGAATCAGATATCAAATCAATCTGCCGATAGAGGGGGATCAAATTTCAATTACTTTTGATCTAAACAAAAAATAAACAAACAGGCCAGGCTAAGTAAAACCGTTTAAAAATAGCACTAAATGAAATATCAATATAGTCTTTTAATCTATTGTATTCCACTGTGACGCCTTTTTCTTGGAATGAAGATAAAATTTTTCCTTGGCTTTTAATATTATTTGCACGATTTACTCGGCAATATTAAACCATCGTAACTATCAATTTCAGCTTTGAGCGACGCAAAAGTTACTTTCACCTACAGGATGAGCGTAGAAGATATGGAAGAATTAAGTAGGTAGGTATATGGAGAAAAAATGTGTGACAGTTGATTTGATGAATCCAAGTGGAACCGTGATGGATACTTGGAAGGCACCTGTGCGCGACACATACCTCCTTAATTATGCTCTACTCCTGGGACAATCAAATCTTATACTCCGGTCGCGTTCTTTACGGAATTCATTTTATTGGCAACCAATATAAATGCCAGCTTTCCGACCTGGTGATTAAGGTTCATTCCCGATTGCCGCTGAGAATTTAAAATGCCTTAAGTACATTTAGCTCACGAGCTAAATTGAACTTTGAGCACACGCAATAAACTTCTTTTAAGTAGGGAGAAATTCCATATTCTCAACGACTCTAAGAAAAAAACTACTCACCAGAAGACCGGTCTCTCGTTCCGAGAACTGACGCGATTTGAGGACGTTCCTCATTGATGACCAGCTCGGCCTGCTCGCTGTACACCGAGTGGACGGTGGAGATGCAGGTAAGGCGCAGCTGGCCTCTCTCGAAGCTGTCAGGCCTCACCATAAACGACAGCTGGCTGACTGACGCAACCTACAACAAGAAAGTTAGTAGTTTTATCCGAAATAACTACACAAATTTTCCATGAACCAGATTGACCATCAAGATCTTTCTTCATTGTACTTCTACAATTATTATAACGGTAACTCATAGCTCAACATAACGATTCCCTGTGTTGTAGGTGTCATGGACAACATACCAGACAAGGACAGACACCCAGACCAAGAACGGAAATTTAAAGCCATCATTCAAACTTTCGCCTCGCTGGGAATCGAACCCAGGACTCTCGGAGCGCTGGTGTGTTATCCATTGCGCCATTGGAGTCGTCTTATATACTAAAGTATATGTTCATAATATGGTTATTTTTGCCGTGTCTAACTTCTCCTTATTTATAATATTGAGCGTGTAATGCATAATATTGAGTGTGTAAATGCATAGTTACATACATAATTGGTGCTGGTAGTTTTGGCTGATGTCGAAAATTACTAAAAGATCAGTCAGACTATAAGAGATATCATTTCCTGCCACAGTAAAATATTGCATTTGTTGCAGAACAACGTGTGCCAGGTAAGTAAGTTTCTTAATGACACGGTGCTCCTTGCAAGTTCTGTTTTGATGAACTTGGCGTATCATGCTACCGCGTAAAGATAAAATCATAATAAAAGAAATCATAATACTTCTTACCTTTTTCGAAGTTTCTGTGGTGGGTGTAGTATCAATAACTTCGTCATCTAATGAGCCATCGCCGTGTCTCGGCGTTGGAAATACTACTGTGTCTTGACTTGGCAGTAGCTCCCCTTCCTGCGTTGAGGAAAATAACTTATGAAATCTTAAATGGAATCCACTAATGAGTCTCATTTCATATTAATTAATGAGCTTCTTCATAACTTACTTCATCTTCTCAACCAACAATGAAAACATAATACTAAATAATGAATATGTTCAAGAAAGAGGAGTATTTGTGGATGAAAACATTGGTGTTTCGCGAGATATCATTAATCAATGTCGTAAACCAATTAGAGAATAATAATTGTTCAAAGAAAATCTCAGATATCTGGTGAATTTATTGTTTGGCGTGAATTAGTTATACGATACGTATCTTTGGAATACTTTCAGCTAATGTCTGTAGTTTTCCAAGAATTATGGCATGATAATAAATCAATGTAGGTACTTAGAGACAAAACATTTGCCTGTTGTTCAAATGTTCCGAAAGTTGAAACATGATTAAATTTAAATTATAATGTAGATATACAATTTATTGTTTCCACCTTTTGTTTGTTTTAGTATATTGTCAATCTAGGGCTAGAAAATTTTAAATGCTTTTTTATGGGTTCTTTGCATTGGATTTACTTTGCTGCATAAGTTAATTCGTCATCAAAAAGTAAAAATTTTCAACAATGAATTATGTATATTTTGTTTAGTTTTGGGCCATACCGCCAATTGAATTATTGTGTTCCAACTGGGAGCTTGAAAGCTAGAACCCTCATTCTTTTTTCCTTCTCTCTCGGCCATCATACCTTTGACGTTACTGACATCCGCGTTGACCAAACACCATTATTCGTTTCTATTCGTTTTTAAGGACAATCGCTACAAACACGTTGCTCAACCAACCTGTATCGTATCTACGAAAGGGCCAAACGCCTTCCACGGACTGAATATAATGTTGCTATTCTCATCGCCAGGTGCGGCAGTACTGCGGATCTGATGCGGGATGTCAATGGACACTACAGGACTTGGTAAAATCCTCTGCTGGATTATTGGCTTGCCTTGGATCTGGAACAAAATAAAGTTGAAGTTTTCAGCTGAACTTCAAATCTTTATGAATACTTAATAGGTGTGCTGTAATAACAATCGATATGGATATGTTAGTGTAATTCTGATTAGTGATTATGTTGTAATGTAACTGCATCAACCTACTAGAACAACAAATAAGAAAAACCGGTCATGTACAGGGTAAAAAACCAAAAAGAAAATTTTATTTAAATACTCTTTTGCTTATGCCTAATCTTTATCAAACGAAAATATTAAAAATTAAAAAGATTTCTTTGCCTGCAGGGTGGCAGCTGTTGGAATTTGTGAGAATACATACTGAATGAAACAAATCTACCTAATCTCCGGTGGATGCATAAGTACACCTTGTTCATTAAGATAGAAGTGCAGGGAAAATGGAATCCATTTCTAAATCAGCTATAGGTATAGGTATAATGAAAATCGGTCCGAGTTCTCTGAAAGAAAACTGAGCTCGAATTAGTTGTTTTTGTATAATTCTTGTGTCTGGGAATATGTCACTGAACCCCTCTCGAATTGCCGATTTTGATAAAATGTATCATGTATATTTGAGTTTTCAATTGGAACCGGTAAGTAGCGCTGTAATCAAATTTTACCGAGATCCGAACTACCTAATGTTTTGATCAGCATGTCCTAAATATGTAAGGTGTAGAGTAATTACTAACTAAAGCAGGTGAAATCCTGTGGGATATTGGTAAAGCAAACTGGAATATATAATATTATAATATGTCGCAGAACTACGTCTCTCGGATCGACTAGTTATTATACAAAGCTTCAACTCAAAACTTCATTCCTAAAATCCTTTGCTTAAATGTCGATCGCGCTAACATAACCGGTATATTGTACCTAATGGGAATAACAAGAACTACTTCACTGTATTGAACGTACGTTATCGGTAATTACCTACTCTTAAACATTTCTATTCGAAGCAGGTCATACTTGAATTATTTCTGAAATATCGAATGAAATAATTGAGGTCAACGGACACAATAAATCGAGAATCGAAGTGTATGAACAAATAATATATCGCATGAGGACGTTACAAAATTCTATTACGACTTAGACTCTGGGGATGTGGAACCTTTCCTACCTTTATTAGATACGGATAAGAACTAACCGAAGGCGAGCAAACGATAATAATCATTTTGCGACAGATTGCTAATAAATAAAAAATATAAATACAAACAGACAATACTTTTTTTCCAGGTATAACAATAATAAAAGTAATAATAAATAGAAGTGTCTACTTTTTCCAACTTTAGCACAAATTAGTAAGTCTAGTTGTTAGACCTCTATAAAGAATATTAATTTGCATTGTATTGTATAAATGTAAATTATGCTGAAGTAAATATTAACTCCAATAACTAGAAAACAGTGCATTTCCATATAATTAGAAAAAAAGATTATAATTTAAAAAAATTGGTTGCCTGTAAAGTCGGTATACGGGCGAAAGTTTTACGTGACAACGACTTTGAGTGGTAAAATAATTTTAATGTGAATATTCATTCGTATAGTAGGAAGAAGGATGAAATAATAGTAACAATTTAAAACATTTATTTATACAAAGAACTAGCTTTTGCCCGCGGCTTCGCCCGCGTGGAATTCGTTTATATCGCGAACCGGGGAAGTGGGGAAGAATTCAAGCCTTTAGGGGTTGATTTTTGAAAAAAAAGTAGCCTATGTGTGACTCTGGGTCTTCAACTATTTTCATTCCGAATTTCATCCAAATCGGACCGGTGGTTTTGCCGTGAAAACGTCACAGACAGACAGAGACTTTCGCATTTATAATATATTCCTAGTAGCTGAACCCGCTACTTCGTACGCGCAGGAGTTTATTCCGCGTAACTCCAGATCCCGCGGGATTTCCGGGAAGACAGACTTGTTAGTTTTATATTTATTTATATTAATGTTTGTTTAGAAGCGACCCGCGTAAATTCCGATCCCGCGGGATTTCTGGGATAAAAAATATCCTATATGTTAATCTAAGTTGCCCTCTATGTGTGTGCCCGCTACTTCGTACGCGCAGGAGTTTATTCAGCGTAACTCCAGATCCTTCGGGATTTCCGGGAAGACAGACTTGTTAGTTTTATATTAATGTTTGTTTAGAAGCTATTTATACCCCATACGCGAAGAAGGTTTTCCCGCGTAAATTCCGATCCCGCGGGATTTCTGGGATAAAAAATATCCTATATGTTAATCTAAGTTGCCCTCTATGTGTGTGCCCGCTACTTCGTACGCGCAGGAGTTTATTCCGCGTAACTCCAGATCCCGCGGGATTTCCGGGAAGACAGACTTGTTAGTTTTATATTAATGTTTGTTTAGAAGCTATTTATACCCCATACGCGAAGAAGGTTTTCCCGCGTAAATTCCGATCCCGCGGGATTTCTGGGATAAAAAGTATCCTATATGTTAATCTAAGTTGCCCTCTATGTGTGTGCCAAATTTCATGAAAATCGGTTCAGTAGTTTTTGCGTGAAGGAGTAACAAACAAACAAACAAACAAATACACAAACTTTCACATTTATAATATTAATAGGATTATATTTAAAACATTGTAACACCATCCGCCATCTAGCGCTGCTAACCGTTAGACCATTAACCATTAGTCACAACTAAGTGAGGTAACAAACGAGATTACTCTACTTCTCCAGAGATGGCGCTGTACCATTTTCTGAAACACGCCAACGTGTGTACGCCGTAGCTACCATAAGTAATGTTAAGGAGGAAGGGACGCGTGCCTTTCACTTTTTATGTCTGTCTCTCTCGGTCTTAGGCGGGCTAACCATGCCCGAGTGGAAGGGACGCGTGCCTCTCACTCGCTCTCATTGTAAGCGCATAACGTGAGCGGAGCTACTAACGCAGTTTCTTGAAGTGCCACCCGGCAAACCAATTTATAAGACGTTATCACGTCAATATCCATTACAACCTCCGATTACGTGACTGATTGAAAAACATTTCTAATACGGCTTTATGTACCTTTCCTTTTGAACGCCGCGCCGTTTACTTTTTATGACGGATGAAATATGCTTTGAGGAAATAGCTTGGTGTTCAACCAACATTTCTTGCTAACAGCTATTAAGGGTCATTAAAACTAAAGCGATCAAAAAAGCAATTTATTTCCCGATGCAGTTAAATCGCAGAACGTATGCTTTTAAAGTCCATGAATCCACGCATTAAATGAGAATGTATGACGTTTGAAAAATGTTTCTTACTGGGATATTTGTCGAAAACATAAATGTTATCCATTTAATGTTTCATTTCTACGGAATATCATAAAGTTTAGAGTACCATGCAAAAAGTGACCTAGTTTACTTGGGTAATGCTGCAAAAAGATGAAAATATTGTGACGCGATTACATCAACTGGCGTCTGGTTCCGGCTTCGCACAGGCAGTAAAACAAATTATTATAAGAATAAGTATAAAATATGTTACTTTGGGTTAAATTTGCTTTCTAGCGGTGAAAGTTTTTTTTTAATCGACCATGTAGTTCTAGAGGTAGATACATTACAAACATACAAATTTTTCTTCTTGTAATATCGTATTATTGCAGATTCCGCTCAAACATCTCAAGCTCGTGTTACTGATGGACATTGACAAACATCTTGCAATTTAATTTCAGGCGATACTGGCATTGATTTAACCACGCCATAGCTCATCGCCCTGCAGCTGACAAATGAACAGCTGACGAATAACAGTGTAAAGTATCCTAACAATTCAGTGGACGACGTATATAATGGAGTGCTCCGTAGTATAGTTGGTAGTTTCCTTGCTTGTGAGCGATGAGCCCATGATTTCTGACAGGAGCAGATATTTATGGGACAGATGTTTATCAAAATCATTATTTATTTTCTTGAATAAAACACAGTCTACAAATAGTACAACATTATCACAACAGTAAACACAAGTAATAATACATCACACACATGATTCGAGAGCTAACATTTATCTGTCACTGATATCTGCCCTGGCCGAGATCGAACCCGGGACCCTTACTTTGCAGCCAGGTTTATCACCAACATTCTTATTTTCTTACGAAATAAAAAGTTGATATTGAAATGTCCTCATCCTTGATTCAATAACTAGTTTGTCAGTATCTATTTCCGTCGTAGTATTTAGCCAATCAACCGTAAAGACAATGAGTGCAGCCAATTAATCTGTGACAATGTCTCCATCTCCCGCATCAATATAGCCACTCCGATCATTAGTCATAGTTTGATAGACTGAATAATTTTGTTGATCTAGCCCATGATCTAGCAATTCAAAAGGAGACAGATATTTTGGGTGGATATTTCAGATAGCCCCTTTATCTGCAGATCTGCAGTGAAATTGGTCATTGTTAAGAGTAACTTTAATTATGTTTAAGGGAGTGGCACGAATCAGTATTCATGGAACAGTTTCCATATGATGAGATCTATTTTAGTTTAAAAAGAAGAAAAAAAAAGAAAGAAAAAAGAAGCAGCAGCAGATTTGTGACTTTTATTTATCAAATACTTTTAAGTCGTTGAAGTGGTTTATCAAAATTTTTTTTTTTTTTTTTTTTTCTTTTTTTTTTTTTTTTCTCTGTGGCAACACTACGAGTAACAGCTGATTGTCATAGCTCCTTAAATTTTAATTGAATTTTATTTACTAATTACTACATTTCGGCCTCTTTCCATTCATTTGCTAAATAATTTTTGTAATAATTTGTATAAATAGTGATTGTAAGTGCAATATTGTGACTTTTATTGCGTATTTTACCGGTTTGGACTCGTAACATAAAGCCGGTACTAAAGTGACAGTGCATTTTTGAATTGTTAATCGTTGTTACTTCTTTCATGTAAGTTTGTATTTTGTTATATTATTGACAAGTTCATTTTTTTAACAATATTAATTAGTTTTCCACTAGCTTTTATTATTTCTATAAAGCTAAGTGTACAACAAGTAAGCTGTCACTCTGATAGGCTTACATAGTTGTTTAGACAACCTCTTGGTCTTTTCTCGTTGATAGTTGTTTATTCGATATCAGTAAAATGATGACGCGTAAAGCCTTGGCTCGCCAGGAGGAGTCCCAGCTCCAAATGGCTTTGCAGGAATTGAAGGCTACCAAGGAGTTGGTTAACCAACTTAATAGGGAAAGAGAGGACAACGAAAAGGAATTATTGGATGTGTTAGATAGGAATAGTATATTAAAGAAAGAATTGTCTGAGTTACACACACAATTATCAACTGCATCTAATGACCGGGACAGACTTCAGTCAATAATTGACACGTTCGACCAGTGCAGTGGTGAGTATGAGCAGGCCCTCAGACACATTGATGCATTGGAGAAACAGCTTCACGAGGCTAATAATCGTATCTTTCAATTGGAAAGTGATAAAACACAAGTTATAGCCTCCCAGAACCAAAGTCTGTTTGAGGAGTTAGTATGCAGTGCCCCTAGCCTTGTTTCTGCCTCATGCACCAGCAACCCAATTGCAACTATTGACTTGACGAAGGATGACTCAATTAACAGTAATGTTGCAAACAATATGGTTGCATGTAGTAGGAACAAATTAAAAAAGTATATTAAAATTAATAGGTATATTAAGAAAACTAAGAAGCTTTTAAATCATAATAAAAAATTTGTCAATTACACACAGTGTCTAAAAGATAGAATGCATTTAACAGAAAAATTACAGGTTTGTTCCTCAATTATAGAAGAAAATAGACACATATATGAAAAAAATATTGAATCCCTCACTAATAAAATGACTAGTTTGCAGGAATCATTAAACATTATGACACAAAACTATGAAACATCCAAAAAAGAGATTAGGGAATACATACTGGCATTAAAATGCATATCAGATGTCTCTGCAGCAAACGAGACGGTCACTAAAAGACATTCCCTGGCATCGGGCCTGGGTGCCTCGGAATCTGTAACCCACCAGCCGGTGTGTGAGCCACTAGTCTCTAAACCTTGTAATAGCATAGACACACATGAAAATAATTCCTTTATGCAAAATAAATGTAATAAATATGTGATGTTTAGTGATGAGATTGGAAGGAGTTTTGGCCAATTAATTAATTTATATACGGAGCTTAGCTGTGTTAATCATTGTTTTCCTGGACTATCATTACAGGATATATTTGAAAAAATTCTCAAAAGTAAGTTAGATAGTAGTACTAATTTAATTATTTTTATTGGTAATAGGGGAAAAGTAAATAGAAAAATGTTGCTTCATTACTATGATCAGCTATGTTTACTTAAACTAAGGAGTATTGTAATGTTTACTTTACCCTACAGTAAGTGTTTGCCACAGGATGAAAATAATATTCGATATAATCTCAATGTAACCATGGACACTATGTCTTTATATAGTGAAAATTATTTCCAAGTTATTGACATTAATAAATTAATATCTAAGATTTATTTGACTAAAGATAATTTATATCTGTCAAATTATCATAAACGACAAATAGCAATGGTGCTATCATTTTACATTGACAATTTAGCCAAAAATTTGGCTGGTACCACTGCTTTTATTGAGCAGTCTTCTATTGACATTCAGCATGAACCATTGGAATACGTTCCAAATCATTTAAATTAATTTGCGAGACAACAGAGAATACCTCTAGCAATCAGTCGACAAAGGGAAAGCATCATAACTTAAATATTGTACACCAAAACATACAGGGCTTTTCCGGCAAAGACTTGGAATTAAATTTGTTTTTAAATGAAATGAATATTGACATTATTTGCGTTACAGAGCACTGGCTGAAAAATTATGAATTAATTGTATCCCTAGATAATTATAGTATAGGCAGTTCTTTTTGTAGACAAAACATACTGAGGGGAGGATCTTTAATCATCATTCATAATAGTTTAAATTATAAGGAGCGTAAAGACATAGTATCCCTCTCTATTGAACATACTATAGAGCTCTCCTGTATAGAGCTTGAAAGGGTGGTCATTGTATGTGTGTATAGACCACCTTCAGGCAACTACCCATTATTTGAATCCGCTATGGAGGATGTTTTAAAAGTGTTATGTATGAAAAATAAAAAAGTAGTTGTATGTGGAGACTTCAACATTGATATTCTTGTTCCAACTTCACTCTCAGTAAGGTTTATTAGTTTATTTAAATCATTTAACTTAGATTATACATTCTCTGAACCTACTCGAGTAACTCCATCATCAGCTACTTGCTTAGACAACATTTTTTGTAATTGTACTGTTGTTAATAAGTTACTATTAAGCTGTATTAGTTCAGACCATAGCGGACAACTTGCCACCATTGAGTACCATCATGACCTTTCCAAAAAATACATAGTTTGCAGACCAATTACTCAAAAAAATTTAAACAATTTTAAAAGCAATATAGATAGAAAAATTTCTTCAATAAATATTAATTATAATGATACACCAAATCAAGCATACTGCAATGTATTTGATTTAATAAAGTACGAATTTAACAATAATTTTAAGGAAAAAAGAATTGAATGTAGCATTAAAAAAACTAAATTTAGTGATTGGGCAACAACAGGAATATATAAAAGCAGAATAAGACTTTTTGAACTCTATGCAAAAAAGTCTACTTCCACAGACTTAGAATTTATAAATTATGTAAGAAGGTATTCAAAAATTTTTAAACAAGTCTGTGCAACAGCTAAGTCGATCTTCATATCAAATAAAATCAAGAATTCTGGAAATAAAATTAAAACCACTTGGAACATTATTAATAAAGAAGCAGGTAAAGTTAAATCTAATGATCGTAGTTTTGCCTTAATAGTCAACAACAAAAATGTGTCTTCTGATGATGCAGTTGCAAGCACATTTCAGGATTTCTTCTCGGAAATACCACATGAAATTACAAAAAACTTGCAGGCCAGCCCTCAGCTAGCTTTGAATATTATGGAGTCATGTGTTGATAAATGCAATAATTCATTTACATTTAACCACATCACTTTTGATACAATAGTAAAAACCTTCAATTCTATTAATATTAAAAAGTCAACTGATCTTTGGGGTCTTTCTACAGTTGTCATTAAATCAATTATAGCCTCCATTGCACCACATTTATGTATTATTTTTAATAAATGTATAGATGATGGCAGCTTTCCTAATTTAATGAAGCATGGTAAAATAATACCTTTATTTAAAGCTGGTGAAAAAAGCGACCCCACTAATTATAGACCAATATCTATTTTACCAGCTCTTAGTAAAATCTTTGAAAAAATTATCTACAACCAGCTGCTGTCACATTTCTCTAAAAATAAATTATTTCATGCAAATCAGTTCGGTTTTTCGAGAGGAAAAAATACTACTGATGCGGGCATTGCTCTTCTCAAGCATATTTTTACTGCCTGGGAGTGCAAACAGGATGCTATTGGCATATTCTGTGACCTCTCAAAGGCCTTTGATTGCGTTGATCACAACATATTAATAAATAAACTTAGGCATTATGGTATCTCAGCACTATCACTTAGCCTTATAAAGTCTTACCTGTCTGAGCGTGTACAAAAAGTGGTGATTAATGGTATAGAGTCCTCAGGAGCACATATTTCTATGGGTGTGCCTCAGGGATCAATACTGGGACCATTGCTATTTTTAATATACATAAACGATCTTCCTCATTTTACTCGGGATTTGTGTGAAACTGTATTGTTTGCTGATGATACATCCTTAGTTTTTAAAGTAGATAGAAGAAAACATTGCTTTGACGATGTGAATAATACTGTTTCGCAGGTACTACACTGGTTTACTTGTAATAACTTGATGTTAAACGCGAAAAAAACCAAGTGTGTCAAATTCACGTTACCGAATGTAAAACAGGTGCCAACTAACATACTTTTAAATGGGGAAGTACTTGACTTAGTAAATTCTACAAAGTTTCTTGGCCTTACGATAGATTCTCGGTTGCAATGGAGTCCCCATATTGAAGCCTTGTCTGGGAGACTCAGTTCTGCTGCTTACGCTATTAAGAAAGTAAAGCTCTTAACTAACGTGGAAACAGCAAGACTAGTTTATTTTAGTTACTTTCATAGTGTGATGTCCTACGGTTTGTTGTTGTGGGGCACAGCTGCAGACATTGAATCTATTTTTATATTACAGAAAAGGGCAGTGCGTGCAATTTACAACCTCAGACCTAGGGACTCGCTGAGAGATCTGTTTAAAGAAGTTAATATACTCACTGTTACATCACAATATATCTTGGATAATATTATGTATGTTAAAAAGTACCATGATAGTTTTTTAAAGAAAAGTGATGTCCATAATATTAATACTAGGAATAAGGCTAAGCTGATTGTACCAAATTTTAGGCTTTGTAAAACTGGTGGCTCGTTCATGGGTAGATGCGTAAAAATTTATAATAAAATTCCGTTAGAATTAACGGAAATGCCATACTGTAAGCTAAAAACTCATGTTAAGGACATTCTTATGACGAAGGGTTATTATAAACTGGATGAATATTTTCAAGATGAAACAGCCTGGACATGAGTTTGAAATATAGCCTTAAGTAGTGATAAGTGCTCTCTGTAACTGTGAGTGGGGAAGAAAAAAGAAACTCCTTGGGAGTTTCTTGCCGCTTCTTCTACCAAGGCCACTCATCGTAGGGATTTGTGGAAGCGATGGCGTAGATGACATTCGAAAAGTGTTTGTAAAAACCAAGTTCGAAATAAATCATTTCATTTCATTTCATCATTTCATTTCTGATGAAAATATACAAAATGCTAAAGTTTTTATATTATTCCAACAGATTTTATCACACAATCAAGATCTGCCTAATGCATGTCTATCAAAAACAATATTTTGCGCTTCGATATTTTTGCCGCCATATTTGTTTCAACACCAATTTTGGTAACTCCATCATCGTTTCTACTTCATTCTTTATACGTGAACGTCTTTCGATTACAATTTCTCATAAATTACGAAGCGGATATCTATTTCATTGTCAGCTGTTCGCCGGTCCGCCACCAGCGGGATGAGCGATGACGTCACTTAATCAGTGACAACGTCTCTATCGACCGAAATCCAATAGGATTTTGTAGCTTCATCCATTGACGTCGCTTATTCTTTTGTAAACTTAAAAATTCCAGTTAATACCGGATCACTCCGGATTTGTAAGTATTTAGAGGAATATTTAGTTTCTTCTTTATTAAACTTCAGCTTTTTGTTTTTCTATAAATAAACCCAGCACGGCCTCATTCAGTGTTTTTCTGAAAACGTTGATTTAATTAATTTCGGATATACGTAACGTAACGGAAAGGTCGACTTTGACGTTGATTTAACAGACAGTTTGTGTTTTCATAATAACGATTTTCTTTGTTTAGTTTATGCCGTTAAAATAAAAATGCTTACAGTAATGCTTACTGAATTCATGGCTATACTAATTTATATTTACTTTATGTCATTAAGATTATTACATGGGTATGAAAGTTGAAATAGGGTATGGAAGTTTGTATGAATAATCTAATTTTCCGAACGGATTTCGATGAATTTTATTTGGATTTTGTTTTAAAAAACCACGCCCTAAGGGGCTGAAATAGGGGAAATATTTAAAGTTTTCCGAAGCGGAGCGAGAGCGTTTATATCTATAAAGATACTAATATGCGGATTAAATTTCACAGCCGATAATGTATTATTTCTTCTAGCTTTATCGTAAAACTAGAAAAGCATTATATTATTTTTAACAAATAATCTACACTCGAGTATGGACTAAGTTGTTAAAACTAATGTTTACAAGACTCTCTTTGTGAAATTACAAATTGACCTCAAACACCTTTTCTTTCCACACAGCCTCTCGATTTATCGAAATTCCCCGAAAAGATAACTTAACGCCGAAGAAACGTAAATAGTGCAGTTATCAATCAACGCCTTTTGATTAACCACTTATTTAAAAAAAGAAAGGAAGAAAGTACTGGTTGTCAAGCTCTTAGGCCGCTTTTCAAAAAATACAGGCCACTATTTGTATATAAACCGAAAACCTTTCAAACTTTATGACGTTATAAACGAAAAGAAAAAGCGTGGATTGCCGGGCCGAGTATGCAGCCTTGTCGAATGACACAAGGTATTGACGCCAAACTATGAACAATGGTATTCAAATTTAACAAAGGGACGTTGAAAGTTTATTATCTATTCCTTTTCTGTTAGAAAAACTTGCTTAAAATTGTACGTGCAGCCTTTGAGGAGTATGCGTTGATAGCTGATACCAGATTCTCTGTACAAATAACGTCTTCTTTTTCGCTGCAGCATTGTTGCATTGCACAGCTTCAAATGTTTTCATTTTTCATGTTTCAGTTTTCAAACGGTAAAAGTTTTCATTTCCAGCTGTCTGTTAATTTTTAACACAGGTTTGATGTGCCAATGCCTGGCATTACAAATATGTAATCTTATACGAGTATATAAAATTCTCGTGTCACAATGTTAGTTACCTTACTCCTCCGAAACGGCTTTATCGATTTTTACCAAATTTTATATGCATATTTAGTAGGTCTGAGAATCGACTACTATCTATTTTTTATACCCCTAAGCGATGAGGATTGTTCACCCTTAACATTTTTTGGCAAAACAACGTTTGCCGGGTCAGCTAGTTTAATATAATATTTGATAAGCCAAGTATATCATTCAGAGCAATTAATTCAGAAATCATTATTAACTGCTATTATTTTTTTTTCTTATCATGAGTTTCCAAATAACGTTTTTTTATACAAACTGCTATTTAAATTTTCAAGCCACTAGACTATGATTTCCAACGTTTAAAACTTATTAATGCATCTCTAGCAACAAACCCAGTCACAACGGGGAATGTGAAACGTCATGCTGTAAAATTTTATTCACATCGCGTACGCCTTAGGTTAGTAATTCCATTTTATAGTTGTGTTCGCCTGTTATTAACTTTAGGTACTGTTGAAGCTGTTGGTTTCTTTGTCATTTTATTTAAGTATTTTTCATTTCGTTTATGTCTCGGTACTCATTCGATACATAAGCGGTCGACAGTGCTGCAAATACTACGCCGTACTAACATTTAAAGTTTCTACCTAACTCCATAGAAAAATATTTTGAAATGTTTCTCAATGGCTTGTGTCAATCGTAAACAATCAAATATAGCTTTTTAAATTAGGTACTTAAGTACTGTAACTTCTTTCTTTCTTCTCTCTTCTATGGACGGTAACGCTTTAATGGCACTTTCTGTGTAATTGATATCCATGGACATATTATGCGACCTCTTTCTATAAACTTTAAAACAAATAACTACTATGTATATATAATAAGACTTCAATCCGAAAACTATTGTTCGATAGCAAACGGTAATTTCGTTTGGAAGACTTTGTGGTCCTTGAGACTTTTGTATTCTGTAAATAAAAACTTTAGTTGGCATTTAGTTGGCGATTTGGCCAGTGACGCAATCCTAGTATACTTGAAACGCAGCATAAAGCAAAATTTACTTTAAATAATAAACTTTACTACAGAAATATTTATGAAAATGAAGATAATATACTTGCAAATCAGTAAGCGACATAATATTATCTTCAAGCGACATCGTGGCGTAATATTGAATGTATGCGAGTACGAATAACTGAATGGAATGCGTAAATAATACCAACTGAACGACGTGATACGCATACCAATGATTCTTCGGCATTCGTCAAAAGCACAGCCGCGAACACTTCTTTTACGAGAAAAGAGACAACAGAAACCATATAACGCCAGCGTTAATGCTAATACGGGTTTTTGGGTGTAAATGATCCAATATCGTCTTCTGGGTCAAATCTTCGATCAACTGCGTCTCATTCTGAAGAAATTCATTGATTCATTCGATTTTGAGCTGTAAGTCATTATTGTAAGGTGACTTTTTTGTTATTATACTTTAGTTATAAATGGTATGAATTGGTCTGATGTTGCGATTTGAGAATCATATTACGTTTCGTCCATGTTATTAGCATTTCTAGCACTTTTCATATTCCGGCTTCCGTGGAAAAACTTTTAGACTACAATTTTTAGTTTCATAAATTTTGTGAACTAGTTACCTGACTTCGCTTTGATTTGGAATACTTATTCCTTATGTAAACAAAGAATGTGATGTAATATGACAAACATCCATAAACTTGGAACAGTCATTTACATTTCACGTTTAACAATTACATAAGTGTAGGTATTTGCACCGATCGAGAACTGATCTCAAGGCTCTTCGTTCGGAAAGTCAAATCAGTCTAGGACAGAAACATGTGAAAATATTCGAATATATCGAACCGTCTCGAAATGAAAGTTTCTACTCTGGCCACCCGACGCTTAAGTGTCAAAATGCAGCACTTTATGATTTTGTATTAACTTACTTCAAGAAATAAGTTTAAAATTTTTCTGATTTTACTATGTACTCTTCCGATAAAAGCTCTTTCTTTTGAAGATAAAAATAGAAACTTAGTAGCCAGTTCTGCGATTTAAACAAAGGTTTCGTCTTATCGAAGTTCAATCATTGTTCGAGTCCATTATCCGTCGTAAGGTCTTACGTCTGTGTAATGGATAACCTGCCCCTATTCAGCTCTCAAAGGCGAAAGAAAATTCCTTATCATGAAATAGCACCATTTCAGAAGTTTCCTACACAAATAAAAGTCCTTGACGGCATCTTTTATCCTGTTTCCTTATGTATTGTTTTATTTTGTTACTATCTTTTGATTTTTGAAGAGCACTAATACAAAAAACAAAAGAATACTATACAATTATATTATCTACTATGATATATTATTTCAGTATTTGTAGATTTGTTTTAAACATTATCAATTAAATAAAGAACAAACTCAGGGTACATCAATCAAAAACTTCATGGGATGGGGCTTCAGTCCATCATTCGATCCTTATCACCCATACTTCGCCACAGTCATAGAACATTGACGGATCTGTTTTTGTCATTTGAAATGGCTACCTTATAAAATTCAACAAAACGCAGATCAGTCACTGTTCTATTGAAACTACTAAGTTTCAATAAAATCATCATAGCATACGTAAACATTACCTTTGTTAAATCTTTTGCTAGTAGTTAATCTTTGTATTAAAATTAGTTTAACAAATATCTTTCAAAAAGATACCAGCTGTTATCGTCACTGGCCGAAAATGTATGAACTTTTGATGAAATACATAACATCTGCATGTGACAAATTTTTTGCCATCCCTTTTTTATGAAATTAATTGAGCAAACCAGCAAGCCCTGCCTGACCGACTGACCCAGAACAAGTCTTAATTCGGGACTAGGGTGGTTAGGCCAGTTAGCAAAGGTTTATAAATAATGATAATTGCTCTTAGTACGTTACTGCTATGAGAAATGGGTCATGGCATGTATCTAAGTGATAATTAGTAAGAGTTTCATTGCAATTCGGTCATACCTTTGAGAGTTGAGATAGGCCCTAAAAAAAGTGGAAATGGTTCCCACGCCTTTCTAACTGAAACACAATTGAGTGTTAAAAATCAATTACTAATAACGAGTCCACATAATGAAAAATAGTAAAATCTGTGTTTAGATTTCAATGCGAAACAAAATACATGTAGCCTAGAAATATTGTATCCCGCGCAAGTCCGATTCAGTTCAGACTTCATGCTTGTATGATGTCAGAACTTACAAACAACCTATTCTGTTGAGGCCACCCATTCACATGTCCGAAAGATTATTATCGACTCGTAAATAGTCACTCTCAGCGTGATCTAAAGGTTGTGACAGCAAATATCTCCATCGAAAAACGAGGTTTTCATCTCTGTTCTTAACAAAAGCAACGAATCTTCCCCCGCTTATTGAGGTCCTATGACTATTCCAAAAGTGTTCCTTAACAGAAATACACCGAATGTTATTTCGCGAGCAAGGTAAACACAATGTCCTTTGAACTAACCGTTTACACTTTTTCGACTTTCTTTTTTGACGATGTTTTTGTTGTGTTTGACGTGATTGTAAACATTAATTATGCTTTTTTCTACAGCAAATTTTTCGAGGGTCTGTTTAGATATGGATTACAATAGATACTGCGCTTTGGAGTGTGTAAACAGTTTAACTACGCTCTAAATTGCCACGCTTAACTATTTTATTTCCAAATGCATCAGTGTCATTAAAAAATAAAAATTACAAATGTGTATTATACAAAAATTCTCTCGAAGCGCTCGTTCATACCATCGCGACTTGCGGTGAGTTTTTCCGGCAAAAACAATCTTTAGCATTTCCGATTCGGAGGGGACGTAAACCGTCGCATCGTCAGTCAGCTGTCGTCATTAGGATCGGAGGCATCCGGGCGGCATGAAAACTTCCGATACTTGATTTGGACACTGTCCCCTGTATGAATCCGCACTGGCGCAGATAATTGAAGTCCTTGATGATGAGAAGAGGCCTGTGCTCAGTAGCCTTTAATTTCAAAGCAAATAATTCTGTTGACTTTATGTACTTAAATTTTAATTGTTGATATGGCGTGGAGCATCGTCATCATGATTAAATGACATTATCTTTGCATTTTTGAAACTATTACTGATGTAAATTTTTTAACATTAACTATTTAAAATAAAAATTAATATTCATTAAAACATGTTTTATAATAGCTGGCAGGTAACTGGCAGGGACATTGCATAGAAACACTTTATTGATGATTGCTTTAGAATATAGAAAAGCAAGAGATACCATGAGAATACATTGTCAAAGGTTATCATAACACGATTTTTATTTCAAAAAAATTAATTTATAGAAATGTTTTAACAAGAGGACTATTTATTTGAGTATTTCATTATCCCTATAATAGAGAATCTGAGGAGTCCTACAGTACTAAGTCACGACACTAAACTAAACTTAATCAAATAAGGGAGTCCCCAAATTTACCTAGGGGTCGTTTGATTGACTCTGATACTCTAAATAATTCTTGGAAACTTCGTTGGATTAATGAGTTTGACCTTTTGAAAAGTTAACTTGCTTGTTTGACGTAGGGACAAATTGAGGTTATAGTTCATCCTAGGTTTTCGATAATATCTCTTTAACATACCTACTGTGCTATGCAAAGGAGGGTTACGTGGTAACAGTTTTTTTTAAATTAGAACAAAATATTATAGGCCATACCACCTTGCACTATTCCAACACAAATTAATGCTTCTTCCTCTACAAATCAGCGCTAAGATAATCAAAACCCCATTACTAAAATGGTCATATAGGCGCAACTATGGGGAGTACCACTAGTCTCCATAGGCGCTACTATATTTGATCGCGATTCTGATTTTATGTGTGAGTGGGACAATCCAGAGCATTTAAATTTTACCAATCAAATTTTCTTAAAGGAACCCGATTGTGTACTACGTTCGATTTTATGATTATTTGTTTTATGAGTGTATCTATTTTAATTATAACTGTTTCATGATGTAGTTCAATATTACTCGACATCATTCAAATAATTAAAAGTACTCGTATCTATAGATATTTTAAGGTTTGTTTTTAATTTAATTTCACTTTTTTCTTAACATTATTATTGTGTTATTTTCATATTACAATTGTACTAAAATTTAATTTGCTTGTTCAAACAAGACTGAGCTAACGTAAATTTCGTATTTTATAATGTACTGCACTTCATATTCTCAAAAGGCTATTAGCTACGAATGAGAAATTTCATATAAATTTTATAAAACAATTCTCATTACTAAAGAGTTTTCGTATGTTTCTGCGGTTTTTGCGGTAATGTCTGCTACAATTTATTTTCAATATAATAATTATATAGATATATGGTAACCACTTATTAGATGACCGTACATAATACCCGTATTTTATTTTATTTGAGAAAAACTCATTGAAGCTTCAACCATACTGAACCATTGCAAATGGTTGAAGATTCTTTACCTGGCCTCATATTAGAATTCACCAAAACGTATTTCCTTTATTTCATTTGGAATAGGTCAACAAGATTTTGCTTAATCTCTTAAATTACTATTAGTGGCTCAAATTTTGCTCAAATTTCGCCCGCAGCGGCAACAATGCAGTGTCTGAATTCGTAATGGCGAAAATTGAATTTCGCACACAATTTTAGTTTCTGGTCAAGCGGTACTGTATTTTGCGGAATAATAGAATTACGCTTCAGCGTCTAATTTAATATTTCATATTTAATCATTGATGGTCAGGTTGATGATTATAGAGAACACTCGTAGTGAAGCGATTGTGCGGAATGATTTAGCGCGAGTAATAATTACACATATAAATAGGTATTATGTTCATCGTATTGTCAAACTTTAAATTTGACTTTTGTTTCGTCATTACGATTTATTATTATTTTTTTCATTGTTGAGGTTGTTAGCTCACTTTAGAGCAATATGCTAATAAAAAGTTATTATAAATACAAATTACGATAAGTAGCACCTTCCTAGGTAATAAAGTATTCAGCATCATAGGTACATACGTGTTTTCTCACGGATCATTGCAAGGTAGAATAATCTTCAAGTCTGTAATTTCACATAATGTCTGTGTTTCAAAAAATATTTTTCTGAACTGATTTCTGACTTTCTGACTTTCTTCATTCATAAAATTTAGATTGCCGGTAATACGTTTGTGTGTTTATCCTTATTTTAAGTTAAAACAGTTAGAACGAAGAAGTTCTTCACATTCGTAAGTGAAAGTCAATCGGTAGTTTATAAATTTGTCGCGATTACCTCAACAGACGCAGCGGAGAGCTTTGTTTTATAATAATATATAGCTATTTACAAAAATAAATAAATACCTACCTTGTAACGTTCATAATATGAAACAAAAAAGGAAAATAAAACAACTTAACCATCCATTTCTTATTTTATGTACAAAAACTTCCGCTGAACATCCTATAACAGACGAAAATGCTGATTGTCGTTTGTAACGAGTCACGAAGCCAGTGACATCACTATTGCTGTAACAACTATAGGAACTGAACTATAACATTTACACAGTACAGAACCGAACCGGCAGTTGCAGATCATATCAATTGTTGTACACAAAACCATTTTACGGCAAAAGACGGTGCACTCAACATTTTATTCGGTGCGATAGAATTCGCTCAAACATAAAGGCATTGTGAGGAGATACGGGTTTGGTACGATTTTATACAGTTTTGTATGGTTCGAGTAATAGTTTGAAGTTGTATTTTTAAAAGAATTTCTCTCTACAAGAATATTAAGGCAATGGAATAAGAATTGTATTCTATGTTTTATCTTTATTTGCTTTGTAACTTAAAATTAAATAATCAGATAGTTAGTTCACATGATAGATACATTATTTAAGATTGAACTAATGCGACGAGACGTTTAGTGACTGATTAAAAAAGAACAAGAAGGTTTCTAGGAAATATAGTAACGCCAATGAACGCCAGTAATAATATAAATTAATTATTAATATTATTAATATCAATAATCATTACACCCCAAAATAATGGGAGCCGTTTCTGACGCCTTTTATGGTACGGTTATAACAGAGTTTTATGAAAAAATCACTCAAGATTACGAGACAGAAAGTAAAGTCAACATATCCAAAAATCTGTTTAAAGCAAACCGAGATATCTACAAACTTTCATAATAACTATTAAAAGTTTTGCTATGATTAGATACTAATTTATCTGAGTTAAATAAAAATCTGTTAAGTAAAAAAGATCCAAGACACTTTAAAGTGTTTACGCGAACTCATACATAGTATCCACTCATTATTTTGTGCTTTTAAAAGTGACAATCTACAAGCAGATTGTATTAATATTGATGAGAAGTAATACTTTCGAGACATTAGCGCGCTCATTTATCAACCGACGTCGTGACGCCACGTCGACGTCACGTTGACGTCAGCGACACGAACTCACGACTAATTGATAATTATTTCAAGCGGGTTCAGTGAACCATGAATCTCGCGGAATTACGTGGAATAATTTAGCAGAGGGTTAGAATGGAACCAATAAATGCAGATCTCTAATCTGGATTAGGGTGATCATGCGGACTTGTGATGAATGAATAACAAGAAATATTAATTGAGAATTTCACTGCAAAAGCAGTAACAGCCATGTAACCGCCTACTTGATTAAATTTTGGACCGGCATCGTTCAGGGCGTCTGGGCTCAAATTTTGTACAAAAGTCTAATTTCAAAAGTTATGCACGTGATGGAATTTAGTTATGTTATCACTTAGGTACTACGGTGAGCGTTTACATCTTGAGCAAGCCTGCAAACTTACGAGTTCTTCATATTTTCAAAGATGTTTAAATTCGACAAATCTGCGCTTGGCCTGTAGTCCTACTTCCTACTAATCCAATCCTATCCTACTAATCCTACTAATATTATAAATGCGAAAGTTGGTAAGGATGTGAGGATGTGAGTGAGTGAGTGTGTTTGTGGGTTTGTTACTCTTTCACGCAAAAACTACTGAACGGATTTTCATGAAACTTTGCAGTAATATAGCTTAAACATAAGAATAACAATTTGTTTATAGAGATTTTTGAAGGGACTGGTTCCCCGAAGCGTAGCGAGGGCGGATTTACTAGTAGATTACAAGCCTGTATCCCTTACACAATGTGTGGAGATCCGAGCTCAGCAGTGGGACTAATAATGCTTGCGATAAGTCAAGGAATGAATTCATTGACGAAATTCTTAATCATCAAAGATAATTATGTTCTTTAAGTTGGTGTAACTGCGGAGATTAATTATAACATTTATAAGATATGGTACAATTAACATTATAAAGTTGTAACAATTTTGAGAATTTTACGCAACGTGTGACGTAACTACAGGTTTCAAAGGTAGTAGCAAGACTTCTGAACTATAGCGCATGATCTAGTTGGTCTCCATTATTTAGGGTTGTGATCCACCTAACACTGCACATCACTTAAGTCCGATTAGTGTGAACGCCAGGGTATTACTAATTCAAAGGGATTTACCTGAGTCTTGGTTGCCCCAAGATTGCATCAACACAATATTCACTGCTAAAATCAGTGTTATTCCGAAGATTAGATTTGAGATTAGATACTTATTATTATTGCATTTTTGAGATTAAATAGGTAATTCTACATTAATATTAGTAGTGAAAAATATTGGGAATTACATTTAGCAGGAAACGGTGTAGATTCCAAAATGATATTGATTTCTATATTTTTCTTATATAACTTTTACTTATATGCCTACAGGTTTGTATGGAACTCTCGGTGCGCGAGTCCGACTCTTACTTGGCCAGTTTTTTTTATTATTTTAATTCTTCATAATTTTTGACATCTAGAAAAGTTCCATTAATACTTACATCTCGTCCATTGAGCAGCCAAGTCAGATTGGCTGGTGGGTCCGCTGGTGGCGACGTGCATTGTGCACGTAGCGAGTCTCCTGACGCGTACCAGCCCTTCTCAGCCTTTATTGATGGCTTCTCTGGTGGAAGTTCTGTTGACAACAAAGAGAAATAAGTTTTATTATGTGTGCCAATAGATCCTTTAATCGTAAACCAAGATAGGTTAAACACCCAACACGTAGTACACAATACAAATATCTTGGTAGATAATTTACGATCAACTCAAGTGATCAGGTTACCAGCGCATAAAATACGAAAACAATATAAAGCAATATCCAGACACTCGTTAGGAGACTATAGCGATTACTGCCTAAAGACCTCTTGTTACAACTAAGTTCTCTGTTCAGACAGAGCGTCAACAATTTCCATAATTGCGAACATCGTACCTTACACGAGCTACAAATCCCTGGAGGGGATTATAAGGAATCTTCACACACCTCCTGAAGCTAATACTTGGACCTTTTCAAATACCACGTATGTTTACTTATTTAGTTTAAACTTCGGCTTAAGCGGGCAAACGTGAACAGGTTACGTGTTGTTGAGCGAAGGGAGGCTGAGAAAGTTTATAATGTAACGTTGGGTGCCGCAAACTAAAATTGTATGAAAACTTTCCGATTATATCTAAGTTACAGTAGTTTTACCAAGACATATCTGCTCATAATAGGTGCGATATCTTCCGGTTTTAAAAGGGTCTACGTGGCATACGTTTCGGTGCCTGACTTAGTGATTTAGATAGATATACTGACGTCACGCAACGATGCGATATATATACGCCAAACTGACAAAGATACCAACAAGAAATAAGGAGCACGGTTCCAAAGAGGAATGGAAATTTTTAGTCTTAAAATGGATATAAAATACATATAGCTATTTAAATATATAGCTTTTTTATTTCCTTGCTCACGTGATCGCCTAGCCTGCTCCTCAAGGCTCATGTGGTTGTTTGACGGTGACATAGATACCAAAAACAATGAAGTGACAATTAGATCTACTAGACTATAAATTTTAGTAATACATGTATAATAAAAGCTATTTCTTGACGACCTTATGCAGACGTCCCGAATGGTGCAATTATTCCAAGGGTCCTGTGTACGATTCTCAGCGAGACGGTAATTTGAATGATGAGTTTACTGGGCCTTATCTTGTGTATTGTCCATAGCGCATACGATACAGGGATTTCTAGTGTGAGACAACTCACTCATAGTCATTGTTAAGTATAATATCCTTAAAAGTGTTTATTAAATCTACTTTAATGAATTTGTTCTTAATACTACTTCTGCAAGTATGTAGTAAATGTCACTAACTGTTATCCATCCAACTTCTGAAATTGTGTTCGACATTCGACCGTACTAACATTTACGATCGAAACAAGTCGTAAAATGAGAGACGTTATTCATATTTCTATTATATAAAACAAATTACAGTAATTGTTTTTATTCCACACTTTTGATGCTTTAAGTATCTAGATGGAACTATGAAATGGATTGTGGCTAACTGTTAGCCACAATTTTTATATTATTACGCACACATTACGCACACATAGACAATAGACGAAGGTGTAAAACATTGCCTGCACGCACACATGCTTGATATAGTTGCCTTGTTTTTTTTGTTTTTACTGTAGGGCGACGCTCAATCTAGATATTTAAAACATCAAAGTTCCACACAAAAGAACGTTACAATACATCCGATGTTATTCTGATCCAGAGTTTTTGATTGATCAAAATACAATAAGAATCTCGTTGTCGCTGCGGATTGTCTAACGTGTTACGGTTAGAATTCGTTTAAAAAAGCACGTTGATAAATAAAGGTATGCATTCCCTGAACTAGATCTGCAAACAACTTTAACATGCCTCTATCAATAAAAGTCCCCGTCCACTCCACTTAACTAGTAACTAACCAACCAACGTTTTAATAGGTACACTTTGGTAACTAACTAACCGCTCTAGTCCCAATTTGAGATTTAGGTAGGTATTATGTCTTAGTCACAGTTGTTATGAGTGGCAGTAAGGGTGGGCCGGCATACTCACTTGCCATCATAATTAGTCGTAAAAGTATCGTCCTTAGGCCTCCATCAGAGTTCTTAGCTGCGTAGGGACATGTGGGGACAGTGGGCTGTACACGAGCTTTCAGTCCAATATTTATCCCGCCGTCAATTTTAAATGTACCTTAATTGCAAAGACAGATAGCTGGGATTTGTGTGCCATGCAATGATAACGAATTCCAGGATCGAACGCGAATGCAGTAGGGGAGAAATGGGTAATGCAATATTGGTACTGAAACGCAAATTTTTCGAGTAATGTTTATAATTATATATTTTTAAGTAAGTTACATAATTGACTATCAGTCTGATGAATTTCATTAGGTTTGGGAACGTACTTAATAAATAAAAAGATGTGGTGTCGTGGGACGCCAGGTAGGAACGAAGTTCCTTCGGCTAGATAGTCGGCTAGGTAGAATCGACACAATTTGCAAAAAAAAATTGTGCTCAATTTTATGTAGGTTTTCTTGATTTTTCTCTTAAATTTTGCTGATTAGTTTTTATTTAAGTACAGGAAAGTATTGCACGTGCGGGTAATATTGTAGTCAACATGCTAGGTAATGGCCAAGACCGAGCTAAGTGAGTTTCGCGTAAACATACTCTGGTTGGTTCTCAATGGTGTGACAATCTTTACGCCCAAATGTACGAGTACATGTTTCGATTTCCGAGCTGAGGCGCTCGTTAACTTCTCGCGTAGTCTGTTGACACGATCAGTTCGTTGCACACGACCCTGTCTTCACTCTACATATCTCTGCATTCCGTTTTTGAAATAATCTTTTAGAAATGGAATTAGAATAAGGTTTTCACATGTTTACTAATAACAAAGAATATAAAGTGACAAAGGAACTTAAACATCAAGACAAAATGATACAATTTGTCCTGATCTCGTGGTTGCTAGAACCGCTGAGCTAGTTTTCAGTTCGTCCGTCTTTGTCATGTGGTTTTGGGTTACGGCAAAACTTAAAAAAATTAAAAAACAAAAACTACGATCATAAACAAAATTTCAAACACAAACAGAAAGATATAGAACGCTTAATTCACGCCGTTATAAAGTTAGGTACTCGTAGGTAGGTACCTACTCAATTTACTCGAAAGCGACAATTGATCAATTTAAATTGAAATGTTATCAATGATCAGGAACCGTATCCCCTCTTTCAATCTCCTGATAAGATTTAATCATATTAAATGTTGATGGAATTAATAGATTTACGCTCGTTTTTAGAGGCAGTGTTTTAGTATCTGCGCAAAACCTGTTTATACGGGAAAAAATGTTTATATAAACAATGTAAAGATTATGAACACTAAATGTTAAGCCGTTTTTGAGATAAGCAGTAACAAAGGCACGGACAAACAGACAGATAAAAGTTGTTAAATTATCGATAGACATCGATCAGTTACGTAAAAAGGAAGTAGATAACTAACTGTAAGACTACGCATTAAAAGTGAAGTGGTCAAATTAGATTAATTATCGCACTTTTCGATAGGAAATTATGTATCGTGATCAGTGATCGGAGTTCATTAAAAACTGCAACTCGTATTGTATGAACATCACATCTAAACACCTATAAATTATGAACGATAAAAATAGACGTAAGGGCTTGTTTTCTTAGTACATCCAGCATTATTCAACAACCTTCAACTAGAAGTATAAATATCAGTTGCGTATCCACAAAAGCATCTATATTAGCGGCTTGTTTTTATATGAGCCACAAATCTCCCACATTTCCCAATATGGTATACTTTTTGCGCCGAAATAATATTTGCCGCGTGCCTCCGGGCGCGCGTCGCTCGTTATCTTCCCTGCATCGTGTGTTGATGTTACCGGAAATGTATGAAATCTAGGAATTGTATACATTTCCTAGGAAATGTATACAATTCCTAAGCTCTTTAGGCAATGTGTAAAATATTGTTTTAAAAATTATTTAATTCATACATTTCCTAGGAAATGTACACATTTCCTAGGAATTGTATACAATTCCGATATCGTATTAGGAAATGTGTATGTCGTGACCACATCGTAGATTTGTTAACTTCAAATGGTCGCATTTCATGAAATGGGCAACTCAGTTTGTCCAGACCGTTAAATCGTCTACGTTTGGTTATCCACGTTTGGCCAAATCGTAAAAACGCAGAATATAGGGCATAATTTCGAACCGTGACGTCTCCGGCGCTGCGGAAGGTGCAGCCCCTTCGCCCTTGCGTAACAAAGCACAGACACCCACGCTCGCCTGCGCAGCTTCGGCTTGCTGGTCGCCTTCGGCGACCAGCCTCAGCCGCTCCGGCTCGCCCGGGTGTCTGCGTTTTGTTACAGCGGGCGGGGGCTGCCCTCCCTCCGCGCCTCCGGGTTCTAAAAAAAACTCTAGGGGTAGGGCATACAAGACTACGTGGAGTAGGGGTAGGCTAATTCGGTTCTGTAACCAATTCGACCTACCTACACCTTGAAGAATTTGACTGAGTAGTAATGGAAATGAGTATTCATTGTTTTACACAATAATATTTTTGATTAAGGCACTCGGTGAGACAATCTGGTAAAAATCATAACGTAAAATAAAATATCTTCATATTATCTATCCCGCGTACCCATTAAAATCTTGATCTATAATCTTAATGTACTACATTTCCGATTGCTGTTTAGGAAATGTATAAATTTCCTAGGAAATGTGTCCAATATAATTAATTTCACACATTGCCTGGCGATTTTAGGCATTGTATACATTGCCTAGGAATTGTATACAATGACGGATTTAACACATTTCCGTTAACATTGATATTGTCAGTTCGTTGGACACGGTCTCCAGTGTTTATTTATTTCTGCAATTTGGGACGTTTCTTCAAGTAACATTTGTATGTTCCGAAGTTTGTTTGATCCTATAAGGTTACGTCGAACTCCGACCAAGTGTAACTATGAACTACTCTCGCTTAGGGAAACCTGTTCTTAACGTTACTCTTAATATTTTTAGACAGGAAGGAGTCTTTAAATTTACATGATCATTTTCATTTTATTATTAACAACATATTAAAGTCCGTTCTTTGATTAGGAGGTATAGAAAATCTGTTAAACCAACAAATAAACGAAAAATAAAAAAAGTTAATGAAAAAAGAAATGAGAAATCTAGAATCAATAAGAATTTGTAATGTCGTCGGTGCCATGAAAAACAATGAGAACAAATTAATAGATACTCCTATAATATTTTTATTCAAAATCCTTCAACTACAGGCATTACTTAGTTACGTCTTATTAGTTTAATAAATAAATTATGCATGCTATGAACTCCAAAACTTAAGAACTACTTAACCACTAACTAGTAAGCGTATAGCCCAATCACGGGCCGCAAGTATTACTTGGAACTCGCAAATTCAATTATGCTGGATTGAATAATGCTGGAAGGGGCTTCAAACTCCGCCTATAAAATTAATGTTCTACATCCTCGCCTGCACTCAACAACTAATAGTAAAGCGTTGTGAGGTAGCTATAAATATTTTAATGACGATTGAAATTCTAAGTTATGGATTTCCAGTGCAGCACAGTTTGCATTGTCCTTGCCTAATAAATACACACAATGTATAAACCTAAAAGCAAGACACATAGATGATGATCAGGAATACTCTGAAACTTCTATACGAGGTAGCGCTATTCGTATTTTCATCAAAGATAAAGTACTGAAGTGCGTAAGTAACATCGCTAATTTACATTATTTATTGGGGATAGCTTTGTACATTTCATGTAAGTATGTAAGCTCCGTTGACCATCACAGATCTCTAATTTTTAAGAAGGAGTACTTATGGATAACTTCGATGAGTATCATCGGAATAACAGAATATAGGTATACCTCCTTGCAAAAAGGAGTCCGAATAGAAACTATTCGGATCCAGAGTCCATAATACTGGACCCAGCATTGAACCTTGCGGTACGCCACAGCTAGTTCATCTTCTGCGTAGGCACATGTCACCTCTTTTCCATAGAATTTCCTGGATCTGAAAATACATTGTTAACAACCTCTTTTAGTAAGGCGGCACCTCCTGATATCGACATCTTCTTTTATATCGCAGAAGGTACGAAAACTGGTAATATTGATAGAAACTGCAGTTATATTATCAAGTTATATTATCAAGAGTTTTGTAGGGACGTGGCTTCAAGATTACGTCAATTTATTAATTAATTAACGATTAATTTATGTTGTGGAGTTGTCTCCTTGGTTAGGTAGGGCCAAAAATATAAACGGATATAATTCACTGTGCATCAATTTATTGGTTAATTACTTGAGGACGCGAGGCGGCTATGCACGCCAGGGGCAAGGGGACAACTGGCGACATAAGTGATGCGCGTAATGCGCTAGAGTTGTCCCTTACAAACATCCCCTTTCTTAAAAAAAAATAATTTTCATAATTATTTTAAAATTACAATCATCATGTCATTAGAATGCAAGAAGGTAAGTACATTATAGAGACAATAACACGCGGTGAACTATGCAATGCAACAGTAACATGATACAATTGTTATGCACTTCCAATGCAGGTGTTCAAATTGCAAGTTCGCAAATTCCAATGTTGAGAATACTCGTGAACTGTTACTGAAATAGATTTTATTTAACAATCAAATGTATAATATTAAGATTATCTAAGTTATATTTCATCGAAATACAAAATAAAGTTCATCATACTAATAATATACAATTCGCAATTATTTACTGGAGTAAATAAAAGGTTGCACATAGAGTATTAACATGGTATAAAATTTTGTATGTTTATTAAATGTGTAAAGATGAATTAAACATAGGAATATAAAACACAGAATTAATATAGAAAATGAATTACAAAAATAGATGTAAATCAATGCAATTTTGTATGAAAATAAATACTTCTTTTTAGCACAATTCACCTTATTATTAATCAAATATTTAATTAATTTTATGCATTAGTACACATTATATAGAAAGGTAAAATATTCAAAACAATGTTACACGTTTTTTTTTAAAGTTACATTTAGGTAGTTAATTTTTAATTTAAGTATCTAGGTAATACAATATTTATACGATAGAAGTAGGTTGCTGCTGTACGGTAAGTACCTGGGGGGCAGGTGGACTAACCTGGACCATTTGTTTCTTTATCCATCTCGTAGCTTTTCCTCTACAATATTGTTTGGTTCCATACAATATGATAATCACCATGAGTATTGCAATCACCATGAGCGTTATACCCAACGTGTTTATTTTGCTCTCCATCTGGCCTGATGATAAAACTTGAGCTTGGGCTTGGGCTAATGCCACATTATTATTAGTATTTTCCTTTGTGCTGTAATTGCCCATTTTTTTGTTGGTATAGAATATTAACTGAAACTTTGTAATAAGGAAATATACGTAAGTATACTAGTTTTAGCAAGTTCGAATGATCGAATAATAATGCTAGAAAAATAAGTGATTGCTATACTTATTGGTTACTTATTGCAATAGTAGCAATTTATTAAATTAACATTTAAATGTTTAACTAGTCTTAACTTTAAAGTATTAAGGTGTGTTTTTGCATACCGTGCTACTCGTAACGTATAGGTCGCTGTATAGAGCGGCCGTACCTACTAATTTTGTTTTCTACGTTATTAGAATTAGAGTTTACATTTAAAGAAGGGTAAGTAGTATGCGACTCGGACTTACCTGTGTTGTCTGTTCGCTGTTCATTGCTCGTTGGTAAAAGAGAATCATTTAATACGTACGCTGGTTTCAGACGATCGATGGATACGCAAACTTGTCGCTCGTTAAGCTGGATCCTGTAAACCTTTGAACTCCTTTCTAAGACACGATACGGTCCGTCGTAGGTAGGTTGCAGAGGTTTTCGGACACTATCATTGCGTAAAAATATGTGACTACATGTTTTTAAGTCTGGATGTATAAAACAAGTCTTAGTACTAGCATGCTTTATGGGAATGGGTCTAAAATTGTAAATGATTTTACGTAAATTACTAACATAGGTTTCATCCTCGGCCGAACTAATATTTTTGATACTATTAACGAAAAAATCGCCAGGCAGACGCAAGCCCTGTCCATAGGTTAGTTGCGCTGGGCTTATAAAATTATCATTTCTAGCAGCTGCTCTCAAGCCCATGAGAACAGTTGGGAGTTCTGCAATCCACGATGTGGAGTAAGTCAAACGTGCTGTTAAAGAGGCTTTCAAACTACGATGCCATCTTTCAACAAGGCCGTTGCTTTGAGGATGATAAGCTGTTGTATGTATTTTATGAATACCCATTATTTTCATTAATGCATGAAATAGAGTACTTTCGAACTGGCGACCTTGGTCGCTTGTCAACCTTAAGGGACAACCAAATCTGACAATCCAGCCTTCGTAAACAATTTTAGCAATGGTTTCTGCAGTTATATTTTTGACAGGATAGGCCTCAGGCCATCGGGTACGTCTGTCTACAAGGGTAACAAGAAACCTGTAACCGTCAGATGAAGTAGGAAGGGGTCCAACTATGTCAACGTGAACATGTTGAAATCTGTCACAGTCAGGAAATTTTTGTAAGTCTGAAATCGTATGTCTGTTGACTTTCGAACGTTGGCATGCAATACAAGTCTTACACCAAAGGGATATGTCTTTGTTCATATTTGGCCAAAAATAGGAATTTTGAATCATTTTTCGCGTTACTCTGACACTAGGATGACTCACGCTATGTAAGGTGTCAAAAATAGTTTTACGAAAAGTTATAGGCAAATAAAGTCTAACGCGATCGGTAGAAACTTCACAATATAAGTGTTTGTTTACCTGCGGTACAATTATTTTTTTAATAGTAGCGCTATCATTCCTATTTGAATGTATATAGTCGTCGTTATTTTGATCCAATGCTAACTGTTCATAGTCTATGACAGAAGGACAATTAATACTTGCTATGCGCGACAACGAATCGGCAACTATGTTGTCGTCGCCTGTAACGTATTTAATATCAGTCGAAAATTCGCTAATAAAAGTAAGGTGTCTGGTACGCCTAGGAGATTCTTTTTCCGGATTAACGTTTTGGAATGCATATGTAAGAGCTTTGTGGTCAGTATAAATTGTAATTGAACGACCTTCGATTAAATTACGAAAATGTTTTATAGCTAGATAAATTGCTAATAACTCACGGTCATATGTAGAGTATTTTTGTTGCGTTTGTGTCAGTGTTTTGGAAAAATAACCAAGAGGCTTCCAAGTATTATTTTGTTTTTGTTGTAATACTGCGCCTACACAATTATCAGATGCGTCGGTCATTAGAGCATATGGTAAGTCGTCATAAGGATATGATAAAGTAACAGCTTGCTCTAGGTCCAGCTTGCACTGTTCGAACGCGGCGCTAGTGCTATCGTTCCACTGTAAGCGAGTTTTATCTCTGCGTTTAGTGTTACGCAAATAGCTATTGAGAATTAACTGATGCTTTACAGCGTTAGGAATATGAGAACGATAAAAATTGATCATTCCTAAAAATCGACGTAATTCGTCTACCGTTTCAGGTTTAGGATAGTCAATTATGGCTTTAACTTTAGTATCTAAAGGCCGTAAACCTATGCTGGACACATTGTAACCGAGAAATTCTAAAGACTGTTGATGAAAAACGCATTTACCTACATTAATCGTTATACCGAAAGTTTGGAATCGTTCAAAAATTTTATTTAGGTGCAATATGTTAATATGTATGTTAGTGCTTGCAATAATAATATCGTCGATGTAGCTAAAGAGGGATGAGGAATGTGTGTGACCTTGACTATCTGTATCTTCGATATTTTCTATTCCCTGCAAGACTGAATGATTCATAAAACGCTGGAAGGTCTGCGCTGCATTTTTCAGACCATATGGCATTCGTAAATATTCCCATAAACCAAAACTGGTGATTAACGCGGTCTTCTCAACGTCATCAGGGTGAACACGAATGGCATGATAGGCTCGTCGAACATCTAATTTAGAAAAAATTGACTTACCAGCCAGGGCGTAGGTGAAATCATGAAGTCGCGGGATAGGATAGCGATCCGGCTTTGTTATGGCATTGAGACGCCTATAATCGCCACAAGGTCGTAACTCACCATTCTTCTTTTCTACCACATGGAGAGGACTCGCCCATGGCGAATTGGAGGGCCGGCAGATACCTAATTCTTGTAAGTTTCGGAATTCTGCCTTTACCTTTTTATATCTCTCCGGAGGTAGCCTTCGAGCGCGAGCATGCACTGGGGGACCGACCGTCTCTATATGATGAAAAACGGTGGTGTCGTCTACTTCTCTGTAACAGATAGGTTTAGTAATATCCGGG
Organism: Hesperia comma; assembly: GCA_905404135.1. Classification (NCBI taxonomy): domain Eukaryota; kingdom Metazoa; phylum Arthropoda; class Insecta; order Lepidoptera; family Hesperiidae; genus Hesperia; species Hesperia comma. The sequence goes on from FR990019.1 coordinate 2,508,410, forward strand.
TAGCGCGATAACAATTCGTGAAGCGGATGGTTATCGTCTACGGTTTTAATTGTTACATCGTTATAGTTACTAGACACGGATGCAATAACACTCAAATTAGTAATTTTATCAATTAATTTTCTTGACTTAAGATCGACCAATAAACCAAAATTTGCCAAAAAATCAGCACCAATAATTGCTTGTTTAATATCTGCAATAATAAAAGTCCATTTAAATGCTCTACGTAAATTTAGGTCAATAGTTAAACTTTTAATACCATACGTTTTTATCTCCGTACCGTTGGCAGCATATAACTTATAGTCAAGACACTCACTACTACGGAACTTGTTACGCGGGACTACAGACACATTAGCACCGGTGTCCACCAAAAATCGGAGACCACTTTTGGAGTCGGTCACACATAGGCGGTGATTTCCAGGTGTAGTGCAGGCATCCGCCGTTTGCTGCACTACATTTAGTTTTCCGCTTTCTCGTAGTTACAGGGAGCGATGCACTTGTGAGCTTTGTTTGCATATTTCTTATGGTAATAACAGGTACGCTGTGGTCGCTCCTTGGGTAACCGTTCAGGTTCTTCGTGCGAAGTACGACGTTGTGTAGTTGGAGTACGTGGTCGGGACTGCGATCTGCTCCGGTAGTATCTCGAATTTCCTGAAGCTCGGTAATGACGCGGTTGTCTATTGAACAATCTGTGCAATTCGTCTACGCGAGCTGTCAATCGTGCGATTTCCTGGGTCATACGATCTGAGGTACTCGCAGCGGTTGATGTGACTTCGGCTATTTCCATCGGTCGCATGGTCTCGAGAATCTTGTCCGCCATTGCGGCACGTGTCTCCAAGTTCTTCGTGTCGGCAACAGTAAGAACTCCTCTCACTGATGAGGGAAGGTGACGCATCCACAGCATATTAAGCGTTTCGTCGTTGATCCTGTCGCGGGCGAGCTCTCTCATCCTTCTGAGTAACTGGGAAGGTTTTTGTTCTCCCAATTCCATCTGACTCAGTAGTTTTTCGAACTGCTTGGCCTCGCTCTCTTCATAGGTTGTGATGAGGCGGGCTTTAAGAGCGTCGAATTTCTTTGAAGCGGGCGGGTCGCGTAATAAGTCGCTGACCTGTTGGATGACATCCTTCGACAGCTTACTGACGATGAGGTTGTAACGATGCTCATCACTTAGCTTCTGAGGGGCTAGTACTGCTTCGGTATGTAGAAACCAGAGCGCTGGTTGATCAGTCCAGAACTCTGATATTCTGCTGGAAACCGTGACGACTGCCAATTCTGAGGACTCTTGAGCAGGGTCGGTAGCCGTTACGCTGGTAGCTGGGTGGAGCGGGTTCTGGTTAGCCATCATGACACGTTGCACTTACGCGTAGCGTCGGTACAAAGTTCACACGGTTATGCACGCGTATATTTTTAAATGCACAGTGGGACGAATTTAAGGCCCGTGGTGTCCTCGGGGTCACCACTGTGGAGTTGTCTCCTTGGTTAGGTAGGGCCAAAAATATAAACGGATATAATTCACTGTGCATCAATTTATTGGTTAATTACTTGAGGACGCGAGGCGGCTATGCACGCCAGGGGCAAGGGGACAACTGGCGACATAAGTGATGCGCGTAATGCGCTAGAGTTGTCCCTTACAATGTCATTTAAAGGTTACGACGGTACAACCGTTAGTGTCAAATTTAAAGAGAACTGTGCTCTATAGTGGGCCATTTATGGCTTCAATCTACGTATAAAAATGTCACTAGAACTATATTCAGAAAAAAGTGCACGATTCTACATATTAACAGGCTGTATCGAAACCATTCGGTAATTATATTTAAGGCTTTAGTTGTGAAAAGAGACCGAAGAAAAACTTTTGGCTGTAAATGTGGCTACGTCGAAACGTGTTACATTAAACTGTGTTTGTGAAGACGTACCTAAGAAATCAAGGCACATTTCTATCCTTAACTGTTTCAAATCTCTGTTGAAATACTAAAGTTCCAGCCGCAAATGTGTTTTTCTTGTTACCTACACGTTTGATATTCTGCCCACTTTGCATTCACCGGACGCGGTCGTAAAACGTCCGACGGATGCCAAGTCAGAGCAATATCGGATAGTTGGTTCGGTTTAGTGATATTTTGGTCTATTTTCGATATATACGATGTGCAGGATATCTGAAGTGTTTTTAATGAATTAATGAAGATAATTGAATTTTTAGTTTTTAGTTGTTTATACATGAGTACATATGTTTGGTTAGCGCTCTATCACACACGCACATATTACATCAAATCGACTTCAATCCGTTCCGAAATCAAACCAACAGGTCCACATTAGTTTGACATGTGAATGTGTGTCAAACTAAATTAATATAATTCAGTAAATTGTAAATAAATTTTTGTAAGGCTCAGGTGAGTACTCGAATAAACTTTTTACAAAAACCCCTACTTTGATAAGTTCAGATAATTCAAAAACTACTCGCCAGATATCATCCAAAAACTGGCCCGCACAGTAGAAATTTATGAATTAGCACATATAAAAACGAAAACGATGACGTTTCTGAGTAAATTTTACACAAGCAGAAAAGAACGTGAAGTTACGAATCGATCAAAACGGTGTATTCGATTTGAGAATAGTGATTTATCGATACGATTGCAGCGAGGGTCTCGCTCGAGCTATCGCGATAATCGATATTCGCTCGCTTTTATTACACCCTCGTTGGTCCATGCCGATTGAGATTGCAATGAGAGAATTTTAAAATTTTACCTCGAAGCGAATGAGCACTGCACAGCACTTATGTCGATTATAAATAATCTGGAAAATTGAGCAACGTCGCGCTAGGTTAGCTGATGAATGGGACGAATTGTGAAAATTTATGGAGTGCCGAAGCTATAGAGTGAGTTGAGCAGTTAATTATAATTAGCTTTTGTGACTGGTTTTAACTGATAAAATACACTTTATATATAAGCTTGAACTATACGCAGGATGATTACAAAAAACCTGTCGCCCTAAACTGACTTTCAAATTCAACATTTATTTATTTACCTATAATATCCATTTTTAAATCATCTAGCTTTTTATGTAATCCAGCAAGTAGATGAGAAGTTTATTAAGCTTATCTAAATAGTATCTGAGTATTCATATAAGTTTATTCCGAATTTTGAAAAAGTGAAACGACTCCTCGCGTAGGCACAAGTTTTAATTGTATTTTTAACCTTGTTGATTTTTTTGATCTTCAAATTGTCGGAATTCTTCTAACGGTATTTCATCCACATCATTGCGCTTCAAAAGACAGGATGAAAGAAAAAAAACAAATTTCGTTTCAATTACAAATACGATAATTAAATTCTATTACATAAAGACGAGAGAAGAGAGGTGAAAGAGAGAAACGAGCATCTACTTCTCGTCTGAAACTTAGTAGCGTGTAATGCAAGCTATTCCGGCAGCAATAAGGGACCGCTTCAGTAATTCAAAGCAATTCAGTTAATCTACACCTTGGTTCTCCAGCGATATATTCCAACTTGGTTAAAGTGAAATGGAGGGAAAGCGCAGAAGTGCAGCAACATTAGCTGCATTAAGGCAGCTTAGAGCACCAACCCCAAACCCACGACAAATCAGGGTTTCATTATGAAGATAGAAAGCTCCTTGATGAATCAATCGCTAAAAGGATCGCAAGGAGGCTAGAAATAAAATGAAATTGGGAACTTCATATTTCAAGAAAATTTATCAAATTCTCATTACAATTTGTATCATTATGACCATATTACATTTTGTATCATGTACAATTTGATGTGGATAAACATTGTCTTTTACATTTAGTAAAGTTTCAAAAATTATCACGATAAATTGAACGTGACAGGCCAAATTCCATGGTATACCATAAATCAATGATATCAAATTTTCCCGCGATACCTGCATCCTTGTGTAAGCCGATATTGAATGAGTCAGCTTTTAAACAAAACATCCTATTCCAGCTAGGTGCTTGAAACGCAATTTCTTTCTTGGCAAGTAAAAAGCAATGTATTGATGGTGCATAAGCGATGATGGCCTAGTGATTAAGAATTCGGCCTCTTGCTCCAGGGTCTCGGGTTTGTATCCCAAGGCACTTTTAACTTTTCCGAGTTATGTGCGTTATAAACATTTAAATGTTACTCGCTGTACTGGTGAAGGAAAACATCGTGAGGAAACCTGCATTACGGAGAATTCGTAAAACTCAAAGGTGTGTGAAGTCCACTAATCCGCACTTAGCCAGCGTGGTGGAATACGGCCTTAACTTTAACCTGATCACAGTTGTCATGGACGGCAGTTGAAGGGTGATACTGCAAAGTTATTTTTTACCTAAATTCCTTAAAAACGTATGTTAGTTTTGACATCTCTAAATTAACAATAGAATACAATAAAATCAGGCAAGTAATAAAACAATTAACAATATTTTCGTGCATGTGCGATTTGTAAACATAAATTTTGTTGCCAGCAAAGTGAGAGCTAGTCACTATTAATTGGTTAAGTTTTCAAGTACTTTCCTCATTAATTAGGTACTAGAACCTAACCCTCGCATCATTGTTGAAAACGTATGCTTTACCGACCTTCGAAACATGTTCACCCGGGGTTCTTAAAGTTTCAACAGCATTTTTTGCTCCTTCTTCTTCCTTGTAAATTAGTTTCTACAAAACCTTTATTGATACGAAGTTTTATAATTGGCAAACCTTCGTAAGCGTTAATGATGCAGCGATTTTAACAAAAGTTTGACACAACAAACGGTAAAATTTTGAGAAACTTCTGCGTTGATTTTACAAACGGTTTTCGTATTTTGTTCCATAAGCAAGCTTGAGAAGTGTATTAGTGTGGCAGTCGCATTACCTCGTATTTATTGCTCGGTTTATGAGAACCATAGTTTATACGTGTATACCGCCTGTTAGCAATGGTTTCGTGTAGATTTATTTTATACCGGTTTGCCCGCGGCTTTGCTAATGGCATCAAAGTTGGATTCGATTGATTATTAAGCTGGTATTACGGTGCCCTAGATGGTGGTGGCTAGATGGTATACGAACTCATATATCAATTATTATTTATGTACTTTAATATTATGTATTATATTTTTCTCTCTGCAGTTTGTGTTGTCACCTGTATAAGATGTAGGAGTCTTCACGTGGAGAGTAGGGTATATTATGTTTGTGTATTCAACATCCAGGACTTGATTAAAAAAACAATGAATCACTAATGATCATAGTTATCTACCCATTTCATTGCATGTAAACTGTACAATATACAGTTTATGTTGCCAGTCCATGTCCAAGTTAATTACATCGAAGCTGTGATTCAAATATTCATTTAAATTCCCCGATCCAGCCCTTTAGAGTGTTTTTTGAAAAATGATTAAAAATTTAATTAGTTATTCTGTTTGTACCGGACGGTTCCGGAGCGTGTTACTTTACAATTTTATGGACTGATCAGTAAATGATATTAATAATATTATTATGAGTAAAAATAATAAATTCAAATTCAATTCACCCTGTTCAAACAGCTATCGTTCTGATTCGGCTTATATACTGCTATATATTTATATAAATACTGCTATATATATAAAAATGTATTATGTATTCACTATTGTTTGTTCTATTGTATATTCTGTTTCCTAATTGATGTTTCTCTATGTATTTTATGTAATCGTTTTGTTATTTCTTCCTGTGATTCTTTCTTCTTTGTATTTTCGTTTGTTGTACCGCCTTCATAGTTCTCTGCACCTTCTCAAGGTTGACTGTCAGAGAATGCTGTTTAGCATTAAGTCCGCCTTTTGTAACACTTTGTGTTGGAACAATAAAGAATAAATAAATAAATAAATAAATATTGTAAAATTATTTTGGAAGTCCGAGACTAATTTAGTGATTATGAGAAGAAGATACGTTATAATAATAAAATTAGTCGGTATTAAAGGATGATTTTATAAAAATTTTGTTGACGTATTTCTTAATTTTATTGGTGTCACTCTTAATTTATACTCGTAGGTACATCTATAGCGTGTCATATTTCAGTGAACGTTACAAAGTCCATCTCGATCTACGAGTATCTGGAGTTCATTGTGCACCATATTGCTGCACGAGTTATTAATGAATAACGAAATAATAAATGTAAATTAATGAAAAGAAAATTTTCACTTCCTTCGGTTAACTCTTTCGCTATACTTACGTCTTAACGCGTAACTTCACCACATAAGGTGAAGTAAGTTCTCTTCAAAATTATCAATTTCTACTATTATTTTCGTGTATTATTATCCATGTAAACTAGAAGAAATGAAAAAACTTCTATACCTGAAAGTTTCTCACAATGATCTCAAATTGGGTGGAAAGCTAATCCGAGTTTGGCAAGTATGGTGGATGATGACCTGTATCTCACTCATACACACTCTCACAGACACTTATGTAAAAGGATATTTGATTAATTTACCGCTTTGAAACGAGGTTCATCTTGTTACAAATATAACAATAAATTGGTATCTAATTTACTGCAGCTCTAAACTGTATATTCCGAATCATTCAGACGGGCGTGGTAAACATAATAATTTTGAAGCACACTACATTTTTAAATTTTACTCAGAACAGAATTATTTGTACAATTCAAAACTAAAATACATTGAATCATACAAGCGGCGTTCCGACTAAAGCAATTTATTTTCCCTAAAACAGAAATAGAAGAGATGTCTAAGTAAAACCGGAACCACAAAACATTTGGTATACAGCTCTATTAGTAATTCAAATGGTTGAATACTGATGTAAGGTCGGCAAATAAATATATTCTAAGTTATATAATGGTGTATTTAAATTGCTAATATACAAACCGAACACTGAATGAGTGACTATATATAGAACTACATAGTTTGATTCTAGCTCTCTTTTAAATATAAATATATCGTTGTCTTCATACGTTTAGTGTCAAGTTCTATATTAATCGTGCTAAGCCCGCGACATATATACATATAATATGCTCCGCAACCTCCTCTATCTCTCAGTAAAAGTACCATAAAATCTATTCAGCCATTCCGTAGATTATCCCGGACAGACTGACAAAAATTTAAAAACCGTTTGTTTGTATTTTAGTACAATGTATACCTACCTAAATGCACTGGAAAAAACACTTATTTAGAAATCACAAACATACCCTTCAATTTTATTTATATCTATCTACCTATAGATCTATAGATTTCACACTTCGAACAAAGTACTACTATAAATTATCATTCTTAACTTGTAACGTTGTAACACCTTCATAGACTCCATGCAACCGCTTAGTTCAAATGTAAATTGACGTACGTAAATCATGATCACATTAACACGAGGGACACCGATGACCAATTAGTAATGCAAATACGACACTGATATGTGGGGTTGGCGAAGAAATTCCTTTTTAAGTATATTCAGTTTTACAAAGGCTCATTGCATAAACTTTATAGCTCAGCATTTTAGGTTGAAAATAAAATGAATTTCTGGACATCATAAGGTGCAAAAACTGGGGGAGATATAGTGGATTTAAATTGCAAATTGGGTTTCAAAGCAGACAGTGGAGGTGCATTAAGAACGTATATCAAATGAATGCAGATTTAGACGCCAAATATATAAACACTAGAGTTTACGTAACAGCATTTTGTTTAATGGCAGAAGAATACACTTAAGCATTTTTATTGGGACACAGAATGTGTTGATAAACAGATTAAGTGTCGACAAGTGTAAGACAAAAAATTAAGTGTCGAATAACGTACTATGATTTTTGTGTGTAACACGATTTATATACATATATTATCAATGGTCCACTACCGAGGACCTTTCTTCTCACAATTGAGCGTAGTCCACCTTGTACACCTTGATGTAAGTGACCAACCCATGTGTTGAAAATTTTAATATTACCCGAAGCCTAAACGACTGTTATCTAACGACAACATCCTGAAACTTATGTCATTTGTTACCTATCAGTCATGGATGATACAACACAATCAATACACCACTATCACTCATGACCTGAAAACAACGTTTATTAGACACATATTTTTTTTTACACAAAACTCTGGCCAGGAATGCTACCTACCGTAATATAATACTGAAAATCACTGAATTCAATAAAACATACATCAAACCAAATTGTTTCCATTATAATTTTCAACGAATTTCAAACAAGATACACAAATGCTGAAAGGGAAATATTTTTAGAAAGAAAGATTTATCACGGCGAAAGGTAATCTGTCTGTCAGTTGGTGCGTCACACGTCGGCGAAGTCGGCAATTCTTCTACCGCTGATTGACAGTAGCTGATAAGCAAAAATCTCCACTGGTGCAAACCGTTTACGCTGAAGAATACCGTGATTGATGTTGAGTACAAAGAAGAGAAGACATTTGATAAAAGTGATTTGATTTAGAAAGTCAGAAAAAAGTAAAAAATTGCAAATTTTTTGATATTTTTTAGCTGTCACATGATGCTCTTATATATATTTTTTTATAATATATAAGTATTAACAATTTTAAGAATTTGTAGTAATCAACATTAACTTAACATTAAAAAAAGGCATGAAAATAAATTACTCCATAAAATAATAGCATTAACTGAAGAATAGCTGTAGATAACTAAACTGCCTAAGAAACAAAGAAAACAAAAACTTTCTAGATAAAAAAGATGATAAATCAAGACATTTCTTAGAAAAATACTTATTCTGCACGCATTAGTCGACAAAATTGTTGGCTACATAAAAAATCGACCGTCATAACGCAAGGGGACGAAATTATTATAAATCTTCACGACATTACCATGGAGTAACTTAGGGAACTTTGCTCTTGCGAGAATTCGCTCGGTAAGTGGGCTGTTACTCATCGGAGCATACTCAGAGCCTACCACAAACACAACTCATTGTTTTTTATTGATACTTAGTAAAATGATAAATCATGCCGATAAAATAACAAATTAAACAACAATGCTTTATTGTCAAAACATTTTATTTATTATATTAGCAATGAAATTAAATTTCCCATTGTAAGTAAATGTATGTTAAAATACGAGACAAACAAATGAATAGCGACGTTCTAAGGGATACTATTTAAAAAGGAACATTAAAGTACTTTTGAGGAAACTCTTGAATAATTTCGAGTCAACGAACCGAATAAAAGAAGATACTCCCATTCGTACAAAAGTAAGAAAATTTAAAATTTCTCTTGAAAGTTGGTTACAAGCAATGTTTTGATAAAGTAAATTTTGCATCACAAACTTTTGTTCAAGAAAAAGCATGCCAAGTGGTTGTTCTAACAACTTTGCAAACCAGAATCTTACCTAGTACTAGATACATAGCATCAATGAAATATTATAAATGTAAAATAATAACATTTATAAATATAATCATGTTACTTTATTGCAAACATTTCCAAGAGGTCACAGCATCATGTACATTAGCTTTAGAAATCCATAGTAGGGGTCATGATGGATGCATGTCGCCAACTATTTCTGTAGGTTACAAGTGAGAAATAACGCCAATGACTCCTGCTGAGGTAATGGTGAAGAATTGGAAGGATCGCTTAGACCCTCGGGGCCTTTTTGTAACAAAACTAATGGTTGAGAAAATCTGACGTAATAAGAAAGGAACGAGAGTAGAACATAATACATATAACGCGTAAATTGTTATTATTCTTAAACAAGGATAAGAGAAGATTTATGGATCTAATGGAAATGTTCAGAAAAATATTCCATGACTAAAATATGAAAATAACAACACACGAATGTAGTACAAATTTACTTGGCACTTGAATATTTGCTTCACCTGCAGAACAATTTCAACTGCTATATTTTAAAAAAACGTTATCATCGATAACAACGATATTGGTACAGAATAGTATTAACAACGTTTTTGTAAGCGTCATGACTGCACTGCAAATAGCGCAGGTCTGTCAGTTATATGACAATATCCATGACGAATGCCGTACAAAAAGCGAATGTTTTCACTCCATCCATCGAGGTAACCATTTAAACGTGCACTCGATTCAGTTGAATTGCGAAAACGAACGCAATTCGATGGGAATTGACAAATAAAATAAAAAAGAATCCATAAAAAGGGACGTATTCATCTCCCCTCGCCGATCGTTGAATCCAAATATGGCAACATTGGCAACTAATAAAATAACTTTCTGCGCTGGCCAATAGGTAAACTGGAATATTTCATATTCGAACAACATTTTCACACGCAGCCGAGATCAAAAGCGTAGATTTGAACAATATTTTTTCAACTTTGTCGTCGCTTGATGTTTGATTTTTCTACTTAGTCGTTTAATGTATGAATTTAAAAATAATGATGATATTAAACTCGGTTTTGTAATTATTATTGTTTACTTATAAAAACAAGTCTTTATCGGCAATCTGAACTCATTTCACCTAATATCCATTATCAAATAACGAGTATTCAGTATAATTTCAAAATTAAAACTCACTAATGATCTCCATTAATCCCTAAATAGATAACAATAAACTTGTTTATTTTGAAGTAAATCTTCATGGAGATAAATTGCTAATCAGAAAAATGCTTTTAATTCTGTTTACTTGTTTCCTAATTAGGTTTTGAATACTTCAGTTGATTTCTACGGAATAAATAAGATTACTCTTATCCGTTTTATTCAACGTTGCGCTATCTATTCTCGGTATTGTGGATGTCCATTGTTTTTTAAGTTATTTAAATAAAAATATTTTTTAACGTCATACGACGCAAAAAATCATTGTAATTGAAAATGTCTTAAGAACATAACTGAATTATATCAACTCAATAGACAAAAGACAATTGAATGATAAAATGATTAACTCTTGAAGGGACCTAAACTCTCCAGAAGGACAAATAAGTACCTATACTAGTGATGACACATTTTTTAGATTATCAAGTAAAAGTTAAGTGATTTTATGATTCGCCTTATATTAAGAAAGCATGCTGTCTCTTATTATTTTTAGAAGTTACAGATAATTTTGACATAATTTTAATTCTGTTTCTAATTTACAACTATAAACAAACAAACATCAATCCGTCAATGCCTAACAAAGGTTAAAAAAAATTTGATGGCTTTCTGTGGACACTTATCCTTACCAGGAGGAAAGGCTCATTTTAAGGACTCTAAAACCTTATGAATGAACGATTATTATCTTTTAAATTCTTTCTTAAAAACAAAACAGTTACTGCATACATGTTTCTTACAAGTGGTCTGCATAATGGCCCATTACTACGCGGTGAGTGGCGAAGTGAAATCTATTGCAGTGAGTGGCCATTAGTGGCGAAGTCGATAAATGTTCCCAGAGCACTTCGGGCCACAGCTGCGTTTCTAGGCGAAGTTAAATATTGGTTTATTGGAGGAGAGGGCGCCTCTGTGCCGCTGTTCACATCGGCTCCGTAATTTATTGTGTTTAAAAAATCAAATAAAGTGAATTGGACTCTAAATCATCATTCTAAGTTTAGTGTGCATCTCAAATTACATGTACTGGTGAAAGTGCTGTGCGAAAAACACTATAAAGTGCAAAAACTGAGCAAAAAAAGTGTGTAGCAAGAATTGGTTGTTTTGTAAAAACTGTGACTTTTCATTCATAAGTGAAGGAAGAATAAACAAATTAAGAAGCTTGAAATCATTTTCAGTGCTAAAGAAATATCATACAAGTTAATTCTGGAAAATTTTTTCGCCACTTCATTGACATAACCTATAAAGAAATATCTCAAAAAAAAAAAAAAACAGTCATCATTGCGACTACGCAAGAACTGACAGCGCCATCTACAGGTCAGCGAGATAAACACTTAAACACTAGTAGAGGAAGTTACATGCAAGTGGATGTAACTCATCTATTCGACGACAGAGGGCGATATACGTATGTATCTACAGGTCAGCGAGATAAACACTTAAACACTAGTAGAGGAAGTTACATGCAAGTGGATATAACTCATCAATTCGACGACAGAGGGCGATATATGTATGTAAATATCAGCATCAAGCATAATAAGTTACGAATAGAGCTAAACGACGTAGTAATCAACAATGGAAGAAGTCTTGGCTACTTTGCGCTTAATTCAAAAAGAATTAGATGAACAAAAAAACACAATTAAAGAAAGTGGAGCTCAGGTTACAGAAAAAGTAACAGAAAACATAATTAAAATTATTGATGCAAAATTTAACGACTGGGAAGGAAAATACGATGACTTACAACAAAAAGTGGATAAACAGGAACAAAGAATCGAAATTTTAGAAAAACAGATGAGGAAAAGAAATGTGGTGATATTTGGCATTGCGGAACAAGAGCATAGCTACTCGGATTTAGAAAATATCGTTATTGATTTCATAGGTAAACATCTATCCATACTTATATCACACAATGAAATCCAGGAACTAAAGAGAATAGGAAAAAAATCAAAAAATCCACGCCCTGTTATACTATCACTCACAACTCTAGGAAAAAAAATAGCAATCTTCCAGAAGAAAAAATTATTGAAGGATACCAACTATTATATAAAGGAAGACTATCCCCTACATGTTTTGGAAAAAAGAAGACAGCTACAAGAACAATTAAAATCAGAAAGAGAGAAAGGGGTAAAGGCAATCATTAAATATGATAAATTGGTAATATTAAACAATTCAGAAGACTCTCATATTCCGAAAAACAATAAAAAAAGGTTCCTGTCCACGTCCCCTCAAGATAAACAAGTCTGTGAAACTCGCCCACCCTTGGGAACACAAGCTAACAAGAAAAATAAAACAACCCCTTTAAACACTCCACCTTCAACTACTAACAACCGATCCGAAGTAATAGTGAAGCCGGGCATTTTGAATTATTTTGTAAACAAAACACCTACGGCTAACAAAGGGTATCCCAACAAAAATGAGACCGAATAGCAATCAAGGCCCCCTCTCAAAAACACAGAAATAGCAAACAATGAAAAAAATACAGCACATCTTCCAACCCGGCTGGTCACCGAGGAAGAGTATGACCATTACCCTCCAAGGAATATACCTACAACCATCCAACAAAAGAATCATCACCTAAGAAATAAACTCTATGTGGCAACGTACAATGTCAGATCATTATATTCGTATGAGCGACTGATTGAACTGCAGGAATCCTTAGTAGGGGTAAAGTACGACATCATTGGCTTATCAGAGGTCAGACGACTTGGCAGTAAAATTGAAGAATACAAGGACTTTATTCTATGTTATAAGGGAGAGACTCCAGGAAAATATGGCGTTGGCTTTCTGATAAAAATTTCGTTAAAAGAAAACATAGAAAGCTTTACTGCAGTCACAGAAAGAGTTGCATTACTAAATCTCAACATACAAGGCTACTGTATAAGCATAATACAAGTATACGCACCTACTGAGTCGGCAGACGAGGAAGAGATCAACGAATTCTACTATTCAATAGATAAAGCCATACAATTCACCCATAAAACCCTAATTGTGATGGGAGATTTCAATGCAAAGATTGGTCAACCCCAAAAAGACGAATGTTTAATAACAAAAAGATACGGATATGGACAAAGAAATGAAAGAGGCCAGAGACTGCTTAACTTTGCTTTTGAAAAGAAACTTTCGATTATCAACACGTACTTTAAGAAAAAACCAAGTCGTAGATGGACATGGCGATCCCCAAACGGTCAATTTAAAAATGAAATAGATTACATAACGACGAACCAACCAAAAATATTTCAAAATATAGAAACTTTAAATTTAAATTTCCCATCAGACCACAGGCTAGTCAGAAGTACAATTACCCTATCAAAACCTCATAAAAGTAGAGTGGCATATACAAACAAGCAAAAAAGCACTTTAAAAAGCGACGAGGAGATATCAGAATACAAAAATTGTCTTGAAAAATATCTACTAAACTGGAATAAAACGAATACTGTCCAAATATGTTATGATTCACTGATAAGTGCTATAATGCAAAGCCTGGAAATTAAAAACTCAAACAACCAATCCACTACAAAACAAAAAAAATTATCAGAAAAAACTCTATCACTTATAATGAGAAGAAAATTACTACAGAAGACTAAAAATAAATCCCGCACTCAAAGAAACGAACTCAGCGCTCTATATAAGCTAACAGGTAAATATATCAAACTTGATTACAAAACTCATAGAGCTGCTACTATAGAAAAACATCTTGAGCAGGACGGGAGCCTAAAAAGAGCTTCTAAGGAACTACGAACAAGTAGAGCCTGGATCGAGGGATTGAACCAGCTAGGGGGAGTATCATACAACCGCCAAGACATCGTCAGTATTGCAACAAATTTTTACCGAGACTTGTACAGTGCTATATCAGATGAACATCTTCTAAGTGGCGAGATCACACGGCACGATGCAGAAACATTGCAGACGGTTATTGAAGAAAAAATCCAACCCATCGACGAATCAGAAATTCTTCAAGCAATAAAAAAATTAAAATCAGATAAAAGCCCAGGCCCAGATAAAGTTACAAACGAGGCTATTAGGTACGGAGCAGCTCTACTGACCACGCCACTTACGCACCTATTTAATCTCATCCTAGAGACGGCGATTATACCAACACAGTGGTTCGAATCAAACATAATCCTGCTGTATAAAAAGGGAGACCCCCATGACATTGGCAACTACAGACCCATTAGCCTGTTACCGACTATATATAAATTATTTTCTTCGATTATAAATAATAGAATAAGTGAAACGATAGATAAATGTCAACCCATAGAACAAGCAGGTTTTCGTAAAGGTTTTTCCACCATAGATCATATCTACACCCTAGAACTTATTATTGAAAAGTATATAGAAAATCAGACACCGCTCTACATCGCCTTTGTCGATTATAAAAAAGCATTCGATACAATATCTCATATAAGTATTTGGGAAGCCTTAAAAGCTCAAAAAGTAGAGAACAAATACATAGAAGTCATAAGAAACATTTATAGTAAAAGCACTAGTAAAGTAAAATTAGAAATAACTGGACAGAGCTTTCCTATAAAGAGAGGAGTGAAACAGGGTGACCCGTTATCACCAAAACTTTTTATAGCAGTGCTAGAAAATATTATAAGGAATCTGGATTGGAATAAATATGGTTTAAATATTAATGGCAAATATTTGAGCCATCTGAGATTTGCAGACGATATAGTACTTTTGTCAGAAACAAGCCGGGGCCTGCAATACATGTTAGAGACTCTCCATGTAAACAGTAAAAGAGTGGGACTAGAGATGAACTTATCAAAGACAAAAGCCATGACAAACAGCATCAAGAAGTGTATTATGTTGGACAATGAGCGGCTGGAGTACGTAGATCAGTACATCTATCTTGGAAAACAAATAAGTTTCAGAAATAACAACAATGGATTGGAGATAGAGCGCAGAATCAAACATGCTTGGAACAAATATTGGAGTCTCAAGGAGGTATTTAAAAGCAACATGCCAATAAAACTCAAAAAGAAAACCATGGATTCATGCATTCTGCCTTCTCTAACATATGCCTGTCAGACTTGGAAATTTACAAAGAAAATGAAAAACAAAATCAGCTCGTGCCAGAAAGGAATGGAACGTAGTATGCTTAACATTAAAAAAATGCACAAAATACGACACATAAAAATAAGAAAAAGCACCAAAGTGATAGACGCGCTGGCCTATGCCCAAATACAAAAATTTAGGTGGGCCGGTCATATAGCCCGATACCTGGATAACAGGTGGACCATAAATGTAACCACATGGAAGGGCCCGCCAGGCAAACGCCGGGTAGGAAGACCCTACATGAGATGGGAGGATGACATAAAGAAGATCGCAGGAACAAATTGGTTACAAACAGCAAAAGATAGAGAAAAATGGAAATCCTTGGAGGAGGCCTGTACCTGAGAGGGGTCCATGCAAATTATGTAGAACATTTAAGTATTATTTTATGTAATTTAAACACTAACTATTTATTAGATTCTATTTTCGATTAATATTTTTAAATTTTGATATAAATTAATTTTGAATTTTATTTTATAATTATTAGCAATGATTAAATAATTAAATAATAATCGTTCCAAATGAAATGTAGAGCAAAAAATGAAATGAATTATTATCTTTTAAATTTTGTTAATAGGAATAAATTTAAAAAAATTGCCCCGTAAATATAAATATAATCATTAAATGAATAATATAATTGAAATTAAATCTAATCGATGTAAATGTCTTGATGCAAATGTAGACTGATATATTGTGTGCATGGAATAAAAGGCTTTTTTATTTTATTTTATTTATTTATTTATTACTAGTGATGACACATTTTTTAGATTATCAAGTAAAAGTTAAGTGATTTTATGATTCGCCTTATATTAAGAAAGCATGCTGTCTCTTATTATTTTTAGAAGTTACAGATAATTTTGACATAATTTTAATTCTGTTTCTAATTTACAACTATAAACAAACAAACATCAATCCGTCAATGCCTAACAAAGGTTAAAAAAAATTTGATGGCTTTCTGTGGACACTTATCCTTACCAGGAGGAAAGGCTCATTTTAAGGACTCTAAAACCTTATGAATGAACGATTATTATCTTTTAAATTCTTTCTTAAAAACAAAACAGTTACTGCATACATGTTTCTTACAAGTGGTCTGCATAATGGCCCATTACTACGCGGTGAGTGGCGAAGTGAAATCTATTGCAGTGAGTGGCCATTAGTGGCGAAGTCGATAAATGTTCCCAGAGCACTTCGGGCCACAGCTGCGTTTCTAGGCGAAGTTAAATATTGGTTTATTCTTGTCGTATTAAATAGCAACCAGTCGAAGAAATGCTATTTGGTTGGCATCACGGGATATTATGTAGGAAGACAATAGGTACGCATTTCGTGGAGGTTGTTTGCAGTTTGCATTTTAGTAATAAAATAAAAACTGAAATTCAGAATAAAGGATTTTTTCCACCTATAATATGTTCATATAAGCAACATACTCCTAAACTGTTATTAAAAAAATATGGACTGACAATAAAAAGAAAAGATATTTATTTTTCCAGTTTTTGTTTTGTTTAACACTCAAACATAACGGGTAAGTGAATAGAGTTTGTGATTATATTTTTATTGAATCGTTTTGTATATTTTAAGATATTATTTTGCAATATTTATATTATTGTGTGTAGGTATTTTTTTCTATGGGCCTTTGTTGTCTGAAAATATACGATTAGGTAAAAAATTACGTTAAATTCACATGTCCTTAACAAGAAAAAACGGGAAAGTCGGTGTATCGAAGATTTAAAATACAGCTCGCCAAATTGTACTTGGATTAAAAACCTTAATCTATTTGACTATATGTTTTGCCTCATAAGTATTGATGAAAGAAGTAGGATAAGAAAGTAAGCATTTAACATGAAATAAAGTTGCATAAATTTTCAAGAACAGTAATATAATTCATCACATTGTATCCGTGTTCAATATTGTAATCTCTGTATCAAATTTCCTTTAAACGCGTTAAAAGCGCCACGAAAGCTGCGATTATTTAAAGAAGAAAGCCCCATTGGAAATTCAAATGAGAACGGGAACAAAAGGACTGGCGCCATCGCCACTCGAGAAAAACCTGACCGGTATGAACATTCTCATTGGCTATAAGATTCTAATATAAACTAGCGTTTTGGAATATGTTACCTTTGTATAAGTTATGATTCCATAATAAAACTGGTCATATAAGTTGAATCAATTTTAATTATATAAGAATAAAATTTAACTAACAAACATGTATTGTGATTCAAACATGTAGTGTTAAGATTTAAATTAAGAATCAATTGCAATTCCGTGAATACAGGTGGTAGGGCCTAGAGCTCACCCGGGGAAGTACCACCGCCCGCCACGGTACTTAGTACTATTCCTACCGTGTAATAATTGTTTTAAGAACAATTTTGTTCCGGATAGGAAAGTGTGGAGCCGGTTACACTTTTTTAGAGGCGACCATCTCAGTCCTCAGGGGTAGCAACGCATCTGTGACCGAATTAGAACGAGACTCATTGAGTCTAGTTCTTGGTCGGTCACAGTTGTCATGGGCGGCAGCGGAAGGTGGTGCTGCATGCTCGTTTGCTATCTTAATTCCATAAAAAAATTCAAAGTATATCTTTCTTTTATTTATTACTTGTTTCGTTATAATTTTGTACATTATTATTGCTTACCTTCTTTGAAACCAATCGTTAATAAAATGATTACGGTGAACACTCCAAATGCTGGCATGTAATTTCAGTGAAATAGACTAATAGCTCGACGATTTCATTCTCTTGAATATTAAATTAAGAACATTTTGCTAAAGACGGTGGATTATATTTTGATATTGTTAATTATTAAACGTAAGCTTCCTTTCTTAATTATTAAACATAAGCTTTCATTCTTGACATGATTTACAGAAATTGTGTCGTTGATAATTTAAGTTAAGAAACATTTTTGTGTAAAACTCATATATAGTGCCACACAGTTTAGTTGTAATTTAATAATTTTTGAGATGCATTATATTTTTGGAGCTAAGGATAATCAACATTTTGACGCCTTTTAAACGTCTGTAAGATTTTTGGTCTTACGATTGTCGTGTTCTTAACAAATTTTTTTCTCCTAACGCGTTAAACTTTAGTCACGATTTATAAAATGTTGTCTCATGGATTGGTATAAATTGGAGAGAATTGAGTAGAAATTCCTGTCACGGATTGAGACAGCCTCGGAAGGAATTATAGAACGTGGCCGGCGCTTCTTGAGGCAATTTCCTTTCTAAGTCCGTTCAGCAAATTAGCCGGGATATAGGGCAATACAGCACGAGTGCGGACCAAATCGTCTATAATTTCCTTTTGTGTTTTTTGAATAGGACTTTTATGTTTTTGTTTATGGATCTATTCGCAATTTTTTGTTCTTGTCCTGTTATCATTTTTATGTAATGTTTCATTATTTTGTTTGACGATTATATTATTAATGTAGCAGTTAGGGGAAGTGCGCCCAAAACGGGCACCTTAAGTTTAAGCAAGAGAAAAAAATATAAAAATACATAGATGAATAATAATTTTAATGCTATTCTATGCTTAATTTATTGTAGTTTCATACCCAACATATAAATTACTCATATGTTTCATAAATTACAATTAATATCAAAAATACGAAAGTCTTCCAAATGCTCACTTTGCCCGGAGGCTGGCCTAAAGTGAGCATGAGCATTAGGGCAACGTGGGCACGCAACGGGTAAAGCGAGCTTGCAAATATATATTGGTTAGATCATCATCATCTTCTCAACCCATCATGGCCCACTATTGAGCAGAATGAGAAGGTGAAAGCCATTAGTCCACCACGCTGGCCAAGTGCGGATTGGCGGACTTCACATACCTTTGAGTTTTGCGAACTCTCCGGCATGCAGGTTTCCTCACGATGTTTTTCTTCACCGTTTGTAGCAAGTGACATTTAAATGCTTAAAACGCACATAACTCCGAAATGTCAGAGGTGCCCTGGGATTCGAACCCGGACCCTCCGAATAAAAGGCCGAGTTATTAACCACTAGGCTATCATCGCTACGTTGGTTAGATAAGAAGAAATAAATCTATGAAAACATCAGGAAGGCAGTTTAGGGTTCCGTACCCAAAGGGTAAACCGGGACCCTATTACTGAGACTTCGCTGTCCGTCCGTCTGTCTGTCCGTCACCAGGCTGTATCTCATGAACCGTAATAGTTACACAGTTGAAATTTTCACAGATGACGTATTTCTGTTACCGCTACAACAACAAATACTAAAAAACAGAATAAAATAAATATTTTAGTGGGCGCCCATACTTTCAACGACTCAGCCATAGTTTAGTTACATTTCGGTCCAAGAGATGGCGTTGTGGCTAATATTACTCACTTCTTAGTTTTAAGGTACATACATAAAAATTTAAACATAACAAAAATAACATAACAAAACTAAAACTAAAATAAGTTAAATAAACTAGGACCCTGTGGTGCAGTCCCCAATACGCTGGCAGCGTTTCCTCGCTGTATAGCAATGCTAATACGTTGAGCGAGGAAACTGCCAGCTCTTGGATCACTAGTTTTTTCCTTTAATTTATTTTTTATTACTTTGAAAATATAGTGGGCGTCAGGACCCCACGGACCAAGAGTTTCCACCCCAAATGCTTTGAAAAAGTTTTAAGTGTGTCTTTCATTCATTTCACAGACCAGATTTTTTTGGCGTTTTTATACATAATGGTACGGAACCCTTCGTGCGCGAATCCGACTCGCACTTGGCCGGTTTTTATGGTCGGTTTAGCCCCGCTACTGACCAGCCAGGTCTGCACTACTGTGTTGGGGTATGATAGGAGAGCTATGTGACAAGTTTTCAGCTTGCCGCAAATACCTACCCAAAATTGGTGCCAGCTCTCGGACCATCTCTTTTGAAATTGATGTCTTTTTTGGTTTTTTAATTCTTTTATTCTTTTGAATTTTCATTAATTGTCCTTTAAGATTTTTCGTAACTCCTTTAAGTTTTTTTTTAATAGAGGGCATAGCGTACAGGATCATGAGGGCATAGTGGGCATGCTTGCTTTGCCCTGCTCGCTTTGCCTTTTGTGTCACGCGCACGTTTTTGTCCGGCCTAACCTAAAATTTATGTTCATATTTAAAAGCAAATAATGATTAAATTAAAGTAAGATAAAGGCAATATACAAGTAATATATTAATAATAGCATTGATCACTTAAAAGTAGACAAAACACAATTTACATGCCTTCCTTTTTTTGCATAATAACTTCAAAATTATATTTTATTTTATACGAACCGAAGCCTTCGTCCGAGGTGGAACCGGCGACTGCCATGGACAGCGGCGGGGTAGGAGGTAACGTCTGTGAGACCTAAGACCACATCGAGTTCGTTTAGGTTGATTCCGTTTGGGGTGCCCGCTTTAGGCAGGTGCTCGCTTTGGGCGCACTTCCCCAATCGGCTATTCTTTATTCCTTTAGATGCTCGCAACAATCCCTAGTAACTGACTTTTCTTGTAAGATCAAATTTCTTACCTTAATCTCAGTTTAATATATTTTTTTACGTTTTACAACGCTAATTTAATTGCCCATACAATTAAGATGATTAAAATTTTAAAAATTAATGGTCAAACCAATCTTAAATTATAGCAGGGATTAAAATAAGATCAGATGATGTAAGCCCTGTGGTAAGGATTTACATAAGTATTGAATTACATTGTACCTGCATTACTATCTATATTATCTTCATCAAAACATGACATAACAATTTTATTGTGACCAATGAGCGTATAGTATTATGGAATAATAAAACACTAATTTACTACCGCCCACAACCTCATATTTGGATCGTTTGCCATGGGATCATCAACAATCATAAAATACGACACTTATTGTTATGTTACGACGTTCCACCCCTTTGAGAATCTTGAATATTATTTGGTATTGTACATAACATGCCAAGTACTCGAAAACAAGTGCGGAACAGAACCTCCCATACAAAAAGGTTGCGTATAAGTGTAATCGTATTTTTGTACGTCGAGTGTTTGAGGTCATACTTAGCTATGACCTTTACATTTACTTTATTATTTTGTTACAATATTTTTTATTTCCTTTCAATAACTAGTGGCTTCGGAGACTCGTTCTTAATGATTAAAATATTAATTGTTATCATATTGTTTCAAAATTCTTTATCGATGCTAAAGCCTTTCTCTATAAATGGACTATCCATCACAAAAATAATTATTTAACTCGAGCCAGTAGTTCAAACAAGCTCCTCTGCTTTATATATAAGTGTAGATGGGATTTCAGTTAGTTATATGTATTTTGAATTTATATGAATCCGCGCAGAAATTAAAACTTAACTTAATCGTTTTCTTGTTATCCGTTGATGCATCACGGTCATACGTCAGGTGATGGAGTTTTGTATAAAATATTGTTTATCGATTTATAATATTGATGTTTTTAATTTAAATCTAAATAAATAGTCCCTTTATTTCCTTTTTAACGTAATATTGCAAAATTTAATTATATTTCTAAAAGCCTGTTTTCTCATATAATATCATTTAATCTATTGAGTTGCTTACTTTTGTTTCTTTATCTCAACAGTACTAAAACATAGCGTAATGTAGAGTTTAATAAGTGTATTGACATAAAATAAAAAACCGACACCGACGTTTTGGACAGTCTCGTCAGATATCGTGCGAGTAAACTATACTTAAATCATAAATTACAATTTCATTAACGTCATTTGGCTTTTCGACATCGATATTTGTTCAGTGCGTAAAATATAGATGGCGCTTAATTGCCAAATGCCTTACATCATTGTGGAAAAGAGCTTATATTCTACATAACTGAACCGATTTCTAGCAAACATAGCTTAAACTAACGCAAGGAAGGGGGCTTTCGATTGAAAAAAAACGCTACGAGATGCTACGAAAGGAACTCTACGAGACACACACAGATACACAGCCACACAAACAAACAGCCCCCTTATTATGAACTCTTAATTCCAGACAGTTTACGTGCAGTTCAGTGGGTAACAGAGACAGCGCCTTACAGGTAATAAGGCGCTGTCTCTGTCGCCCACACGCTTAACGAGAGACAGCGCCTTATTACCTGTAAGGCGCTATCTCTGTCACCCACACGCTGTGAACGTGAACTGTCTGGAACTAAGAGTTCATAATAAGGCCCCAGGTCAAACTTATAACACGCCTCTTTTTGTGTTGGTCGTTAAAAATTAAAAGCTCTTTTTTATTGTTGGAAATATTAATAATCGGTATTCTGAGTACCAAATTCGTCAATCTGTAAATAATTTGTTGGAAATAAGTTGTATTTTGTATCCTCAGTAAGAACTACTTCAATTTATTAGCTCAAAGCAGTCAAAGACGTCGAGTGATAGTAGAAAAACTGGTCATTGTTTCGGTAGGTCCGGACGATACCGGAAACCATTAATCAATTCATTAATAAATCACTAATCAAGCACAAGACTAGAACCACTGGACAAAAGTCGCCATTAATCCCACAAAATCCAATTGAAGTTAATGATCAAACTCTACAAAAGGCATCTGGCCCATCAAAGTGATGTCAAGCGAAATGCTGTCTTATCAATTTAGAAACGAGAGAATGTGAAGAAAATTCTTTTAAAGTTGAATTACGTTGATTCAGAGCTTGAGACGTCTTTAATCCCGGCCAGCGAATTGATTTCATTAAGGAACGTTTGGATGTAAAGGGACTTGTCAGAAGACTGACAACAACGGCGAATTGAGCGACTTTTTCTTTTATGTTACGGCAATAAATTTTAAACATAGGTAAATAACTTTAAAACGAAAAAATTTATATTTTATGTGTAAAACGCTCTTTTGGTAACATATGACATGGCCTTTGACGTTATGTTTAGTGTTTGAATACCTAACTGTAAATGAAAAATTTGAAATACCTCCGAAAGTTTTGTATAGTCTCATCTAGTATAATGGGAGAAATCGTATTTTACAATTTATTTAACGTCAATAAGCTTTCCTCCATCAAATGGTCTATTATAATTGTCATCAAAGCGACATCTAGATAGCACTAAAATTTCAATTTCTTCAAATTGCTAGACCGATTTCCACCCTAAGAAAACTGGTTTTCGCAGACCGTTCAATCTTTTTGTATCGGGAATTAAAAATATCAATCCCTACTTATAGTCCTACAACGATCTTTTAGCGCGTGGATGACTTGTCAGCCACGCACCAAAAGATCCTTGTACGACTATAGGTACTCGTATCAAAGGTGACATGGAATGACATTTCACAAATAACAGGACTGTAAAATTATTATAAAAATACATTTGAGATTACAGTTGCATTTGCAAGTCGCTGAGGCTTCAACACTTTTAATTAGTTCTCGATGGAGCATGTGGCAGGACAGTCGAAGCCCTGTCAATTTATAAAATGGTACAAGTGGCCTCTAAAAGTCTAGTAACGAGTGTCACTGAAATAATATTTTAAGAATATTTGGGATGTGAGGGCTTCAGCCTGCTATCCTTGTACCCAGCCAACCTCCCTCCCGTGGCACACCCTGCTGAATAATGGATCATCAAGCTCTGTAAGTACCAATTTGATCCCGACTATACCTGTGCATAATGGTTATGTATTTTTATCTTCCTGGTAAGCAGCGCCCTCCCTTTGCAATCACCCGTGAAATCACTTAGGGTAAGCATCTGGTCAGAAGATCTCCCTTATTGATCGGCAAAGCATTATTAATATATGTTATTGATGAACCTTTTGTTGTCGGTTTTGTATTATATTGGCTTATTTTGTCAGCAAAGGAGGTTGAATCACCCTATCTCGATATATCACTTTCAAGTGACACACCGTCAGGGTAAGAGCACTGTAACTCAAACAAGCGTCATACACTGAGCTACCCTCCATATTTAAATTCCGAACACATTTCCGAACACAACCGCACGGGCTACGTGCCGGAACTGCCGGACCCGCGGTAACCGAATCACTTAGCGGAATGTGAAAAGTCTTTGAAATGTATTCAACGAAACCGTCCTTTGGTTGCTATGTCATAATACTCATAATCATTGACAAGTAATATATTAAAAAACTTGCACTAAGGTAAGCTTGTGTAGGTTACACGTGAGTTAAAAGTAGTTGCTGTGACAGCAAATTTGTTAGAAAGTTGGACTGTTTATTTTCGAAAAATTTATGCGTATTGGAAGTAAATTTTTTCGTAAGTTTTCTATAATGTTTTCAATGTCTCTAAAGTCCACCAATCCGTGAATGGCTAGCATAGTGGACTATCGCGTGTACTTCTCACATTGAGACAGAACAGTTGTGCCCAACAGTGGGATAATAAATTATGGGCGGTAACGTTGAAACTTCCGAAATAATGTTATTTCTTCAGAAAATAATATTTCGTAATGCCCGATCTAGTGCGACGTCCATATTAAAATATAACTCAATGGTCGTAATTGTAAAAATCTCGCGGCATTAATATTCATAAGTAAAAACAGGGGATGGTAAGCGCTTGACGTTGTTTTGATAAAACCGATTGTGTGAATTGAATTTTTCGTACAATGGAATGTTATGAAATATGTTTGTGCTCTTGATGTAAATTTTGAAGCCCGATGTATTTTTAAAAAATACGCTAAATGAAAGAATTGTGTTACTATACCTATAGGTAAGTAAAATTATGGTTCTCACTGTTCAAAATGAAATGTGAGCACAAGTAATAGGGTTATTTTAAGCGGGGTGTACCAATTTATTATCGTCGGCAACTCAAGTATAGGTATGTTAAAACATATTTTATACATATATAATATATGTTTATACATAGATAAATAGTCTACGAATGAAGTATATTTTTATTTCTCTTAACTACTTCACGAATGAGAAAAATCATTCGTCGAAACTTATTTAAATATTAAAGTTTTGCGCAGAAATGTTTTTACAAAATCTATATCATAAAACTTATGCAACCAATACCACGCAAATCCTTCTGTTTTTGCGTAACAATTCCTTAGTACGAAATCAAATAAAAGTTGGTTACGGAGTTTGCAAAGATCCCCGTGTTCATTTAATAATGCTGAGCCCAATATTACATTGGTGTTAGGATTAAACTCGGATAACTTGATTTATACTATCCTGTATTGAGAACTCAGATTCCAACGTCAGCATAAGTCCAACCCCTTGGATTCCACGAAGTGAACGTACTATGAAAAAATGTCAGCTTATGCTGACGTTGGAATCTGAGAGGAATGGGAGTTGTCTGATCATCAGTTTAGATTCAGTTTGTGTTAGTAAAGTTCTTAAATAAACATTGTTGATCCGTTAAGAAATCGTAAATTTTGAGTTTTATAATTTCGAGTTTTATAAAATTCTCTGATGAGTTGATGTTCATCAAACGCTCGAACAGATTTTCGAAATATTTATGTAATAATGCAATTTCACGCCAATAATTTAGTTTACGAAAAAAACCTTACATTGTTTTGACAAAGAGATATCAGCTGTTCAAACAGCTGGACCGATTTGTACCAAACATAAGTAAAAACCACCGTAATTAAACTGACTTTCGATTAAAAAACACAGGGAGACACATCGAAACACAGACACAGGCACATAGAGACACAGACAGACAGGTCAAATATAACATTATAAAAGTAAAAGCTTAAAGCGCAAGAACTCCGAAAAGTCAAAAGTGCGTGTTCTGGGATTCGAACCCAGCACCTGACCCCAAGAGTAGGAGGCCGAATTCTTAACCGCTAGACAATCACCGCCCTAATAGGAATTTGAACCTGTGATTTCCTTTTGACCATCCCTGATTATAATTACAAAATGTACTGTACTGTTCAATACAAAACGTATTTAAACCTGAGACCAATAAACAATAGACGGCGTGCCGTGAACAAAACCGTGAAGCCGGCAAAAGTGTGCCTAAAACACACATCGGAACCAATAGAATGCCCTATGTTGACAGTTTGAACTAGAACAAATTTTAACTTTATTTTTTGGAACACAAAGCTTCATTCATTTTTTATTATTTAGAACACAAAAGTCGTTTTGGTGTGAGTGCCGCCGTGTGTATTACAAGGCGAGGTGTACTTTTTGCCGGCTTCACGCTTTTGTTCACGGCACGCCCTCTATAGTTTATTGGTCTGAGATTTAACCAGTATATGTCAGTCGGCTATAAAAAATGAGCGTGGGCGTATTTCACGGACATTGTACCAGGGCTACTATTGTTTATTTTTATAAATAGCCGACAAACCACCCACTCGATGATATGGGTCATCATTGCCATGGACATCAGTCTGTAATACCAAAAGCATCGCCGATGCGTTGCCAACCAGGAAATTTCGAGCACCCGCAAATGTTGAAAGAACTTTTACAAATGATTATGCGAAGTTTTTGTACACAGTCGTGGTATTCATAGCTGTCAAAGCTGTGACAATTCATGCAATGTACAAAGGTTCGCACGTATGTGAGTGAGCTCGATAAGTACCTACAAAGTCTAATATTCAGACAAAAAATCTGTATGTTAAACGCTGTAGAATGTTAATAAAGGTAATTTTTATGGATTTGTCGACCCGGATGGCGCAATGGTTAACATGCCGGATCGCTGTTTCGATTGTCCTGGGTTCGATTCCCAGCGAGGCAGAAGTTTCAATGATGAGTTTAAATTTCCGTTCACGGTCTGAATGTGCGTCTTTATCTTGTGTGTTGTCCATGGCACCCACGACACAGGGAATCCTATTATGAGGCTATGAGTGTGTAGCGTTATTTATTTATTTATTTATCTACTTATGGTAAAAATGTCATCCTAATATAAAATATGTATAAATAAATAAAATGATAGTTCCATAAGATTTTAAGACAATTTTTACAATAATATTACAATATTTGCAACAGCATACTACAATGAAATTTACATCAGATTAAAGTACTGAAGTAAAGACTCAAAGATACAGAGTTATTTCATTTAATCTCTGCTCACATCATCAAATGCCTTAGCATTAAAATTTGCTCAACACCGCATGACTCCCGTACACCGCACCGCCCACTTAACAAAGTTAATATGTGGCGGCTTTAGGATAGCGAGTTCGGCTCAGTGAACAAATATCAAATAACGCTGCGTTTTGAACTTTGTTGTAGTACAATAAGGGTGTAGTCGTACTAGTTCGCTTACAGTTTTCATTGTGATTATAATATCGACATCAGTGAGTTTTAACCTACTTCAAAGGACGTTCTCAATTAAGAAGGAAAAAGGAAAGAAGTAATTAAAAAAGCAGGAGGTAATTAATGAGCGACATCTCACGAGTAGATTTTGAGTTATCTGTACTGGTTTATTAAAGCCCGTATTTTTTTTTTTCAAATTATTTTCTGAAAAGTAACTTATTGAGGATAAAAAATATAAATATTCGACCGCTAATGAGAAAAAAATTCTAGAGTAGGTACTTTCAGATTTCAAAGGGCACGTAAAGTTATCAGTCCCGGTTGTTATCGACCAATAGTTGTTAAGCCAGGAGGCCTTCCGACGGCATGATAACTTCCGATATTTGGGCAATAACACTCCACCAATCCGCCCTAGAGTAGTTTGGCAGAGTATGCTCTAGCCCTCCCCACTGAGGAGAGAGAGAGACCATTCGAGTACTTTCTCATAGTATACACAGAAACCGTAATACATATTACATTTCATGCATGATATTCCATAACAACATTAATAAATCCAACACACATTTTTCGCATACTTAAACCTCTCAGTTCAGTGAAAGGGCCTTTACAAAGTTAATAAGCGGTTGCTTTAGAATAGCGGATAAGCTTAGTGAGCAAATATCAAATACCGCTGGGCTACCGACCGGCTAGGTTCACTTAACTACTCAAAGCTTGTTACGTATTTATTTAGCGATCTTCAACTATTTTGCATTTTGCCAAGTCAGTCACGAATATCTAACATGAATATTTATTACATCTTCCTTAAGGTTTTCTCGATCGTAATATTTACACTCACTTCGAATAAAGCTCATCAATATTCGACCGATTATGAAGCCTCTACGATTACTTATCACTTGGTATATTGATGAAAAAAGCGTGGGGAATATTTGAGAGATCTTTGAAATATCTGAAATCTGTAATCCAATGGATGGTTAGCTTTGGCGATGGCGTAAGTAAAACACCTAAATTGCCAATCTGCTCACACCAGTCTAACATAACATCAGAAAAATATTTGCCGGATTATGAAACAGTTTAGCGTACCTCTTCACGACGGCGAAAATATACGAAAATTGAGTTATCTGAGTTACGAAGATGAACACGCTTTTCGCAGGAAATCGAGTTCCTTCGGCATTAAACGGATCTCCGCCTTAATTGGTAAGGGAAGATAAGTACGTACCCATTCTAATGATCGACTCTTAAGGATTTCAATGATAGCATTGAAAACCAGTGATATCCGAGTGGTTTGGTCGACCAACCCGAGCTGAACCGAGGGCCAGAGTACAAATTCTGCACTCACCTCTAATTGACCACCATTATGTGCGTATTAATTATTAATTCAATTAGGTACCTCTTTCTGAAATTAATGAAGACATTGTGTGGTTGGCTCATTTAACAGTTCTCCATATTGTTGTCAAAAGTGTGTAAATTCCGCCAATGCGCACTTGGCCAGCGTGGTGGATTATGGCCTGTATCCCTTAGATCGTGAGACCCATGTCCACAGTGATACAGTAACTAGTTGCGATGTAATAATAATGGAAAACGCTTGGCGGTCATAAACTTTTTTATTAAGTAAGCAACGTTAGGCGCGGTTTGATATTGGGTACATGACCACTAGTATTAGATTTTTATCACTGCTTTTATGCTTAGTAAGGCACGCAAAATCTTCGGTTGAATAAGTTATTTTGTGCAGGTAATTGCCCTCAAATACGAGCGACTTTGTAGTAATGCCAAACGCATTACCGATGTGCTTCTTGACAAAACAAATTTTCCTAAATTCATAGTTTTGCTCGATAACGAAAATATTGGTATGAATACTCAACAAACCTTGCTAATCGTATGCCTACATTTATAATTAAAGTTTCATTAGTTGGCAAGAATATAACGTTGTTAGTGTTTGTATCCTCAGTACTTCTATATTACAGAGGGAAATGTCTTGCAAAGTCTTCTCCTAACCAAAGATTAACATTAAAAGGCATGTACACGTGAAATGTATAATTACAATCATCGACGAATACCTGAGAATGGTGCTTGATTACGCGAATGAATTAAGGAACACGTAAAGGTACACCGAAGCTCTATTCAGCGATTACATCTGTAATTAGGGCGGATATTCCTCTGTAATCTTGAGTAGAACGTACTTACGTTTTGTACTGCCTCTAGTAATTTGTGTGAAATTAAATTTCACTCGTAAAGGCATGTTTCGCATTTCGCCCGTTGATGGAACGCTTGACGCTGAGGACTTTTGCATAGCGGAAAATTCGCTTCATGGTTATATGTGCTATATATGTACGTATAATAAAATGTGTGGCGGAGGCTTCATGTTAAAGAAGGAGTAATTTCATCACACTAAGTAATATTACAAACTATGTAGGTCTTGACAATAACTCGCTGGTCCAATAATGTTATTATTTCTAGTGCGGCACGCAATAACTATGTTTCAAGGTAAATTACTGTCGATAGTGACGTCAAGGTTATTGTTAAATTTTTGGCAATGGGACGACATGCCTGGGGATCGGCCGAGGCCCCGAGTGAATGTACTCGAGGCGTTGTATACAATTATGCCGGCGATCCACAATTCTTCGATAGCGCGATTCAGGCTTCGTGTCACCGACGCTCACCGTGTGACGTTGTGCGATGTCGCCACATCACCCCCCTGCTCTGACCGGAGGTCGATACACAGATGTTGCAGCCCGTGCTCCTCGATGTTGGTGACACCCTTGGTTTTTGTGCCCTGAACATGCCCTCTATCCACGGTGAGTCGGAATGGGAGGGCGAGACGACAGATGCGGAGGGCGAGTGGTGCACTCCAGCTGTCCGTGAAGTCGTCGTAAGGGCAGCCGGCACGGGATCAGGAAGCGTCTTCAAACGCGGCGATGAACCCGGCGAGCTTGGCTGAGAGTCGGGGAGACACGCTGCAGTTGTCCGTCGGGTGTGAGCGGTGAGGTGAGGTGGGAGGTGAGGCCTGAAGCGTTACCGGTGCTCGAAGGAACGTGTTCATGTCCGAAGGTCACCAGTTTGGCAAAAGGAGATCTCCCACCAGGCGAGACGACATGCCTGAGGGGCGGCCGAGGCTCCGAGTGAATGTACTCGAGGCGTTGTATATATGGCGGCGATCGAAAATTCTTCGATAGCGCGATTCAGGCTTCGGTGACGTCACGGTGTGACGTTGTGCGATGTCGCCACAAATTGTTGTATTTATAATTTTCCTAATTCATTCACTTATTTCATTTTAGGTCTATATTTTAATACGTGATACAAATTTTGGACCCCTTTTTAAGAAAATTGCGCGAACTGAGGAGTACGAAATGTGTCACATTTATAATTCAATTTTATTTATATGTAGTACTTATTGTTTATCATAATTTTATTCGCCCACAGCGATGATCATAACTAACTTTACTAAACTTAAACGCCGTATAGAAAATGCATTCGACACGCCACGGGAAATCCAATTGCTATCGACGATGGAACATAATGTAATTTGTCGCACAACTGTTCTTAGTCACGTTACCGACCGAACATAATGTTCTTGTAGACGTAGACTATGTTATAAAGTAAGTTGCTTTTAAATGTTGAGGTTTTTCCCTCCAATCTTGAGTCTACGCCAAATATAGTCAAACTATAGATGTAGTCCTACAACAATCTTTTGGCGCGTAGTTCACGCGAGGGTGACAGAGACAGCGCCTTATAGTTTGCCATCCCTGTAAGGTGCTGTCTCTGTCATCCACGCCTCAAAAGATCCTTGTAGGACTGTACAGTCCTACAACGATCTTTTGGCGCGTGGATGACGTGTGGGTGACAGAGAAAGTGCCTTACAGTTTGCCTTACCTGTAAGGCGCTGTCTATGTCACCCACATGTCATCCGCGCGCCAAAAGATCATGTACGACAATACTTGAATCGCCAAGAATATCGAATCTCCACTACTCACTATAAACTTGATTACATGTGCTTTAATTTTAAGACCTATGGGGCAAAAATAATTACTTTCAAAAAGTATCATTTTTCTAGTGAGTTCACGAATGTCACGTGTGCCGCTTATGCACATGAAAAATACCAACGTATTCGCGAATACAACCGGTCCGGTTCCATACGTGTTTCGATTGCAAAGTTGGAGACCAAATGAAACGGGTCTAACGGTTGTTTTTGGGACCGAAACACGTCAGTGGCCCAAAGGACGCCCTATGTCGACTCTATTTATCACATGGCTCATAAATCTCCTATGACTAATAAGTAAAAAAATTGCCCTTGAGATATATCAGTTTCATACGTTCTGCAAATGGCCTTGGATTTTTCGTAAATAGACGTAGGTGGCTAACTGTATTGTATTTCATTGGGTGAGTTTTTTGCAGGAAAAGACAATTTTCTTGGGCGATTGCCTGGCTATAAATAAATCCGTGCGGAACGTACATATTTCACAGTCACGACCTGCGACTGAACGACGGATCTTTATGATTTATTTCCACGAAAACCCTATTTTACAAATCTCTGGCCTTTCTGGATACGTTTGTATAAATAAAACTTATTTATCTATAATGCAGAGAATAATAGACAAGAGTTATGATTTCTGGCCGAATGAACACGATGTATACTTGAATATCGCAGATAATATATTTATGGTTGTAGATTGTTAAAGTAAGATAAAAGAGACAAGAGTTCATTGTCTATTATACAGAACAAAAACGTCGTAAAAAACGAAATAAATAAAAAGAGTATCAGCTTTCTCTCCTTTTGTTATTTAACATCATAGAATCGCTTAAGCATGCTGCAGCATCGCTCTAAGAGGAAGCCAAGCCTTTTTAATGGAATTATTTTTAATCTTTACAATGTTATATAATTGTGTGCTATTAAAAAATCCAATTTACAAAATCCAATACAAAAACTACGAAGAAGTAGAATTTACTTCTTCCTAGTTTTTGTACACGCAATATTTCGGCATTGGATGACGCCTAGGGAGGCCATCTCGCAGTTGATCAAAATCTTCATATTCTCCTTGATATTGAGATATGCTTTCAAAAATGGAGGCTACTGCTGCAGTTTTAACGCTGCTCTGTCTAGCATTCTTCGATGTCCAGCGTGACACTTAATATGCAAGGCAATAACAGGTCGCTACTGGTCCCTAGGTAAGCTCATTGCGCTATTGCTGCCGGTAACAGTTTGCAAGAGAAGCTGAGTAGAGTGCCAGGCAGATGTTAGCCCCCTCATGGAAATTTTGCTTTGGCTTAAAGCGCAGGCCAAGAAAGAATAAAAGTTCGTGTAATAAATCCAAATATAAAATAAAAATTCAAGTTTGGGAATAAAAAAAATGTTCTCTTTTTACTGCAAATAGGAAAGGACATAGCCATTAAAATCACTTACGTTCTTAATCCCTAGAACAAGATTCTCCTAACCTATTTAATCTACCTAAATCAATTTACTTATCCAAAAATACATCCAACGTAAAAGGAACAAGCTCAAAAAAATTCAATATCCATTTAACTAACTGGAGGATTTCAATCCAATAACTTCACTAGAATTTATCATCATATTACAAAACTTTTTGCCGTAACAAGTGTAAGTGCAAGTTTCTGGCACGGAGCCAACCACGAAACCAGGTAAGCTTCCAACCGTTAAATAAACCTATCACATTTTAAAAATGCACTCAAACTACAATTCCCGGTACAGATGTCGATTGGAGATATCGAATCAAATTCTCTGCGAACAGCTGCGCCTTTATTGGTAAATAATATACCTACGAGTTCCTGAAATAAAACCGACCAACAACAGGGAATTTGATTCTTTGAAGTGTGAAATTTTTTTCGTAAAATTGTATAAGGAGTATTAGTACTATTAGGAATATAATACCAACTACCAACGTGAGAGTTTTTCCCACTTGAATTTTTTTTTAATAATATTAAGTGTACGGACACAATTTAAATTGAAGCAATGTGATTTATTGTTAGTTAATTTAATGAAATCTTTAATTAGATCATTGATTTATCTGGATCATCATTAAATTTCTCCTTTGAATCAATGATTGTCGGAAAGGAATTGATGATGATATTTCTATTGCGAATCGTAACTCAACTCGTATCGTTTTGAGTTAGCCATTTCCTTAAAAAATGTTAAAACGAATAAAAAAAATACTTAATAGGTATCCTGTATAGAACACTCGCACATTAAAACACCATTCTGCATTCGAAGTACAACCATCTACTATTTTTCAAATTTTACGACTACAATCAAATGCAAAACGGCAGTTTAATTTTTATACACACGTATATTTTATAGGATTATTAATATCCGATAAAATAAACTTTTTGTCAATAAAACTAGTAATTGGCGCTCGATTCACTTCGGTAACCGAATGGACGGAGGGGTTAGTGGCCAACCTCAAGTTTTGAACCTTTTTATTATAATGCCTAGGTTCTTAGGATTAAAGACTGTCAACTGATAATGTTTTATGTAACCTAAAGTTTTATGTGCCCTCCGAAGTGTGGAGGCTGTTACAAAATTTTGTCAATTATAGTTGTCACCCATCTAAGCACCCACAATACACATACTAACTGCTCTTGTATTTGCTAACTTATCGATTTGTGCTGCCGTGATAAGAGCGTTTGTATGTAATAAATTATTAATCATACTATGAAATCAGAGAATATTGAAGAGTTGTGATGTACATAATATTAAGGCGCTATCTATGTTGAATCCAAGGCAACCTTAGTATTTCGTATAAAATTTCAGTTACCATTTATGTAGAAACAAATCATATAATAAATTTTAACTGCACGAACCATCTTACTCCCCATTTAAGTCTTCTTCGTCGGTCACAGTTGTCATGGGCCGCAACGGATAGATGGTGCTGCATGCTCATTTACTTCCTTAATTCAATAAAAAAAACAACCAGAAAGGTCATAATTAGGTACACTCTGCACATACGACAATAACCAGTTATCCTGAACACGTTTGCTATGCATCTTAATTGAACAATCCTATTGCTACGTACCATAATGGCATCAGATGTTGGCATGGACTTATATTATATACATTTCGCTAAACGATAGCTAGTAACAAGATGGAATATATGAATCAATAATTAAGAACATTACTTAAACATGTTTAACAGTTATACTCTTTTTTCATTTAGGTACAATAAATAATTGATGATTATAATAGAATTGTCATTAATAATTATTATGATTATTACTCTTTATCTATAAAAATGTTAAAAGTATAACTACGTCAAATCTAAACATGAGACAAGTTTTTGGTGGTTTTATGATTGATTTAACTCATAACAATATTTATATGAACTTTTGTTCATAAATGACGCTACGCACTTAAATTGTAGAGGAACGTACATTCATATGTATTTTACTTATCTAAATTAAAATCAAGATAATTAATTAAGATAATTAAAAATAGCGTAGCTGATCGGCCTTTTCTCGAGCCCTTTAGTCAATAAACCCGACTAATCCTTTCTTAACATTATATCAACGAATTTCACGTCAAACTTCAGCTGGCTGTTCGGTCGATTACCGCGTCAAAGGGGCACGCATATTACAGATCGATCCTGCCTTAAGGCGCTTTGCCCACGGAGCAACTATTGCAGCAACTGGCAACTAACTGGCAACTAGCTGTTTACATACATACATTTCAATTGGACTGCGTACACACAGCAACTCGAGCTTCGAGTTCCAGCAATCGTCAACAGTTTTCAGTTGCCGCAACTAGCAACTGTTAAATATTATACCGGTGTTTAAAGTTGCCGGTTTCCGCAACTGTCAATCGCAAGTCAATCAATCAAGCTCACAAATTGCTATAAAATTGCCGCAACCGTAAACGTTGTAGCAACTATCAACTTTTACAGGAAACTTTTTAAAAGTTGATAGTTGCCTCAACTTGAGTTGCTCCGTGGGCAAAGCGCCTAAGCTCGTAACGCACAATTTAACGCCCGTCTGGTACAATTCTGCAACCGATTGCCCATTACCGCGATATGAGATTTCAATGACATTCGCGATTGAATGGGGGTTAAACTGAAATGGGATGACTCTTGGCCGATATAAATGGTTAAATATTGTTGTAAGGTAATCTCCTATATGGTATAAACATGATGCGTGCCATATTGGAAACGACGTTTAGGTTAAATATTTGATTTTATTGTAACAAGTTCAATTTCACACTAAATAATAAATTATTTAAAATGAACGCAGTGAACTAGTACTGCATAGTTAGTGATTTTTATAGGATACTATTATTTCTTGTGTTATATGTGTTACCGGAAATGTATGAAATCTAGGAATTGTATACATTTCCTAGGAAATGTATACAATTCCTAAGCTCTTTAGGCAATGTGTAAAATATTGTTTTAAAAATTATTTAATTCATACATTTCCTAGGAAATGTACACATTTCCTAGGAATTGTATACAATTCCGATATCGTATTAGGAAATGTGTATGTCGTGACCACATCGTAGATTTGTTAACTTCAAATGGTCGCATTTCATGAAATGGGCAACTCAGTTTGTCCAGACCGTTAAATCGTCTACGTTTGGTTATCCACGTTTGGCCAAATCGTAAAAACGCAGAATATAGGGCATAATTTCGAACCGTGACGTCTCCGGCGCTGCGGAAGGTGCAGCCCCTTCGCCCTTGCGTAACAAAGCACAGACACCCACGCTCGCCTGCGCAGCTTCGGCTTGCTGGTCGCCTTCGGCGACCAGCCTCAGCCGCTCCGGCTCGCCCGGGTGTCTGCGTTTTGTTACAGCGGGCGGGGGCTGCCCTCCCTCCGCGCCTCCGGGTTCTAAAAAAAACTCTAGGGGTAGGGCATACAAGACTACGTGGAGTAGGGGTAGGCTAATTCGGTTCTGTAACCAATTCGACCTACCTACACCTTGAAGTATTTGACTGAGTAGCAATGGAAATGAGTATTCATTGTTTTACACAATAATATTTTTGATTAAGGCACTCGGTGAGACAATCTGGTAAAAATCATAACGTAAAATAAAATATCTTCATATTATCTATCCCGCGTACCCATTAAAATCTTGATCTATAATCTTAATGTACTACATTTCCGATTGCTGTTTAGGAAATGTATAAATTTCCTAGGAAATGTGTCCAATATAATTAATTTCACACATTGCCTGGCGATTTTAGGCATTGTATACATTTCCTAGGAATTGTATACAATGACGGATTTAACACATTTCCGTTAACATATGTATATCTTGAAATATTATTTAAAAAGTGCTAGTTTTCTTGTGTTTCCAGCTCAAGGGCTTTTTGGATGAAGATCTGTGGGAATACACAAAACTCATAACCCGAGAACAAACATTATTTCGCTAAAATATTTACTCCGGCTAGGAATCGAACTCAGAACCCCTCGCATTGCAGGCAAGTATTACCCAGGCTACGGGGTCGTCAGCTTTATAGGCTTTATATAGGTTTTTAATAAGTACTTATCCGGAAAACATTTAATGCTAAAGCAATTATTATAACGGTAGAAGTACCTACAATGGCGGGTACCTACTTATCTGACTAGGTGGCCAAAATTGGAACTAATGCAAATGTTATACTGTTGTCAGACAAAGATAAAGATAGTAGCGCCTCCCCTACCGGGTCATATAAGTTTGTGGCACTGTACTTCGATGGGTGCACTCTAGACTCTTACTACCTACAAAAGTATATTAAATAGAAATTTGGACCAGTAATAATCGTAATAGAAATCGCACATAAGTATGGCACACAAAATCTTTTTTTTATGCTCCCTTTTTTGCATTTAGATTAAAACCAAAATATCGCGATACCTAGGTGTGAGTTCGGCTGTTTATTTTTAAACCTTGTAGTTTAAATTAATAGAATTTCTGTCATTTTAGCGTGGAGGATGATTTTAATCAATGAATTTTATTCAAGTTTAAGCCCTTTCCAATCACATTCTATCCCGCAGTGGATTTGAAGCCGTACAGCCAATTTAAAAAGCTTTTAAACCGTGGCGGCGGAAAACAAAATAAAAAATCTAATCGTGTGTTGGTACACACATGTTTTATTTTCTTTATATATCTTTATTATAATTGCAACGATGAAGAAAATAAATTGCTTAAATAAATTCTTATCCGTCTGTAATAAATTTTCTGTCATCACGTTGATCAAATGCAGATTGGTATGCTTCACAGGACTTGGAGGCTTTTATGGGGAACTTTTTACGGGGATTCACTGAACAATCGATAAAGCTCAGTTCTCTCCTCATAACTGAGAAGGCCTCGATACACTTCAACACGTTACTGAAGTGCGAATTGATGGACCTATTTTTGCATCAGTGATTAAAATAAATCTTCAGAAAAAAAATTCTAGATTCATAAAATTTTTCTAACATTCATAGTTCTCTTCTTCTAGCATTTAAGAAAAATCGTTTTAAGGATAAGTGGCAATTATATTTTTAAACGTTAAACATTAGTTACTACAATGAATAATATCATTGTTACTACAATGATATTTACATAAGTATCATTGAGTTACTAGCTGACCCAGCAGACGGGTTTCTTTAACGTTTATGCTATATTATTATTTACATCTCAAGTTCTAAGCGGTATATAATATGAAACGAAAAAAAAACGTGCACTAAACTCTAAAAATAATAATTTCTAATGACCCTATGAAGACTTTATTATATTTATTATTTTATAATCTATTAGGTAAATTTTTTATTACTCTTATGAACAAACATAAATCAGTCTGATATTTATTACATGTAGGCATACATGTACATTAATTACAAAAGATTGTTAGAAAACCTAGAAGCCCTGTATGATTACAACAAACGACTTTGACACTCTCCTCAATGCCACGCTAACGACGAAAGCTGT
Organism: Hesperia comma; assembly: GCA_905404135.1. Classification (NCBI taxonomy): domain Eukaryota; kingdom Metazoa; phylum Arthropoda; class Insecta; order Lepidoptera; family Hesperiidae; genus Hesperia; species Hesperia comma. Next base: position 2,546,860 of record FR990019.1, read on the forward strand.
GCTCATTAAGGTACGGATTTGTGCCTCATTCTTGTTTCTGTGCTGTTTTTTGTTCTTAGCATGCGGTTCTAAGTCGTTAAGGGGTTAACTCGAGATATATATAAATGGACCCTATCCAAGTTTTCTTTTGTTTTCACCGTTAACTCTACAAATTAGATCGTCGTAATCTAAATAAAATATAGCTTATAACTTAACCAAAACAAAACTAACATCAACATAACAAGTAGGCATAACAACCAGTACTTAAAATACTCGTGAGATGTCGCAGAAAATTTCTTGACACTATCCGACAAGTAGGTACCAGCTTTCGAATGTAATAGCATCAAACCGGTCGACCCAGTAAAAAGTTATTTATACGCATGTAATCTCACAATCCAATAGGTCCCGATAAAGCTCGAGTCCCATACTGTCGTAATGAATTTACGATCAAACAGGTCGTTAAACTCTTCAAAAATGATATCAACAAAATACCTACCAGCACGTGATGTGCAATGTAGAATATTGAGCGCAAGACGCGAAAGTTTTCTTATAGAAACTTTTAAGGGTGTTCGTGAAGAATTCCAGTCTAGAAGAGATTTCGTTGAAATTTCAACATTCAGTTCTTTTGAATTTTAAAGAAGTTTCTCACCTCTAGTTTGCATATTCCTTGCAAAATGCGAACTACCTATACTTGTGTGGTCCTCCCGCGCCTGATAACTGGGCATCGATCTCATCAGCTACTATATTTAGATCAGATAATTCTAAGAATTTTGCCACCTTTAAAACATTACCCTCCTTCTGACACAGTCGGATAAAAATTGGATTAAAGAGCAAAATAAATCAAGCTTATAACTCAACAGGCCTCCCAAGTGATCGCCCGAGTTAAATAACTTACCACTCCGGTCTCCACCAATCCGCACTGGAGCAGCGTGGTGGAGTATGCTCTAGGCCTCCTCAATAATGAGGAGAGACCCGCGCTCAGTGGTGGGCCATTAATGGGTTGTAGCCAAGTAACTTCGACCGCGGTCATAGGTAAACCGCGATGAACTTGATATTCCCAATGATTAACAGGAAGTGGGACACTAATGAGTGCGGTTAAATATGCGATATCATGACCGATATCGTAATGATCGTTATCGGTATCGATATCGATGGACTAATGAATTAAAATTATAATTATAATTATATAATATATAAAACATTACAACGAAGATAACGTATAATGTACTCTGCCATTAATCCCTTCACTAATGGAATCATTTCAATATTTTTCTTGATTTCAAAAATCAATTTATAGTCGAGCCTTGATTGTCGTTAATTATTGCGGGATATTTGAATTTTTAATGAATCTTCGTCTTTTTTTTTTTTTTTATGGAATTAAGACAGCAAACGAGCATGCAGTACCACCCTTCCCCTGCCGCCCATAACAACTGTGACCGACCTAGAACTAGACTCAAGGGGACTAGGATGGTTAGTCCAGTTAGTAGATGGTGTTAGAATATTAGTTGGTTAGTTTGTTAATAAGTGCGAGGAAAGGGTATGTTAGTGATAATTAGTCCTGTTAGTTAATGTTAGTAATAGTCCAGTTAGTTATTGTTAGTATGAGTCTTGTTCCAATTCGGTCACAGATGCGTTGCTACCCCTGAGGTCTGAGATGGTCGCCTCTAAAAAAGTGAAACCGGCTCCACAAACCTTCCTATCCGGAACACAATTGCTCTTAAAAACAATTATTATGACGGTAGGAATGGTACTGAGTACCTTGGCGGGCGGTGGTACTACCCCGGGCGAACTCTAGGCTCTACCACCTAAAAAAAAGTCTGATTTCGAATAAGTCCTTACTTCTTTAATACTATGGTTACAATTTATACCTATGTAATGAACATGACAATATCTTCAATTATATTCAATTCGTGCGGCTGACAAAGTTATTCTGTAGTGTAATAATTCATGGGTTAAAAAAAACCATTTTTATTTATTAAATTAAATTTTTTGTTACATACATAAAACGTTGTTTATAACATCCCGACATTAAAATCAAAATGTAATACTTTGTTTTTCCCACTCTGCTTTTGAGCATTGAGGACATAGCAATGCTAGTGCTGAGTAAAGCTTCATACACTTAAATCAGGTATGTTGACAATGCGCTCAACCTTGCAAGAACGTACAAGTTTCCCAGAATAGAAGCAAGTTTCGTTTCGATGAAAAGCAACTTTCAAAGCAAGTGCCTTGTTTGATGACGTAACCTCACCCTTATATCATTGTATGTTTCAGTACCGGTTACATCTCGGTTAAAACATCGGTATCAACATAAAATTCTAATTTGAAAAACGTCTAAACAAAGTTGGATGACTGCAGGTCTATATTATTAAAATATACAGAAGAGCCAATCGAACATATAAGAGTCCAATAAGTTTTTATTGATGCTAGCAGATATTTTAATTGGAAACAAAAGCAAAAGTTGAATAGATAAAACGCAGTTCGCGCAATGCGACCGGGTCTCACACAGATGCCTACAATAAATCAAAGCAAGAAAACAATACAGAAGTCGAGAATTCAAAACATTCCGTACAACGCTTAACTTTTTAACCCATTGCTGAAAAGTATACGAAGAACGAAACAAAATAATGGACGTTTTTAAACGATAGATGAAAATTTTGACAGCGCCTTCCTAGGGTCTTTTAAAAACAGGGTAACTGACGATAATCTTTGTTTAAATACAGACTATCTTCAATTTTTCTTCTAATTTTCGTCACAGTTTTCTGCAAAGTATTTTTACGTCAAAGGATATCTGCTTATTGTGCGCTCCTGACTGCAATAGAAGTTAGATAAACTGATGAACTGGCCAAATGCCGTTAGACTAAAAATTCCCAGGGATGCAGTTATCTTCATAAAGTGGTAACGTCTCTGTAGACCACGGTTAGGTTTCAACATCAGATTACTAACAATTTCTTTCCTTTTTGTGACGACCATATCTGTCAACTGAGTTTTGTGGGTATGAAAATGAAATCAAACTTTGGTTTGATGCTGTGATAATAATGCGATTATCGTATTTTATTGCGATAATAAATACCAGAAATAATTTTGTCTTTCATATACTTATATCTTCCATGAAAAAACAACGATCAAATTACAGATTTATAATACCTAATAATACGTATGCACAGAGACTATGCTGAAACTTGGTTACAATTTTCGTTTAATATCTAACTAGATAAAAACTCGTTAACGATAGAACACATCACTAGCCGTCCAACTTTCTATTCGGCCTACATATCCCGATTTGGGGTTCTTTGTCAGCTGTGACAAAAGAATTCATTACATCGAGACTTGGAAAGCCATGCAGCGCAAGCAAACGCGCGATACGTATCTTAGCCTAATGGGTGAAGAGAGAAAAATTTAATTAGTCGCGCTTACTTTGGCCCTGTCACAAACTACAAGCGATCGATGAATTGATTCCTTTCTTGCCTTTATGCTAAAACGCAAGTAGCTTAGCGAACGAGATTTTTGGATTTTTTCTGGAATAAAATTGAAAATATTCTCAGAGGAAGAAAGATATTTTAAAGAATTTTATTACTTCTCGATTAATGTTTTTGAAATTGTTGGTATGTCGCTTCCGTGGTTCGGAGAGATAAATTTCAGTCGCGATAGTTATATCTAGGTAAAAAATGGTAAGCCTACGTACACTTGGAATGATCGTAACTAAAGTAACTTAGGCCTTGAACTAGCCTTTTCTTTAGATGATGAAATACACTTACGAAGCCTTATATTGCGAAGAGTTTCTTACTCTGTTAATAAGCCTTTAATGCGTTGAAACCAATGGAGTTAGTTATAAATTATAGTTAGTAAAGTCAAATGTGAGCCAGTAAACGTGCATCGCGTGATCAATTTGGTATTATTAGCTGAATTTCGACATGAGTGTGTGGTTGGAACGCTTCTGAGAAATTTAATCCAATTTAAAGATACCCATTTAAACATTCATTTTATTATTGTTTAGGGTTCTAGTTGATCCCACCAAAAACATTATGTAAAAAATTAGCCAAGTCTCGATGGATCTGCTTGTTTATCTCTAAAAAGTAACGAAATCTCTAGACCAAGTTGAGCCAAGTCTAAGGTTCCTTACTTGCTATTTCGTATTATTATATTTAATATCATACGACTGGCCGTTGAACATTTTTTACACGTGTACAGTACAGTTACAGTTTTTACACGTTAAGTACAGTGGGTACAAGTTACCGGCCAAATCACATATGTAGATTTACTACAGAAAAACGAAGAAAGGTCACTTAAAAAGTTATAAGTAATACTTAATATCAATCAGGAACTTCGTTATAAAAATTAAAACAAAGTAACTTCATTCGGTCTATATGAGTTAGATTAAAATAACTTTACTCACAAGTAACCCACTCACATAAAATATTTGATGTTTTCGAATCACAATTTTTGTTAGTGCGAGTCTAGTAAAAGCACACTCGGTCGGACGTCGGCGAAACGCCAAACTTTGTTCTTACAACGCATTTTGAGGGTAGTTAACTTCAAATGAGACTAACACGAGTCACTTGGCCGAATTTATAACAAGAGTTGCATGCATCTACGTTTTTATTTCCCCTCGGAACAAACTAGCTCAATAATGTGGAATACTCTGAGGTCATAATGTTGCAAACCGCTCTCGGAAGACTTCGTATGCAAGGCAATTGAGACTACGAGTATTTCTTTTAACTTTGTAGATACTAAGTTTTCCACTCGTTTTTATTGTTGCTTCGCATGTCATAAACGCAGCATTGTATTTTCTGAATTTTCCGTTGCCTTTGCCTCTTTGTTTCAGCTATGCAATTCGTAAGTCAGCTTGCAAATCTATTTTCAAATAAAGTTTTTCCGTAAACAATATTCAGCGATTGTAATAAAATCACGTTTATCGTCACACACATACCTATTTTTAAAAGCTATTATTTAATATTGGAATGCTTGCATTCTATGTTCGAGTCAGATTTTGCTAGCTAGATTACAATTACTAGCTTTAACGTACTTGTTATTTTGCGTAAGTACCTATAGATTTAGTTCCGATAACTATATAACTATGACCAGCATGACCGAGTACTGCTCTCAAGATTGGGTCTAGAAAAGAGAACACCTCTAATGTTAAAAGCCCAGTATCAACAATTTGTTGCTATATTTCGCTTACTATAGGCCTTCGTTTATGAGGAGAAACCCGAGCACACAAGCCATTAGTGCTATTCATTTGTGTATGTGTTTGTGTGTATGTAATTCTGCGTGCAATCTTTTATATTATTGGCGTTTTTTAATTCTTCTTTTTATTTTGGAGAACTGAAACGGAGAATGCAGTCGTTCAAAAAAGAGTAAACAAAACTACCCTTTCCAACTGGAAGACGATTGCTGTTAAAGCTGTGTTACTGTCCCGGGCGAACTCAAAACAAAACCTATAATACAAAGGTTCCAAAAAGGTCCTATTTAACTTTGAAACCTTGAAACTTTGTAGAAAGTTTCAAGGTTTCAAAGTTAAATAATAACAAGGCAAGGCAAAATTATATTCTCTGTTTTGGTAACTTTGTCATTAATTACTATTTTCAATCAACAATCGCTATATGACACTAAGTTTTTGGGTATTTTAATCGACACTTCCATACTACATTCGTTATTTTTGGGTAATTGCAGCTTAAAATAAAACTTATTAATCAATATATGTATTGGTAATAATATATGTTCAAAACTTAATCTCTGACTTTCAGACCGTGAACTGAATATCCATCCAGTAGACCCATCTACAGGTAGATAGGAAGTTATGCACCCTGTGATTCGATAAAAATAAGCTTTAATTGTTTAATGGTTAATTTTACACGATGGTATGTATGTGACTATCGATAATATTTTTTTAAATCAAAAGCGACTGGTAGTCTCAGAGATAAGCGCGTTCAAACAAACAAAAAATATCTTCAGCTTTATTGAATGTCTGTAGACACATCGCATACATTTAAAGCTGTAATTGATCCACTCTTTGAACTAGATATTTGGAAGATATTTGATAATTATTTATATTGATTTGTAGATTTGTAATAGGTATATTTTGTTTTTCTTTTTGTCTTTGTTTGATCCCATTATTTCAGAAATGAGTTGACCGATTTTACAGTAGTTACCACGACATTGACGCTTTCAAAGTAAACCAGAACATCATACTTTTCCAGATTACTGTATCTACCTATGTCAAACCAGTAAATTCTACATGATCACAGACGTTTATCATGTTTATCATGCCTTACTTTTTATGTAGAATTAACGAGCCATAATACGCCTCAAACGCAAATTTAATTTTGAACAATACTTGAATATAAATTCCATTTTTAAGCTCTTTCTAGTCAATGCTACTAAACATTGTTGTTGGTAAACTTTTGCTCATATTCGTAATTTAACAAACTCACTCAGTTTCATTCGCAAGTTATTTCGACTCAGTGGTATTTGAGAAGTTGAGAAGAATTTTCTTTTTTATATTTAGATTCTTTATATTTCTCGCTGTACTCGACCTTTTTACAACTTCGAAGTACAAAAGCTTTTCTTGAAATTCTGGCATCTGCCCGTCCACTCTCTGTGTAATAAATCCAAGATATTTTAGTGGAGTCTTTTCATTACAGCACACCGTCGTACATAAAATTATGTTATATAGATACTTACACTTTTATTTTCCTAACTAGGTACTTAGGCTAAATTAAAGACTTTCGTTCATTATGAAAAGATATTCAAGGTTACTATCAGTATCAGTATCTTGCAATGTTACTAACAGTAAAAATTTTAAACAGGTCTTACATAATAAGTTTTGAGTACTATAAATTATAGGTGTAATTTTTGGATAAGTATAGCAATTTAATTAGATAATCGAATTCTTATAAGAACTTCGTCTATATATTTCTTAATTTATCGTAAACTCGGATCAGCAGATGGCCAAAAAGAAACGGACATGGGAGTGATCCTTTAAATTTTACATTTTTGATACTTCAGACTCAACAATCTTTTGCTCAGTCAAAGCTAGCGTCTTCGCGAGGTAAACAAGGTCGTTAAGATGGAATTTTTCATGTGGGAAAAACCAATAAAAATATCCTTACTATCTAATACCTTCTTTGATTCTTAAGAGGTCTGAGTTTTTTGTTGACAGCAACAAAAAACTCAGATACAGTACAGATTGTACTCAGTACAGATTGTATAATATAATAGTTATATTTTATTGATTAGCCTTAGGCCTACTCTCCACGGACGCGTCAAATGACGAATGCATGCAACCTACAAATGAAAGCAGGCGTATTTTGCATATTTCTTGTCTTGTGTCAAACCGTGGACACAGATTTGATTATTACTACGCAAGATGCATGCAATCGGCAATTTACGATAGCGTGCGTATGACGTGCGGTTTACGTGGACAGTAGGCCTTAATTTAATTTAACATAATAATAAACTGACATAATATTAGCTTACAAGGAAGATTACAAGTTAAGGTGGGCTGAATCTCAAAGTGATATTCGAGAAATACAATAATTTAAATACAATAACTTTGTTATAACCCTGCTATAATTTTCGGTGGTGATATAAAACAACTGTCTTGATTAAGAGTGTTTTAGTTCCAAATAAAGGTAGGTAGGTACTGTTTTCCATCGAAAAAACGACAACCTTTTTTCCTAATAAATTGTTTGATGTCTATAAAATTCAAATAAAATAAACACCCGACAGACCCTTAACCCCCTAAATTAGATATACAGAAAGTTTATTGAAAATTCAACCGTAAGGTCACTAACGCCTAACTAACGCCTCCATAGCGACCAATCAAACGAAGTTAAAAGCAAATTCTCGAGTCTCGAATGCGACTTAACTTCGAATTTTATTCCGTCTCCGGAGCGCTAATGGCGTTCGCTTTGAACAAAAACTCGCTTGATTAAAATCGTTTGTCGTAATAAAAGAAGCACTAAAAAGTTACAACCGTACGAAACGGGAGACCGGTATAGGCCCGTAAAATCGATCACCACCGATACTGATCACGGGGACAAAAATTTAACGGCAAACGCGAGATTACAGGGAGACAGTTAATTTAGTATCCTGTGTTACGGGAATGAGTGTCGCATACCATCTAAGGCCTAGTAATTTTGATATTAACACTACCTACAGTGAAATTGAGTTTGAGATTGAAGCTGATTACACAATTGAAAATGTTGTTGAAGACCGATTTTTGTCAAACAAATTTCGAAATTGTTCAAGATATTATTTTGATTCAACAGTCTAGAAAACAAAGCGACGACGTTCAGTTACTTATCACCGAAAATTCCGCTATTTTATTTCGAATTTGTTTCTTGATCAAAACGAAATTTATATTACTTGTAAATTAAATTTAAGAGATTTAAACAGTATGAATTTAAACAATAAATATCTTCACTCCCCCATCCCGTGTATTATTTTACACTTCAGTTAATTTATACTCCTTTCCATGTATTTCATTGTCACGACTTTCGATTCGAATGTTCTAATCGCCAAGAATGAAATATTGTTTCGCACGAAACAATTCTCTCCCCTTTGATTTACTCACCTAATTCTGTTTTTCGAATTGTTCCAATGTTAACGGCAAGATGAATTTTTGTCACAATGAAAAACTTATGTGTGGGCTATCTATTGCACACAGTTTATAGTAATTGAATATTGTTTACCACGCTGGCCACTTGGGGAATGGCGGACTACACATAGCTTTGTCGATATTATAAATAAAAGTCTCAGATGTGCAGATTTCCTTATAATAGTTTTCCTTAGTCGAAGCAATTGATGTTAATCTCTAATACGTTCATATTGTTTTAGAAGTACGTACACTGCTGCGTATTACTGATTGTCATTATCAATGAATGTTATAATTTAAATAAAACAAATATTGAATACCTAATTAAAATATCACATTAAAACCTAGGACTCAAATCTGCTTATTAAGGCTTCAAATGCGTGCTCGTTTGAATAGTTTGATAAATTTTGGTATATGGAATGTGTCAAACTATTCAAACGAGACTAAATTGATGTATTTACAAATTAGCAGAATCAAGACACGGGTAAGTACCGCTATTATTCATTTCACTTGTCTTTATTCTAAGAGTTATTTGGCTTCAATAATTGCTTACGTTTATTTTGTTGGTATATTGTATCGGTACCGTTTCAGATAGTTTGTTGGTCGATAGCCGATAGTCACATTAAATATCCCTACAGACCATAACTCTCTCTCCTAATCCACCAACAATGTCTTTTATCAATTCAAGATTTTATCCACCAACCTTATTGTTTTTCACACGAACCTCGTTAATTTTCTGACTCAGTGCTGCCAATGTAGTACGAGTTAGAAAATTGTTTTTTTTTTATGGAACATTCAACGGTAAGGGTACACATTAAGAAAGCCGTTAAGCCGTTGTCAAAACCAACCTTGCCCCATCAGTACGTAAGTAATTGCATCGTGACGATGCCAATTTCGCCTCCTCTCCCGTCGAGAGCTCTCACTGTAAATCCTGACGTCAAGTTGCTTAATATTTTCCGTATATTTAAATGAGATTTAGCATATCCCTTATTTGGAGCTTGTCGGAGAGTGGGAACTGGTAATATCGGCTTTTGTGATGCTGATGTACTTGTACTTGACTCGCCCTCGGCTCGAGATGGTTGTGAATTTTCGATTTTGCCGGTTAATAACTTTTCTACTTCACTGCGTCATGTAACTTGGGGGATTTTATGGCAACCGAGGCTCTGATAGATTATTTTCTTTACTACCCTTATGAAAAAGTGAGGCTTCACGCTTCACGTCCGTGGCAGCCTAATTCATCAATCTCGTCGAGATCCTGTTAAAGCTTGGTAATTACTTTAATTTCAGTGTTTTCTTTATAATTTCAAATGGATACTGTTAAAAATAACCACGCTAATCAAATAGAAGTTGTTTCTTAGGAAAATTTCTTTATTTACTTAAAAAGTTACCTAAGGACATCGAATAATATCACTGTACTTTGAAAAAAAGAAAAAAATATTCATGTTGGATAAAAATCCTTGAGAATTTACCAGTATTTATGTAAGCAGTCCAGTATATTCTATCTTTTTAAATCTTTTTTTTATGTTGTTCAAGAGTTGTCATAAAATATAACAAAAGGGATTCAATTGTAATTTCACTTTTAGAAAACTAATGGCTCAACTCAAACACTGTAACTAAATATCTTTCTAGTCCAACGTTAACTTCAAGCATCGATTTTGGTAATAGCGAACTAAAACATTTCATTCATAATTAGTATTCTTAGTCAAAAAGTAATACAAAACAATTATTTTGTATTAACAGATTGGATCTCATGGCTTCGAATCAAATCAACTTTAGCGATAAACACAAATGCTGTTGGAATTGAACTCATAAAGCATACGGCGTGCAATAAACCACTCTGGGAGGCAATAACAGTTAACCGGGTGCCAAGCGGATATAACTGGATATGGCCGGATATAACCGGATATAACAGGTGATTACTGCGGACAATTAACGCGTTCGAGTAATGTCGCAGCGCATTAGTGTTTTTTTTTAATGTTCAACCCTAATTTATAGACCGGAGTACAGTTTTAGTGTTAATTTAAACCACTTTACGGGTTAATATTGTGCGAGTCGAGCATAATTACTTAAAGCCGCGACGTTTTTATGTGCGGCTAATAAAATTTTGTTAGATTGCTGCTTGCATACGTTCTTAGCGTTTATAAGATTTCCACTTACGGCATTGAAGCAGCTAGTATTTAAACCTCTAGACCCAATAGTATGTAGGTATATTAAGTTGAATGTATACAGATTTAGATTTTTACTACAAAGTTCTACAGTTTTTCAGCCTAATTACGGTCAAATTACAGTCTATATATTATAATAAGTGGTTAATGTTTTTAAACCTCAATAATACTAAAGCATCAGTGATGCGATTATAGCCAAGAAGGAAAAGAGTAGAAACAAGAAAAATATTCTAATAAAATTTAAACATGAAATAATAACAATTTCGTACAAATAATAATGTTACGCGTCAGGAGTACTGGGTTCGAGAAAATGCCAAAATGTACCACAAAGACTTTATTGTACTCGTAGATACACAAATTACACTATGTACACAGTACACACCATAACACTCTACACGTAGGTACTCGTAAATACACTCGTCGAACACTGTATAGCTCGTAGAAATCACTTCACTTCTCACTGGTATCGCTCGTAGGTATCGCTGGTATCTTCCTGGTTTCGCTTCCGAAACTAGAATGCCACCCACTTGACCAAGTGCCCCTTTTATACCACTCGCCTACTATTCACGCCAATCTAGAATATTCCCGCAATTCTTGGAATAACGGTCTAGTATATTCCTTGCAATCGACTTTCAACCTTAAGACTATTGCCGTAAGGTCGAAGCGTCGTGCGCGTACTTTCGAGACGGCCGCGCTGCATTGTTCCATTGTTCGCTTGCCATGTTTATGGCCCCTATTGTTTATTGCTTCCGGTTCAGCAAAGTACATATGCCAGGGTTGTCACAATAATATGATACTTAATAAATAAATCAGATGATGATGACACAGACAAGACAGGAAAAAAAGGGAAACATAATTAGGAAAAGAGTTACATTGTAGTCATTCGACAAACTACCCTACTGTCATCTCAAAAACTTGTAATTTGTATCTTAGGTGAAATAATTATATTGTGGACACCATAGACAACTCACAAAACAAAAACACACTAAGACAAAAAACAGTAATTTCCACGTCGCTGGAAATCTAAATCAGAACCCTTGAAACTGTGATTCAACATGGCAACTTTTACGTCATACGTAGGGTTATCTATAAAAAATGTCCGAACACAAGATGTCCGGATTGCACTATAAAGTACTTAAATTAATAAAACTAATAATTTATTTCATTATAATTATTATATAACTAACAATAATTTATACTATTATTACAAGCTAATTTACCGCAGTTTTATAACGAAGAGAAGACAACCCTTACAGCGGTACCCCGGTACCCCCATACTTCCCGCAGCGCGACACAAGCTATTAAAACTTGCAGCTCCACGACAGGGTTTTAATTAAGCTCAGCGACGAACTAGCGAACAGATGCTTTTTATTGTGGATTACGATATTGAGAATTTATTCACTATACAAACTGTAGATCTAATTGGAAAACACAAGCGTCGAACTGAATTATGCACCCTATTTCGGAGGAACAACGGTTCAATATCCTATTGTGTTTTCGTGATAAAGCCAAGTTTCAAATGTAAAATAATTTTGAATAAAGTTAAAGATAGAATGAATAGATGTTCAATTTATTAAATTGGTGCTTTGCGTGGAATATTGTTTGTCAAATGTTACAAGTGTTTAGAGCTACAGTATTGTAAAAAAATGAAGAATGTAATATAGTATTTACTAATTAAGTGACCAAACAACATTCTCAATGAGCCTCTTTGTAAACTGAGCTTACCCTCCTAGTCACGATTTGAGTCTTGCTGGGTCGGTCACGTTGTCATGGGCGACAGGGGAAGGGTGGTGCTGAATGCTCGTATGCCAGCTTGCGATTTCCCAATTTTTTTTCTTAGGATACTGTCGTTACTCTCCCTAAGCCTCCTTAAGCATTGAACAGCATAATTTTGACCTAAGCCCCGATTGTGCTAATTTATAAATGCCTGTATTTCATTTGAATAGTTTGACAAATTCTGCATACCTACTGTGTCAAATACTACTGCGCTCTACGCTTCCTCTCAAGCTATGTACATACATCGTCTTTGAGGTTGTTGGTGAGGATACTCGTATATCCCAGGTATTTAAATTTATGTTACAAAAGTGAAAGTAAATATGTAAAAAAAACTCTGTTTTATAATTTCTTCATGTGCCTACCTAAATTAAAACAAACAATAGTCCGTTTGGGTTCAATATGGAATTCGTTTAAATCGCATTCCACACAAATGCCCGCATTCCGCCCCTGTGATGTAGGTTCGTTTTAAATTGACGGCGGGAATTTGAAATGTCTTAAGTAAATTTTGCTTAAAAGCTAAATTTAACTTTGAGCACAAGTAGATAATATATTTGTTTTTTAATAAATTTGTTTCACTCCCCGCTAGGGAGTGAAAATTCAATACCTATTCTAGGCGACTCGAGTACCTATACAGTATACTACCTGTAGGTCGCCTAGCTCAGTTTGTAATGCTCTCCGTAGCTGCAAAGCCAGGAGTTCTGGGTTCGATTTCTGGCCGAAGCAAACGTTTATGTAACTGTCAGTCACGTCCACAGAACAGATACTATTCCGTGGTCACGTCCCACTAGTGTTGTTTCGGTGCAGGAGTATGAAAGAATACTTAAGTATTTACATATTTATAGAATTTTTCTTTAAGCTTGCAAAGATTTATTAAATCTACATCGAATCACACATCATGCCGTTATTTTGCCCATAAAGTCGGTTACAAAGCATATTTCACAAAAACAATTTATTCTTGAAGGAATTTGATATTTTTGCAAAAAAAAGGTTATCAGCCTACTCATGAGCCTATCTTTCCGACAAAAATTCACACACACACAAGACATTCAAAGAAAAGACAAAGAACATTAAACCAAAACAATAAAAAAATACATTCTCTTAGACATGTAAACTCGCATGTGTCCAGTAGCAAGGATTAATATATTTCAAGTATTAATCCCAATCAAACAGTTTCAAACCAGCAGTCTTGGCAGAAACCGCATACGTTTCCTTGCAGAGCCCTTCTAACTTTCAGTAGTTTCCTAAACTGGTTAGTTCCGACGCAACAAATTAAATCGGTGAATAGGATTAACAGGGTAAATGTCCCAATTAGTGTACGATGCCGCCGACCGAGACGAACGGGATTGCCTATACCGCACCTGGGGCGACGTTCATGTCTTTACTGTGGACTTTTGGATGTGATAATGAAGGAGAATTAAGGCTAAAGATACTTATGACTTCTTTAGCAACGATCTTATCTTAAAGTTATAAAAAACTTAGAAAATACCTTTTTTTTAATAAAACAGTAATCGACTTCAAAATCGATACGTAATATACTTATTTAATGAAACGTCGTCGTCGATAACTCAACAATATCCCAACAGATGTTGCTCAAATTTATATGGCACTACAAGACAAGAACCAGCTTTCGAGTACAATAACCTCAAAAGGCCCTTTAATCCGTCGGTCACGGTTGTTATCGATATATAGCAGTCGTTGGGTTGACCATTAACCCCGCCAGCAATCCGTACTGGAGTAGTGTGATGAACCATGCTATAGGTCTCTTTAAAAAGAGGGACCTGTGTTCCATAGTGGGCCTTTAATGGGTGTAGCCACAGACTCCCGAAGTACCAATGCTTACACACCGAAATGATTATCTTATAGGCTTGTGCCTAATCCGGGTCGATACGCGAGTCGTTTCATTTGGGGCAAAGGCTAGTGCAGTCCGCTAATGGTCGTAGCCGTTCTATAAGTTAGAGCTTTAGAACTAGCAGCGATTAGGCAGAATTATGCAAAGTGAAGCCGCGAGTCACTCGCAAGCCCCATTATGTGTTATTAATGCGTTCGCACTCGATAATTGTCTGCCCTGATTAATGCGGTCAAAGTTCATGACTGCGCTTTCAACGGATGCAGTCGTATAGCTTACTAAGTGGTTTGGTAGACGATGGTTTGCTTTTAATTAGTAATTTGAATTAAACGTATTGAGGTACTTTAGTATGCATATGAAGCATCTCAATGGTTAAAGGTATTCATTGATCACAAAAGTTACTTAGCAAATAATGCCGCTAATTGACATAGAAGTACCTAGAAAACAAAAACCTCTGGTGAGGATGCCGAACATGAGATAGCACGATAAAACACGGTTGTATGTGGCACAAGAACAATTTGTCCGAAAAGTTCTTTGTTGTTATAGAAAAAATCATCACGCAATGCAGACAGAAGATAGTATCGTTCGCTCTCTTCTTTAAGGTCATTGACGGAAGTTGCTTCTGCTCTTTTGTCAGTGCGATAGATGAATCTATAGATATCTATCTGTTGTATTGTGTAGATTGAAAAGTCAGCTGTCCTAAGCAAAGATATCTGCGTCTATGATCATTAGCGTAGGTATATCAAGCGTCACGTAATGAGCTTTTCCCCGCCAACTTAGTTTTACAGTGACTCCAATCCAAGCAACTTAGTTCAAATATTGGCAAAACATATAAATTTATTTCATTTAATACTATTACATAAAGCTACTGATTGTACATCTAAACAGTCACATCCTCGACGGCTTGGATAAGCAGTGACCAGTATTTAAATTGTCTGGTACCAAAAAAACTGACTTCAACATCGACAAGCAGAGATTACTCAAAAACTACTAGGAAATGGCGCTCTATCCCATCTAGATGTAAAGTTCTCTTCACTACAAACTAATCAAGCCCAAACACAAGATAACTGTTGTAAATCGTTGAGGAGTTCCCTTGACTGTCTTTTAGCTTCATCAGATCGACTACGGTCGAATTTAGAACCTCCTTTTTTGAAGTAGGTTAAAAACGTAACAAGTACCTACCTAACTAACTATACTTATTTTTACTTAACATAAACTTCCAAAACGTATTCAACAACTCAGAAACCATGTTAGTACCTGCTCGTACTGATTCCGTTGCGCTAACACATCATTAACTGGAATATTCGAAGATAGTATTGCTTGTACCGAACAGCACGAAGCTAACGCTAGGCTGCAGGCTGCAGGTGGCGTGTTGCCAAACTTACCCTTAGTTATGTTCTGCTTCCGGTTGAGCTGGATTTTAAACTTGTACGGAATATCGCTTCAAGCGAAAAACGGTCTAATCAGAACTCAATTTATTTTTCTGGAAAAATATTTACGTACAGTATTTTTACGAACTAGTCGATAAACAAATTGATTTGATAGTACTAACATCCATGATAACAATATTCAGCTATCATAAATAGTTACCCTATCTGAGAATCAAACCCGAGATCTTTCGCTTCACAGGCAGAGCCGCTACCAATTGCGCTACAGTGTCGTTGAAAAATAAATAATAATAAAAAAATTAACGCTGCACAGTCTTTGTCCCACGCTAGGATTCCCTATGAGTGACATAGACAACACACAAGACAAGAACACACACCCAGGATCACACACACAGACCGAGAACAGAAAATTACTATAAAAAGTCCCGCCTCCCTTGGAATCGGTTCTAGGTCGTTCAAACCACAATTTCGGTAAAGTAAACATTACGCCACACGTATCGTCAAAATAGATAATAGAACCGCCACACAGCCACTTAACTGTAGGATGTCACGTATTCTATTATATCAATAAAAAAGAAAATCCATTAGAAGTCCAAACACTCACTCCACCACCCTTTTCTAAGACCGACAAAAACTTAATCTGCTACTTAATAAACTTCACACGTACCACGCCATTACAACGACGGTAAGAAACTGCTCTCTATTAATGAAAAAACACTGTTCCATTAATTAGACTATATATCACAGTGTGAGACGTAGATGGCTTTATCTCTTTCGCGTGTTCCAGTTAAAAAACAAGGAAGTGACATGCTTTGATAAATTGAACGATAACTAAAAGATGATCGATTTTCTCAATGTTAATCGACATGCAAACTGAACTATCTGCTAATCTAACGACAGTGAATGCTTAATCTATGCTGTTAATCTATTTTATCTTCTATCTATCTATCTATACATAATAAAACTGTATCTGATTCGGTACATGGAAAATATGTGCAAAAATTTGTAGGGAGAGGCCTATACGCAAGAGAACCCAAAGCATTTTTTTATTTTGTCTGTTTGTCTGTATGTTTGTGCACGCTTATCTCAAAAACGGCTATACTCCTCCAAAGCTATGCCGAATAATTCCTAAGTCTACTATAACCTCGCATAACAATTTCCGCGAATCTTCAACGGTGAGCAAATTGAAATTTGTGAAGCAGTGTAGTTCTTTATTAATCCTTTGCGAACGGACAAAGATGTCGGCCTAGGAAATAGGTACTTATGTAGTAAAAGGAGCGATTGCTTGGTGATAATTTCTTTCTGAACCCGGCTTCAGGCTTGATTGAATGAAATGAAATTAAATTAGCTACTGAATCACTTTGAACACTGCAGACCAGGCAAATTGCAGCTTCATTGCTATGGGTAGAGGCTTGTGATATTGATAGTGGATTGCGCGAGGGGAAGAGAAAAACTTTACCTACGCTGGCATAAACTGATTGGCAGACTCAGTCATTTGAAAACTTTAACAAGACTATTTGTGCCGATTCTCGTACCTCCGGAAATTAAAGTAGTGGTGTAGTCCTAAGGCTGTAAACCACGACACCAAAACTAATCGAAGCTTTTATTTTTTACTACCCGGCAAACGTTCTTCTGAAACATATTATGTACCTATATTATTTACATCTTAGGTTTTAAGAGGCGTGTCGAGAAGAAATCAGCATTGTATGTGGTTATTGCGTGATGCCCGGACAAAGAGATAACTATGTTTAAAATAATAATTATGTTTGGCTTCCATTGGCTCTATGAAGTCATGATATCTGGGGGCACAGTCGCGCCCCCGCCAAGGCGAGCTGAGCGAATCACAAGGACACTATGGTCGCGGCAAGATACGATGGTCCCTGACGTTAAACTGACGTTCTGTCCTGTCATAAAGTTTCTTATTAATTAATACACAGTTTAGTGATGTGTAAGTAGTAATAAAATTTATCGAATGTAGATATGTACGAGTATACTCGTAACTGTGGTGCCGCTACTAAACCTACCTTTTCTCGAAGTGGTTCGTCGTTTTTTTGAACCCTCAAAACTTTGGTTTCCGCTATACTAGATAGTTCAAATTCTCTAATGAATTCTCGACTTTGAATAGTAATGTAGCCTATAATATAATAACTAAATAGGTATACGAAATTCAATCGCATAGTTCTGATACTTTAGATTTTATTGATGTCATAAATACACTGATGTCATCACTGAATCACTGATGATCTTTAACATTTTGTTCGATTTAATAAATTCTTTTTGTGTTGGATAGTCGATTTATCGAGAAAGTCTGTAGGCCACATATCATCGCGCTGTGATAAATAGGAGCGGAGCAACAAGTTTCCCGAAACGAAGCGAGGTCGTCTACTATATCTACCTACCCGAGTCGCTGCAAATATGGAATTGTCCCCCCTCCCCCCTAAAAACTACTTATTACTAGGTATATTATATTACTTCAGACGTATCAAATTCTCGGCTTCAATCTATAATGGACCTAATCATAGTGGCTGAAAGCTGACATTCGTGTGGGAAGCAATTAAAACAAATTCTACCTATATCGAACGCGATCGCAATATAAAAATACTTTTATTCCGTAATTGTTTTTCTAGGCACGTGCGATACAACTAAATGTTGCAATTACAAATTGAATCGAATGCGCGACCTGAAAAATTGCTTCTACTCAATAATACAGCAAAAAACATTTCACCAAAGGTTTATTTAATGGTTTGTACAATTTTCCGCCAAAGTAAAAACCGATATGAAATACGTGTGATGTTTGCTATAAAATACACGTCTATTGAAAATAAATACATGAGTGTCGCAAAACTTGAACAGCTGACTTACCTGACCTGACGCTGGCACCTTATTGGCTGCAATTAATAAAATCTATTGACCAATAAGCAAGCATTTAAGACTGGCCATAGCCACTAGAATTTCCTTTTTCGTCACGTTAAAATCTTACTTACAATCTGTGTACCGTGCAATAATGAATTTGATTCCAAAAACATAAACCTTATAATATTCAATTAGTAGATAGTTCTCGTAGCCTGATACGTATACCAAATTCGTAGCTCTGCAAATAGTACGCCCAACTGCAAAATGGACGAGGCTATAGTACAAGATTCTTCTGTTAGAGGTCGCTTCGCTTTGTAGCAATTTGGTCCAAATAAGGTCATTACAAAATATTTTTGGATGGATACAAATAATTTGGCTTTAATTACGCAAATAATTACGCACCAGAAAATATGTGGCCATCTATTCAATGGCTTGATAGCAAAGAATTCCAAAAAAAGAAAACCTTGTCAGCCTGTAAAAAGCGAGGGATTTTTTGATTTTCCGATTTTGAAAATGACACAAAAATATTTTATTATTCATTCTACAAGAAACGTGACTAGAAGGCAAACTTCGCTGAAAATCTAAGGACAAGCGTTTCTCCATATAAATTATTGCAATGGTCGGAAAACCATAGATTAGAGTACAGCCTACCCAACGCAAAAGTCGGAAATTCTTATGCCATTAGGTCCCAGACACGGCTGAAAGTTTTTGTCGAAGCACGTAAGCGCTATTTTTGCTACTACGTAGAAGAACACTATTTTGGCGTTAGAAGGTCGTTTAACTTGATAACTTACTGTATATGCTGTATATAAGTAGTGTAAGTATAATTCGTTGAATCGTTTTTGCAACACTTCTGTAGCTATGGGAGCTATTTCTAGGGATCAAAACTGTAATATTACATCGATGCTCATAAGCAAATTATGTTTGTTTACGAAAAATTGGGCACGTGACGGCAGAATATTTCAAAATAATCCGTGGGAGATGTAGGTCTGTAGGTACATATTGTTCCGAACAAATTGCTTTTTCTAACATCCCATATTGTTTCCAGACCAACAGTTGCTTCGCTTCGCAGATTGCAGTGCAAGTGAAGTGCTTCGCAAACCGAAGCTCGTGTCGTGAGTTGCCGCACTTATTAAATTTCTAGTTGAAACGTGCGCGCGGAGCAAATGTTGCAATTATAATTTAGTTGAGTGCAGTGTGGAAAACTCCGTTGTCTTATTTATATTGGAAAAAAAATGTGTTACTCCTGTATTTTATTTACCCGATTTTACATTTTAATCTTCCGACAAGAATGCATACGCACTCTTCAAATAAATCCACATACGAATATAAAGTAGGTACACAGTAGGTAACTGTGAGAAAACCTATATTTTAGTGCCTACTCGAATACATATATGTTACGATGGAATTTTAAATAAATCTGTTCCTTTAAAAATACTCCATGTAGGTAATAGTTTTTTTACATATTCAAATAAGCAATTTTAATTAAGATATAATTTTATGATAAGTATTAGCTTTTAAGATATGTAATATTTAAAAGGTATTTAATTATAATATTCACCCCTTATGATTTTAAAGCAATCTCGGAACGCTATTCAGGGTCACAACTTTGTAAATGAACGGAAACACTGGATACACGTTCACTTGCAAGTTAAGCCCACGTCTCAACCCTAAATCACTTTCAGCAAATAGCGGGCCCCGGGCCGGCGAGACCTCTGAGCGGTTAGTTTGAATATAATAGCCTTGACTTGTCCGCAGTGACCAAGAACCCCTGCGTCTTGACGCTCGGCGCTGATAAAGTGCCCCAGTCGGAAACGTTTTGATGATTTATTCAATCGGAATTCATTTCCCAGGCGATCAAAATTTATTTATGCGATCGGAATTTTTTTATTAACCGTTAGACGCTGAATATTTTCGTATTTAAGGAATTTATTTAGGTGAGAAAATGTTATATTTAATAACGTAAATGTTATCTTCTTAATTCGAGTAAGTACGTAGATAATAAGGGTTAAATATACTGGTTTTATTATGCAATAAATTATTTATTATACATTTATACAGAAAGACAAAAAAATTAAAAGTGTTCATTTGTGTTTAAATATTATGTTCTTTAAGTAACACTATTAGGTATATTGAAATAACTAACATATCCCTAAATTTTATTTAGATTTATAGAAAACATTGACACATAACAATTATTTATTACAAAATGGAGACATAACATCACCGAATAGCTCAGAAGCATCCCTATCAATGCAAGCGTGCATCCTAAGCCTTAGTAAATCACTTTCAGCAAATAGCATCCGGCATTTTGATGGGCGATTACTTCGAATATAATAGCCTCCGCCTGTCTGCAGTGACCAGAGAACGTCTTGATGTGAGCTGATACATTGCTTCAGTCGGAAATATATTAATGATTTATTCACTCGGAATTAATTTCCTAGACGATTCGTAATTTATTTATGCGACCGGAATTGTTGTTCCTCGTGTCCCAGTAACAACAATTTATAGAGTACGCAGTTAACACGGTAAATCATCACTCAACAGACAGTTAAGTGTTTTATTTCGTACTGAAGTGAAGTTAATAAATAAGAGTGCAATTGCTATTAATTTATGTTATTACAGAAGTAGTGAAGAAACTTTTTTAAAGTTATAATTAGGTGTTACAAATGCGTTTGTAAAATATTCGTGTAAAAATCTTTAAGAAAATAAATTAGTATTGAATTTCAAGCAAACATGGCATTGGTACTCATAGAATAATAAATTAAATTAAAATGCAATTTCCAAATTTATAGGTACGCATCATGAATTACAATGAGTCGAGATAATCCTACATGCTTCTACCACTGTGCTAAAATGTACGAGTCTTCTCGTATTATAAATCGTATTTTGTGTAATAAATCCAACTGACACGAGGAGATAATTCCATCGTTGTCATGGTGACGTAGCATCGCCGCAGCAGAAACAGCGTGCTGCACTACATCCGGTGAAGCTGGAGCGGTGTCAGGAGCAATACTAGGTCTATAACAGAGATTTAAAACCATAGATAGGCCCTTTGCTCATCAGTATGTTGTTTTCGCTTTCAAGTAAGCTTTCACGTATCGTAATTACGATATGATATGTGCCGAAGTTCTTTTTTCAAATCTATGTACGAAGAAAGAATGATGTTTGTGAAAAATCTGTAATAATCGGCATCCCGATCATATATAAATCGGGACGTGCCAACAGACCCTTGAAAATGGGGATATCCCCTTCATCAATACTAAGACGGCATGGTGAAGCGTGCTGTAGTCTTCCTGATATCTAACCAGTGCTACTTATGGTTGAATTCAAAAAGATATCGGAACCAAAGCGAGAAAAATCCGTTGGCATATTTGAAAAGCTTTACTAAAACCTGCCATTGAAGATTGACTTTCAATGGAGTAAAGCCGGCGCAGACAAGCAGTGCGACAGTAATTATAAACTTCGCTAATACCTCAAGCTGCCTGAACATTAATCTTGAGCAAAGTGATCGACTTCAGCTCAATACCTTGCTCGGGAAGCAGACTCCACTAACAAATTAATGCCGCTACTGAGTAGGTATAACTATACAATGTTTTAAATTAACGGATGAGTACTCACGACTTTAGTATGGCTTCACCCCATTAATGACCCACTCCTGAGCATAGGTCTCTCCTCATTATTGAGGAGGCCTAGAGCCTAGAGCATACTTCACCACAATGCTCCAGTGCAGACTGATGGAGGGGTTAGTGGCCAACCTAGTATCGGAAGTTTTCAAGCTGTCCAAAGGCGTTCCGACATGGCTTAGCGACTGCAACCTGAAGATAATAACCGGGACCGACGGCTTTACGTGCCCCCTGAAGCATGGAAGCGCTCAAGTGCCACTAGCAGTCACCCATTCGATTAGCGACTGCGCCCGCAGTTGCTTAACTTTGTCGATCACTTAGGATTAGGGATTGCAATCCGGTATCATTTTCAATCCGGCCGGATCCGGTCGAATTTTCATCAATCCGGCCGGATCCGTCCGGATCCGGCCGGATTGGCTTTAAAGTTATTTAGGGTATAGTATTCAGTGATTGTGAGTTTGCAACCTTCATGTACCAAACCTCAATATAACAACTTGAATTATCCATAAGAGTCAACGTAAAATATACCGTTACATTACGATTTTTTACGAATACAAGGTATTTTTTTGTTAAACAATCGAAGTCGTTTGATGAACAGTAATGTAAACAGTGCTGCTCGTCACTATTGTTAAAGATTCCAGTTGCAATACCTCAGAAACGTAAAAGGTGCTGCTTATCAGTCGCAGAAAAGCGAAATATCATTAACTACGTTGAAAAAAACCTTAGACGAAAAAATTTGACATAGCTTAAAGTTCGGGAAAAATTGTTACCTACCTAATCGTTTTAAAAAAGAAAATACACAGAGTCATTTAATAAAAATGTGTTATCACTAATAATCAAAAATTGTTCGCTGTAAAAAAAATTAGTGATGTAACATAATGATGAAGTGAATTTTTTGCCTCTTAATTACAAATTTTAGACCACCCTTGCGTCATTATAACAAACTTTTTTCGAATTACTTGATATAATGAATATTTATTTGTTCCCTTTCTAATTTGTTATATCGAGGTTGCACTTTAATACCTACATAAAAAGTTCTGTATTACATGTCATCCAAACTTCTTCAGTGCCTGAAGTCGAAAGTGTTCGAGCAATGTGTGTTGCCAGTGTTAACATACGTATCTGAGACGTGGTCTTTTACAGTTGGCCTCATTAAAAGGCTCAAAGTCAAACAGCGCGCTATGGAGAGGGCTATGTTAGGTATTTCGCTACGAGAAAGGATTCGCAACGATGAAATTCGTAGACGAACGAAGGTTACCGACATAGCTCTCAGAGTTAGCCAGCTGAAGTGGCAATGGGCAGGCCACATCGTTCGAAGGACGGATGGCCGATGGTGTAGAAAGGTCCTCGAATGGCGACCACGTCTTGGTAAAAGGAGCATAGGACGCCCCCCCGACAAGGTGAACTGATGACCTGAAGAAGACAGCGGGAAACCGTTGGATTCAGAGGGCTCAGGACCGGTCGGAGTGGCGCCAATTAGGGGAGGCCTATGTCCAGCAGTGGACTTCGATAGGCTAATAGATAGATAAATAGACATAAAAAGTAAAATAAAATACGTATTTATGGAAAATCAAATCACTTTTACACACAGTAAGTACTGTTTTTCGCGCTTTTTTCGCCTTACCGGATCCGGTACCGGATTCGGCGCCAACTCTCCGGATCCGGTAGGTCCAAAAACACGCCGGATCCGCCGGATTACCGGATCCGGAAAACCGGATTGCAATCCCTACTTAGGATCGACGCAAGCCGCCGGCCTATGAGCGCGTCCACGACTTCAGTATTTTATCCTACATAAAAGGAGCATAATAGTAGCAACCATGGTACCTTTATTGTATTATAGTAGCATTTATTATTAGAAAACTATTTTGGGTGCCTACATTTACGTAATAGAATTCAAAACAACATTTGTCAGCAGTTTTTGTGCGCTTTGTTCATTTCAATCAGTTGATAACTAAAAACAGTAGGTCAGTTTAAGGAACCTCCTCTCTAAATACAGGTAGCACAAATGCTAGCGAGAGCCGTAGTACAATACATATTTACTAGTTTAATAATAAATTATAATCTATTTTTTCACTGTAATTAAGCTAAATCATAATAAAAACTTCGAAAGATTTACGTTTAAAGAAGATCATAAAGTTTATAGATTATGACGAATTGCCCTGAATCTAAATATGTAGATACATATTTTCTTTAATAAGTTATAAATAAAGAGAATCAATCGTAAACGTTGTTGTGAATAGGACAATCAATTGACGAGTACTATCGAGAGAGTCTCGAGTATCAATCACTCGATTCGTCAAAAATATTGAAATCGATTTTCTAACAGGGTTCTCGTTTAGGTATTAATGAATAGTCGTCTTTTTGGACCATCAATAAAAGATTTCAATCAGAGTCAATTGGTCCTGACTTGTCAGCGCCGCTTGACTCGTTTATAGCAACAATAGTATTGCGTTATCGGCAATTTTCATTATTCATTAGTCTTGTTTGATAACCATCAAATAAAGTACAAGTGAAGTCTATAGGTTAATTTAATGTATTAAAGTTTATTGAAATATTTATAATTATTTATTGAACATAAAATCGTTTCATTAATCATGTCGAAAATATATTAGTTTGAATAGTTTTCATAATACACTTTAATAAAGAAGGAAGTAATTCAATTCGACTTTATATTTATTGTTACATTTTTACTGAGTAAATCGTTTTTAATAATTCTTCTCTTTAATTATTGATTGTTTTCTCGTTTTATTACTTTTCAACATTGAATTCATCTTTTTTGTTTTATATATTCCATTTATGGACAAACCCTACGCGAAAAAAATTGTTTTCCGCGTATTTTTTAAAAATCATAATTAAAATTTATTAATATAGGTCTGTTTTACGAATACATAATATTTGACTTTTTTAAATACAAGATAAAATAATATTTCATCTGTGATTAAAAATGATGGAAATTTATTCGGCATTGAATATGTGAGTAATTTATGAACAACTACATTTTTTTGTGAAAAACAATCTTGGTAATTTTTCATCAAAACTTTAAATGTTTTCTGTTTTCTTGAGCTTCAAAAGAAATTATTTCTGTCCAATTTTCAGTGATATAACTCACATTTAAACGCGACTGATTAAATTATATTTTATGATACCAAATAATTTTGTATGTTTCTTCCTCTCTCACAGTAGGTGAAACTTTTGTGTTTTTGATCTCTGTATGACGTGACGGTAACCCCTGATAATCAGGTGGCTCATCTGCTCGGTTGTCGGTTAATCATTTCATTCTAGGCAGGCCCACCGCAAACGGGTGTGCAAGACGTGCACCGCACGTGAGCGGCAAGAGTATAAAGGAGGGGCAGAAAATACGACGAGGGGATGGATTCTATAGTGGCAGGCCTGATTATAGATTCTAGAAAGTAATTAAATTAAAATAAAAAGGAAATAATGGTAATTCAAACAGGCCACTTTATTTCTTTGGCTAGTTAATTAATGTCTGTGCGGAAAACAACGACAGTGGTTTGGAGTAACAGAAGGAAATAATCGAAGCTTGAGATGCATAAGAAAATAAGACGAATTAAATAGGTACGTCTACGTTTTTTCTGCAAGTTGAGACTTTAAATAATAAAAACGATTTTCATTTATATACATACATATAAGACAAATAAAATATATACATATCAACGTATATTCACCTAAATACGCAGTAAGACAGCTCGAACTGAGATAACTAAATTGTTTTAATTGCAACAATGAATTTTCCCGGTCGTCATAATGGAGTATTTTCTGTGCTTTTTGGTTTAACTTTTATGTTTTGTTCGCGATCTCACCGAAACAGGTCAAAGTCTTCGTTAGAATGGGTATAAAGGTTAAAACGGAGTTCTTTGAAAGATTTCAGCGAACATTTTACGTTTGAGGTCTAAGGTTTGGGTTAAAAACGGTTAGAAACACTGGCTTCACCGCGTTCCATACACTGCAAACGACGAACTAACTCAAAGCAATGATGTGAGAGAGATGTTGATTCAGTTTTATGTCTGTCAATTTAATGAGAAGGTATGCTCCGTTCGCCTTCGATCTGGAATTCGTTAAATTGCATGGCACACAAATGCAAGCTTTCTGCCTATATGATTAAGGTAGCTTTAAGATTGACGGTGGGACCTAAAAATGCCCTGTGTAAATTTTGCTTACAAGCTGAATTGAACTGTAACTTCAATTGTATTTAGTTTGGTTTTGGCGTGGAGTGGCTCATGCACCTACGTTAGTTACGTTGTAGCTCACGCGGAAGATGAGTCAAATCCATGTTTTATTTCTATGGAGATATGACAACAAACGAGAATCCAGCCCTTGCGATTCTGAGCATGAACGTTTGAACGACACATAACAAGTTTCAAGGGACTAGGTTTGGTTTAAGTGAGCAGACGGTGCATAAGCGTTAGTTCGTTAGTAGTTATTAGGACGGTAGTTACAATTAACCTTCTCTTCTTAACCTCCTGATATGAGACGATGATGTTGTTACGGATACAGTAAGTTGTCTGCAAGATTCTTGTTCTGCTTCGGTCACGGATGTGTCTCGCACCTTTCTGAGAGGAACACAATTGTTGTAAAGATATTTACTACACAGTGTTCCGGATACATTATTATAGCTTTGTTTATGACTAGATCATACAAAACATCATTTATCTCGCACATTCACCGCCTTATAGTTATTATGCAAGGGTACTCACCAACGACGTGTATGTAAGCTGAGCGCACGGCCGTGTGGAACGACGGGGCGTCTGCGGACACCTCGCAGCGATAGCGGCCCGCCAGGGCCCGCGTCGCCTCCCGCAGGACCACCTGTTGGGAGGTCGATCGGGATACCTGGAATATAGAATCATGAATCAGTATTATATATAATAACTTTTCTGTGATTGAGTCGCTGAGTAATGGACACAACGCACAGCCGAAACTACTGAATGAAAGAAGCTGTTTCGTATATTTTGGGTAGTCATGGAGAGCCTAAGAGAGGATTTTTGGATATTTACCGCTAAAGGCATACCTAAATTTAAACTTTTTATTTCTTCAACGGATCACTTGAAACTTAACATAATAATATAGGTTCCTCATTCAGCAGTTTCAATAATATCAGCTCTTTTCAAAAATTACGTAAGGCATTTTTGATGTCGTAGACAGACCGGTCAAATTTATACCTAATCTCTATTAGGTTCTAATAGACCTGATCTTTTTAGGTCGGGGAATAAAATAGATAGTAACCATAACCTACATTTGTACGAATATTTGAGCTTAGCTAATGAAGTCTTTGGCTCTTTGGTTAATTTGATGGAGGTTTTAGACTAGCGCATTTTACGCGCGTGTAAGCTCGTTTTTGGAAGCGCACACAGACACGTATAGGCGTGCCTTTTGGCACACGCGCAACTCGTACGAGCGTTGACGCGCAATAAGCGCGAGCCGCGAGACATGTTGATAATGACACGACACCATTACCGGTTCGAGCGAACACGCCGAAGCGCGCGCGTGTAAGCGTGTATGCTGAAACGACCGTATAAGCGCAGAAAAATACCCTAGTCTGAAACCGCCCTTAGCATTTGTTGTAATTCACAAAGGTAACGTTAGAACAACACATTCTTACATAAATTAGACTAAACCGGGATGCAACGCTTAGCGCTTCGCTTACAACATTTTAGTTTTTAGCATTCTTACTTTATCCTAGTTAAGCACAAATCCTCGAGGATTTGCTTGAGTGAATTAGATGCAAATACTTTAGGGATGCAAAGATAAATGGTTTTTATTTTAAATCAGTTGAGAATTAAACTACTTTTTAGCACTTAATCATTGATTGCTTTTTCGGTTAGTGGTTCAATGTGGAAATAAGATCAAAAATCCATGTATGTATGAGTCACCAATAATTTATTATCTGTGTTCATAGTTCAGTTTTGTATGAAAATTTCACTTCTTCATAATGAAATAAATAGAATGTAGAATAACATAATTTTTTATAACATTGAATTTTCATTAGCCCTTGACTTCCGTGCTAAAGTTAATCTGTTAAACGTTAAACCTAAAGTTGTTGAAAATTTTACTGAAAGTTTCTTGCAAACATTTATACATACATACACACACACAAGCTAATATAAAGGCGTTAAAACAAACAACATCTTATCATACAGATATCAATGACATCGGAAAGTAAATCCAAATTGTTATTCTTAAACTGTAACCCAGTTCGGGTTCTATATTTGGAAATAAAACACAAAGAAAGTGTAAAGTAACAAAAGCGTTCTATTACCTTTGACATCCTCGTTCTCGTTAGGTTTTGATGTTGTAAGACTTTTATTCGTTACATGATTTTTATGTCTTGGTTTATATGTAAAAGGTTACGTTGTGAAAGTGTTCAGTGGTATCTCATTATCTTAATCTTAATATTGTTAATTTCTTATAATAAAAATATAAGTGAGTGTATACAATACTGTACATGTACATTATGAGATATTTGAGAAAAATATGTTTTAAGTTTTTCCTAGGGTTAATAGAAGCCTAGATTTTTATTTTAATATTTGTCAGTATGTTTGCCGGGGTATCACTCAAAAACTGCTGAACGAATTTCGATGCAGATTTAGCTGTTCAATTGCTGCAAGTCTACCTTAAAAAAATGAGTTTTATCTTGATAAGCCACACAGCTGAAATTATGAATAATGTATGTTGCAGGACAACGTTTGCTGGGTCAGCTAGTATTTTATAAAATTTTGGCCAGACAACTCAAAAAAACAATATTAGAGATGACAAATTCAAGATATAATACTTGGTGTTTGGAAGGTTGTTCAGATAATATTCGTAATAGTCCAAATTAAGTTATTTAGGGCAGAAATAATTTGACCCTGAAGACAGATGTAGAAGATTTGCGGAAAATGTTTTTGTTACGATTTACCGGGTAGTAGGTACTAGTGATGTAACGAATGTCACTTTTCGAACATTCGCGAATGCGAATGCGAATGCGAATATCTGCTTTCGATATTCGCGAATGCGAATGCGAATGCGAATATTCAGTTTTTTTTTTTAATTTGAATTTTTGTAATGTTCTATGCGTGATCCATTTGCATCTTTCTCCAAAAACTACCGAGTTGATTAGAACTTAACTGACTAAAGTTTCACCCCGCTAGAGGGCCGTTCAAGCATTAGGTACGTAAGCATTTTTTTTTTATAATTTTCACCTTTATAAAAAATCACACTCGAAACGAAACAGTAGATTGGCGGTATAAACCTCAAAATCAGTTTAAAGCGTTTACTCGCTTAGAATTCATTATTTTTGATGCCCAACTCTTGATCGCATCTACTTATTTGCAATTTGAGAAACGCCGGAATAGGGTTTGGTTCGAGCATAGACAAACGGGTTTGTCCTACGTGTTTAATTAAAAGTAGAAGAAATTATGTACAAAATGCGATTTTTTTCCAATATTGACTTACTAACGTAATCACCAACCAGACCCGCCCACCCCTCATTTAATCAAAAATAAGCAAAGCGATCATTCCTTCCCCCCTTTAACCCCCTGTGGTGCTTATGTAGGTAATATCCCTATAGATCAGTGCCGAAGCCTTTGAAGTAGGTCAAAAGTAAAAAAAAATTGTAACAGGATCGAACCCATTGGGAAAGGAAGAAAATATGACAATAGTACATTATGATACAAGTGCGCGAAGTTGGTCATTACAGTCGAGGCGGTATTGAGCCCGAGCCGCAAGGCGAGGGCTGTAATAGAGCCAAGACTGTAATGAACAAAGCACACGCGTATCATACGACGTTTTTCAACACACTTGCGAGGAAAAAAACAATTAGGTATCGACATTTTTCAGTCACAAATCAGCAAATTATAAACGAACAAATGTTTGCACAAAATGGCGCGGTTTATTTTTTCGCGCGCCGTATCTTTGGTTGAATAACTATGCGCGCGCAGGTTAAGTCCAGAGGCACCGAAAACTCAGCCACAATATATTAAACTAAATAATTATGTATTTCTAATAAGAATTTACGGTAATTAATGATTTAAAATATTGTATTTTTTAAATGCTTTAATAGATAATTAGATGAAGTATAATCTTATCTTATCAGATTTTGACTAAGTACAACAAGTTTATTTATTTACAAAATAACAAATCTTTTGGTAACAACCTCTTTACGGATATTAAAAAAAAAGTGGAATAAGAAAAACACTAGTGCGGCAATGAAAAGTAAAACGCACTAGTGTGTAATAAACCGCATTCCGGGCGTAAGACTAAAGAAAAAATAGCAACTTTACGAGCAAGTGTGTTGAAAAAATAAAAAGGAACATAATTTACGGGGGATCTGAGGCCGGGAAGAGGTTGAGGTGGGACGTAAAAAGGTAAGTTTTCACTAAATTTCCTGAAAGTAATATAGTTTTTGAAGAAGTTAAAAAAACTCAGTTATTTGAACTTTTCGCATAAATTTGAAGTTATGTGAAAAAATTGTGAATACAAAAGTATATCACTTTTTTCATAATTATGACTTGTAGTTTCTCTGAAAATTGCGATAAACCATTTTTTACCGTTTTAAAAGCCCCCGTCAACCCCTTCCCGATTTCAGATCACCCGTAAGTTATTTTTCCGTTTAGTTTTGTCATATTTTCTTCCTTTCCCTATGGGTTTCATCTTGTTACTATTTTTTTCGTTTCAAAAGCTATCGGGGTTTTCTCATCCGGTTTGCATGTAGAAATCAACAAGTGAATTTCGAAATATAGTTGAAAGTGAATCTATTTTTCTTGATAAAAAACAATACATAGATTTTTAAAAATTACGTTTAATTTTATTTTTTCTGGTGTCAATATTCGCAAAACATTCGCATAAAATTTGCGAATGCGAATGCGAATGCGAATATGGAAAAAGGATGCGAATATTCGCGAATGCGAATGCGAATGCGAATATTCGTTACATCACTAGTAGGTACGTGTGTGTGTTTGTCGGAAAAAACCCGACTTCAATATCGATGTGTAAATAATATAACAAAAGTTATGAGCGTAACACATAAAAACAACAGCAAATAATTGAATTGGGGACCTTATCATTTGTTGAAGTCGGTTTTGACGTGACAACGTCTTATAAATTGGTTTGCCGGGTGGCACTTCAAGAAACTGCGTTAGTAGCTCCGCTCACGTTATGCGCTTACAATGAGAGCGAGTGAGAGGCACGCGTCCCTTCCACTCGGGCATGGTTAGCCCACCTAAGAGCGAGAGAGACAGACATAAAAAGTGAAAGGCACGCGTCCCTTCCTCCTTAACATTACTTATGGTAGCTACGGCGTACACACGTTGGCGTGTTTCAGAAAATGGTACAGCGCCATCTCTGGAGAAGTAGAGTAATCTCGTTTGTTACCTCACTTAGTTGTGACTAATGGTTAATGGTCTAACGGTTAGCAGCGCTAGATGGCGAATGGTGTTACAATGTTTTAAATATAATTCTTTGTATAAATAAATGTTTTAAATTGTTACTATTATTTCATCCTTCTTCCTACTATACGAATGAATATTCACATTAAAATTATTTTACCACTCAAAGTCGTTGTCACGTAAAACTTTCGCCCGTATACCGACTTTACAGGCAACCAATTTTTTAACCATCAACAGTAATGCTCTAACCGAAATTATGTTTAAAACCTTCAATACAAACTCGTAGCGAAATATTGAAGTGTTAACAATGTGTTGCAACTATTTGCGTAGCCATCCTCCCGTTATATAAGGCAGACGGAGCGTAATTAATGCGTGTTTTTCCACGCCGATATCCAGCAATATTCCACGTCCTACTTTGGTTATTGAAACGACATTGGAAAATGGCGTCCTACGCGCTGACTATATTATAAAAACACGCCAAGTTCTTTTTCGTAATACTTTTATACGTCGAGGTGATAAGTCGCACTGATAGCTCACTGAGTTTTAACGTTGAATTCCTGAAGGAAGGCCTGGGTGTAAATTAAAAATAAATGAGGGTTTAATCTTTTTATAAGTGAAAAAGATATGATAAAAAAAACTTATTAACGCTGGGAATTGAACCCTGGACGCTTGATCAGCGATTCGACATGTTAACCATAGCGCCATTCAGGTCGTCATGCCAACCTTCCGTCCCTGTGGTTAAGATTCATTGCAGATTAATGGCGAGAATTTAAAATGCTGCAATGTTACTTTTGTTTACAAGCTAAATTCAACTGTCACCTATGATAATAAATATCGCTAATTTTTTTGACAGGAGTAGCAAATCCATATTCTCTGTGACTCAACACATACGCTAAACATGGGTAATGATTACAAGTTTTAAAAATGACTTAGTTCTTTTTCCATGAGTCACTTTATCATACTTTTATTACTAAACTATACTCAATACTTTAGCCAGGGTATAGTGTACAATAGTATAGTTACTTCCACAGCTCAACCTCCAATAAATGAATTCAGTTTTTCGCCTGTGACTGTGGATGAGATGCGCAAAATAATAATTTCCATCAAATCGAATGCAGTGGGGTACGACGGTGTCGGAAGGACGATGGTATTGCCTATACTCAAATTCCTACTTCCAGCTATAGCTGATATCATAAACTATTCGCTTCAAACAGGGGAATTTCCTAAACTTTGGCTTAAAGCTTTGGTTATCCCGATTCCTAAAACAGCTAACCCCTCTGAAGTAAACGAGTATAGGCCTATCTCTCTGTTGCCCTACTTATCAAAGGTATTAGAGGCAGTTGTGCACAACCAACTCTCCGCACATATTTACAAGCACAACTTGCTTAGCCCCCTACAGTCGGGTTTCAGACCAGGGCACAGTACCACCACTGCGCTTTTAAAAGTCACTGAGGACATCCGGGATAGCATGGAGAATAGAATGGTCACCGTGCTGGTCCTAATCGACTTCTCTAATGCCTTTAACATGGTAGACCATGATGTTCTTCTTGCTATCTTGGATCGTTTGTGCATCTCTTCTACTGTCCAGGCATGGTTCTCCTCATATCTTCGGGGCCGTCAGCAGGCAGTCAAGTGCGATGGGGCTATATCTGTTTGGAGTAGTCTCTCCTCTGGGGTGCCTCAAGGCGGTATCCTCTCACCTTTATTGTTCTCTGTCTTTATTAACTCCCTCACATCCTTCCTTGGCTGCTCTTACCATCTTTACGCAGATGACCTTCAAATATATACCCCTGCTGACGTTGTTGATATCAATCAAGCTATCGACAGAATTAATCTGGACTTGGCCAATGTCAGTTTGTGGTCGCAAAAGTATGGTATCAAAGTTAACCCAGCCAAATGCCAGTCTATAGTAGTTGGTAGTACACGGCAGTTAACTAAGATCGATCTTGCCTCTGTGACGCCTGTCATGTATGATGGTACCATAATCCCCTTTCATTCTCACGTCAAGGATCTTGGTATTTACATCGATAGCTCGCTTAGCTGGAGCACACAGGTAAGTGAAGTCTGCCGTTCCGTCACTGCCACGCTAACATTCCTTAATCGCTTGAAAAATTTCTTGCCCATCAAGACCAAAATCTATTTAGTACAAGCGCTGATATTCCCGATCATCGATTATGGTGATGTGTGTTACACTGATATCAGTGAGACTCTCCTCGCCAAACTGGACCGCCTCATAAACAATGCTGTTCGCTTTGTTTTCTGCCTTCGCAAATTTGATCATGTTTCCACCTATCGTCTTAAGCTTAAATGGCTTCATATCCGAGAGCGACGGCAGATAAGATTGCTTTCTACCCTTTCCTCTATCCTTTTTGACTCCCGTGTTCCCGACTATTTGAAATCCAGATTCCAATATCTTCATTCCTCCCATGATCGGCAGCTTCGGTCTTCTGACTCGCTTCTCCTTTCCATCCCTCTACATCACTCTGGCTTTGTATCCAATTCCTTCGCGGTCCAAGCTGCTCGACTATGGAATACTCTCCCCGATAGCCTGAGAAAGCCGGTGGATAGGTTTAAGCTGAAGAAGAACCTACTGGTGCACCTGACAGAACGTCGCAACAACCTTTAATTAGTAGTTTTTATGTTTGTCATTGTTTATATTCATAGTAGGTATATGTATGTATGTATATATATATATATTTATATGTATGTATGTATGTATGTATTATATGTTAATTTATATATGTATATTTTATGTAAGTATGTATGCAGATATATCATTATTAAATACTATCTGCTTTATCCAGTTTAAAACCGCTATTCGTGTTTTCTCTATTTGGCCTAATGGTTAGCTGGTAGAGAATGCAACTTGCATTAAGCTCGCCATTTGTACCTTAATATATTAATATATTGTGGTCAATAAAGCTTTAAATAAATAAATAAATAAATAGTTGTAAAAGGTCTTGTAACTTGGCGATCAACTGCCGTGCAACCAGAAACGCTCCACAATAACCCTCCAACTTGTTTACACTGACCGCGTCCATTTTAATTTCTCGAGACGATGTCTTTTATTATCTTCAATGACAAGACTGTTAAAACTTTTTCTTTCCTTTTACAAGTATTAGGTATTCTACAAGGGACTTACGCTTTTGTTAAATTGAAGGCACATAAAAAATTATATGTACTAAAAGAACTGATATTTTTCTCTATTCTACCACTGACAATTCAGTAAGTTCATTAAAATTTGTAACAGCACAGTTGAAATAATTTTATTCGGAATTTCTTTTTCATAGCAACCTTTTTCATAACACTGGTTACCAAGTATATGAATTAAAGAATAATAAATTATTTGATATAATCACAAATTTTGCATAGTCAAATACAAACAATGTAAAATTTCTCACTCATCCGTGCAAGCTTTGTTTTACAAACAGCAAGTTTTCTCTCACTTATTAACATTATTGACAATTTCGTCACCTAACAATACGAGACAGGTACGAACTTGGTGTAATTTAACCAATGCGAAGTCTCAATTAGTTACCAGTTGTCATACGCTGTGTTCTCCGCAGTGCCACAGACCGAACACACCAAGGTAATTTTACTTAATTGGAAGCTTGGTGTACGTCGAAACATGGGCTGAATTACAAAGTGGCTCTCCCGAATGCTCAATTTTCATAGTAGGTACGTAGGTATAGGAAGTTCGAATTTCCAGCACTGACATGGAGAATTGTTTTGAATTCTCTAATAATTCTGATTTGTGGCTTTTGAGTTTTAATCTGTCTCCAATGGGAAGGGTATAATGTCATATTGCACCACGCTGGCCAAGTGTCGATTGGCAGGCAGTATTCAAATATTTGAGGCTATAATGGAGAACTGTGGGTGCAGGATTCCTCTAAAAGGATTCTTTCACTGAATCGAGACATAATGAAAATCAATAGGCATTTGATTTAATACATTTTTAAAACAGTCATGTTCCGGGATCCAAAATTCTAATGACTTGGCTATTATTATGCGATAGATGTTTTTTCTCGGGTGATTGATTTAAGTGATTGCTTATTGTACTATCTGTAATACTCGCGATATAAAGAAACCCACTGCAAGGGTAAACGTGTACTATCGTTTATTTATTAGCTTTTGAACACTTCACGTTTCAAACGTCCTCAATAATGAAAACAAATCCAAAACGGCAATGTCAGAAATACTGCACTAAATTTTCAAATGACGATAACAGTAAAGGAAAACTCGCTTAGAAATTCCGACAAGCTTACATAGATTTTTTGCAATACCTGAATAGCAGACAGACATAAGTGATCGTATTATGTAATCCGATTCCCTTTTGCCGTACAGATCACTTAAAAAAGACGCGCTAAAAATTACCCGTCTCGACTGGCGCACTCTGGCATAATGCATTTACGAATTCATAACCCAATATTGTGCTCGACTTTGCCTTTGATCCAGTTTTTCACTAATAAATCGCTCTAAAATTTGCGGACCATCGAATTTTTTTTGCAGTTGAAATTGCTGTGAAATTTTCTATCCTTGCTTTAACTTTGATATTTTATTACACTAGGCTTTAATCTGAATGAACGATATATTTATTATATTATGTTTTAAATAACTTACCACTCTTAAATTGTGTGAGGGCCTGTGTGTGTGTATGCGTATGCACATTTACGTTCGCATACCATTCCTACCGTGTAATAATTGTTTTAAGAACAATTGTGTTCCGGATAGGAAGGTGTGGAGCCGGTTACACTTTTTTAGAGGCGACCATCTCAGTCCTCAGGGGTAGCAACGCATCTGTGACCGAATTAGAACGAGACTCATTGAGTCCAGTTCTGGATCGGTCACAGTTGTCATGGGTGGCAGCGGAAGGTGGTGCTGCATGCTCGTTTGCTATCTTAATGCCATAAAAAAAAGCAATAGATAGTAAAAAGCTGTTGTCGTCAGTCTATTTCAGAATACCCACATTTTCATTTATTAATAGCAAAGGACTGCCCAAATCACAACGATCCGATTCCGAACCAGCTAAATCGAATGCATCCAATTATGATCTTTATATCTTGGTCCTACGGTTCAATTTCGATTTTTTACTTTACGTTTGGTCGGAATTGGTCAAGAGTAGGCGGCGAATAGTAGGTATGTCGTTCAAGTATTCAATCAAAATTCAACAGTAATGACCAAGACATAAAGATCACAATTGAATGCTTTCGTTTTAGTTGGTTCGTTACCGCGTCGTTGTAATGTGGGCAGTGCTTATGTTTCCATGGAAATGTCCGATGAGTGATGTTCACGTGCGACGGTGACCACTTGCTAAAAATTAGCTCGTGGTTTCAATTACCGACTATTTTAATAATTATATTTATAAACATAAAAAATGCTTCTACATGCACAACTGCCAAGCCTAAATAAGTCGCTATTTTACATATAAAACGAACTAAATTCATAAATTTACCACATATACTTCATCAAAGCCACGCATAACTGTCCCACCGCTGGGTTTCCTTTCAAAGCGAGAGAGTTACAGGCCATCTTTAATATCCTACTCGTATATAACTCAAAGGAGACTAACTGACATAGTGATCTATCAACGCACAGCCCAAACCACTGGACGGATCGGGCTGAAATTTGGCATGCAGGTAGATGTTATGACGTAGGCATCCGCTAAGAAAGGATTTTTTAAAATTCATCCCCAAAAGGAGTGAAATAGGGGGGTGAAGTTTAAACGAATTCCACGCGGGCGAAGCCGCGGGCGGAAGCTAGTAATCGTATATAACATTCCAACATATAGTCCTAGTTACAAATTCGTAATACCAAGCCGGTGAGTACAATAGGCTTACGCGAACAAAAACCATCCAAGTTGGATTTCGAAAAATGTAAAACCTATTTAATTACTTCGTATCTAAAATCTATTCAGTGTTTCCCGTTTAAGCTTTTACGATAGAGTCCAGTTTAATTCTAATTTAATCAATTCTAATAATATAAAACTGAAGAGTTTGTTTGTTTGAACGCGCTAATCTCAGGAACTGTGAATTTAAATTATTAATTTAATTTAACGATTAATCTAACCTAGGTTTGAATAGAAAAAATATTTTTGTGTTGAATAGTCCATTTATTGAGGAAGGCTATAGGCCATACGTATATAACAATATCACACTACGACCAATAGGAGCGGAGCAACATGTTTCTCGAGGCGAAATGGGGGCGTTTAGTCAAAAATCTGTATGGCAGATACCGTGACTGAGTGCTTGTGTAATGATTCACTGATTGAAGCTATTAGTAATTGATTTAATCTCCATGTTGATATTAAAGGTAATTAATAGTAATTAAATGTACGAGTGAAAAAAACTCTTTCGTTACTTACTGAGTGAGTGAATGACAAAGCATAGCCGGAAGTACAACAAGTTGAAAGGATTTTTCGAAATTCCCAGGGGATAAAAACTGTAAATAGCAAATTTAAAAATCCCTCGACATTTGTACAGCCCATCTAGTACACCTACTGCAAGTGAGTTGTAATAAAATAATATTGCAATTTAATTGCCTTTCCTCCGTCAAATCAAATGGATCACTTTAATTAAGTATTCACTGCACCAATTCAAGGTCAAACAATTAACATCCCAGCCCTCTTTATTGGGTTAAAATGGGGAATAAACTAAAAAAATAATTAATCAATGGATGTATTTGATCTGTGAAGTTTCAAGTAATCCTAGTGAGCACTTAGAAAGGATTTTGGAAATAAATAGTGGTGAAAAATATCATCATTTTTCAAAAATCGCAAAGTACATAATACATTTCTAATAAATCATTCTAGTATCTACCCAAAAGAATAACGATACAAGTACCTACCAAATAATAATAATAATCTCCGCCCAAACCATTACTTAGTTTCGGTCTACTTACTTCAGTATTATCCCCCAAACTCCCCTAAGCCTTAAGGTCTGCGCACATAACAATGACTCCACGCCAACACGGTTACGGAGCAACTCAAATGTAAGCATTCAATTATGATCCTTATATCTTAGGCATTACGGTTGAATTTCGAGTGTGAACGGCGTCGGTGAGCAGTGCGTGGGGAGTAGTCCACGTTTTCAAGTGTTCACTCGAAATTCAACCGTAACGTCCGAGATATTAGGATCTTTATTGAATGCTTACATTTGAGTGGCTCCGTAACCGCGTTGGCGTGGAGTCGTTATAATGTGCGCAGACCTTTAATCGTAAGGGAGTGGAAAGATCCAAATTAGTTCTTAAAAAGTTGGTTACTGTTGCGCGTACAAAAAATATGACTAAGAAGTACTATTGACTTTAAATAAATAGATAACGACAAACACCCTACAATTAGATTTTCTTTTGACGTGGTATGATAACCACTTTGCCGTACCGTACAATTCAAATTTTACCG
This sequence comes from Hesperia comma, assembly GCA_905404135.1. Lineage (NCBI taxonomy): Eukaryota > Metazoa > Arthropoda > Insecta > Lepidoptera > Hesperiidae > Hesperia > Hesperia comma. Next base: position 2,585,868 of record FR990019.1, read on the forward strand.
AACGTACAAACAGAGCCTCGGTACTGCTAATTTGTAAATGCTATGATGATTCGTCATGAGAGTTAGACACTTCTCAAACAACGCTATTTGCAAGCGACTCGGATCTTGTCAATGTATGAAAGCGACGCGTCTACGATGCGTCTCCTGTCAGTGAGAAGTGTCAGATACAGCGAATTTTGGATTGCGTTGCAGTCGCGTAGCTAATAAATAGCGTAGTGTGAGAAGTGCCTTAGTTTTCAAATTTTGTAGATCGTGTAACTACATATAGGTTGACCAGAAATATAAAAAACCTCGCCATATTGCGGTAAATTCATGGAACTAATTTGTTTTTCTGGCAACGCTTAGTTTCTAAACGTCAAACGTAAATTAATTGTCAGTGGGTTTGAATGTCACAGTTTGTCTAATGTTTGTCTTTTTACTTTGAGTGTCTTTTTTGTGCTAAAATGACAAAAACTGTTCATATTCGTGAAAGAAAAGTGGCTTTCTATGTGATAAAATAACATTTCGTGTAAAATAACATTTGTTTCCTTAAATAACATTTCGGACATAGTTGTCAAAATGACAATAATAACATGAGCGTTACTATAGTTACTGTTGTCAGTTGGTTGTCAGTGCTGTTGCCATATAAAAGGAAACTTTAGCGCCCTCATGACAGGTTTTCTATTTTTCTGGTCAAGCATAAATAGTGACACAATCCGTACATAAAATGTGTCAAACATTCAAACGAGACGCTATCGAAGCCTTTATAAATAGGCAGAATGTGAAGAATTCATAAAATGAGCCCCAAAACAAAGTTTTATGCCATTTATTTCAACAAAGACAAATACAGCTTTCAACAGGCTTTAGGGCGGCTAACTGGCAGTTAAGTCAAAAACAACGGATCGCATCGACTGGGTGTGTTGCGGTCGGCTAAACTTTTACATTACATAGTGCTTCATTTCCGGAACAAAACAATGCTCCTGTTCTGAACAAACCTCGTGTTAATTTTCCACTGAAACTGGTGCTAAAAATTTACGAAACGTTAGTTTAGCGACGCTGAAACGTTGGAGTGAAATAGGAGACGTGCTATTTGACAACATTGCACGTGTAAAACATAGGGCCTTATTAATAAACGCAGCTTAAAGTAACTCGAGGTTTAAATTTCTTTGTTCCTGTCATGTCATTCTGGAAAGTCAAAGGTTAGAAAAAGACAAAAAAATTAACCCTGGAATACTTTAAGACGCGTTAAGGCCCGTAGGTAACAAATAAAATCCGAATGGCAATAAAAGTAAAAAGGCTGTTAAATAAATTAATTGCGCATTATAAGGGATGATTAAAAATTACCTACTATTCAAATGTCGCTTAAATTGAAAAAACTCCAGCATGAGAATATTAAAGTTAATAGGTGAACACATAAAATATGTATACAGTCAAATTGAGAACTGTTGTTATTAAATGAAAATTGGGCAGATTTACTTTGCAACACTTTGATTTATTTTAAAATATTAAAATTACACTTTTTGTACTAGTGAAGTCACAGAGCAGAGAGAGAGAGCCGGAAACATGCATAGACTAATAACATTATTGACATTATGATGAGCACAGATTAGGCATAAATTTATATTACAACACTCCTCCTAAATTAATGCCTACTAACATTTACAATTAAACAAAAATAAAATTAAGAGAAACAATAATTATACAATTAAGTATGCTCTACTACATGGCAAGATTTAACTCCAATTTTATCTCTTAAATAACAAAATTTAATTTTACACAGAGGTTTGGTAAAAATATCTGCATACTGCTCATCACTGCACACATAGTTCAGATCAATAATTTTAGCATAATATTTTTCTTTAATAAAATGAAACTTAATATCTATATGTTTGCACCGCTTGTGAAAATTAAAGTTTTTAATAACACTGATAGCACTTTGGTTATCCAAGTTCAAACACACAGATTTTTGCTTAAACACACCAATATCAGATAACAATTGTTTAATCCACATAGCCTCTTTGGTGGCAGCACAGGCCGCCATAAATTCTGCTTCAGTGGTAGAGAGGGCCACTGTTTGTTGTCTTTGACTGGCCCAGGTCACTGCTGCTCCATTTTTGGTAAAAACATACCCTGTCACTGATCTCCTTGTACTAGGGTCATTGGCAAAGTCTGCATCACTATAGCCTGTTACTATGTTAGGTTCAGACACTGATGAGTAGCAAAGACCAAACTCCTTTGTGTCTTTTAAATATTTAAAAATCTTCTTGACAGCTTTCCAGTGACTCTCATTGTAAGAATTTAAAAATCGACTCACCAGGCTTACTGCATAAGATATATCTGGTCGGCTTACTGTAGCTAGGTGCATCAATGAACCCACTGCCTCTCGGTAAGGAATGTTCTTTTCAGTCTCTCCTCCTTCTTTTTCCAATTTAGTGTGGGGGTCAACTGGAATGCTGTTAGGGTTACAATCAGTGAGATTAAATTTATTTAACAACTTTTCAATATAAGTTGACTGGTGAATAAAAATATATTTATCACATTTGTCTATCTCCATACCAACAAAATTTCTGAGTGGACAAGTTTTCACTTCAAAGACTGTCTGTAAATCATTAATTAGCTCCTGTAATGATGAAGTATCTTGTGAAAATATAAGTCCATCGTCAACATATAGACACAGGTAACATTTAGCTCCATTTATAGTACCAACATACACACATTGATCAGCTTTACTATTTATCAACCCAAACTTCTTTAAAACAGCATCAAATTTAGAGTTCCAACATCGGGGAGCCTGTTTTAAACCATATAATGATTTATTGAGTTTACATACCTTATTAGTTTCACAGGTTAAACCCTCAGGTATTGTCATGTATATGTCTTCCTCAAGCTCGCTGTACAGAAAAGCTGTTTTAATATCTAATTGAATTATTTGAAGATTGCTTTGGGCAGCCTCTGAAAGTAAAAGACGTATGGAGTCATACCTGACTGTTGGAGCATATGTCTCTTGGTAATCAATACCCTTTGTTTGTGAGTAGCCTTTCGCACAAAGCCGAGACTTGTAATGTGGACCTGAAGGACCTTCTTTTATGCGAAACACCCACTTACAACCAATGACTTGCATATTGGGAGTTTTATCTATTACTGTCCAAGTGTTATTTTGTTGATGAGCATCCAGCTCTTCTTGTATGGATTTTATCCATTTTGGGGCATCAACAGAGTTAACTGCTTCTTCATAGCTTTCAGGTACATGACTTCCTAATAATTGTTCATCAAAGCACAGGTAAGAACTTTCTTGTTTTTGAGTATTCATGCACTGTCTTCTTGTTCTAACTGTTATTTTTGTTTCAGGTGAAGAATCTATGCTTTCATCGGGGATATACTCATTATCTGATTGTGACATACTTCCAACTACGGTGTCAAATGAGTCATCACTAGAAATTTCTTCCACCTTTTTAATTTCCTTACTGTTGTCATGTGTGGTTAATTCAATAGGCACATAATCTCTTTTCACCGTTGACTCTAAAAATACTGCATCTCTGCTTTTTATAGCTTTTCTTGAATTAGGTATGATTAATCGATAGCCTTTTGAGTTTTCACAATAACCAATGAAAATTAATTTTTGAGATTTTGAATCTAATTTCTTTCTCTTTTCTTTTGGTAAATGAACCATCGCCTCACAGCCAAATGTGCGCATGTGACTTACATTGGGTTTCCTACCAGTCCACATCTCTTCTGGAGTTTTATAAGAAAGAGATCTAGTAGGGGAGCGATTTATAATGTAAGCAGCTGTATGGATAGCTTCAGCCCAATATATTTTCGGTAAGTTAGCATTTAACATCATACATCTTGCTCTTTCTATCAGGGTTCTATTCATACGTTCAGCTGTTCCGTTTTGCTCTGGTGTGTAGGGCGTGGTCGTTTGATGTATTATTCCAGCACCTTTGAGAAAGTTAGAAAAATTTTCATTCACATATTCCAGTCCATTATCAGATCTGAGAATTTTGATACTTCTGTTCAACTGATTCTCAACTTGTTTCTTGAATTCTTTGAACTTCTCTAGGACTTCAGATTTGTTATACATAGTATACACAAATACTTTCTTTGAGTAATCATCGAGAAACGTTACAAAATATCTGGCTTTGCCTAAAGATTGAGTCTCCATCGGTCCGCAAACATCAGAGTGTATCAATTCAAGTAAGTCATTACTCTGAGATCCTTGACTCTTGAATGGCAGACGTGTTTGTTTTCCTTCCTGACACGTAATACACTTAACATTCTCTTTAACTTGCTTTAAGTTTAGATCTGCGGTATTCTCAGTTAATTTCTTCATACTTTGGAAATTAAGATGACCCATCCTCTGGTGCCACAGGTAAGTATCTTGCTCAATAACATCTGATATGCATGCGTAGCCAGTAGGCATGTTCAGCCTGTACATATTATTTATTAAGCTTGCGGTTGCCACTATGACATTCTTTCTATTGAGAATAACACAACCATTCTTATTAAATTTTACTTGGCCACCATTATTAATAATTTGACTTACTGATAGCAAGTTTGTAGCGAGTTCAGGTACATGCAATACATTTGTAAATAATATTTCACTTTGTTGGCCTCTATCATCACAAACACATAAGCTTATTTTTCCTGAGCTTTTAACATGCATTGTTTTGTTATTTGCAACCTTAATGCTTTTTATATCTGAAGCTTTTTCTTCCAGAAACAAATTGCTGTGCTTGGTCATATGTACAGAAGCGCCGGAATCAACATACCATGCATCTGAGTATTCAGGAGAAGCAATAAAGACAGCGGCATAGGATGAACTGTTGTATTTATTTGTATTCTTCTGATCCTTACTTGATTTTGTCGATTTACACTCAGGACTCTTATGACCATATTTGTTGCAGGTATAGCAGCGAGGGCCTTTAGTGTTTCTTTTATATTTATTGTTAAACTTCTGACTTGCAGCAAAAGCCGATGAATCTGATTGCTTAACATCTTGTAACAATTTAGACTTAACTGCATCGGAAGTTATCTTCATGCCTGAACTTTCTATTGCTATTATCATAGGCTGGTAACTTTCAGGCAGACCGGAGAGCAAAAGCGTTCCTAGCCACTCATCATCTACATGAAAGCCTATGTTCCTCAACTTGTGAGCCGTACTTATTATTTTACTCACGTACTCCTCTATGCTTAGACTTCCAGCTAGTGTAGTATTGCATAAGTCTCGCAGTAGACCAACTCGGCGTGTTAGCCCGGAGTCATCAAAAGCGCGAGATAAATTATCCCAGACTTCTTTCGCAGTACTCGCTTCCTGTATATGAATATAATTCACGGGATCTACAAGAAGTATTATCTTCGATCTGGCTTTAGTGTCACGCTTTTTGTCAATTAAGCTTGAATCTTTGCATTCCACACAGTCCCATAACTCCTCATGCTGTAAATATGTTTTAACAGCAAAGCGCCATGTAGCATAATTATCACGGCCCGTTAATTTCTCAATTAATGTTGTATAATTATATCGGAGAACAACTTCAATTTGCTTCTTCAAACTGAGCACGTTGCGTTCGGAGGTTAGGTCTATATGACAATTGCGTTTTACGTAAAGTTTGTCGAAGTTATGCACTGATTTCATTTATCGGACTTTCTGGGCCCATAACCTGTTGTTATTAAATGAAAATTGGGCAGATTTACTTTGCAACACTTTGATTTATTTTAAAATATTAAAATTACACTTTTTGTACTAGTGAAGTCACAGAGCAGAGAGAGAGAGCCGGAAACATGCATAGACTAATAACATTATTGACATTATGATGAGCACAGATTAGGCATAAATTTATATTACAACAAGAACGACGAGAATTGAACGACGATTTAAATTTAATAGTAAAATACCACAACCTAACCGAACGCTAGTAAACAGACTCAATAAATCCAAGAAACACTCTTCCCATTAACATCTAATATCAGAACACTTTCACTGGAAATAACTTCGATCAACAAATACCAACTAGATATCGGCCGAGTGCTAGAAAATCATCTACAAAAATAAGATCCCATTTCATATGACAGCTCTTATTTTCTTTCATGACGAATGATTGTTAGTATAAAATGATGTTTTCGTAATATTTGGGACTTTATTGCTGAATTACATTACATAGTAATTGTAATTGAAAGTATAACTGATGCCTCAGTTCGTTAGTAAACAGATAAAACTTTTAAAACAGGTTTTTAGCTTCGATTTTGTAAGTGAAAATCGATGTAAATAGATCTATGTAGGTGAACCATTGTCTAATTGGTTTTGTTGATCGAAAGAAAATAAGTATTGTAGTCTTTAGTTTGCTGAATATTATGTATTTTTATGTTCGTGCAAACTTTACCCTACAGTTCGTGGAGATTATAACCTGTACATGTCTATTGGTCCCATTAAGATGTTTTTATAAATTCTCTGTTGTCTATTTGACTAACTTCTATCGAAAAAATTGTAAAAATCAACACTTTACTCGTGAAACATACTGTCAAAGCCTTTATAGCTCTCAAGCACGGACATTAAATAGACGCTTCGTATTATGAGATACCGCATCGTAATAACACTGATACAACGACAGCGGAATCGATTTCACCCCGATTCTAAATCGATTCGATTCCGATTGGAACGATTACACCTACAACGATTACTGTTACACCTTCATTGTCGACGATTGTTATTGCCTGTTTATTGCTATTCAGACAGCTTTTGGATACGAATAAGATCGTAATTTGTAATGGCTTCTTTTGATGTGCGGCCTTTGTACCAGCGACGAGTGTTATCTCAACATGCCATACATGTTTGAATCGCTTGTAACAATATGGTCGGGTGGCACCCAATTTCAATGTGTTTATTATCGTATAATGATTCCGGATAAATTTCGAGGGTTTCTTTTCATCACAAATACCAACATAATACGTTATGATATGAAGAGCGATGCGCTGGTATGGGCTATAATTCAGCTGATAATAATTATGTGTATTTTATTATTATTCCTTTGATTACTAAATACTGATGAATAATTATAGGAAAGTGTTTTTACAAAATTCAACAAAAACAATTTACACACATTTTAATTTTTTCATCATTACCGTTAATGGATATTTGAGCTAATTTTATAATAATTTACTTCCGTCTTTTTAATTCTGAAATTGATTTTTATTTGTTCATAAATAATTCCAATTTAATAAAATCAAACCCGGATTAAAAAAAGCTGTTATCTCTCTATTGAAAACTGAACGTCGAAGAACTGAATTTAGCATTGGATTTATTTTAAATGAAATCTAAATTAGTCAAATCCAGTCATCAAACATCAAACAGATAAATTGAAAAACTAGTAAACTGATTGGTTTCAAATTTGGCGAACGTGTGCGCAACTTGAATGAAAAATAATAGCATCACAAAAATTGGACATTTGGGAAATACAAAGTTTATTGGAAAGCCATTTTCCTGATTTAATTTGATTGAAAGTCTTTAGCCATAATAATTCAATTCAATTTACAAATGCATTTAATTACGGAAGGAGCCTGTTACGCTGGATATAAATTATAAGTACCAATTAATTGTTATTACCTTTTACATATAAGTGATAATTGAATAAACCAGATGTACGAGTATAATACATGTTTCCACGTATGTATGTGTGACGTGGAAAAACATCTCATTCCCATGGGAAGATCGATGGTATTTTGTTAGTTGCTAGACGTTTAGTTCCGGATGTTGTTAATAGATGGCGTTAGTAAAATTCATTTGCAAGTTCTGAATCACGCTATCAAATACTACACGTAATTTACTTAAGCCATAGGCAAATGTGATATGATATGAAACATACTGATGGAACATACTGATGTTCCAGTATGTTCCAGTATATCATATTTATAGGCTACTTTTTAGCCGAGATTCCTACGGGAGCGGGACCTACGCGGCTGTTACCTACGGGTCCCGAAGCGAAGCGCGGGCGGTTCTCTAGTATATTATCTTTCATGCAATTAATCCTGTTTTTTTTTTTCAAATCAAATCAAATCAAATCAAAAGGAGAATGGGCACTTTTGTATGGGGTGCGTACCAACCCTTGTAACAAGTTGCGACTTGTATAAACATGTTGTCCTGGGACTGTTATATGGTATGCATACAAACATATTTAATAACTGAATGCAGGTAAAGAATTATTTGCATTCCAATGTTTTAAAAGTTTTGTAATAATTAAGCCCTATTTTAGGGTTTCAATGAAATAAAAATATGTGTTACACACATGAAGCAAAAAAATATAGATAGGAGACGGCCTAAGCAACTGTGCACTGTGACTCAACTAGGTCCTGACGTCATCATCACAGTAGACGTGGCCTAAAGTCAGTTTACCGTCGGCGCCCGTCCTGTGCACAACGTTATGGACGTTTACATTTTCAAAGAAAAGGATGAAGTGCTGTCTACTCGACATTAGATGGCGACACTTTTCTTATATTTTGAGTCCGTCCCTGTTATATACTACATTTATTGACATCTAGTGTGAGATAGTGAAACTACATAGTAAAATCGATATACAACGAAGCGAGTAGTTTTGCTATTGACCGTTACGCCCGGGATACACGAGGCTAGTTTTTCAAGCTAGGATAGCAAGCTAGTGTCAGTAAGCTAGCAAGCTAGTACTTCTGGCTTCGTGTAGACAAAACTAGCTTCATTTATAAGTTATATTTTTTATGAAGCTTGAAGCCAGAAGTACTAGCTTGCTAGCTTACTGACACTAGCTTGCTATCCTAGCTTGAAAAACTAGCCTCGTGTATCTCGGGCATTAGATGGAAAATAAACAAGTGGGCGGATGGTGGGCGGGATCTAACACCCCCTCGCCCCACAAAGTGTCACGCGTTCTTTCTTAGGGAAATCTACATACAACGTCTCCTCTCTATATTTGCTTCATGGTTACACATGATTTATTAAGTTTTTTTGTTAGTGTTATTACTCGTATATAAGTCGTTTACATATCTGTAACCATACCTAAGGTAAATAAAATTACGTAAAAGAAAAATTCTCCAGCCAATAGTATACAAATTCATTAACTAGAATTGATTTTAATAAATCTCTGATTTACTACGATACAAACTTTTTTTATTAAAATACTACCCTTCCTGAACATTTTGGCATTGGCAAGTTGACTTTTGTATCGACGATATACACAGCGCAGTCACACAACGAACGAACGATCGTGCACGACTGAGTAGTCAGCCACAACTCACTTGACGATATCGAGAAACAACGTGACAGGGTTAATTAGCCAATCATAAAGCACATTATACTCGTATTAGACAATAGCTGCGGGTAGAAGTTTATTTACCTCTACCCGCAGCTATACAATTTAGCTGCGCGGGACCATCGACTGGTGAGTGCGGGGCGAAGGGGAGTGAGGTAGCGGCGCGGTGCGGTGCATAAATGCGAGATTACGAAGCGCGCTAACGTGCTGAATTGCATGATAGCGCGCATCATAGAATAGGCTATATCTTTTTTCCTGCACTAGATCCAGACTTGCTGCCATACAAAAAGTTTTAGTACTTTTTAAGACCTTTTTAATGACATACATCATAAAGTGTTACAATACTTGGTACGAAACCGCCCATTCTCCTTTGATTTGATTTGTGTTTTTTGAATACAATGTATTAGAACAAATTGAAGCGGAGACAAACAAGCGATGCGAACTCACAAAAACAGGCTCGTTAAACGGAAGCGATTTGAAGAGCTTATGTACGATCAATCGCTTTGTCTACTGACAAAGACTTATACTGAAACGTGGTCTTTGAATTTATAGACAACTAGTTTACCCGCGGCTCCGCCCGTAGAATTCGAAACTCGATTAAAATTGTTAAAAAAATAAACTATTTGCAATCTCCAAGAAAACCTGAAAATTTAATTTTAATTTTATTTTGTAATTTGATGTCTTGTTTTCATGCTGTCGTTGCCTATAATTATTCTAGCCCTTATCTGTTTTTTTTGTAATGTTTATTTACCAATTATAATTGCGTATAGAATAGATGATGATGTTACCATTAGTTAGCAGTCGTTAAGCCATGTGGGAAGACTTCGGCAACTTTTAACTTCCAACACTTGGATGGGCTACTAACCACTACTCCAATAATCACTAGAGCAACAAGGTGTAAAGTATATTCCAGGCCTTCTCATACATACAGAGTGTGACAATGAATTTGAAGCGTTATTTACTCATTTATTTTTCAGTAATTGATAGCGTTGCCATCCACAGAAAAGGAGTAACAATTTTGAAACTAGAATATTTGTACACACTTTCGCTGTAGTTTGTCAATCGAGAGGAAAAAGCCAAACGAAATTTATCCCGTAAAATAGGATGGCTTTATTCAAGCTCTCAACCAGTCGTTGGTTTTATGTTATTCAGCAACTATTAATTGCTTTTTTCCTCCTTTGTAATATTCGGAATAACGAATGCTTAATGTTTGCTAAGAAAATTTTTGGAACGAAAATAAATGAGACGAAATAAAGAGAAATCCCTTTGTTTTTCATGCTCTGAGATTCACTGCTTGCAAATAAGACAGTCGAGAGAAATTGTTGGTTATTCATTTAGATCTCATGCAAGTTAAAACATATAAAAATTAAAAAACCTCGACGATTTGTATAGCCCCATCTGATACAGCGAGTGAACTTTAATAAAATCATTTATTAGAATTTCATTAATGTCAATTAGCTTTCCTCCATCGATAATATTGTTCACTGCAGGATATCTAGATGGCGCTGAAATGCCAAATACCTCACATCGTTTTGGCAAAGAGCTGGTATTATTCTAATTGTTGGACCAATTTCATCCAGGTCTAAGGAAAAAATCGCAGTGAAATCCGTTAATCCGTTTGAGAGATGTGGTGACCCTAACCATACCCTACAAAAACTTCAAATCAGGAAAACAACGTTAAATCAGAGAATAGTTCCCAATTTTCCACGGCGTTGATAATGGTCATCATCTTTAGAGCTGGGTTCAACAACTTGAATGATTAGTTAAACGGTGTGCTCTCCTATCTATTGTGTGTCCAATTTTGCCTTTAAATGCACATCATAATCAATGAGGATTATATTACATAATATGAGCGACTTTATAAAATGATGTAAGTAGATAGTAGGCAAACCTTGGTATTCTTCCATGACGTTGTAAAACATGACAACATAATTATCAAATTACAATTTATTTTACACGTGTAAAAATGTGTATATATTCGCTTTAATATAAAAAACTGGGAAGTGAATGTAATCAGTTCTTATTCCATCATGGATACTTGTGACATTCTTTAAACAGCCATTATGAATATGAAACTGATTTGAGAATGAATGATTATTAACAATGTAAGTTCTTTATATAATTAAATGTTAATTAAAGGTTCGTAATAAACCATTACAATTAATTTTCAAGCTCGATCCTGAATTTGATTCAATATTCATCGTACCAATTGAAATAATTTCCAATTAAATTTGATTCAGGGCTGGTCGTAATATCTTTACCATGTTCGTGGAGATCATAATAGAAATCTTTGATCAAGAAAAGTGATTTTTTATATGGTTAAATTGCATTGACAAAGCTATAATTTTCTAAACCAAAACTCAGATGTCTACATCCACACATAGAATTTAATCTTCCGCTATTCCATTCCAGAAAAAATACTTCCAAAAATTTGCCTAATTTAAAGTAATTTACTCACGCTTCCTCTCACGCATATTTTGCTTATTAACTTCAAGTAAATATCAAATTCCTCTAGTGGGATAATATAAAATAAAAAATGTAATCGCAATAATTTTATAATGAAAAATTATAGTTTAAAAAAACTAAAAAACACGCTTTTTATAGTTAACTGAACTAAAAAAATTGAAAATAAGTTTAAATAAATTTAAATTAAGAATAGTGTTAAAAATTTCAATAAATATGAATTAATAATAGTGTAAATAAAGAAAATATTTTATTTAAAAAAAAGCGTGGGGTGCTTTTTAAGATATTATCAAAATGACACCATGCACCCCACGCTTTTTTTTAAATAAAATATTTTCTTTATTTACACTATTATTAATTCATATTTATTGAAATTTTTAACACTATTCTTAATTTAAATTTATTTAAACTTATTTTCAATTTTTTTAGTTCAGTTAACTATAAAAAGCGTGTTTTTTAGTTTTTTTAAACTATAATTTATTTTCTCCTTTTTAGTTTTGTTTATTTATAATAGCTTGTTTTTATAATTTTAAACTATTATTTGGTCTCTATCGATCTATCGACTATTACTCCCGTAATAAATTAGAATTCAAATAAACAGAAGAACAACGCCATCTAGTAAAACGTAATGTACGCAGTCAATCTGAATACGGAGTTATAGCTAGTTGCCCGTAAATATGGGTAGATGGCAGTAGCAAATGGGTAGATGGCATTAGTGTGAGAGTAAAAAAAATTAAATTCTTATTTTGCATATTGAAAATTGGAATAATTTTATCAAAATAGTGTAATGTCATCGGAACTCGATAAATCTACAAAGTTTGAACGAAATCTGGCCGTTTAAAGTGGGTCAAAATCGCGCCCAAAGAAGTCGGTTACAAATAAAATTAACTTGTACGAGATCTACCACTATGACTCGGTTTTCACTTTTTTCGTCGGATTGGCTTGAAAAGCGGTGGGATCGACGCAGGGCAGTTGTACAAGCACAACGAAGTCGGTTTGGAAGAAATCGGATGATAAACTTGGAAGTTATAGGCTAGGGAAGGTGGAAATTAAAGAAGTTAGGAAAAACGCCTATTTTTAGGAAAATCCGCGATAGATTTGCGTGGAAAGGGTCTAGAAAATTAGGGATCAACTGTTTATAGGTGCGTTATGAATTTGAAGCAAAACGCCTGAGGGGCACGGAAGATATTAACAGAAATGTTACATACAAACATACAGGTGAAGTTAATAAAAGCGTGTTAAAAATATAAAAGCTTGTCTGAACTTTGAACGCCAGTTGCTTCTTTATCATCTTCCTTCTTTCTTCACCGACTAATCGTTAATTCTAATGTTGTTGCTGATGTTCATAGGCGACCGTAATCATTTACCATCAAATGACTATCCTGGCCGTTAATAATAATTATCATTACGTGATTTACGTGTATAACCGTTAGTAGTTTTTGGCAATAAAACGGTTGGTAACCCTATTATCTATGCTTACTAGATCAGCATTATTGATACCACACGAAACAGCTATGGAAAGTAACTTTTGAATGTACTGAAAGTATTATGTTTGACAAGATTTTATAGGTTGATACAAATAAAGGTATTCCTTAACTTGTTTTTATAATATAATATATGAAACAGCATGGTTTTAGTGGTGGTCGTAAACCTGATCTTCCTAACAAAGGTCGACAATAAAACATCAAAAGTGCGTTAACGACCAATAAAGTTGTGTTTACTGTATATCATTACACTGGGCGCCTGCGTTATAAACGAAAAGTGTTAAAGTTGATTACTTTTATTGGGTTACCTGTTATGGTCACTTTTAAATCATTCTGACGTATATATCTTATTTCTCTTTCTTATGTTAATGCCCGACAAAGAAGCAGACGAGGTGACCAATGGTAAGTGGTTAGCACGTCCGGTACAAGGACGGGGCACGCACGAGGGGAATCTTAGGCCGTTGTCACACAACGCTATTTATTAGCTATGCGACTTCGACGTTATCCACAGTTCGCCGACACTGACACTGTTCACTGACAGTATTGACGGACAGATTGTAAAAGGGGTAAACTCACAAGCAACGCATAGCATATCTGGACAAGATCCTAGGCGCTTGTGTGTGTAAACGGCCTTATACTAATATATTTAAACTGAAGAGTTTGTTTCTTTGAACGGGCTAAGCTCAGGAACTTATTTTTTTGTTGGATAGTTGATTTATCGAGGAATGCTTTAGATTTTATAACAATACGCTACGAACAACAGGAACGATGCAACAAGTTCCTCGATGCGAAGCGAGGGCGTCTACTAGTGAAGTATCAAAGTAAACCTGTGTTACTCGGTATCTTATGTGAGCGACGAATACGACGCGACGCGACGTTACGAACGTGACGAACGCGATCGATTCAACGGTATCCCTACTTGCGTCCTATGTGTCTGCGACGACAGGCGACGTAACGCATACTTATTTTGAGGGCGATCAGACGCGACACCACTAACTACGAAATGATTTCTCTGTAAAATATTATATTTGTTTTCTTTCTGTGCTTACGATATTTATTTGAAAGTCTTTATTGTAAATGATGATTTCGAGCAAAATAGAACGGTACTTCTCCATGATTCGAGAAGTAATGTCCGAAATCACGTAGGACACTTGTCGCGTGTAGCATCGCGTCGCATTTTGTCGCGTCGTGTTGCATCGCTAACGTAGGACAACGCCTTAGGTTGACAGTGAAACGGATGAGGGAAGGTGCAAAACGGTATTAAACGGCTCTCATACAGCTCTAGCTACGGACTGGTGGTCGCATCTGCGAATAGAAGTAGAAGACAGAATGTCTGTGCCTCTGGTCAAACCCAAAGGGAAAACAGCATAACTGATGCATTGCTGGCTAAGAGATAAAAAGAAGAAAGAAAGAAAATGCCAGCCAGAACTCGTGAAGTCCTTTGGCGGTCTACTTAAGCATGAAGATATTTATGAACGTCACATATTTTCAAACTCAAACTCAAACTCAAAATCGTTTATTTCACGTAGGTATTTACAAATACGCTTGTAAATGTCATTTTTTGATTCTACCGCTATTTTTGCAAAGGTGCCTTATATTCCTTTGTAATGGAGGAGAAAAAAATGGCGAAAAAAACTCCTCGGCATCTTTTAAAAGATCGCTTATATCTACAGTTTTTACGTACTAACAGGAGCGGAACTGTGCCTCTATTATGAGTTGTTGTAGTAAACGTAAAGGACGTTACTATTGCAGTTGACGTTTAGAATTTGTATGAGAATCCGTACAGCGCCTCTAGCGGTTACGATACTGAACTACAATTCTCATACAAATTCTAAACGTCAACTGCAATAGTAACGTCCTTTACGTTTACTACAACAACTCATAATAGAGGCACTGGTCGCGGATGACTACTTCCAAGCATTTTGCATTTATCATGGTTTCTCTAACATACTTACCTACCTTTGAATTCGAGATCACTACCCCACCTTCTTAAATAACCTTCGGGACTAAACTGAATGGAATATAGTGCAGCGGCCTATAAAAGTAGGACTGAACCCCGTCACGTCGTCCGGTGTTCGCTGGGTGTACCAAGAGCAGGGGAGGTCGGTTTGGACTTGGACTGAATGACGTCCAGAAGGGCGCAATGGTTAACACGTCGGATCGCTGTTCCAAGGGTTCTGGGTTCAATTCCCAGCGAGGCAGACGTTTGAATTATTTGAATTATGAGTTTCAATTTTCGTTTTCTCTAGGTGTGTGTCCTTGTACTGTGTGTGTCCTTGTATTGTGTGTTTTCCATGGCACCCACGGCACAGGGAATCCTAGTGTCTTCTCTTTACCCTCTTACTCTTCATTGTCTTGTCTTGACAAACACTGCCATAATATCCTGTCGTGTTTAGTGTTTGGCTGCTATGATAAAAAAAAATACAATAAGTTTTTGTGGATAAACTACGCTGGAATTTAATCTCTCATCGTCTTTAAGTTCATAATACAATTTTCAATTTGAATAACTACTTAGTATCTATAGCGATTTCAGTCGCTTGAATTCTCTTCTAAATTTTGTACTTATTACGCTCTCTTGTATTAGTTCTAAAGAAGGGAATAACATATCTTGTTACACCGCTTTAATATACCCAACGATTATTCCATTTAAAATATTAGATTTCTTTCTAATATTCTGATTTCACTGTAAGATTTTCGAAACTTTAGTGTTAAATAAGGCAAAATTTTATCCGAACCAATTTTCTTCGAAGAAAAACACGAAGAAAAAATTCAACTTCGGTCGATGCATAATTCTTAAAAACTGAACCACTAACAAACTTGCCACTCACTTATTTTTACTACTAAACTTTGTAAGAGCTCACAATCTATTTCAACTTACGCCGAGGATGGGTGAGTATGGATAATAATTTTTCAAATCGTGTTATTACGCAAGATAACCTCTCAGCTAGTTTCTATAATGAAGGATCCGTTCCCTGTAGAATCTTTATGGCCGCAAAGTTTAAGAGATGTTTGGCGATGAAATTTATGACATCGTATCCTAGAAGTTTGCAACGTATGCTATCTGCTGGTACATAAAATAACGATATTTAAACTTTTGATATTTTCACTCGCTAAACCAGCTGCACGGGTAATGGATTTTTGATGCTATTTTTAAAGATGCTTCTTCCCCATTTGTAGGACATATTTTCCTAAATAGAACTGTCGAAATTGTGTTTGTTGCATTTGAAAATCCATTGTATATCTTACTCTACGGCTACACTTGCGTCTTAACGCGTTAATTAACTAATTAATAAGAGTAATTAACAATTTTGACAAGTCTAATTTCTTCTTTATTCACCATACTAGCGCGTTAATTAACGTTAAGACTCAGATGTAGCAGTGGCATTAGTGACAAATGGTCCGGCAGCCACCGGTCTGTTACAAATGCCACAAGTCAAGTTTGGATTGAGGTTATCTGGAGACGAATGCTTATAAATACACGAGAATTTAGTCAAGTCGCTGGGCTGTTTATTTTTTCACTTAATTGTGACTCCGATTTCCGATTCTTTTTTACCTGCTTGGCTAAAAATCACATCAGCTAATGATAATATTTGGAGAAAATTTATTACTTATCAATTACTTTTATACAATTAATGTGAGGAAGACCCACCACGCTAGCAATGTTTGTACCAGCAGATTTCACGATTTTCCCATGAGTTTTTTTTAGTTATCCGTCATGATGCGTATTAAATTACGATGACTACATCGATATTGTTCCCATTTCATTTCTTGTTCAATTTATTTTTCTTCAAATATTTCCATATCAACTTAACACTAAGAAGAGAATATAAATATTAGTTCACTTACGTCGACATCAATACCAGGCTGAGCGAAGATCCTGGTGAACGGGTATTCCTTGGGCAGGTAGCTGAAGAACTCCTGCCGGCCGCGGTACCACTTCACACTGTACAGGGTCTCGTTACCCTCCAGAGTCCACTTGCACCCTAGCAACACTGTGTCCCCTAGCCTCACTGCAGAGGGCGCTATTAACTGCACGTCCCTTAACGCTATTGTATCTGTAACAAGAGAAGTGGACGTTAATTATTATATTAAAGGCTGGTTTCACCGCTTCCTGATAAAGTCCCTGATAGCTTATTGGAACTTGTCTGCCAGATAAATTACAAATTTTCTTTTCTCGTGTGTCGGATAGAGCTATCTGGCAGATAAACTGTCAGATAAGTTATCAACTGCTTCAAGTGGCTGATGTTAAGATGTTACCTGGCAGATATCACTTGAGTTTAGTTTATCTCAATAAAGTTACACGTATAGAGTTTACAACTATTTACGGCGAAAATATGAAGCTCAAGTCCAAGCTGTTTAATCTTTAAAATAATCATCAAGTAAGCAATAACCTTTCGTGATAAGAATGCCATTGATAACGTTGAAGGTACTATAGCCGCGGCCTATCTCATTTACTTACAGTAACAATAAAAATTATAGTTTGAGTTCGTTATATAAGCTGTATTTAATTTTCTTGTTTCAGTGGAAGAAAGACAGTCATTAGTTCTCACGGCCATTAGCTTTAAGTGCCTGTTTGTGGCTTGCCAGTATACCTACATTCCCAAAAACTTCGTACGTACACTATTAAGAATAATTTCTATCATTTTATTCGGTGCGATATTTCAAAGCAAGCAGCTGTAAATCAAAGATACTACAAAACTTTGACATCTTTGAAAGCTAACGTCAAACATTTCTATCGAAGTTTTGTATACAAAAGCTTAGCTGAGAATTTAGTAGAAAACAAATTTTGCTCGTCATTCTATCATATTATTTCCAGTGAATCCCATATCTTTATTCGAGTGTAATTTTATTCTACATCTCTCGGGACGATAAGGTGAATATTCTCGAACACTGAACGCTGTATCAAACAATGGATATTTTATCACCCGAAAACATAAATCGGATAAACTTATATAAATACAGTTGTTTACTTTCTCATCCATGAAATCCCGATAGGATTTTATTTTTCAACTATAACAACAGCGATAGCAAAAGTACTGGTGAATTTTATCTTCCTGTTTTATTTTGATTTCATTTTATTAACAGTGTTACTAAGTTCTTGCTGCTTGTCTGATTCTAATATCAGTAGATAAAGTAGTCACTCACATGCGTTCGAACTGTTGTACGAACCGAGCCGTTATACATTGTACGAATGCTTGCACGAATGTACGCGCTAATTCATATTCGCGCGAATACGCGAATCCTCATAATATGTATGTAAGGACTGACCTTTACAAATGATAATAATGATAATGGTCTTAGAGCTTAGAGCTTGCTTAGACAACTTGAGGCTTATGGCGTTTTACAATGGATTTTCTAAAAAGGCAGGGTGTACATATAAAAAATAAAAATAAAATAAAAATTTGAGTGACAAAAAAGCAATGCAATGTTATAGGTTGAGAATAAAAGAAAAAAATAGATCAGAGTTTAGCAAATCAACAGTGTTGAAAATTTTGGACAAAGTGAAACGTTGAAATGAACAATTTAAAGTGAGAGTAAGCCAAAATTATAACGTAGAAGACAAAGTATATTCTTTTATTTGCCTTTTGAAAGAGCATAGTGTTAGAGCCTTCCTTATAGCTTGCGGCAAGGAGTTCCAGAGACTAACTGCGTGAGCACTAAATGATTTTTTATAGAAATTACGAATTACGTGCAAATATTCGTACAATGTACAACAGCTCGGTTCGTACAACCGGTTCGAACGCAGGTGAATACCCTTCTGCTACTTTACCAACTGCAACCCTGATTCTGGATTGAAATGTTTGGAGTCGGTCACGATTATTTTTGTAGAGGCGACCGTCTCAGTCCTCAGGAGTAGCAACACATCTATGACCGAATTCGAACGAGAGTCATACTAAAAGTACTAATGGTAGGTGCTGTTACTAACAAAATAACTAACATACTCACCATCACTAACAGTCCCTGTCCTCATACTAAACTTATTAAGCAAATACTCAACTAATATTTTAACACCATCTACTAACTGGACTAACCATTCCATTCCTTAAACTGAGTCTTGATCTAGGTCAGTCACAGTTGTCATGGGTGGCAGCGAAAGGTTGGTGCTGCATGCTTGTTTGCTACTTCAACTCTATAAAAGGAGTAAAGGAGAATCTCCTTATATAATTATCATATATCCTAGCGTGCGTACTACTAAGTAGGTACTAAATCATAAGTTTTAATTGCAACTCAATAGAAAACATTTTATTTTTTATTTATTCCATTTGTTAATCATTGTCATCATAATCTACCTATATCTGAGGAAGGTGATCAATCTTTATTAAGCTACAATAACAATAATAAACTTTGATGGTTCATAATTACCTCTTCTTGTACACCTGAGCATTGTAATCACCTTATCTAATTGATAAGAGCAATAATTGAATTACGGTGGTGGTTCTCCTGTCATTACCTAAGTATATTATTATCTATTTTGTTACTTCATCACATTTTCTTTTGTTTAAAAACTAAAACACAAACAATAAAGTACAAAAATAATTATAATTATTTTTTTATAAATAATTTGATTCTTTTTTGTCGCCAATAAACTTATAACTCTACCAAAGTTACTCGAAATATCAAAGATTTATACCAAAAGATATTTATTTCTTTCCATCTCAAAAGCACAGACATTAAGTTCCGAACATCTTGCTTCATAACGTACATATTTATATACCTACTTATACGTCAGAATACTAACACGCGGGATCTCATGAATTCCGTATCAGCCAATAAACATTCTATTTACCGTGAAAAAACTGGCGTTTTGCCACAGGCAGGCCTTGCCCTCGTAGATATCTGGAATACGAGATCGACGGACGATATTTATATACAACATAATTGGTTTCGCATGATTCGCATCGGCTAGAGTGGCCTATTTAGGTAATGGTCAGCGTCAATTTCATGGTCTCGGACGTTTGACGTTTGAGAAATTTAAGGCTGTTTGTGTTAGATGAATGAGTAAGTAAGGGATAAAAGTTTGTTTGAAAATCAGTTAAAAGTATCCCCGGGCTAAGCCTTGTACGTCTATAAATACAAACAAGGGCAATGGACAGCAAAAGTAATTCGTTACTTTTGTCTTCAAAAATATTAAACCCGTGAATTAACAAATTATTTATCCAGGTGGTAGAGCCTAGAGTTCGCCCGGGGTAGTACCACCGCCCGCCAAGGTACTCAGTACCATTTCTACCGTCATAATAATTGTTTTTAAGAGCAATTGTGTTCCGGATAAGAAGGTGTGGAGCCGGTTTCACTTTTTTATAGGCGACCATCTCAGACCTCAGGGGTAGCAACGCATCTGTGACCGAATTGGAACAAGACTCATACTAACAATAACTAACTGGACTATTACTAACATTAACTAACAGGACTAACTATCACTAACAGTCTCTGTCCTCACACTTATTAACAAACTAACCAACTAATATTCTAACACCATCTACTAACTGGACTAACCATCCTAGTCCCTTTGAGTCTAGTTCTAGGTCGGTCACAGTTGTTATGGGCGGCAGGGGAAGGGTGGTACTGCATGCTCGTTTGCTATCTTAATTCCATAAAAAAAAAGATAGCAGAAAGGAATTAGGATTGTGTACAGAAAATTTCTCCGGGAGGTCAATGAACTTTGAAAAGTAGTCCACGATTAAATTAAATAAAGAATCAACGAAAAAAAGGAGGAAAACAAAGAAATACCCATGATGTTTCATTACTTTTAATGTTTATTTATATTAATATTATATCGTAAAATTATTTTCATGAATAGTAAAATTTATGAAAAATTAACATTATTAAAATACATAGGTAACTCAAACAACGCTATTTTGTCGCGCTTGGTGGTAAGGTATAAAAAAGTAATAAGCTCCCTTTTTAACCGACTTCAAAAAAGAAGGAGGTTCTCAATTCGACCGTATATATGCTTTTTTATGTACGTTCAGCGATTATTTCGTCGTTTATGGGCCGATTTTGATAATTCTTTTTTTGTTGTAAAGTAGATATGCGCAGTGGGGTCCCCTGATAAGGAAACCAGGATCTGATGATGGCATCTCAAAGAAATCGAAGGGAACTTTCGAAAATTGTATGGACGACTAGTGTGTTTGTTCATGTTATCATAAGTACATTAAAGCGTTACCATTTCATGAAGATCTGGAGTCGATCTGATGAAGCCGAAAGACAGTCGAGGGAACTCCTCAACGATTTACTGCAGTTATCTAGTGTTTGGGCTTGATTAATTTTTAGTGACGGGAACTTTACACTTAGATGTTAAATTGAGCGCCATCTGGCGAGTAGTTTTTGAGTTATCTCTACTTATCAAGATTGAAGTCGGTTATTTTTTTTTGTAAGGGCTCATTTTCATTGGTCGATAACTCGGTCGATAAACAGCATGCGGGGAGTCCCCGAATACGGTATAACAACTAGTGAAAGTGCGTCGTCAATATGTAGTCGATATACAGCATGCGGGGACTCCCCGCATGCGGGCTCAACAACCAATGAAATTCGTCGGTTGGTGTAAAGCAAGCATAGTGCGTGCTGCGGGGGTTTAGTTTACGATTATTATTCGATGCGAAATAACGTTGCGCGAGAGCAATATGGCTGATCGTTTTACTGAAGGACAAATGCTTAAATTGGTAGAAACATACCGAGACTACCCATGTTTGTGGAATGTGACTAGTAATTTATATAAAAATCGAGATGCCAGATTTCTTTTTCTTCAGTGAAGCTAATAATTTCTTCTTAAGTATGTCGGAAATAGCTAAAATTGCTCCACACAACATTAATTGCTGTTCCATAGCAGGCACGTCTATTCAACTCCACAACTTCAAAACTACTGTCTCGGTGAGGAAATTCAAACATCCCGCATGCATCGACATTGCAGAAATCTCCCGTACCCCGCATGCGAGTTCCATCGACTTATGAAAACGGTTACCGCAGTCGGGCCCTACGGCATGCTTTACAGAAATCTCCCGTACCCCGCATCCGAGTTCCATCGACTTATGAAAACGGTTACCGCATTCGGGCCCTACGGCATGCTTTACAGAAATCTCCCGTACCCCGAACGCGGGCCCTAACGAACAATGAAAATGCGCCCTAAAAAGCAATTATGTGTTATACGCATATTCCCTACTAGGCCAAAATTATTAATATTTTTAACATAAATGTAACCATGTTCAAGGTATTAGTATGTTTGTTGGGATTTTCGCGCAATTTCTCTGAGCATGGGATAAGCAATGACCTTCGGCCTGTTTCCGGGGTTGAAATCACTTGGAAAGGTGCTCTTACAAGTTTCAAATCTCGCATTTATTTGCCTGAATCGCGTTTGTTCACAAAAGCTATCGTCGTGAAAGCTTTCCAGGGTTCACCGGTACCATTCGATGTTCAGTTGGTTTGGCTTTATTTCTACCGCTCTACATTTTTGTAATTCAACTGCTTATTATGTTTTGATTAAACTTATATTGTGGTATATGAAACACAAACAGTGGTTGCCCAATAGTACAGTAGTATTATCTTCATCATTACCATCATCTCAACCCATCATGGCTCACTATTGAGCACTCACTATTGGGCACTGTCTACCACGTCCGATACGCTGGCCAAGTGCGGATTGGCGGACTTCACACACCTTCGTAAACTTCGTTTGCAAGTTGTTTGAGTTTTGTGAACTCTCCGGCATGCAGGTTTCCTCACAATATTTTCCTTCACTGTTTGTAGCAAGTGACATTTAAATGCGTAAAACGCACTTAACTTTGAAAAATCAAAGGAGTGCCATGGTATTCGAACTCGGACCCTCCGAATAGTCCCTATTTGAGTTTTGTTCTAGATCCGTCACAGTTTATGGGTAGCAGCGGATGGGTGTGCTGCATGCTCTTTTACTACTTTAATTCCGTAAAAAACTTAGTGGGTTTAGCTTGGATCTATATTGTTCGTAAGTCTGAAGCCTGCCAATTCACATTTGGTCAGCCTAAAAGACCGTACGATATATCCATTGCATTGTGAGCAGTCCCCAGCATAGAAATGGGTTAGTTAATGATAACCGGCATAATTGAATCAATTTTGTTATAGCAGTGATAAAGATAAATAAGGGAATGTCGTACCTTAGACATTGTAAGATAGTTGATCATGCGCATAGAAATTAGAGATTGTAAGACTTTTATGTAATTGAATATATAGATAAATCCAGATGTCATTAACTGAAGGAAGAAAATAATCTAAGACATTTAAATTGTGTATCAGTATCAGCACATAATCTTATTTCTTTCTTAAATGGACGCACGGTTCCCTAGAAAATAAAATTATTGGAATACGTTCAGAAACGCCCAAGAGATATTAGGTAAGAAATTGAATGATGCGGGTAATTCGCTACTATTCCTTGAATATTTTATTTTCATAGTCTGTACTTTATTAAATTTGTAATATATGTACAAGTTTATGTATGTACCTATACTAAAAAATTCTTTCTGTGTGTATACATTTAAGTTAAGACAGATTTTTGATGATTTTTTTGTAACTTGGAGTAGGAACTATTGGAAATATCAAAGTGCTACCTAACATATGAATTTAAGGTCCTTCAGTTAAAATACGTTGCAGATCAACGTCTTCTCGGTTAACTAGTATCGTGACAAAAATGAGGATGCGTGTTTTATTGTGCATCAAAATATTAAGGACTACATTGCGGTCGGCTTTGTTACGAAATTCGTTATAATTGCTTCCACACAAATACCAGCTTTCATCATCAAGGTACATGGCAGATTGACGATGATTTAAACTGCCGTAAGTGAATTTTGCTTACAAGCTGGATTGAATTGTGATTACAGACAATAAATTTGTTTTTAGCTTGAAGTTTAGTGGCAATGAGGGTAAAGGCGTGTGAATTCGCCGCTAGAGGCGCTAGTGTAGAGTGAGGTCTGGCTGTCAGTGCCACAAACTTATCTGACCCGGTAAGAAGGGCGCTACTGTCTTTGTCTTTGTCTGACAACAGTTTAACATTTGCATTAGTTCCAATTTTGGCCACCGGGTCAGATAAGTTTGTGGCACTGTCGCTTCTCACTTGTCTGAATATCACTTGTCACTGTTTATGTATGGCTGGGCTTTGACAGCAGGACCTCACTCGCTGGTGACGCCAACTGGTGAGTACAAAAACGGCGATCCTCATTAACTCGTCCTCATCCTCGTTAACTCGGTGACTCAGGTTACACGTTACATCGCGTCAGGCTAATAAAATTGACTACTTCTCGTTATAGGTACGTCGTTATAAATCACTGTTACTGCTCCTCTTCCAGCGGAAATGAAAAAAATATTTTGTTTCTCTACAACCAGCCAGAGAAGAGCCTAACTAATTTGCCCGTTTCAAATAATTTACGCGTCGGGAATCCGAAATCCGCGGTTCTTTCCAAAGTAACTTGAACCCTCAAACACCTGAAATTTTCAACAAATTTTTGGGGCATACCGCAATTTTCAAATACAAATTATGAGTTGGGATCACTGTACCCGATGGAATCTTCAAACAAACTTTATAATCAGGTTAACGTTTCCGTGAAATTTATTTATTTTAAGATTTTCATTAATTTGGACCTAATACTTGACTTGGAAATCCAACACTATGAAGAGACGAGCGTTGAAAATCAACATAATTATTATTTAATCACAGTATGACGAACTATGAATTTTTTATAGTAACTTCGCCGTTTATGAGCCGATTTTAGTAATTATTTCTTTGTTGGAAAGTAGATATTCCAAGGATGATACCTTAATAAGGACACTATAACAAGGAATTTATGATTATAGTTTTTTTCGTCATTGATGATATATTTATTATATTTCGCAGCATAAGTCAGGACGTTTGGCCTTTATAACCCAGCTATGTTACAATTGATTGAATCAACAATACGTATAAAATAACGTACGTTTGTATAAAATTATGAAAAGCAACAAATACTTAACCAGTTGCTTAGATAAGTATAACTGAATTAACTCTTTCTTCCAGTCTTTGACTACCATTAAAAGATCTCACTGCGTTGGTTCGCAAGTTGATTCACTCTCAGCTTAATCTATAGGAATAAGTCATGTTGTCAGTCGCAGTAATTACGTTCGCTGACAAACGCTGCATGGCTCACGATCCGTAGTGTTTGGTGATCGCATGTTTTTATCTATCAAAACAGCAAGCATGAATATTGTCCTATCATCGGAGAAAATGTGAATAAAAAAAGATAAGCTAAGCTACAACCCACTAATGGCCCACTACTGAGCACGGGACTCTCCTCATTACTGAAGAGGCCTAGAGCATACTCCACCACGCTGCTCTAATGCGGGTTGGTGGAGGAGTTAGTGGCCAACCCAGTGTCGAAAGTTTTCAAGCCGCCCGAAGGCCTCCGTTATGGCGTAACGACTGCTATCAATCGAGAACAACCGGGACCGACGGCTTTACGTCTAAGTCTTGCTGTGTAAATCACGTCATCTCACGTTCCGGTTTTAGGTTTGATAGTCACTACTTTCTTTCTTTCTCCTTCCTTCTTTGTGGCCTTACAACATCCTTATAACATCGGTGATACCTATAACCGACGGTGACCACTTACTTTCAGATCACTGAACAGACCACTGAATAACTCATTTCTTAACTAAGATTATAAAAATTTTACCCATTCTTCTATTGATTTTATTTAATTTAAAATGGAAATATTAGCAATCTCTATTGAGATACATACCTCTATTGAGTTTAATTATACAAACTCTCAAAGATAGCCTGGCCATGTAGATTTCAATAGCTACTGTTGTATGATTAAAATAGTTGTAATACAACACCACGCTACAACACCACGCTATTTAATATCTAAAGTCTAACAATATCTTTCAGTCTAGTATGTCTTTAGTAGTGGATCAAAGGAGCTCTCGATAAAGGAACGGAGGGTAAATAATTCTCGGGTAAATCCATTGAAACAAGCCATGTTGTCAGTCGCAGTAATTGCTTTCTTGGATAGTCTGAAACGGTGTGGGTTGACCTTTTGCAGAGTAACATCACGCCAGTATGATGCTTAAGTATCTAAGTTATTTCGATTACGTTCTAGTCAACTTCTGTATTATATCTGTCTGTAGAGATGTAACTAAAATTACGATCAAAAGTTCATAATCAAATCAATCTAAAACAAACAAAATATATACTGGGCGATTTCATAGTTCTATTTTCAAGCCATTTCTTCTCAGCGATCTGTAAACTGTGGAATGAACTTCCAACGGTGTTTTCACAACGTTATGACTTGGGGCCTTCAAGAAGCGGGTCCATCGCTGCCTTTTTATCTGACAATGTATTAGGGACGCCCCTAGTGTTGCCAATGTCCATGGGCAACCATGATGACTTAGCATGAGGTTACCTGTCTACTCGTTCGTTTGCTTAGGCCATAAAAACATCAATCCAGATCAGTATGTAATATGTATGTATAATAACGCCGGTTTGCACGAACCAGTTTAAAACAACACCATTGCCATCATCACCATCATCGCCATTATCTCGACCTCCCGCTATGTTGTGTTTACTAGCATTTAATCGTACGGTTTTAGACTTTAATCTAAATTCCTATACCTATCTAGCGAGCAATATAAACATATTGCTAGAGCTAGAGCTCTGTTTGTGTCGCGTTGATATTAAGTAGTATATAATAAATGAAATGTCCTATTGGCGTCATTGTTTAATTGTGCTGGTTTACATTATATTATTATGAGTAAATTTTTGCAAGTGAAGTTGACTATCCTGAATTGCAATGCTACCTATAACACTAATAAAGCTATACAGAAAAGCAAATATTGAATTAAAAATTAACACCATATTATTTGAAAACCGTTTAATTGTTGCGGTCATTCGTGGCCATAATTGCTCAGTGGTTCATGTTTTTTTTATATACATATTTTTTTACCACATTAATATTATAAATCTGTCTGTCTGTGACGCTTTCACGGCTAAGCCACCGGCCCGATTTTGATGCAATGCCGAATAAAAATAGTTGAAACCTATGATTACACATAGGCTATTTTTCAAAAAGCAACCTCTAAGGAGCTGAAATAGGGGATGAAAATGAAAAAAAAACGAATTCCACGCAGGCCAAGCCGTGAACGGATAGCTAGTTGCTAGTTATTTCATAATTTTTAACCGACTTCTGTTTGGTAGTTTTCTTTACTTACTCGTACGTGGATTTACTAACGTGATATTACTTAGGTACACTTAGATCAAATGTATATTGTTTGTGCAATTCTTTTCACTGAACATTTTTTTTTATCCTCGAAATCTTGAACATAAGCTTTTCCACAAAAAACAACTAGTAACAGAAGTCGATTATTTTGTACATAAATCCGAACAATATTACGTTCTCTAACCCAATAATTCGTCTTTGGTCCGTTGGAGATCAAAGCAGTTTTCGACAAAGGCGCAAATCACTTTCGGGTTAATACATGAAAATGAGATAAGTTTTCAGTTGTAAATAATAATAATTGTTTCTTTGTGTGAATACACGATGAGAATTCTTTGAACCTGTATCATGAAAATTACCTGACCTGTCTACAATTAAGTAATGTGTAAAATGTAGGTTTCAAAACACGTTTTTTCACTTATTTTACGGTTACAGTTGTCATCGGTGGCAGCGGAAGGGTGATGTTCGTTTGCGTGGTTGCGTTCGGATGGTAGTGATGTCTGAGTGGTGGATTTTTTAATTCTATAAAAAATGTAGCGACACGATACCTACAGTACCTAATATGAGCGCGTGCTTCACATGAAAATACTAACCAAGCATAACAACACAAACAACGAGTATAGCAAGCAACACACTACGTCACACGCGTCGTACCGAGATTGGCCAATCAGAAGACGTATCCTCAATTATGCTATGGAAATTTTAAGAGAATCAAACTATCTATAGAAATGCTCCTTTAACATTTGGACCGCGGTCCCCAGGCAGTGATAATGCCTGGCGCGAGCTCTCCTCGTTTCCTCCACAAAATACCTAAGCGTTAACTAGATTCCGATCGTCCGGCTAACAGCCACCGTTAACTGGGGTAGCTTGATGTCAATATTTACATTGTAACTACCGTGACCTTTGGTATCAATAACTCAATTAGTGCTGCCAGGCGGCCGGATAAAACCGGTCATAGTTAGGCGTTTCATTGTATGTATTTGAGGTAGTTAAAATAATTAAATGCTTATGTAAGTACAAATTTTTGCACAAACCTTCGCTGCTGATTAATGAATTTAGTATAAGCTTATTTGAACCACATGTCCGGCTAAACTTGCTAATCAGCCGGCCCTTTACAATTGGCGACCTGGCAACCCTAGACTCAATGATACCGGTCTCTAACAGCAAAATATACTTGACTATTTCACCCCCTTCGGGGTGGAATTTTCAAAAATCCTCTCTTAGTGCTCCCCTACACTTCCCAAGGAACATACATGCCAAATTTCAGCTTCTTCCGTTCAGTAGTTTCCGCTGTGCGTTATCTGCCAGTCACCAGTAACGCAAGAGTTTTATATTTTTTTATATACTCGTATTAAGACTAAACTGCTAATCTACGCTAATAACTGCCGTTTAATATCCTTGATGTAATACTTCTTAAAAATATGACTATTACTATAAAATACTTGGTAGTTAACGCTATCGGGTATTGGCAGCCGGTCGGCTCGAGGGTCACCTAAATAAATATGGATTAACGGAGGGATGTAAGAGAATAACAACCTACGTGTAAGTTTTCAAACGCCTGTAAAATATTATGGTTATGAGAGGTATAGCCTTGGGAATGTTTCGAATATTCATCTTATAAACGTGTTTATATTTTGTTCTAATGAGATTTCTATCTGGCTTGAGCTATCTAGTTTTATCTCTTCTATGTACTTTTTAGGGTTCCGTACCCAAAGGGTAAAACGGGACCCTATTACTGAGACTTCGCTGTCCGTCCGTCCGTCCGTCCGTCTGTCACCAGGCTGTATCTCATGAACCGTAATAGTTACACAGTTGAAATTTTCACAGCTGATGATGTATTTCTGTTGCCGCTACAACAACAAATACTAAAACACTGAATAAAATAAATATTTAAGTCGAAATATGGATTCGACGCTTCAGCGATAAATTAGTTACCTTTCGGTCCAAGAGATGGCATTGCTTGTGGCTACAAAAAACTAAAGTAAATATTTAAGTCAGGCCTTCATACAACAGACCAGATTTTTTTGGCGTTTTTATACATAATGGTACGGAACCCTTCGTGCGCGAGTCCAACTCGCACTTGGGTGATTTTTTGGATACATCGCCTTCTTAAGTGTCAGCGATGTTTGTATGACTACCTCTTAGCTTATTAGTGCCGTGTCCACGGAGCAAGGGTTCCCATTTCAGTTTCCGGCTGGGACAGGTATTGGTTTATTCTTCGTTGATCCCGTAGCTGAGTTGCTTATGCCCTGCCCCAGCTTGTTCAAAGTCTGTCTTAGTTGGATTAGAATACGAGAAATTTTCAAGACATAACTGGGCTTTGGAGTCAATCAACACAGATGTATTAATAGTTTTATGCTCATTTTTCGGTCTCCTTCTCTAGGTATCATTCAGGATCCTTCATTTAAGGGTCTTTATGAATAATCGTGTGTTAATAATGGACGGAACAATATTGCCATATGAATATAATACAACTACATTAAGTTAGGAACAACTGCAAAAAAAATATGATATTCTGTAGTTGAACACTTTTGAATGCATTCAATTTGAATCAATCATCGAAGTAATATTCGAATCAGGGTAAACTCACATTGATATAGAGATTCTCGTAGCGCTGCACTATTGGCATTCATTACTCGACAATGACACATTTGCAGGTTACTTGGCCGCGCTCCAACACCCATAAATTGCCCCAAGACCCATATATTGCAGGCCCCGATTTGCTAGGTTCAATCCCGTCCGACAACACGTTGAGGAAGTGGCAAGGCTTGTCTTAGTAGATTTAGACAAATTAGCCTCTTCCGTTGCGCGATTTACGTCAACGTTACAATTTCATGTCGATAACGGACATGAGAAATGGACTTATTGATGGATAGTGGTCACCAATAGTCATCAGTTATTTCAAAAGGAAGTTAGAAGTTAAGAGAAGAGAATCGGAGACAAGTAGAGAGTCTTTTAGTAAGTTGTGCACTTAAAATAAAGGACTATTCACGACTTAGGCGTTTTGCTCACGGAGCAACTAACTGAGCAACTGGCAACTAGCTGATTACATACATTTTACACTACATTTACATTGTCAACAGTTTTCAGTTGCTGTAATCGTTGACTAGGTCAGTTCCTAATTGCCACAACTTGCAACTGTTAAATATAATACCGGTTTTTAAAGTTGCCGGTTTCCGCAACTGTCAATCGCAACACGTTGGACGATTTCACACCCTCCCTCACTCTGCCTGTGCCCGGAAATGCGTAGATTGAGCAACTCGCATAAAAGTTGCTCACAAATTGCTATACAATTGCGGCAACATTAAGCGGTTGTCAAGCACCATCTTATGTCAAAAAAAGAACATCATCAATTACCAAATACATCTATGATAAATTTCTAACAAATATGCAGTACGATATTACAAAGGAAACAATTAAGACATCTCACACTTATTTTATAAGAAAAATGGTTGTTAATTAGGCAGCTAAAGAAACTTTCTATCATGAAAGGGAAGTAATATTATCTTGGGCTATAGGTACTGATCTCGATAACCTGCAGGAGAATTAGCTTTGTCTCTTGATCAACAGGGTTCTGGATGTTTTTTTAACTAACATAA
This sequence comes from Hesperia comma, assembly GCA_905404135.1. Taxonomy (NCBI): domain Eukaryota; kingdom Metazoa; phylum Arthropoda; class Insecta; order Lepidoptera; family Hesperiidae; genus Hesperia; species Hesperia comma. Next base: position 2,616,866 of record FR990019.1, read on the forward strand.
GGTCAAATCGACCCAATCTCGAAGTTGCATTGGTACAGGCTGTTATACTCTCTTATACTCAGAATAAATGTGGTAGACCAAGAGACAAACAAACGGAATTTGTCCTAATCCAAAAAAATCTGTTCCAACATAGGTGTGCGACACAAATAAAATGTATATGTTTTAAAATATTGATAGGAACTATAGGAAGTAACAACAGTACAATATGAGCCAGCTTCGTGCTATTGGCATATATTATTCAACAATGCCTCATGCGCTGTCACCTTGGCAGAGCTCCAGGGCCCATATATCGCTCCGAGACCCATACATCGCTGGCCCCGATTTATTAAGTTTAACGACGTCAGAATGACCTATAAGGTTCCGATTGCTATATCTACAGATTCTACAGCTATGCATTCTTATATAGCCGATGTCGGGCTATTGATAAGCGAAAATAGACTTAAATTTTATTAAAAGTTGAAGGAACAAGCCAAATTAGGTCATTACTCTTTAAAGAACCCTATCAATACCCAAAAAAGAAGTTTTTGTTTACGAAGCCCTAAGAAGCCTTAACATGGCTTACCGTTGGTTACCTAATGATAACAACCAAACTTACAGGTTCAACGTGCCCTCTAAAATTCAAACTGTCGTCGGTTATAAACAAAATGAATTGGTATCGTGAAGAGTGAAGTCCTCTTGTCTCCAGTACTGAACTGACTGAAGTGTCATTGAATGTAACCATAATTAGCACTCCGTGAACTCTTTATTGGCGGGTAAATTTATCTGCTAGTAGTGGAACAAAAAAAGGTAATTAGCAACCTTTATGTGGTAGATATAGATCTTTTAGGTAACTGTCTGACACTTTATCAGGAAATACTGAAACCGGCACTAAATAATGTAAAATAATAAAACACTATAATGCGTTCCTCATAGTTGCAAATAAAGTGCAAATAAAGAAATTCTATTCAATTCTATTCTACTCTATACTTCCTTTCAGCTGAAAACCCTTCGGTGACAACTTTGACTTAAATCAAACCACTTATATCAAATAGCTCGTTAACTCGTTTCTCTGATATTTACGTGGATGTAAGCGAGTATTTTCGCAGCTAATGTCATCTTATTACACGTCTTTTAAGAGATCCTGGCAAAGATCCCCAAACCCAAGTCGGGGTTGATGAGCTATTTCTGCTTTATCTAGATCGTTAATCTGGTAAGCAGTCAACAAGGTAAGGTAATGTTATTAAAGAAAATTGCTGCAGTTATGTGTTACTATTTACATTGACGGAGGTAACTCATTTCTTTACTTGGAAACAGGGTCACAGAAAATATTCGTAGCAATAGGTATGTTTATGGAAGCTGGAGAGCAGAATCATTTCAGATAATACCTCATTATTTTTTCAGCTTAAGATTTTTTAAGCATTTCCCATGACAGCTGTACCTGACTCAGAACCACAATTGTTTATGTGTCAGAACTAGGGTCAAACGGGGTCCATCCTAGTCCGGTTAGCAGACGGTGCTAGAACATTAATTAGTTAATTAGCTGTAAGTATGAGGACTGGGAAAGAGACTGCTAGTTTTAAATCTTGACGGTGTTTAATCTTGACGGTAAGTAGTAACCGTCGCTTTCGTTTCATTAGGGCATTAACAAAATTTATTTATTTATTGAAACTTTGTTGACCACAATAAAATATTACGGTACAAATGGCGAGCTTAATGCTAAACTGCATTTTCTACCAGCTAACCATTGGACCAAACAGAAAAACACGAAAATCAAGGCCTCTAAGAACGAGTTACCAGATAACAAGAAACCAATGGACGCGATTTTTAAAGGAAGCTACAAGAGGATGCAGGTACTTCGTTCCACAGATTAAAAGTAAGTGGGAGTAAGAACGCCAAACAAATATTTCGATGATTACCTACCAGGTTATCAGATTGACCTTCACAATTTTATTTCTAAGAACTAGCTGTTGCCCGCGTCTTCGTCAGTACATAACAGTTTTTCCCGCGTGAATCCCGATCACGCGAGAACTCCGGGATGAAAAGTAGGTTATACGTTTCTTCACAACCTCCTCTATCTCCCAGTGAAAGTCCTATTAAAATCCGTTCAGTCGTTTCTGAGATTAGCGTGCACAGACATCAATCAGTTAGTTTTATTATTTGAATAATATTCTTCTTCTCAACCCATCATAGCCCACTATTGAGCACGGGTCTCTTCACACAATGAGAAGGTTAAGGCCATAGTCCACCACGCTGGCCAAGTGCGGATTGGCGGACTTCACACACCTTTTGAGTTTTGCGAACTCTCCGGCATGCAGGTTTCCTCACGATGTTTTCCTTCACCGTTTGTAGCAAGTGACATTTATGCTTAAAACGCACATAACTCCGAAAAGTCAGAGGTGCGTGCCCTGGGATTCGAACCCGGACCCTCCCGTATAGAAGGCGGAGCTCTTAACCACTAGGCTATCACCGCTACTTATGTAATATATGTAATATAATATTATGTAATAATAATATGTAATAGATAAAGATAGATACATAATATATTATGAATAATATTATGTAATAGATAAAGATAGATACATAGTAAGTAACCAAATATTATTGTAAACTTGTATTGCGGCCGTAGCTCGAATCTCGCCAAACGCAATCATTATGGAACCTTTCGCTGCTTATTGCACCCATTAGACGAATAAAACAATCGTTAAACCGAACCTTGACCGAAACAAAACCTGTATGTTCTCTGTAAATCACTCCATGTGGTCCCCTCGTGAACCGGGTTTTACTTTAAGCAATGTATGTACAGCGCAACCTAAACCCGACTCTATTTTCTAAGCAGTAATGTCCCTAATGCTCTGGTCGTAACAAAACAACAATTTTCTTTTCAATAGCTTTTTCGGGGGCCATGAAAAGCAATGTTCTTCAAACTATTGTTTTGGTATATTTTAATATAAAACTATAAAAGACATATCGATATTTAATAGTGCATATGGATTTTCTATGTATTCGATAAAATTTGATCTATTTATCTTTTTACTGTGAAACTTTACCTAATTTCATACGAAATTTCCTAAATAAACCCTATCTCTTAAACATACATTTTTGCGAGATTATAAACCATAATTTAATTTATTTGAGTTTTATTAGCCATCTTAGTACCCTTCTGGATCATCCTTGGCAGATTTATATGGACTTCAAAAGAAAGAGATTTCTTAATTCGAGTAATTTTACTTTATTTTTTTTTAATTAAGCAAATCGATTTTAATAATTCTTTTTTTATTCGAAAGCTAATGTTTCTCTTCAAGTCGCATATAAATTTGAAGAGTCGATTTGAATTATCTCTAATTGTCGAATAAAAGGTTTTCTGTAAAAAGTTTTATTTCAAAAGCATAATTAAATTCAAGGCTCGTTGCTTTTCGACTGTTTCATGTCAGAGTTCATACTTCAGCAGAGTAAGTCATAAATGACAAGATGTATAATCGTTATTATAAGAACTCTTAACCATAATCGCTAGTTTTATAGCCAAAAGGTCGATCTCTCGATCCATTCGAAAGTCCTGCTTCGTATCGTTTATGTGCTATTGATGTAATATTTCTGTATTGACCTTTAACATTACTTGACTTTACTCTTAAGAATTACAGCTCGGGTCGCCTTTCTGGCGTTTCTATTAATGCCACAAAAATGTCTAAAAACCATTTCCACGAACATTTCTGTATCAATTTCTACAGTAGACTGGATTGTGTTTGAGAAGTTGACATCATCATCAGCTATTGTGACATAAATTGCTTTACTTACTTAAACTAATTATTCTAATGCGTAAGACTTTTTAATATTTTCGCATCTTACAATAATTGTCAAGAAATAACTGTATTTCTTTAGATAAGCTAAACAATAGATATTTTCACAAGTAATTGTAAATGAATTTTTAAACGAATACACGAATGTAACACGAATTTTTAAAACATAAGGTATTTAATTTTTTGGAGCTAAGTTACACTTTATATAGGCAACCAGGGGCAACAACACATCTATGACCGAATTAGAACGAAAATTTTACTAATAATTAGTAACACTGAACAACAACTAACAGGATAACCCATCACTGACAGTCTCTGCCCAAGTCCTCACACTTAGTTAACAAACTAACTAAGCAACAAATATGGATAATCTTTTAACATTTCTACCTGGACTAACCATGCTAGTCGGGCAGCAGCGGAAGAGTGGTACTATATACTCGTTCTTGCCTTTACTCCATTAAAAACATGGACTGGTTATGGATACGATCAATTTATCTCGATGTCTATGACGACAAAAATTTCAAAATTTTCTTATCACCACAAAGGGTCTCACAAAAAGAGGCTATTTCTAGTACAATATAGGTCACTCAACTGGAAGCCGATTACGGGGTACATTTTGAATCCCTATTGTACAAGGGTCACGACGATATGTTTTGACGTGGCGAGTTTCAAACCCCTTTGTCAGAACCGCTAAGCCGCCGGCATATTTCAATGGTGTGCTTGTTTTTCGGCCTTTAAAAGGGTAGGTCTACGCACGAGTTACTTTCTATTCTGACATTCATGCGCAGTATAATAGCAAAGCTTTCGTTTTATTGCCAATACCGAACATAAAAGTAATATTTAGCAGGTAAGTTTTAACTTTGTTCCGGACACCAAAAATGCAGTTTTCGATCTAAAAATCTGTAACTTTTGTCTCAGATGTGACAGATAATTAAGACATTTATTTCATGTTGGCATAATTTTGTAGTCACAAATAAAAAATGACTATAATTTAAAAAAATCGGCCAAGTGCGAGTCGGACTCGCGCACGAAGTGTTCCGTACCATTATTATAAAAACGCCAAAAAAATCTGGTCTGTTGTATGAAAGCCTCACTTAAATATTTAATTGTTTTATTGTAGCCACATATTAAGCATAACGCCGTCGCTTGGACCGAAAGGTGACTAAACTCTCACTGAGGCGTCGAAAGTATGGGCCCCACTTAAATATTTACCTTTCGGTACGGAACCCTAAAAAGGAACATCTGGCGTTATGATTGTTTTTAGTGTTGAGGAAAAATCTAATTATGTTAGTAATAAGTTTGTTTTGTTAGTAGTATTTTTATTCAAATAATAAAATTAGAGTAGGTATAAGTGTTTCTGGTGTGTTTTCTTTTGAAATGTATGCACGTGCATAATCACAATCAATAACTAATTAATTCTGCACTGAAACATTGTCAGGATACCATAAAATACCAAAGGCTATTTCAATTGAAATGCTATGGCTATGGCCTTTGTGCCCTTTGTGAAATACCTAGTATGGTCTTAAGGGTGCGGTTCCACTGAGGCGGAGCGGAGCGGAGCAGAGCGCGATTCACCAATCACATGGCTTGAAATCCCAGCTCATTGCGCCTCGTGCGGATTTCAAGCCATGTGATTGGTGAATCGCGCACTGCTCCGCTCCGCTCCGCCTCAGTGGAACCGCACCCTAATCCTTGTCATTGTGGGAGGCGACATTAAGTGTCCCCGCAGACTGACTGCAGCCACCGGCGCCGGTGGCTGTGGTGCTTCTTTTTCGAAGCGCGATCCGGCCATCAGCCAACAGCTCCAATAACAGTGAGCAGAATCAGCCGAAGCGGCTGTTGGCCGGACCGCGCTTCAGTGGCCGCCGGTGGCTGCAGTCAGTCTGCGGGGTCACTAATTCAGCTATGTGACAGAATAAAGTTAACATGAGTAACTTATTGTTCAGTTACATTTGACTTATTACGTTACCTATGGCAAAAAATGTTGATTATAGGCCTTACGTAAATTGATTTAACTTATGAGTGCAAAAAGTAGATATGCCTAAGATTAGTCATCATTTTCCTATAGCAACTAGTTCCATATCAATACCAAAATAATGTAAACTGTAATTATAACAGTTTACAGCGTAATCGTAAACATAAAAGGGATGTCTATTCCACAAATGTGCTTCTGACGATTGATATGACAAAATAACTGACAAGAGATAAAACATAAGAATACTTTACTCTTGGAAATCCAATTTCCTCGGATGAAGTCAAGCAACAACAATTATCTGTACATCTAAATACCTATATAAAGAAATTGAAAGGTCTGGTCTTTACTCCAGAACATCTGAACCGATTTTTGTAGGTTTCACTGGAAGTCTGTCTTTTATGTATGAAGCAACTCCTGTCATCCCGTTATTTTCGTGGAATTGGCATTTATGCGGGAATATCTCCCTCGCGCGTACATAGTCGCGGGGCTACTCAGCATTTTAAAAACCTAAGGGGCTGAAATGGAAGAGGAAAATAAAAAATCTAATTCCACACAGGTGAAGCCGCGGGCGAGTAGCTAGTATAAAATATGTCAAAAAAAAATGCCTAAGTTAGTACCTATACTATCAGCATGAAACCTGAGCGCTATTATTGTTTGCGCCATTCAGTCCGCCCACGTTGACTTTATTCAAAAGATTCACAAAAATGCTGAACGGATTTTATTGAAATCTTCAGTCAAACATGGAAATATTCCTTCAAAAACTCTCATCCACAAAGATTTAAACGTCCCGCGTTTACCTTCGAAGTATTTCTTTTTAAAAAATATTCTAGCACGAAATGCGGCTTCAGTCTTTCGGGGCTGCATTGACAAGGGCAGATATAACAAGGAAAGGAATGTGAAAAAGAGGACATGACTTTGGCCAGGTCTCGTTAACTCAAAACACGTGCATACTCCTGGAATATCATTCCGTTAGCTAAGACAACAGTCGGTCCTGTAGCACTAACGCATCCTTCACACGTTTTCATGCATAAATATATCAGTCCACGTTTGAACTCGGTATCAATAATATTCTGCTTACAGAAAATTTATAAAAGTCAGTAAAATAATACCGATTGGCAGATCTTTTTCGTTTTTTATTGGCGTAGATTAGGTGAGGTTAGCTTCACTCTTGCAAAAGTGAAAATCTCGTCACACATGACCAAATCTAAACTTTGTTGGAATAAAGAAATGACGTTCACAAATAATTATAACAGTTACCTATACATATTATATGAATGAATGATTTTGAATTTGTAATGCAATTTTCTTTTTAATTCTCATCCATTTATTACGTCGCTTTTATGCTACAGTAAAAAATGTTGGGATTGAACTAAAATATGATCTCATCGTTCTAGATACACTAAGATGCTTAGTTTTAGGCTGCCGAGTAGAGGTTATAGATAAAATATGTACATATATTTGGCTACCTCATCCTAAACAGAGAATATTAGTAAAAACATTATAAAGCTTACATGAAAACCAAACACCACTATTATTTATACGAAATCCCGCTTAATAAAAACATACTAACAAAACATAATCCCTACTATCGTATAATCCAGTAAAAAAGATAGCACAAACTCGGTAACGATTACGCAACAGCAATGTGTCGCGGGGACAAAAAGACAAGTTGAAATTTAGTGACAGCTGTCCGTTCCCTCGGGCTAGCGGTCCCGCACTTCGTATAAGAAACCAAAAAGAAATCGGATCGAATCGGATTAAGCCAAAAAAGATGATACTGACAGTAAGTACCTCACAATAAACCGATTTCAACATTTTTGTAGGTCCTAAGTAGGTACCTTCTAACGTGTTCTATCACGAATATTAAAATTCAAAATCTTTTGTTCATGCGGGTACTTCGTTAATACACTTATGCATGACTCTACCGCCATTTTTCACAAAGGTTTAAACTTATTATGTTAATTATCGAGGAAAAGACTGACTTACCTAATGTATAGTCGGGGAGGGCGAAATTAAAATACCGTTGAAGTAAAAATTTGAAAGAATAAGAATTTCAATAAAATGAATGAGAAAAGATTGCCCTGTTTAAAACTAATCTTTTAGCCATTTTAAGCCCAAATCTCTTTTTACGAAATCTCCAGATTAAGCAAAACTTGTTTTTCACAATGGAATAAGTTCAAAATACGGATTATCCTCTTTACGAACAGTACATAATATTAATTATAATAAAATACTTTTGACTATATACAGAATAAAAATGAAATTGGAATTCGGGAATCTGAATTTGTATCCGACCGGACGCTTTCTCGCTGAACCTTTCTCTCCTATTATTTTCATTAACAAGCCCGTGCGTGACCAAAATAAAGTGGCCTGTGACGTAGCCTGCGGCTTTTGACTGATTTTCCGACCATACAGTTGCGGATTCACCGAAGCGGATTTTCACAGCGATCTTTCTTATTAAATTTACCAACGGAAATCCTTTGACAGAGATAGACAGTTACCCGACTATGGCTCCACGTTGAATTGCTTTTATGAATTTCCGGAACACTAAACCCATGAATAATACTCGTGCAGTAACAATTATGTGTTTACGTCGGCTCCCTACATTGTTGCAGACATAAATTCATTCTTTTGTAATAAATCTCCCTCTAAAGAGTTACAGCGTAATATTGCAGTGACAGTAATAATATTTCAAGCTTTTATGCCACTGTTATTGTATTGTTATCGCTCTTTAATTTAGCTCTAAATACTTGTATTCAATGTAGTACAAAGCATGAGGGTTTAAACAGTATTTTATTTGAAAATCGACCAGAGTTCGCTTTTTATTCTAATAGGTAATTATGACGATACTTTGACCCTACACTTTGGCCTAGTAAAAACTAAATATGATCATAGTTGACAAAAGGCATCACCGGTGTGTTGCCAGCCAAGACAGAAAGAAGATAAAGTCGTCACCATTAATATCGAAGAAAATCATAAACCTACAAACTGTCATTGCCTAAACCGTCAAACTGTTGTACTGACAGCTCTACAACATGAATTACTTAAATAAATACATACAATTCGTACACATTACACACCTTATAGCTCCACACCAGGATTCCTTGTGTCTTAGGTGCCATAGACAACACACAAAGACATACCCGGAACGAGAACGAACATTTAAACTCATCATTCAAATTTCCGCCACGCTGGGAATCGAACCCAGGTACCTCGGCGAGTTAATCATTGCGCCACTGGGGTCGTCAATGTAATTGAAAATTATGGCATTACATAAGCTCGTATTAGTTAAAAGTCTTAGTATTAAATAAAGAAATGTAATTTATCTGCAAACTCATGGCAGCTTTTGAGTCCCATTCCTCCGAACCCCTATCATTTCTCCAATAAAACGTAATGTGATCTAAAGTATCTCACTCAACAAAGGTTATATTCAATGTACGTAATCTTAACTTACACTCGTTCTGGCAACCTTTCCTCGTAGATAAGTACATTCCAACTTATGAGTACAACCTAGAAAAGCCCAGTTAATAAGACTGAAATTTGTTCAAAGAAAATCATATTTCTGCAGCGAGATTGAAGACGTTCTCACTATGATGGGGAGGAAGCTGCGAATATTCCGGCCGAATATTTCAGAGCATTACAACTTTACCTAAACCCAAACTAGTCTCCCGGAGGACTCTTCCGTCTTTGTTCTTCACATCAAAACGCCACAAAAACTGATATTTGTTAGTATTTACGACTTTGGTATTTTTTGCGGGTAACACATAAATTTCTGTGCGTAAGTTTCGGTAAAAACTTACGCCAATAACGTTTACTGAATTGGCCTAATAAAGCCACGGCGAGGGTCGCTCCCGTGTGGGCTATCGTCTCTTCGCGTTGTACATAACAAGCCACAAGCAATTTATATGGAAAACGTTTCCAAATGTATCTCTTTTGTGATACGATCAACCAGCGTTAACCACAGTGCAATAGCTTACAGTGGTCCAATGCATATGATGTACAAAGAAAAGACACGATAATACAATATATTTACAAAAAAAATTAACTCAAAAACCTCCTTCAGGTGTCGGTCAGATTCAAATTTGAGCACACGATAAACACCAGATTTCAAATAGGTATAAAAGGAACTATCAAAATCGCTTCACCCATACATAAAAATATACAGTCAAATAGAGAACTTCCTTCTTTTTTTAATATCGGTAAAAATAGGAAAATCATTGTTACGGAATTTAAAGCAAGTGATATTTTGTTTTAAATAACATAATTAAGCATTTTGCTCACACAGATTTGAATGCGTTTTTCTTTTATACTGAACTACGTTAAGCTTGGAGTAACATTTAATAAAGAATTGTTCATTTGTTTCTTATTTTATTTTAATCGGTAAAAAGAGGATTTTAATTTAAAATTCCCAACAAATTCCCTTATACTGTTGACTTACTGAATAAAGAGTTAAGCTGTAGTGTACTGGCTGGGTTGATGATGGGAACGGACTCGCGGCTATTAGTGTCTTGGGGCCCGCGGACAGACTTCTTCAGTCAGCGCTGTTCTGCACAATGTTATCGAGTCTGGTAACGAATGATTATTGTTCGTATAATATGTATCTTCCAAAGATAGCGTCGATGAAATTGAACGAGTGGGAGTTTACTTACTAAAAGTTTATCGGGAATTTTTATAATGTAAAAGCCGTGAGTATACCTTTATTTCTGTGCTGTGCATTGCATATAATCTAAATAAATAATTATGTTGTTAAGTAAACAGTTTCATAGAATTGCCAATTCCAATGCTAGTCACGTCAAAACATAATAATACTTACTTACCTTAATATAATAATAAAAGACATTCTACTCTTTCACTTTTTTCAGTTTCGTTTTGGTTCAGATTTATTTAATTTTGTATTAAAAAAAACTTTAATGCAGTGTCTACACATATTATCACAAAGGACCCAAAAAGGTTTTATGAAGTTTTCCATACCTATGCATAATTATATTAAAAGTGAATTTAGTCCTTATTTAATAAGGGTCAGTAGGTAATTCATTGTCTGCCTTCGACCTTTGAGGCTTTAACTATCACCTTTTTTAACTGGTCCTACCTATTCTTAAAATAGTTTAGATTATCCCTCAGAATTCTTTTGAACTTAGTGGTCTATTCTGCAATATTATCCATTGTGTTTACCTTATACCTGAACGTAATACCTACTATTATTGAGTGCTACGATATGTAAGTAACTATTTCACATTATTGGCATTCACTAAACGTTTCTTAAACTAGGTAGTTACTTTCTCAAGAAGTAGCAAAGCCTCTCTACTGCGTCTCATTACTCTAACTTAGTTCAGAAAACGTTTCCATGAAGAAATATGTTCTGCTTACTTTTCACTTAAGTTCTAAAGAAGAGACGACAAATAAGTGAGGGCGAGGACACGTATAAATAACGATTTCACTCATTACTTTTTCCGAACGTATGTCTCTTTGGGGAAAGTTTGTACTTTAGCGGGTACAAATTCTCTTTAGATTCATGGCGGCATACCACCCGTGTACGTTTTGCAAATGTTGTAATTTAATAGCGACTCCGCTCTTTTTCACAATAAAAAGAGAAGAGCTTTACACCACGTTGGTCCATTGAGACTTCTTTGATTATTTATTTATTGAGTCTGCCAGTACAGTGAGTCTTTCAGACATCAAACAATGATTGACAGATACAATTTTATTCAAGTATGGCTAAAAAAGAGCGTTTTTTGATGTCTATTTCAGCAAACTCGGGGGAATACTTAGGCAATAAAATACATACGTTAAAAAGTTTGTCTTAGAAAACAATTGCCGTCAAATTATGAATTAATGGCCACTTATTACCCCTGCTACTACAAACTCCACCTCCCCTTCATTGAATAAATATTATTAAGCGACAACGAATATCTTCGCGACTGTACTTACTCTTATACAGGCAGTGCCTAAATACCTACACATAATTTCAAAGTACAACCACGTACAGATACAAAGAGGACCGGACCTCGTAAGTTATTATCGCAAAAACGAGGACATCATTAGAGAAACCAACTTTCTCGCAGTTATAACTCCACCATTTAGCGGCACGCGTGACTGAAATAACGCGAAGCGATCAACGGTGCTCTAATTGCACTGAAAAAATGAGTTGTCGGTTAACTTTTCGCAAGCAACTCGACTTTCCTTCGATTTAGAGAACACATTTGTAAATATTGCTGACATTGCCAGTGAAACATCGGGAATAGACACTAAATTTTCAATGTAATATTCAGACCTGAGGTGGCAGAGAATGCTTTTAGTTTTAAGTCCGCTTTTGTTCACTACATTGTGTTTGTAAAGTGCAATAAAAAATTGTGTGTTCCCCAAAATTCGAATTAATCCTATCCTACTTCCTACTAATATTATAAATGCGAAAGTTTGTAAGGATGTATGTGTGTTTGTTGCTCTTTCACGCAAAAACTACTGAACGGATTTTCATGAAACTTTGCAGTAATATAGCTTAGACATTGGAATAACATAACTTGTTAAAACTTATAAAGATTTTTGAAGGGACTGGTTTCCCGAAGCGAAGCGAGGGCGGATTTATTAGTAAATGATATAATTTTAATAGCTTCTTAATTTGTTTAAGGTACGTAACCTAATTTTAATTTAATTTAATTTGTAAATTGGTTCAATGGTTACAAAATCTTGTATATTTTTTAAGAAAACCCAGTTTTGCATATAAGGTAGTTAGTTGCCCGAGATCATGCATCCAATGTTTTACTTTCAAGATAAAATTGACGACTGTTTAAAGATAACAACAGCGTTGTTGGTTAGGAGACGGAATGAATAAATGTTAACCCGTTCCCTACTTTTCTTACAAAAAATCCTGCTCATTTGCAGTCACTAAGAACTCCAAAACTACGTCCAATGAAACTTAAGCAGGTGTAATTTAGGGGTAAGTTGCCCTGTAATTAAATTTCATAGCCTGAATAAACAATAATTTCAGCTAGCGATAATGTTTGTATTTTACTGGCAGGCAAATTCAAATTCAAAACAGGAACTAAGTTTTGAATGTAAGTGCAATTTTAAACTCTAAGTATGAAGCCTGTCATACCTCAGTTTTAATACATTAATTAATGTAATCTAACGTAACAAATGACGAGCAATTTCGCAAAAAATATAATTACCAAAAAACAAGACCCCCTCCTTTTTTTTAAATCATAAAACACTGAGGCCAGTCTATTATTGCGTAAAAATAATTAACGTTTGAAAGGCAAGGTTAATAAATGTGAATAAATCTGAGCTAACGTAGGCTGAAAGGCCTAATAAAGGTTCTTATACTTTATTACATTTATTATTCGCAGGTCGACCTACTCTTAATGAAAGTGATTAAATAAAACCGCCACCGTATTTAAATATCCAACAAATTGCTTTTCAATTAAGTTATTGTCTGAAGGGCAAGTTTGCCCTCTAACCTGTGCTTACTTGTGTGAAGTTAGTTGGTACCAGTAGGTACACTTTATTTTTAGATATTATTTTATAAATGTTAATTGCTGCGTCAGCCATTGTTTAAATATCGTACCAACTGGTTAACAATAAAGATTATTATTAGATGCTGAAGCCACGGCTTAATATGGCGCTTATGATAATATCATTTTAGGAACCATTTTTTCTGTAATAACTCAACTTTGTCACTGATTTCCTGCTGTTGTGTCTGTTTTGTCGAAGGTTTTCTTAAATAAATGCATTATGTAACCCGGACTTTATGTTATAAAATTTATGAACTTGCGTTGAGTCTAACTGAACGGACAGCAAAGACGGCTGCCGTCGGTAAATGAATGGGTGACCACCGGGGAAAGTATATCTTAAGGGTTATTTCTTCTGAGGACACAGTTGGCCACCTCTCTACCAGCACTAGAGCACCATGGTAGATTATGCTCTAGGCCTTCTTAGCAATGATTCACATATGCGACATGGCGATAGAATCAAAACAAAGTTACGTGCATAAGTGAACCAATGACACCTACATGAATAAATGATTTTAAATTTTGAGTAGCCCGTTCTCAATATAAGCCATTAATGGATTGAAGGCAAATTTTTTAGTCTATAATTATTCTTCTCTTTCTATCTCTTTGACTAGCTGTTTTTGTCTCATATGGTCAGTAATTATCTTTTACATTCATCCAATATTACGGGAGCGAATCAAAAATGTAACTCGTGTTTTATGAACGTAGCACAACAGCAATGTATCGATAGCATAAATATTTGTTTATTAATCAAGATAATTTGTACATCATGCCAAAATCAGAACGGAACTCAGTAATAGATTTCTGATGGTGCTACCACCTAATTAACATAAATTCTTAGACGCGAAAAAGGCAACAGAGCAACCGACCCAAAAGAATCAATCATTCTTGCATTGGACTGTTAGCATTGGCTCATTTCCAAGTCGAATGCCTTACTCTTGACTCGGTTTCGAGTTTAATACTTTCCTAATATCGATACATGCTATATTCCATTTCCAAATATCATGTTGTTATTATTTTTATAAGAACACTAGGTGTTGCCCGCGGCTTGGCTCGCGAGGAAAAACTTTTGACTCAATTTTTTTAAAAGACCCGTCAATGCTTATTTTACTCCTTTAAGGATGAAATATTATGATAAAATGAGTATTTAGCGAACGTCTTCTATCTAAATGTTATCGTTAAACATTGAACCATGTCCAATATTTTGTTATGAATAAGTGACCTTTCGTTTCTTTAATACAGATTCTCATAATAAAAGGTTTATAATTAATACCTCCGCTCCCATGTCAATGACTTTAAGACGACGGATACAGACTTCTGCTTGGTCATAGGTCTGCGCGTAAGTATTACCCATCATTAGTCATCGTTATTAAGTTATAAGTCAGAAAATTTAACTTATACATTACTACATGTTTAAAGTTTAGGAGAATTCGCAGATGGGCAGGTTTCTTCACGATATTTTTGTCCTCCAAAAAGATAAATAGTTTAAATATTATGCAATTATTTTTTTAAAATAAAGATTGCAGGATTCGTTTTTAAATTCACGTGTCACTGAGCAAAAGTCAAATGTTACATCCACGTTGAGTTAAACAACAAAGATGTTAATGCCTGATAAAAATTATAGCAAGTTCAGAAGAATGAAATAATGTTATTTCAGAGCTCGTTAATGTCCAGACTAATTCTGTCAAAACGATTCCGCGGTCTCGAACACAGCACCGCAGCGCCGTTTGGTATTTGCACCATCATCGATAATGGTCCACCGGCCGATAGCTTTGCCGCCCGAATATTGATAGGTCAACACAGAGTAAAGATACGCACAGAGCCTTGAAAACACTGGTCATTTAACCTATTTTTAAACCCCGACGTAAAAAGAAAGGTGTGATAAGTTTGACCTGGTTGTACTCGTATATGTTTGTAGGTCTGTGTGTCAGGTCCCGGGCCATGTTACCTCTCAAACGGATTCACCGATTTCAATGCGTTTTTGTTCATTCGAAAGCCCGTTTTCTTGCGGTAGTTTTTGGCGCTTTCTTTTAGCTTTTTGGTACAAATCGGTTCATCAGTTTGTAAATCATCAGCTCTTTTCAAAAACGATGTAAATCATTTGGCAATTCAGCGTCATGTAGTAGTGAAGTGAACAGTTATTGATAGAGTAAAACTAATTGGCATTAATAAAAATGTAATATAATTTTATAATAGTTCTCTTGCATTAAACTTGATGGGACTGTGTTTCAATTTACAGTTATTAATAGCGAAAAAAGTCACGTTTAAGATGACAGAATGCGATCGATTTATCAACGAGTATATTGTAGTAATTTTCTTTGACCGATTATCATTAGAGTAGTCCTAAATTCGATTTCCAGCTAAACGGTAATTTCAATAATAAGTTTTTATTTCTGTTTTTAAATTGGTGTATGTTCTCTTTGCTGTCCACGATACAAGGCGTGTTTGCGTGGAGCTATAATTGTGTAGCGTTACTTATTTATTTAAAATTCATTAAACTCCAACGACATGAATTCATGTCATGAAACCCATAGTACGTACGCTTCGCTGGAATCCAAAGGTTGTCGTTTTAATTTTAAATAACACTTAGCTCTTGTTTCTCCACGCACAATACTGAAAATAAAAAACAGAGATCACTGAGATCGCAACCAGAAGCGCCCTCTATTTAATTCGTTCTCATTCATTCATTTATTCTCAGCGCCCGACTCACTTCATGTGATGGTTGTCCTCTTTGGTAACTTCCACGGGATAATTTGTGCAAATGGAATACTTGGAAGTTATAGCTTTCAGTAATCATTACTTTAAATGACTTAATGCTTATAAAATTGTCGGATATTTTCTGAAGTACTGAATACTGTTATTGTGTTTGTTTCTACTTAAGTAAAGTTTTGCTGGGAAGTACGTTCACATGATTTCAGGGTTCTGTAATGAAATGGTGGAATGAAATCTTGTAATATAATAATATAGCTGTTCCTTGATATACGTGTAGTGTAACTACATAGTTGTTGTATGTACCTACATGTAATATAAATGTTTAGAATAATTTCCAAAAGTAGGTTTTTAAAAATATTTAGCCACTGACTTTTGACAGACGAAGGCCTCTGCCATGGCTTTAAAACTGTTTTTTAACCAAGCGATGATCCATTCGAAGTATGGAAATGTTCAAAAATGCTTTGTCACTAACTATCTACCTTAGAACCGCTATAGCTGTTCTCTAACTAAACCTAACCACCAAGCTATGACCGCCTTAGAAGTAGTAGTAAAAATACTTATAAATGTCCATTAAATTATTTATTTTCACAATTCTTAATCCCGAACATCAGGAGCGGTCTCCGGGGAAATTTAGGTTTCAGTATAATTCTAATGACCCAACTGAAGCTAATATCTTGAGGGATAGGTAAAGTTATTACATAAAATACCTTTCTACAACACAATTGTCATGGGTGGCAGCGGAGGGGTGGTGTTGCCTGCTCGTTTGCTACGATAATTTTGTTAAAAAAATAGACTGAATGGCGATAGGTAGAATTACGAAACTTCCCGAATGAATAATTTGAAATTTTGTAAAAAATGTGCTGCGGCTGGTTTCTTAGAAACACCCTATTAAGCTAAATTTCCCGAGTGACAATTTCGTGTCATACTTCACGCGGACAATTTTTTGACGAAACGAATTACAAGGAATATTCTTTCCTACTAATAACACGTCAAAGAAAGTTTATTTGTCGAATAATCCCGAGACGATGGCTGAACACTCTTCTGCTGTCCTGTGACAGCTGACTCTGAACACGCCTCAAATAGGGACTGGGATTAGTCCATTTAGCAGACTGCGTCAGAATACGAAAGTTTGTAAGGATGTGAGTGTGTGTGTGCGTGTGTAGGTTTGTTACTCTTTCACGCAAAAATTACTGAACGGATTTTCATGAAACTTTGCAGTAATTTAGTTTAGATATCAGAATAACATAGTTTGTTAAAATTTATAGAGATTTTTGAAGGGACTGATTCCCCGAAACGAAGCGAGGGCGGGTTTACTAGTGCGAAACATTCTTATTATCAGTTTTTTTGGGTCATAGTTATTTAAAAAGGGTGGAAAAATTCAATCTTACATAGATCAATCAAAATCATCTCTAATGGAGCAATCAATAAAATTTATTTCCTGTTTCAAATAGCAGCAGCAGATACTATTTAAACGCTTCAGTTCTTTGAAAAGTTACCTGTAACAGAACACGCATGCCCAAAACTTCGGAACTTTACAAAAGATTTCTTGATAGATATAGGTACTCAAAACATACCCAAAACTGACATTCTTAAGAACAGCAGGTTGTCCTCACTCGTTAACATGAAATAAAAATAAAATAAATAGTTTAAAAAACTAAAAACGCCGATTTATAAGGCTAACTGAAGTATGAAATTCAAACGAATAAACGTTGACTACGTTTGAGTCGTTGACCGTTGAGTAGTTCCGGAGTCAGTTCTAAGCGTGCTTTTTGGTAATTTTTGTCATTATATTGCATTGCCATTAATCCTTGACCTCTGTGCAAGTTTTCAAGTTAATTAGATTAAATTATCAACAAAGAATAAACTCATCAACTAATATTCTAACACCATCTACAAAATGGACTCACCATCCCTGTCCCTGAATTGAATCTTGTTCTAACTCTGTCACAATTGTCATGGGCGGCTGCGGAAGAGTGATGCTGCCTGCTCGTTTGCTAGCTTAATTCCATTAAAAAATCTTGAAGTTGGTGAAAATTAGGCTCAAATTTCCTTTACATACATATAGGGCAAGCTAATAAAAACGGGTTGAAAATAAACACATGATAGTGTTTATACATATCTGCTAATCAAGCAGCAAAACCGTCTGTCCGTTAGAGGAGCGAGAGCACTTTCTCAGTGCGGAACCAATTTCATCTCCCATTTATCAAGTTGTCTTACTCCCACTATAAATACAGACCCGATGCTTCGAGAAATTCAACACAAGGAAGACAGTTCAAAGTAAAATGAACTATGATTTTCATTCTACTCAGTGAACCACAAATTAACCTCATTGCCTCATTGGAGATAGCTGAAAGTATTTCAGATGAAGTGTTGTTATAATTGATGTCACGTCGACAAAATTGCTTTAAGAAAATGAGTGGACATTTTGGTTCAGTGAATCCCTGAAGACGTTATGTTCTCAAACTTTAATGTGAGTTGATAATTCACATCTGGCCATGTTTATCTGTGATCATATTGTAAAAGGAACTTATGATATCTATGTAGGTATACTAGGTAGGTATATAGTTTTAAATAAAATTGAAATCTAAAACTTTCAAAATAACTGTTCTAAAGAATAATATATTATGAGCATAATATACTTATGTACACGATGCCTAATCTCCGGAGCGACTGAACAATTTTTTGGAACTTGCACTGAAAGAAAGAGGTGGTTGTGAAGCAGTTACGCAGTGGCAGAGCAGGATACGCAGCAAAATGTAACAAACGCTACGGGTACGTTCGTAAGATTATAAATAAAAAGATGTTTCGAATGTACCAAGGGGTAGGTTTTCTAAAGCAAAGACGGGGCGAAACAACTAGTTATACTTAAAAATTCCAGCATCATCACAAAAAAAACCTAGTGGACGATTTGCTAAAACTACAATATTTTAACATGACACGTATTGTCTTAATTGCGTTTAACCTCTCTTATTGTTTAACACTTTTAAACGTAAAACGAAAAGCAACAAAATACCCGAACGCCAATACTCGGTGCGGTGGAACGCGTTAAATCACGTTTTTCGACCAATCCTTTCAACCCTCGTGATAATATTTTACTCCTTTCAAAGAACAGGGGTTGTTTTCACGCAAAATATTTTCCTCGGCTCCGAACGAATTAGCCGTTAAGCTGGATCACAATAGCTACGTTACATTATATATGGCTATGTATTCATGGGTAAGCAACTTGCCTTAATATAGTTAAGAGTTCATGAGTTATAATAGGGAACGGAGAAATTGTATACTTCTACTAAAAACATAAGAGACGAGCAGGATTATCAAAGTTTTTGTTTAACATTATATAAGCGACAACGCGTGACTATAATCCCATCTGATGGTTATAAGCAATGTAATCATTGGTAGTAAAGCGCACTAACTTAGAAGCGTAATAAAGTCGCAAACAATGTTCCAGGCTTTCGCGGTACCACAGATTAGAAAATAGTTACTTCATGCGGTACGCATTATAAACGATGACGCAAAGCGTGAGTAGTCATCAGAGATGAAGATCATGTGAGGTGAGGGGCAATGTGAGATGAGAAGGCCAATTTTATTTCCCTCCTACAATGATTGAATGTCGTAACAACTTTTTAATCATGCTAATTATAGGTACAGTACCTCCTTTCTTACTTCCTTATTTTTTCTTGAAAACAAGGCTTATTGATGATGTCCATGGACGTCTTAGACTATGTACACTTAGAAATCCTTTCGTACATACCTATTTGTTTAATAGATGAGCTGAAGAGGTTTTTTGAAGAATACGTTCATTAGAATACTTTATTGCAAAAGTACTACCTTCGTAATAACTTTGAATTTGCTAATAAGTGAGTTGTTTGCTCATTTATCGGCTATTTACATAAAAAAATGTTCGGCAAATTGAGACAAAAACGTGATATTATTACCTATGTGAAAATCAAAGGAATTTTGGTATGTGGCAATCGAGCCTGGGTTTAGATATAACGAAGGCTGCCTAAATTGACGTTGCCGGTGCCTCGTTTCATAGTTCTCCTGGCGTTGAGAAGGACGTATGATATTGAGACTTGACTCCTCGGGGACTAAACTTGTAGTGACTTGCGAAATTGCGAATTGAGAGAGAGCGGCCACAATAATTTTGAGTATATTCAAATTTCGAATTCAAAACTGTCAATTTGTGACAGCTGTCTGTTAAGACTAGCAACTCAATTATTCCTCCGGACCGACTGACAATGGAACAAAATAACTGATATACAAAGAAATTACTTGGTGTTGTCTAACTATAGGTAGGTACTTACCATACAAAAAAAACTCCTCAGGGCATAATTCCATGTTTTTGTTTGGATATTATTTAGATGCTGAAACAGTTTGTTATTTGTGGCCATCTTAACTCCATCAGCTTTAGCGCCTATTAAAAATCGCTAGTCCTCAGACAACAATGACCAATTAATAAATATAACTGACAATCAATAAATGCAAAATAAAATTCAGTTCAAAATAAATAAATTAGGCTTTACGTATGTGGACAAAAAAAGCTTAGTACCTAAATGTAGCAAATATTATAACGATTTTATTTTATTAGGTACTCACTGTAATGAAAACTAGAAAGCAAGATAAACTTAAACTAAAAGATATTCGTAATAACTAATAACGGTTTAAGATTTAAAGTGTCCAATTCATAATGTCATCATTTTACATCGAGACCATAAAGTTAAAATATAATGTGATATCCTCACGGGATGTAAATTCTTCGTACAAAGTTTCATAACAACAGTTTTAGTCGAAGCTGAAAAGGCTTTCAGAAGGTTTAAAACAAATATATGGGGGCGGGATAAATAAAACCGCTAAAAATGTATTATACCTAAATCATACTTCATAAACATTTAACTTGTCAAAACGAAACGGTGTAAATAACTGAAAATGACTATATAAACCTGTACCACTTTTGCTTTGTTTGTAAAAGGTTTCTTTAGTTTGTGAAGTGTTTTCTCAGTAAAATAAATATACCTACGTGAATTTAAAAGGCATTACAAATGATATTATGTTTTGTGTTAGTGGTTTCTGTTCATGATTTATAAACTTAAATATTTTTCACCATCATTTAGATTAAGGTATAGAATATTTCTACATACTATACATAGGTACAAATGACATTGTAATGAACTGAACCTTTACATTATAATCTTTTCTGGG
Organism: Hesperia comma; assembly: GCA_905404135.1. NCBI lineage: Eukaryota > Metazoa > Arthropoda > Insecta > Lepidoptera > Hesperiidae > Hesperia > Hesperia comma. The sequence goes on from FR990019.1 coordinate 2,638,030, forward strand.
TATTCAATGTGTATTTTTAAACTAATCTGCTTGAGTAAGCATCTCTTAAAATCATAATTATTATAATTACATTGTAATCCAATATTTCGACCCAGTCATACGAATCTTGGCCGCGACTAAACTGCGTTAGGACCTTGGAAAGATAATTTTATTTTGTCAATAATTATCGTTAGAGCCTCTTAAACTTGATATTGTTGATTGATCATTTAAAAACATAAAAATTATGCTTATGATAACCTGAGGATTGGAACAAAACTCATACTAACAATAATTAGTAACTGGACAATTTCTCACATAGACTAGCTAGGGCTACCAACTTTTTTTACAAGAAAAAATTATATTTAGGTCTGAGAAGAATAATAAGCAGTATTTTAGAAAATGAACAATTTTATTTATTTAATGATTCAAATACATATTTTAAAGCTTCTCGCACAATTTATAAATTTAGTATTTTTTTAATTTCATATACATACTTCGTCACACTTAGCATTTTGAGGATGAATAGTATTTTATATACTTTTTTATTGTTCAACAGTAAAAAGTATAATGTAGCGAAATACAGTATAATACTGTTTTTAACAGTATAGTTGGCAACCCTAGGACTAACTATCGCTAACACTCCATGTCCTTTTGATTATTAATAAACTGATCAACTTATATTCTATTTATTTATTTATTTATTTATTTAATAGTTTTTGTACACAAACATAAAATGAGAAACAAGAATACATAAAATTTGTACAAAGGTACTGCTTATTCCTAAAAGAAATCTCTACCAGCAGACCTGCGAATGGAAAAGTGGTACGAAAAGCATTTAGCGTGCACAAAATATATAATCTATGAATATTAATAAATATATAAATAATATATACAAATATATAAATAAATAGATACCTTGTAACATATACATACTATATCTATACATACATACAATTATACTAATAAATAACTACATGGACATAAATATAATACTTAATATATTAAGTAACATAATATGTTTATTTTACTTAAATAAGTTCTTATAATTTATGTGCAATATTTAAAATTCGTTTAAAATAAAAATAACAGAAACATAAATTATTTAAGTAAAGATAAGTAGTGCTCTTTAACACCTATCATCATCTACTAAATGAAATAACCACCCCAGTCCCTAAATTGAGTCTTGTTCCTAGTCGGTCACAATTGTCATGGGCAGCAGCGGAAGGGTTTTGCTTCCTGCTCGTTTTCTACCTTAATTCCTTTAAAAAAATCATGACGGTAGGTACTCCAGGAATTTTGCAAAGGCAAATACTGAACAACACGATTTTACGTTCCAGCTACTTTTTAAAAGTAAATGAATAAAATGCTTCACTTCCTGGAAAATTATTCGAGGACACTCAGAGGACAATGCAAATTTCTCTCACAAAGCTTTTATTGATGAGTATCGTCCGACTATAAACGCAAGGATACGCATTCTGGAACAATATTAAATTTCAATTTCCGATACAAAAATGGGTGTTTAATGATAGTCCGGAACTGAAAGCCTTTGTCTAGTCACCGAGCTGGGTTATCTACGGCGAGGACGTCATTGTGTGGAAGTGCCATTAATAGATTAAAGTGTTTGTTAACCGATTTCAAAAAAAGGAGGTTCTCAATTCGATAATGTGTATTTAATTCCTCATAAATTTTACTGGGTGTTCCGATTTGTATAATTCTTTTTATGGTTCCGTACCTCGAGGAAAAACGGAAACCTTATAGGATAACTTTGTTTTCCATCCGTCCGTCTGTCAAGACCCTTTTTGTCAAGAACTTGTACCTATTAAGCTCAAATTTATATAAAATACTAAGGTCTACTATCCCTTGGAGCTGTAAATAATCAAACTTCTAAGCCAACGCAATCGGACACAGCCGTTCATGCCGCAAATTTTTGAAGGATGCGAAGCAAAAAACTTAGTTTATTATTTGAACATAGCAAACAAAAACAAAAAAATGTATGTCTGTATGTCCCCGACATATTTAGAACATCTAATCTTTTAAGATCTATGTCAATTTTTAAATTTTGTATCACAATATTGGTCACATACTTGCATTGGCTTCAAGAAATAAGCAACTTATTCCGTACTTGTATTACATAAACATTAACCTTTCAGTTCGGATCGGCTTTATATATGGTTAAGACAAGAAAAAGGGTGTTTGCGAGCTAATTTCGTATTCCGCCATCGGAGCGATAGTTTAGGAAACAATTTGCAACTGACGTACCGATCTCATAGTTCTCGCGCTACGTGATAGAATTACAAGCCCGCTCGAACCGTCTTCTAAATGAATTGAACATGCGGGAATTTTTATAACTGACGACCTAGTGACGACGCAGGGACGAGACGATATAACTGATGACCCAATGACGACGTGCAGACGAGACGACAGTGACAGATTAGCCGCATATCTACACATAATAATATTATTCAGTATATACACACACTGACAATAAGAATGAAAGTACATCATCGTACATTCGAGTTTTCTTGCAGATTGTTGCAAAGTAGAGTAATCTGTAATAGATAATATTTGACCGTGTTGTCGTCCTGATTAAGATTAATATTAATAAAATTTTATTGAAGTCTATTACCTAATGATTGAATCTTGTTCTAGGTCGGTCACAGGTGTCATGAGCGGCAGCAGCAGGGTGGTGCTACATGCTCATTTGCTACCTTAATTTCATAAAATAACCAATAACGTCTTACGTTAAACCTAAATAATAATTATTTTTTTAAAGCTTATTGCATAAGACGTTACTATTTCCTAGATGTCCTAGATCAATGAAAGTCTGAGAACAATTAATGAATGGAATCACACACCCACAAACTTGACACTATGTTACTAGAAATCGGTCTCTCTTTAATTAGCTTGCATTAGCTTTGATAGGTACAGATTAAACGTTCATCTATTAATCGTTCTAGGAATCGGTTTTCATACTAGATACTAGGAATTGGAAACTATTCATTTATGATAATGATTTCCTGGGATCAAACATTTCTTAAGTCTAATCTTCTAATACCCTATTGTGAGAGTGAATATATAAATACATTATACATAACAGGAATTGGAATGATAATTTTATAGGGTAGTTAGGTACTATACTAGATAATTATATTGTGTCTAATAATATCGTTATTTATGTAATATAAATATCGTACCATATAAATTACTTTCTTGTTACACTCAAAAGTTCCAGTAGGCACTTAAACCACGCGCGTTTCCACCGACAACTATAGATTAAATTTAAGCATTAGGGCGTATTATTAGAAGATAATCATAAATATACATTATAAATATGGTGCGACGCCGAGCACTTTTAGAATCGAAATTCAACTAAAAATAAGACATAAGAAGCATATTTAAAAGATTAAGTTGGTCCGTTGCCGAGTCATTGAAATGTGTGCTGTCTTTACGACTCCCTATATCGTGGGTGGTACGGACAACATAAATCACATATGATTTACACCCATGATCGTTAACAAACATTTTTATCCCTCAATCGTTTCCATCCGGGAATCGAGGCCAGGATTCCTCACTTTGAAGGCAGGGCTACCAACTAACTAGGCTACAGGATCGTCAGTAGCTTACAATAACCCGCATACCTGACATTTCTCCATAAAATGTACAAATGTGAAAATCTGAAAATCTACATTTGACCAGCATAAAATACGGCGTTTAACTTTTACGGTTTTAACTTTACGAGTGAAAATTCATGAATGTAAATTAATTTTCAGTACATTACCACCATACCTCAAACACCACAAAACTTTGTGTAGCTCATTAAATTTATGTCTGTACTCATCACGAAACGTTGAAGTAATTATCCGACTCAATAAAATCCTGCTCGTATTCCCCTTTCAACCATAACGAATGAAGCGGTTTAATCAAAACAAACGGAAAATTTACCGAGGTATGGTCCGAAATTGATTTCCCCGGGATTAGTGGTGGAATAAAAATGCATTGTGCAAAAAAAGGGTATTCCATCGGAAAGGGTTTTAGCAATTCAAAATTATACGCCGAGAAACATGACGGCGTCATTTAAATTTTCAATTCAATCTCGTTATACTTGCACGGTTTGTGTGGACTTTGTTGGGTATTCGAGAATCATATTCGTCGGATATTAATGTTCCGTGTTCAGTAATCTATTAGTAGGTAAGTGTTCTGTGAAAACCTAATTCTTACATTATTTTTATTTTGGCTTGTGTTCGCTGGTGTGTCGTAGATCGTCGATTAATTTTGTTGTGTCGATTTAATAACAAACTAGAAACCCACTCTGCCATCGATTTCAACCATAATCTATGATAAGTATTACTTCACATTGTCGCTATGTACGTTATCCTTTCTTTCATATTTATTATGATACGTATCAAATTGTACCTACATGCAATATTTTTTTTTCTAAAAAAGGTAAACCTACCTATAACCTAATTACTAAACCCTCGTAGCCATACACTAGAATTCTCTGCGTCGTAGGTACCATGTTTATAACAAAGACAAAGACATACATCTAGATCGAGAACAGAAATTTAACCATTCAAATTTCCGTCCGCCTCGGTGATTGGACTCGTGACCATTTGAACGGCGACACGTCCTTGTGACCATAATAAGGAACACCATACGTACGTTTACAAGTACGTTATAGACTCGTGTATATTAGAAATACCTTATTTCACAATAATACAATACTACAATTTTGTAGTGTATTTTATTATACATAGAGGTACATAATTATAAAAAAACTAACACCATACACTAACCTATTTTATATTTATGTTTATAAACGCCGCGGTGTCTTATAAACTTGGTTTGAGATGCATGTAACAGGAGCAACTTTACAAAACCTGCAATGCGTAAGTGTGAGAATAACTGCCACTTAAGCTAAGTAATGACTGCACTGACTCAGCACGGTGTAGAGGTAATAAGACCTATGTAGAGTTGGAAGAAAGATTATGGCGATGTTAAACATTATCCTAAGAAATAAAAGACTGCGTTTAAGAAACTGTGCACGGTTATGCTCTTCTAGTAGTTTCACGACGTTGGTTAGCGATAAATAATATTTATTTCTACACTTTCTTTTAACACCCTCGGGTGATGAATTTCCAGCAATCGTGTAATACGTATCATAAATTCAATTATGAAGGATAAATTAATAATAAATGCTCTCAGTCATACTCCGTACTTGTATTCCCTATGTCTTGGATCACATGTCATAGTCAAGCTTGACTATGCAACCACTCTCAAAAAAAAAAGAAGGAGGTTCTCAGTTCGACTGTGTTAGTATTGTATTATTTAAGTCGGCTAAAAATCCGTTCACTTCGTAAAAAGTGAGGTTACATTCATACAAAAAAAACCTTTTTGAATTGAGAACCTCTTCTTTTTTGAAGTTGCTTACAAAGTAGAACACATTATGAGACTATTAAATAGCGCTTGAAATAAATGAGTTCTGTTTTTTTCATGGAATTAAGATAGCAAACGAGCATACAGCACCACCCTTCCGCGCCGCCCATAACAACTGCGACTGACCTAGAACTAGACTCGTTTGCGTAGACTTAAGTTTGTATTGCGGATTGTAAGCTAGGTCAGATTACTGTAACAATATTCTAGAGAACTACAATTTATGTTCCGATCAAGTTACTGAATCACGCCCGAAGCTGTTTTTGATGTTGTTACGAGTTAAACTCAAAGCACCTACTCTTCGTTCCCATTTCTGATTTAGTAAGTACATAGTATCTCAATGTTTCTGATATATAACATAATTATTATGATTAACTATAACGGCGATTACATAAAAAAATCTCTTTTCTTATTGTATTGTGTAGGCAGGACTTATACAGAACTTCTAATAATTCGCTTCGATGTGATAAAAGAAATTGCGGGCACTGATATTAACGCACTGTTAATTATTTTGTGATCATAAGGCACTTCTCACACAACGCTATTTATGACCTACGCGACTGCAACGCAATCCAAAATTTGTATGTATCTGACACTTTTCACTGACAGAAGACGCGTCTACGATGCGACTCTTGTCAGTCAAAAGTGTCAGATACATAGAATTTTGAGATTGCGTTGCAGTCGCGTAGCTAATAAATAGCGTAATGTGAGAAATGCCTAAATGTGAGGTAGAGCTATTTTTAAGGTATTTTTCTCAATGAATGACAAACGGACCCCTATTAATAGACCTACGCAGTCGTATGACTGTCACAGGGCATGTCTTAAACCAAAATAGGCAGACACCTGAAACCTTTACAGAATGGATGTAAAAATAGAAAAGTGGGATTCAAAAGATTCCTAAATAAAGATTTTTATTTACGTGGTATGGAACTCTAAGCATCCGACTCGAACTTGACTGGTTTCAGGAGTATTTTTATGTTTATCAATCAAATAAGGAATCGAAAATTAATTGATAATCCACCCATTTCAATTTAAAGACTAAAATTAATATTTGCTTGTTAGAAATGATGAAACGTTTGGGTTATAATTAATGAAAAATAACTTTTATTAAAAAAGTACATTCCAAACTTAAACCAAAATCCACGTTATCACCACATAGAATTTTTCGTAAACCAGAGAATAAATATTCTTAACTTAAATGTCTTTGGTTTGAACACAAAAGTGTAAAAAAAGAAAGCGTTCTTACTCGGATTCAAGGAGGTTAAGTAAAAACCTACAGTGTCTGATATTTAGGACATCTAGTTTATCAACGCCCAGCTTAAGCCTGGATCACAGAGAATGGTGCATTCTCCTCGTGAAAAACATTTTAATAAAGAAAACTTCCATTGACTCAAGAAAAATTCAACTGTAACAATACAACAGGCGTAAATTTCGAGTAGATTTTAAACCACGCAATAGTAAATCCTTTGTATTTAGGGGATTGATAACCTGTTCAATATTTAGTGCTATAGGTACTTGAACTAGATATTTTATGTTGAGACTAAGGCACTTCTCACACAACACTATTTGCAAGCGACTAGGATCTAGTCAATGTATGAAAGCGATGCGTCTGCAATGCGTTGCAGCGTGCGTTGCACTCGCGTAGCTAATAAATAGCGTTGTGTAAGAAGTGCCTAATAATACGAACTTGATCAGGTTATGCACAAAAAATCTTTTCCGTTTCATACATCTTAAGTATTTTAGATATGCTTGTAAAGGTCACGGAATGACTATTCCGTGGTAAAGGGTTATTTATTCCCCTAGTCCTCCGTTCCCTCACCAGTCCCAGAGGACCCCCATTAGTATGATTTGATTTATGGTAAAACTAACTGTCCGCTCATGGCTTCACACGCGTGGAATTCGTTTTTTTAATGTTCATCCCCTATTTCAGTCCCTTAGAGATTGTATTTTGAAAAATAAGTAGCCTTTATTTGACCTTGCGTCATTACCTATCTTTCTGAGAACATTCATGGAAATCGGTTAAGCTGTTTAGATTTTTAATCCAAACCATTCCTTGTTTCAAGCCTTCAGGGGTACATTTTTAGAAAAAAAGCAGCCTATATGTGTGACCCTAGGTCGTCCACTATTTTTATTACGAAATTCACTTAAATCGGACCAGTGGTATAGCCGTGAAAACGTCACAAACAGACAGATTTTTACATTAATAATATTAGTATGGATATAGCGCTTAAAAAAATTAAATTACAAGACATATCGAATTACTTCGACTTTTATGAAAATCGAAAACTAAAAAATCTATGTGTTAAGATATTTTTATATAATAGATAAAATGAGCAAATATTTTTTAATATACCTATATATGTGCCTAACCCCTAATAGACACGAAAAAATCTAAATCCAAAACTAAGCACTATTCAAAGCTATTCAAAAATCGAAAACTGTAGACATAAAAATTTTTCAGCTTACAAAAAAAATGACGGCATACAATATCCTTAAAAGAACCACAAAGGTTTTAAACATGAAAAATCCGCGTCCACAAAAATACTCTATAGCAAAAACAAACCATTGTACATAAATCCCTAGTGTAGTTTTCCGGGAACTGTGGGGAAATACAAAATACACAGTGAATCGCATGGCCGTTTCCATGCATCATAATTTGGTGGTCAAAACACGTCAACAGGATAATAAGCATGCACGGGAACTAGTTCTAGATAAAGCGACACTAGAAGTGATATTTTGATATTCGAGGATGATTTGTATTATTTTTATTTGCTTTCCAAACACAATTTTTATTATAATGTTGCATTGAAATCTGTGATAGTAAGTACCCAGTAGTTTAAGTTGAAAATAGTACCTACAAGGTGTGACTGTAATGTGCTTTCGTTATTATTATTATTATACTTCATTTATGGGTATAATGAACCTTCCTTGTTCCATTGTTCCATTACCTTGTTGTTACTTGTTCCATTTAGGTACCTTTTTTGTACAGTTCAGTAAATTACTTACTAATTTTATTATGTTAATCTAATAAAATAATAGTAGTTATTACCAATTCGTAAAACAGTGCCCCCCCTAAGGACTAAGAAATATTGAAATGTATGAAATTTTTTAAATTTCATTTTAGTCTACAGTTTTTCCTATTGGAGGTCGTTGGTGCGAATGAATATTCATTGGCTTGGGAGCCATCCTCAATAAATAGATGTAGGCCTAAGATTTACTTCATAAATTTTTATATTTTATTTAAGTACTAGCTTCTGTCCGCGGCTTCGCCCGCGTGGAATTCATTTATATCGCGAAACGGGATTTTTCATACAAACTTTCATCCCCTATTTCAAGCTTTTAGGAGTTGATTTTTGAAAAAAAAGTAGCCTATGTGTGACTCTGGATCTTCAACTATTTTCATTCCGAATTTCATCCAAATCGGACTGGTGGTTTAGTCGTGAAAACGTCACAGACAGACAGACTTTCGCATTTATAATATTATAGTATGGATGTAACTATTCTTTAGTGACAAGTGAGGTATAAAAACAAAATGTCTTATCCAGCAAGCCCCTAGATCTTTGATATCGGGTAGACAAGACAATACTCGCCCTAGTTGACGACGGCATCGAAATATAGTCGGGACTGACAGACAAATATGTCACAAAATAACCATTACCCTACAACGTACGAATAAGAATGTCCGCTTCTATTTTCTCGGCTTCCTTTCCTCTAATAATATATGTATAAGGGACAAAGGTAGTCTATGATACTTACTATAATACTGGTTTTGTATGGCATTTCTTTCTTGTTTAGCGTACCGTGCTTCGGCCGAGATAATAAAATACGTGATAGTAAAATGTTGGTTGTTCTAGCACTTCTATCTATTAGATATAGTTTTCTGTGTGTTCTACGAAAATATTTGTTTAAGAAGTCATCCATGCGCTAGATTTGATGCTATGACTAAATATGACGTAAAAGTTGTTCTAATGTATTGCTTGTTTTCTCCCATTTATATAGTAAGATTTTTTAAACTTAAACAACCGCGAAATGAACATCTATCGGATGCGAGTCACTACCGATGATCCAATAAAAAAGTATTAGAAACAAAAATGGCATCAAAAAAAAATAAGTGTTTGAGCCACCGCCACTTTAATTTGATTTTCCTTTTCGGAATCGTAATTAAAATTATATGGTCAAGATCTAAATTAATGCAACATAATAGTCATATTATCATAGTTCGAGTTCAGTCAACCTGAAACGCGTTCTTGGTGCTATACAAAGTTGCCCAAAGATGTAGTGATAACTTCTCATGGAGACCTACTTAGAATAGCTGCCAAGACTAGATAGAACACGTTGCAACATATTACTTTCACTTTCTCACAAAATGTGACCAATGTTGGCAAGCTCCTAGTTCACCGTTCTAGTTTTAACAATGTTATACGAGAGAAGAATATGTTATGCTGAAAAGCTACCTAGGCTTATAAATAATCCTGCCGCAGATAGGCAGATGAAGAACATTATTGTGTATTACTGGGAAACATCAAAATTGCAAGGACGCTGGACAAGAATGAGACCACACTGATCAACTCGACAATTCGGTATTACGTTACCCCGAGTCAATGAAAAAAAAAACAGAAGAGTTATCTAAAAATAATAATACTAGTAGGATAAAATTTATACAATACAATTTATCATCAAGCAATCGGTACAAAGTCGTGCAGATTTCCAACAAAACAGACCTGACGATTGTTAGATACAGTTTAGGTAACAACACATGACGATATCGCACTGTTGCGCCGAAGATGCTAACAGAAATCAAGTCGAAATTTTCTTGTCGTCGTGTAGAAATACATCATTAGCAGAGTATGTTACATGCAGAGTAAATTTGCTTTGATTCAATGGAGAAAGGTTTTCGTAGAAAGTTAAGAGATTTTTTATTTGAGAGATCCAGGCTTCAATTCTCATCGCTACATTCTAAATTTCCAAGTACCTATGCAGTTTTCACAACAAAATGTTTTTCTCTCCTGGACGATAATACAATATGAGAAAAGACAAACATGCGATTTCTGAATTTCCTTTTCCAATAGCCGAAAGAAACTCTGAAAAGTATTTCCTCAACATTATTGTCACGGAATAAAGAGTCAACTCTGTATAAATCTATCGCCATCATAGATATTTGGATAACGACGTCAATGCAATAAATTCTAGCAATTGCTTCCGCACAAACACGGCTCGCTTGAAGAAAAATGGGCCTCGATGCCAATAAGGACATAACGATTTTTCAACCAGTATAAAAATATGTACTAAGCAAAAAGTTCCAGGTACGATCCCCGCAAACATTAAATTTGGAAGAATGAGTTAATTAGCACTTCTTAACTATATTTATTAACTACACTTCTACACTTCACTTATTAACTATATTTACAAATAAGTACTATAATATTTTAATTATTAATATTAGAGATAATTCATTAATCATTCGAAAACCTGCAGACCTGAGAATTCTGTATATTTTTTTTCAAAGGTGTGTAAAGTGAGCCAATATGCAATAGCCCAGCAGCCTCAGCCTATACACCTTACATTCTCGTAGGAATCTCCACCCTAGTAATGGAAAAAATATGGATTGCCATAATGATGATGATAATTATCATGTTCCTATGTTATTAGTGTCTGTCAAGTATCAATCGTAAAAGTTCGGTAACCCCATAGCAGTCTGGTATTAACCGTCGTCGGTAGTCGGTGTGTCTTTTAGTATCTTATTTAGGAAGCACATTATACCTACCTAACGTTAAAATCGACGACCGAATGTAACCTGTACATAACAGACAATGAATAGTTCATTAAAAACACAATGATCCCGAACGAATGTGTTTGTTTTGTTCAATTAACTTATATTAATTAACATTTTAAATCACATACCTAAATGGTATATTAACCGCGCGAAAATATTTACGTTAAATTCAGTTCCCGAAAATTCTAAAATATGTTCAATTCGTTAACATTCTCGTCCATCCAGTTTAACCCACAAATGCTTTTTGCTAAACTTTTTCTTCATGAAACACTGCAGATGTATAGCAGAGCACATTTCAGAGAGAATCGGGGTTTTTGGCGAGTGGGTTTTCACCGATTCTTCTCTGTCGGAACCTGGAACGAATTCCATTTGAAGTTTATTAAAGTTGTAAACGTTTTGAAGTTTAGTTGAATTTTGTTTGACAAAGTTTTGATCTGGTGAACAAGTTTGTTTTCTACTTGATTGAGGCGTGCTTGGTTTATATGACATTTTTATGGGATTAGTTTTTAGTCAAATATAAACAAATAATTTTTCAAAAAAAAATATAGACTTCAAAATCCATACGCAGAAATAATTAAAAAATTTGCCGTCATTTGTTGCTCAAATTTTTATATGGGATTAGACTACAAGCAACAGCTTTTGAATAAATAAGAATTATAAAAATTGAAATACCAAGTCAAAATTTATGAGGTAACGACCATAACGAAAAAGAAGTTAAGACATAAAATAGCAAAAACATGGAAAAAGGTTCTTAAAATGCAGTGAAAATTGAAGATTACGTGCTTGTGAAAAATGAACAAGAAGTAGAACATAACACATACGTTTTCAAAGTGAACCGAAACCGATCGATAGCTAAAAATATTTAAAGATGTAATTCCATTAATATTATGTTTTCTATCCATGATGTCTTGTCAATTCCGTTCAATTCGCTAGAATACGTTAAACTTTTTCTGCATGAAAAACTGGAAAATGGCGGAACACATATCAACGGCGCTGCGGTTTTCAGCAAGAATGGAAGTTTTAGTGAGAAAGGATGGCAATCCCTCTACGTCGAAACCTTCAGCGGGTACCATTTGAGGTTTATTATTTAAAGTTAAATTTATTGTGATGTGTCTAGACTTTTCTGTTTCAAGTTGTAGTGAAATATGACGGGTATCGTAAAACTTAAAATAACGTGGAAACCTGCATTGTATTGAATATAATATCTTGGACATAAGATTCAAGGAATGTTTAAAGATTTGAATCGTAGTCTTGATAATAGTAAAATGTGTCAGGTTGTTATTTATTGGTGCGATTTAGTTTTGCATCTAAAACGTATATTTACTTATAATTTACTTGCGATCAAAGTAATTAACGTTTGAAGTTTGAATCAAAATGTGTCCGAAAACACACTAGAATAAATCATTAACCTACTTATGAAACCTTTCATATATATGAAACATACATACTCGTATTATATTATTGGCCCTTACACCTATGTCTTTTATCCAATATAACATTTTATTCGTTACCTCATAAAATGGTTATAGCAAATTGCGTACTCCGACATCGGCTACGAGTATTTGTATTCCATCCTCGTTTATTCCTTCCTTTGAAAATTTCCCTTTAATCAGCTCCCCAGGAGAAAACTTCCTTGGTTTTCTATTGGAAGCAGAACTGCATTGGAAAATTAAGTCAATGTTACAAGCCAACCTCTTCGTTTTTTCTCTATAAAGTGGTTTGTAGTTTTTCGTATAAACTTTATGTTAACTGCTAATTATTTGTAATATTTATTTTACGGTAGCATCAGCGAATAGCAGGATCAGATTTGCCTGAAGTTTACGTTTAGGTACTAGTACGTAATTACTTTTTAGGGAAGAAAGATCTTCCCCCAATCGGAGATGACAAATGTGGCTAAATAAAAAATAAACTTAATTGGGGATGGGTAGTAAATGCTTGTGGCAATCATTTTTAAGCGCTTGAAGAAGTCAGTCCCTGCTGTTTTCATTAGATACGTTAGGTAAGGGATTATAGGTAGCCATGTTGTGCGGTTTTATGTAACACATAATAATTTAACACACTTCAATTATACATCACAGATAGGCATTTATACGCATTGGAAATTTGAAACATTCAACAATTAAGGTAATTTATTTATTTATTTGCAATATTATTTTCGACACCAAAGTACAACGACTTCCGCAGAACTGCAGTATCTCTGCTTATTATTGAAAAGTCCTTGAGGTTTTATTCGCATCATGAGTATTTGTCATTGCCATGCTGCTCGAAGGACCATATTATTTGACATCCTTCCATAACACCTTTAAAGAAGCCTAGGATTACTCCACCATTTCTCCTCCTAAAGACAATATCAATGCCGATAAGTTCCAAAAAATATACATCAATTTCAATTAGCCTACTGGATATAAAACTGTTTTATGTTATTGGAATAAACAAACCCAAAAAGGGTTGGCTGTAACATTACGTGAGCGAAAGCACACTTAAACGAAGACAAGTTACTACTAAAATGTAACATATGCCGGTCTCGACTGAAACCTCAATGAATGAGTAAAAGTAAGCGAGATTGAATACTGAGTGACTTGGATTTTTTTCCGTTCCTTCTGGTAAAAGATGTGATGGAACAGTTCTATTTCGATATTCGTTTTAGAAGCTTAAAATCTTGGTATTAATGGATCTCTTTCGGCTATGTTTAAGTATTAAGTTTTTTAACATACTTCAGAAATACAATCAGGTATTCGCCAGGTATCACTCAAATGTAAATCGTAATCTTTAAAGGGTAAGATACGTAGGCACAAATTACAATGGAATTGAAACACTCCTCCTTTTGAAGTTAGTTTAAAAAGTGGCTTGAGCCCGAGAAAAATACGTTAAATAAACGAAAAAGCAATTAAAAATAATACCCCATTGAAAATTACCACAAAACACTCGGAAAAGACACGAGTAACTGTACAACAATTTATAACAAACAACATTCTTGTTGAGTCATTTCTTTTAAAACATTTCGCAATTTACGCTTACCGATGATAATGCGGGTCACGAAGATATCTACTCGTCTGGAAATAATTCTTAATCCTACATAGATTATGTATCTAATCCACACGATGTAATATAATTTCAAGAAATAGCTATGGTTATAGTCATGATAAGTTTTCTATTTTACTACGCTCTACGTATTCTAATAAAAGGTACCTACCTCACAAAAAACAATTTCATTTGAATTTGTTTTTAGTATCCTTTTTATTTAAATTTTCTACAATTTCTGCAATTTTCTACAATTTTCAATTCATTGAGTGATGATACGAAAATGTAGTGTTGTCAGTTCCTATTTTAACATTGCTGATACAATTTCAACGGGTAAAATAAAATTGTAAACTTAAGTTTGCTAAAATTTGTAAAACTTTTGTACAAGAAATAATACAAGAAAAGTTATCTCTATCAGTATAATTTTCAATGAACCCTAATTGATTTTATATCTTTATTTCGAATGATCAACAGCGTAAGATGTAGATATCTATAATTGTTTTTTACGTTAATTTTCGACGAAAGGTCGAAGACCAGATAATGGTCAATAATCACCTCACCCAGACGTGATGCAAAGTAAGAAGCGCGGAATCTACTTATTATAACTAAAACGCATGTTAGAAGCACTTTACGGTCGATTCTAAAAGTGGGAACAACATGTATACTTGTTTCATGGGAATATAATTGAAGAATTCTTCATTATTTGATCGCTAACCATCGAAATCAAAGATCCATATTTTACTAATATTATAAATGCGAAGTTCTGTCTGTTTCTCTGTCACCACTACTGGCCCGATTTGATTGGAATTCGGAATGAAAATAGTTACAGACCTAAGGCCACGCTTGACCGATTTCCATGAATTTTCCATTTTCCATGAAAGATTGTTAATGACGCAAAATCAAATATTTGCTATCTACCTATTTTACAAAAGCAACCCTAAGGTTGAATAAGCTGAAATAGTAATAATAAAAGACCTGCAAATTTTTAAAGTCGGTCACAAATTATCCGACGGTTTTCTACATAACATAAAGCATGTAGGCTTCATAGAAATAGTTTTTTTACCGAAGGGAAATCTTTTCCCCGTCAAAGGTTTTCGATAAAGGCTACCTGATAACACAGGGTATTGTTATGTAGATGCCTGTGAGTTGCTCGCTTTATCTCCTTTCGGGCTTATTATTGACAACGCTCCGTGATACAAATCGTTCGAACGTATTTTTTGTAGGTATAAAAGAATTGTAAAAGTAAGGTTTCCTTGACTTTTATTTGGGAATTAAGTATAGAATACTCTTTGATGATTCTGTGTGTTGTAGGAAGAAAAGACCATTTAAATATCTGGTTGTAATGTCTGACAATGACCTCTGAAATGTATAAATACCTATTGAGGTACGTTAAAATAAAATATCATTTTTCAAAATCTCTTATCTCTTAAAGTGCTTTGACAATCGGTTTGAAGATTTTTACAAAATAAAGTACATATTTTAACACGAGTGTTTTTTCCAATATATGTGACCACGAGGATGACACGTTTAAATATAAAGCGACATTATTTCCTACATCATACATGTCTTTAAAAAAAAGTTAGACAGTACTTTCTAAAATAAGTAATACTCCAGCGCCTCATCGACTAGTGTTGTGATCTCGGATCAGAAGACTAGGCAGTCAAGAGTGTGAGCTACAACCGTTCTTCAAAATCAAAGTTGAGTTATGATCTTAAGATTCATCAATATTATCAACCGCAAATTCATAGTTCAATCAACTAAAATTTATTCAAGTGGTATAAATTCAGTAAAGTGACAAAACAGGAAACCGTCCAACCACCTAAACTACGAGTCCAGTAACATCGTAAAACAGTCGTGTTTGTAAAACAAAGCGGACAAGATTAACTGAAACACCAAGTGAAAACAAAAAACGACTGCGTAGTACAATTGTATACATCGTATAAAGCGGTAACGAATTTGTGTACCCTGTTCGCAGAGTTTATAGGGAAAATTATGGGAAAAATGATTATGTGCCTTTAGGCACGTACTGAAACTTTAAGTAGGTACCTGAAAACTTCCGTTACTGTTGCCAACGAATAGTTTCTTTTTTAAATTATAGAACACCAGAAGAAGTGAAGCAGAATAAGATAATAAGACAGAGAAGGAGAACACAAAGTGATATCACTGCACTGATGAACTCTGGCAATATACTAAACAGAATATTATATCACTTACAATTTGTTCAAAATCCGGTGTCAAACTACTTTTAACTAAACATAGTTTTAATATTTCAATTTAAAATGGAAGCCAAACGGTTGTAAAGCATGCATCAATGGATCGATTAGGCCTCGCCTAAAAAGTTCGTTGAAAATGGGCCGGGATAGACACGTGCTCCACAGGCGACGACTGGCTTGACGCGAGGAAATATAGGGAGAGAATATAGCTGACAAATAATAATAATAATAATAAATCTTTATTTCAGATGTCGAGATCCATATATTGTTAGTAGTGTGTTAGTAACAATTGTGCCTAAAACTATGTTAGTAGGGTTAGCATAACAGTGACATAATGGGAACAAATGAACAGATATTCGCCGTAATAATTTGTTTTGATTATCGTCAAGTGAAATGAAGAGAGCTCGTTAAAATTAATTAAAAGGGTAAGTGCTATGGTGAAGCCACTAATGTTGCTGATCTGCTTGGGCGACGGTGATCATTTACCATCAGGTGACCCGTCTGCTCATATTTAGATACTTGTCTATACTTCTATACTAATATTATAAAGAGGAACGATTTGATTGTCTGTTTGCATTGAATAGGCTCCGAAACTACTGAACCGATTTGAAAAATTCTTTCACTGTTGGAAAGCTACACTATTCCCGGGTGACATAGGCTATATGATATTTTCAAAAAAAATCGGTATCCTTAATAAAACTGCGATAATGTAGCCCAAAGTGTAAACAAACTGAAGAATTTTCTTCTTGTAATGAATTCACTTCAAATACTTTGAGTACCTATAGGTTTTTAATATGACGCAAGTGTGCGTAAACTTGCGCACACTATATGGCTATATAGCCCCCACCCTTTAAAAGGTAAATACGTGAGCGAAGGCACCATCGGAAATCTTGTCAATTGATAAATTAAAAGTCCCTTTGACAACGACCTAAATCTTTCTTCAGATTTCACTTAATATTTTTATTGCTTTGATGTGCAATTAAAACACTTTCGTTTGAAAAGTTTTTGCAGTCATTTTAATGAGGATGGTAATTAAGTGAAAAAAACTAACAGAAAAACATCAAATAAAAGAACTACACAAAGAGCCTGGATTCAAAAGGAATACTGGGGCCGTTTCTAAGTACTGGCGATCCGCAGGGTAAACAAAGAACGTTTTTATACCTTTCACATTAGCTTCACTTTGTATACATAATTTTTACTGTTTCTCACGTTTTTAAATGAATTAAAATGTCCTGTTGCTAGTAACACAATACAATACACTAATATAGAAATTAATATAGCCGGTCCAATCTCGCAATTCCGGGATAAAAATAGCCTATATCTTACTCATCAACATATTCTATCTTTCAGTGAAAGTCACATGAAAATCGATTAAGCCGTTCCAGAGATTAGCCCGAACAAACAGAAAGACAGACAGAATTATTTTTAAACATTTGTTTGTATTTAAGTAACTAAATACATTTATACATTTACTCTTAAAACAGATTTAATTGTATTTTGAAATAAAAGTCAGCCCCTTAAATTTTATTCATATATTGTATCGATTTTATCGATACATGATCTAATAACGTCCATCAATACTTGGCCAGCATCGGTTGTGTTTGTTTTTAATAAACAGTACCTAGAATGGTATATTTGAATTGTACGACATAAAATCCCAAAAATCTATTCAAATCAACTGTTCTTTACAATAAAAAAGAAAATAATTATATTGTTATCCTCGGTTTGACCTCGAATACTTTCCGTACTGTAATTTCCTCAACTTTTAACAAAATAATCTGGTGAACAAAAGTCGAGAGGAAATTAATTAAAATTTGTTTACTTGTTAAACAAAAATAACGCTTGTCGTTTACTTGTTGACGGTGGAATACACCGGTGTCGGAGGCTACAAATCTTTCGCTTGGAATATTGGCAACGCGGAATAATACTAATAATGGCAGAGCTGGGTCAAAGAAAATCATTTCGAGCCGGCAACTTTGTAAGAAAGAAAGTTTCTTCAATATAACGAATTATTGGATTTGCAGACGTCGTGGAAGAATAATCTTATCGGACTTCCGAGAATGATATCTTTTTCGGCGTCACTTATTTGAGTTCGCGGGGTAATTTCGTTTTCAGCGTGTTTTGTTTGATTAACATATAAGCCAAGTTTGATGTATACTTGGCAGAGGAAATTATTCGCTTCTCAATCGGATATTATTCCTTTTCCTCGTGTGGATTTCGTTACGTGCCCCAGTTTTGGTGTATCATCCCGTTTTCTAATTCCATCCTCAATCGTTGATTACTCATGAGCTACTTACCATAATGAACGTGTTTTATTATATTTACACTGGTATTTCCTTTTCATGTAGTCGTTCTATTTGATTCTTGGCATTATTAAATATGACTTGCGCTTTGGTATCGTGCGGTTTTATTTTTGACATGACTTAAGTACAGACATGTACATACTTATAAGATTTTATTTTTTACCTAACAATGTATCGTAAAGCTTTTCTTTTATCTGTATGTAACATATGAATAAAAATACTGTTTATCGTGTACCATTTACAAAATCCTGTCGGAGAAAATGTTAAGAATGTCGAAATCGGCATTGATGATTTGAACGATGTTTTTTTCCATAAACCCTTGAATGGAGTTAAACTCATAATTACGAGTAAGTGTTCTCTGTAACTTTGTTATATTTTTGATGATAGTAATTTATGTGGCAATGTTGAAGTTTCGAAGAAGGTGGTAAGTACTTGTAATTCTGCCAAAAATTTATGCCACTATCATTCATGTCTGTGAACAATATGACAAAACCGGCTTTCCTTTTAATAAGGTTTAAAACTTGTAAATTCAAGGTAAAGAACTGTAAGCTACATAATATTTTACAATTTAATTTATAGTGAACGCTAAACCACAACTAAACTGTTGCTAACAACTACTAAGTATAAGATAAAGATGAAACCGGATGCTTAAGAAGCTTCTCCGCTAAGTTATTACATCTCATTAAATAAACTCCTTTACTTAAACGCTATTATCAGAAGAGTATTCAACTAACTTATGCGTCTTTATTAAAACTATAAAGTAAATCCTTTGCTAACTAGCAATGTTTAAGTTGAATCTATTGTATTGAAGTACAGAGATAAGTAATACTTGTATCTTTATTGAGTCTCTCATGTATTTATCTATATAGGTATTAATAAGTAAAGCAAAAGCTTCGGACCCCTTTTGACGAAAATTGCGCGGACGGAGGAGTGTGCCCTATAGTTTATACGTAGGAGAAGTGTAGTACGCTAATATTATTTAATAATAATGCTTAAAAAGTACATTCAATCAATAAATACATCATTACACACACTCATGTTAGTTACTCTATTCACACTAACATACACATTCGACAAGTTTGTAATGTTTCACAGCGTCATCGTTGATAACAATATAACCATAGTAACTGTTTGACAGAATAAACGAGCGACGTCCGGATGAAATCTTTAGTAATCACCTTTCTCTTTCTGGCGAGGCTTCAGAGCGTATCTAGGATAAAAAGAGACAAAATCTTTAGTAATCACCTTTCTCTTTCTGGCAAACTTTCTGGATTTGAATTTAATTTAGAGATTCGACGAATCATCAAGTTTGTGACTTCTGGGCGTATTGCAATAGTTAATAATGACGGTAAGAGCTTAGTTTAACGTGTATGTAAATGTTAATATTTTCATATTCGATTAGATAATAAATTAATATTTAACACGCGTGACTCGAAAAATACATTTTGTATTTTTCTGTCATATACACAAATACATAGGTATCTGCCCGGGCCGAGAATCGAACGCGGGAACCCCCGCCGTGTGACCAAACTATTGTCGATCTATCGGATATATTTTTCATTATAATATTGTTACGTGTCAGGAGTAATGGGTTCGAGAAAATGCCAAAATGTACCACAAAGACTTTATTGAACTCGTGGAAACACAATTACACACTGTACACAGTACACACCACAACACTATGCACGTAGGTACTCGTAAACACACTCGACGAACACTGTATCGCTCGTAGAAATCACTTAACTTCTCACTGGTATCGCTCGTAGGTATCGCTGGTATCTTCCTGGTTCCGCTTCCGAAACTAGAATGTCCGCACTTGACCGATCGCCCCTTTTTATACCACTCACGCACCATTCATGGGAATCGAGAATATTCCCGCGAAATCCGGACCCGCGTCGAAATAAAGTTCGAGAACGTTCCTTGCAACCGACTTTCGCCCGTATGACTATTGCCGTAATGGTCGAAGCGTCGTGCGTCCTTTTGAGAGAGCCGCGCTCCTATTGTTTCTATTGTTGCGCGACATGTTTATGGCCCCTATTGTTTATTGTTTTCGGCGTAGCGAAGTCGAAGCGCCAGGGTTGTCACATTGCCCCCCTCTTAGTCATGCTCGTCCCGAGCATTATTCGATCCATGAAATGGTGCCAATCTGTCCACGTGCACGATCTTCGGCTTTCTTCTGTCCCCCTGTCTGATCCGGTAGGTCACGTCGTTAATCCTCGTGACAACTGTGTAAGGGCCTTCCCATCGTGCTTGTAGCTTCGGAGACTTACCTTTCTTCCGCAGTGGATTGTGCAACCATACAGAATCTCCCTCCTTGAAACCATGTTTCCGAGCATCGCGATCGTAGCGGGTTTTCATCTTTTCACTGGTCTTCAAACATTGCTCCCTTACAAGATCATGTGTCTCGTCCAATTGTTTCCGTAAGTCCGCGATGTATTCAACTGTTGGTTTCGGGGCATCTGGCGGTGTTCCGGTAAGCAAATCCAACGGCAGGCGCATTTCTCTTCCGAAGTTAACTTTAGCGGGTGTAAATCCCGTGGACTCGTGTATGGCAGACCGATATGACATCAGGAACAGAGGAATGTACCGATCCCAGTCTCGCTGATGTTCCTCGACGACCTTGGCCAAGTGATTTTCCAACGTTTGGTTGAATCTCTCCACCATGCCGTCAGATTGAGGATGCGCCGGTGTGGTACGTGTGTTATTTATTCCCAAAAGTTCACACATCTCCTGGAATAACGTCGACTCGAAGTTCCTGCCTTGGTCGCTGTGTAACTCCAATGGTACACCAAAGCGGCATACTACCTCCTGGACAAGTTTCTTGGCCACGGTCTTCGCCTCTTGGTTCGGAGTTGCAAACGCTTCCGGCCATTTACTGAAGTAGTCTTGAACCACTATGATGAATCTATTCCCGTCTTCCGTCTGAGGGAATGGCCCAGCAACGTCTATGGCGATTCTTTCCCAAGGGGCTCCGACGTTGTACAGCTGTAGTTTCCCTTTGGATCTAGTGCGGGGCCCTTTCACTGAAGCGCACACTGTACACTTCCTGCACCAATCTTCGACGTCCTCTCGACACCGCACCCAATAAAAGCGTTCTCGTATCTTTACGAGGGTCTTCTTGATGCCGAGATGCCCACCAGAAGTGCCATCATGTACGAGCTTCAGCAAATCAGCCACTTTACTCCTGGGAATAACCATTTGCAGGGTTTTTTCCTTTCCGTTGAGTGATTCCCAGCTCCGGTACAGCACGCCATTCTCCAATATAAGGCTGTCCCACTGAGCCCAGTATGCCTTAGTCGTTGCGCTCGAGGCTGACACATCACTCCACAGGGGCCTCTGTCCTTTGGCTTTCCATTCCATGATCAGGCTAAGGTCTTTGTCTTTCTTCTGAGCTTGGCTGATTTGCTCCCTTCCCCAAGACTCGTCTAGGTCCTGCATCCTTATCACCCTGACTTCTTCTTTACCCTCATGCTTGAAGCAACGTCGACCTTCTTCGGAGCATGGGCGTTGTGACAGGGCGTCGGCATTCTTCGGCTTGGGCGCCTTCGGGATCTTCGTAGGAGGCTTGGCGGTCTTCGTTGCGGCCTGAGCAGCGGCGGCGGCTATTAGCTCCTGGGTGTCGACCTGGGTAGCCGTCGAGATCTTCGTAGGAGTCTTCGCGGTCTTCTTAGCGGCGGCAGCGGCGGCGGCGGCTTCTAGCTCCTGGGTGTCGACTTGGGTAGCTGTCGAGGTCTTCGTAGGAGGCTTGGCAGTCTTCTTAGCGGCGGCGACGGCTTCTAGCTCCTGCACTTGCGTAGCCCTCCACACCGATTTCGATTGTTTCCCTGTCCGGCAGCTAAGCCTAATATGACCTCGTTCACCGCATCCGTAGCAAATAGGCCCAGTACGAGGTGGAATAGCCGCCACAACTTCGCGCACCTTACAACTTTTGTAGTCGCTTCGTACCGCTTCTACTTCAAGGGCATGCGCTAAAGCTGCTTCCAAGGTTGCATGATGACCCAAGCGCACCGTTGCTCTCACCTCGGGATCCCGTATTCCGCTGACGAACGCCTCTAATACTTTATCTTCGACCGGTGTGGAACTCGACGCGTAGGCTCGGCGTACGAGGCGCTCGATCTCCGTGGCCCACTGCTGCAGTCCTTCACTCGACTTCTGTGACCGGTCTTTGAGCTGAGCGCGGTACACGTGCTCGAGGTGCTTTTCCCCGTATCGAGCTTCCAAGGCCTTAAATAGCGACTCCAAGGTGCGTCGCTCGGTGGGCAGGTTCTCAAGCACCAGCAGTGCCTCTCCTCGTAGGGCTAGGGTGAGTGCCGCCAACGAGTGCTCGTCTCCCCAGCCATTCCCACTAGCAACTACCTCGAACTGGTGCCTGAACGACGTCCACGAGGTCGTGCCGTCGAAACTTGGGACCTTAAATTTCGGGGCCCCAGGACATGGGCTGGTTGCTGCCGTGCCAAAAACCTTCATTTTTTGCAGCTTGTTGTACAAATCCACGAGCCTAGTTTCGTGGGAGTTGAGTAACGTGTCATGGGTTTTGAGGGCTTGGTCGTGCTCGGATGTTCGCACCTTGACCAATTCTAGGTCCTCCTTCACGACGTTCAAATCTCCCTGGAAACCATCCAGCTTTGCATCGATTGTCCCCAGGCCGGCCTCCATGGTTTTGCGCTGGCTTTCCAGTTTACTTTCCAGGCTCTCCATTGCTTCGCGCTGGCTCCGCTGTATGGCTTCGCGCTGGCTCTCCATTGCTTCGCGTTGGCTCCGCTGTATGGCTTCCATCGCTTCGCGCTGGCTCTGTTGTAAGGCGGCTAATAGGGAGGCCATATCGAATGCACTCGGTGTGGGCGCTGATGCAGCTGCTGTATTCGAAGTTTCAGCGATGGTCTCCGTTTCCGCGCGGTCCCGCCCGGGCGACTCCATCCGTGCGGCATCTAGTGCCGTCTGCCGTCGCGTACGAATCCCGTCTTCACTTTGCGGTACTACAGGCATTCCGCTTCTGTCACCAATTGTTACGTGTCAGGAGTAATGGGTTCGACAAAATGCCAAAATGTACCACAAAGACTTTATTGAACTCGTGGAAACACAATTACACACTGTACACAGTACACACCACAACACTATGCACGTAGGTACTCGTAAACACACTCGACGAACACTGTATCGCTCGTAGAAATCACTTAACTTCTCACTGGTATCGCTCGTAGGTATCGCTGGTATCTTCCTGGTTCCGCTTCCGAAACTAGAATGTCCGCACTTGACCGATCGCCCCTTTTTATACCACTCACGCACCATTCATGGGAATCGAGAATATTCCCGCGAAATCCGGACCCGCGTCGAAATAAAGTTCGAGAACGTTCCTTGCAACCGACTTTCGCCCGTATGACTATTGCCGTAATGGTCGAAGCGTCGTGCGTCCTTTTGAGAGAGCCGCGCTCCTATTGTTTCTATTGTTGCGCGACATGTTTATGGCCCCTATTGTTTATTGTTTTCGGCGTAGCGAAGTCGAAGCGCCAGGGTTGTCACAATATCAAAACTTACCTGTCCGGCTGCTTAGACACTATTTTTCCCTCAAAGTCGTTACGGTTATTATTTAGCTTTACAACGATATTATTTTAATATTCATAAATATTATTTTCTATTGGCCTCTTTTCACATAAAAAAATATTTGAAAGTAATCTTTATATCTTTATATTATAAAATTCTCGTGTCACAACGTTAGTTACTCCTCCGAAACGGCTTTACCGATTTTTACCAAATTTTATATGGATATTCAGTAGGTCTGAGAATCGGCTACTATCTATTTTTCATACCCCTAAGTGATAAGGGTTGTTCACCCTTAACACTTTTTTTAATTTTCGGACAAAATTTTTGTTTTTATTTTTCTAATGTGGCATTAAAAATACCTACAACCCTAAATTTTCACCCATCTATCACCAACCCCTATTTTTTAATAGTCATTTTCCTAGAAATTTATATGGCATAATAACGGTTGCGGGGCAGCTAGTTCTACTCTAAAAACCGATTTAAATATTTGAAAATTTTTTTAATTAATTATTTTCAATTTCAGTAAAAGAAGTCGCTCTTTTTAGTGATTTAAGAATATTTTGGCAGGTGAACATGATTAAATTTTACTTAGCAAAAAATTTAATGAACGCAAAACCATGTGTTTAATGAGAACTCTGAATGGTAATAATGCAATCTGTCTAACCGTTCCTGCGTGACTGGAATCGATTCGTGTTACGAAACTCGAGTGACTTCTTGAAATTCGAACCAAATTGGACTCGTCGGCTGCCAATCGGCTTTGGTTACATGGTACTCGATTTATGGTTTGCAACCGACGGCCAATCAGGCAAATGTGATCAGCATTGCTTGGCCGATTGTTTTCCGTTTCATTTCTAGCTGCCAATAACCTCACTTGCATGGTAAAAGCATTTCAGCTTGACCAGTTTATATCTACTAGTCGACATTGGACCTATTCGCAAAATTAGTGTAGTCGTAAAAAGGTTCACTAAAGTCCGTAGTCTGAAAAGGACTTATTTCAAGATTCTTTTACACCTTTTGTATCAACTTGCTACTACGTGTAAATACGTTTTAATTTTATTATATGTACAGTTTTAAAATTCTATCATATTAAGTTCTATTCATTATTTTATTTTTAAATTGTGATTTCACCTGTAATCTGTAATAATGGACTTCTGCAAAATACCGCCTGATGCAACTAACTATTTTAAAAAATACTTCAGAATAAATGTCCTCTAACACAATTTGTTAACCCTGCTCGCTGGTTAGCCCTGTTTATCGCACACTGTCAAACGTATTGTTACGTGTCAGGAGTATGGGGTTCGAGAAAATGCCAAAATGTACCACAAAGTCTTTATTGTACTCGTAGATACACAAATACACACTGTACACACCACAACGCTATGCACGTAGGTACTCGTAAACACACTCGTCGAACACTGTATCGCACGTAGAAATCACTTCACTTCTCACTGGTATCGCTCGTAGGTATCGCTGGTATATTCCTGGTTTCGCTTCCGAAACTAGAATGTCTGCGGTTGGCCGATCGCTCCTTTTTATACCCCTCACGCACCATTCACGCCAATCCAGAACTTTCTCGCTAATTCCGTGGACCCGCTCCGAACAAGATTCGAGAACGTTCCTTGCAACCGACTTTCGCCCGTATGACTATTGCCGTAATGGTCGAAGCGT
Source organism: Hesperia comma (assembly GCA_905404135.1). Classification (NCBI taxonomy): domain Eukaryota; kingdom Metazoa; phylum Arthropoda; class Insecta; order Lepidoptera; family Hesperiidae; genus Hesperia; species Hesperia comma. The sequence goes on from FR990019.1 coordinate 2,663,958, forward strand.
CGTGCGCATGCGTACTTTCGAGACGGCCGTCCATTGTTCTATTGTTTCGCCTGGCATATTTATGGCCCCTATTGTTTATTGTTTAGCGAGGTACGCCAGGGCTGTCACATTGCCCCCCTCTTAGTCATGCTCGTCCCGAGCATTATTCGATCCATGAAATGGTGCCAATCTGTCCACATGCACGATCTTCGGTTTTCTTCTGTCCCCCTGTCTGATTCGGTAGGTCACGTCATTAATCCTCGTGACAACTGTGTAAGGGCCTTCCCATCGTGCTTGTAGCTTCGGAGACTTCCCTTTCTTCCGCAGTGGATTGTGCAACCATACGGAATCTCCCTCCTTGAAACCATGTTTCCGGGCATCGCGATCGTACCGGGTTTTCATTTTTTCGCTTGTCTTCAAACACTGCTCCCTCACAAAATCATGTGTTTCGTCCAATTGGGTCCGTAAGTCCGAGATGTATTCAACGGTTGATTTCGGGGCATCTGGCGGTGTACCGGTCAGCAAATCCAACGGCAGACGCATTTCTCTTCCGAAGTTTACTTTAGCGGGTGTAAATCCCGTGGACTCGTGTATGGCAGACCGATATGACATCAGGAACAGAGGAATGTACCGATCCCAGTCTCGCTGATGTTCCTCGACGACCTTGGCCAAGTGATTTTCCAACGTTTGGTTGAATCTCTCCACCATGCCGTCAGATTGAGGATGCGCCGGTGTGGTACGTGTCTTATTTATTCCCAAAAGATCACACATCTCCTGGAATAACGTCGACTCGAAGTTCCTGCCTTGGTCGCTGTGTAACTCCAATGGTACACCAAAGCGGCATACTACCTCCTGGACAAGTTTCTTGGCCACGGTTTTCGCCTCTTGGTTCGGGGTTGCAAACGCTTCCGGCCATTTGCTGAAGTAGTCTTGAACCACGATGATGAATCTATTCCCGTCTTCAGTCTGAGGGAATGGGCCAGCAACGTCTATGGCGATTCTTTCCCAAGGGGCTCCGACGTTATACAGCTGTAGTTTCCCTTTGGATCTAGTGCGGGGCCCTTTTACTGAAGCGCACACTGTACACTTTCTGCACCAATCTTCAACGTCCTCTCGACACCGCACCCAATAAAAGCGTTCCCGTATCTTTACCAGGGTCTTCTTGATGCCGAGGTGCCCACCAGAAGCGCCATCATGTACCAGCTTCAGCAAATCAGCCACTTTACTCCTGGGAATAACCATTTGCAGGGTTTTTTCCTTTCCGTTGAGTGATTCCCAGCTCCGGTACAGCACGCCATTCTCCAATATAAGGCTGTCCCACTGAGCCCAGTATGCCTTAGTCGTTGCGCTCGAGGCTGACACATCGCTCCACAGGGGCCTCTGTCCTTTGGCTTTCCATTCCATGATCAGGCTGAGGTCTTTGTCTTCCTTCTGAGCTTGGCTTACTTGCTCCGTTCCCCAAGACTCGTCTAGGTCCTGCATCCTTATCACCCTGACCTCTTCTTTAGCCTCATGCTTAATGCAATGTCGACATTCTTCGGAGCATGGGCGTCGTGATAGGGCGTCGGCATTCGAGTGAGCTCTTCCGTTACGATGCTCTATTACGAAGTTGAACTCTTGAAGTTGTTCGATCCATCTCGCAACCTGGCCTTCCGGGTTCTTGAATTGCAGAAGCCACCTCAGAGCGGCGTGGTCCGTCCTTATTGTGAACTCGCGTCCCAGCAAATACTTGTTGAAGTGCTGAAGGGTCTTCACCACAGCCAGTAATTCTCGCCGAGTCACACAATAATTCCTTTCCGGTTTCGAAAGGGTCTTGCTGAAGTACGCAATGACCACCTGCTGGCCGTCCTGGTCTTGGGATAACACTCCTCCGATGCCAGTATTGCTAGCGTCCGTGTCCACTATGAATCTCCCTTCCCTTCTGGGATAGCCAAGAATCGGAGCCGAGCACAGATGTTCCTTTAAGCGAACAAACGCATCTTCGCAATCGGAATCCCAACTGAAGATTCTCTTGTCCTCCGTGAGACGGTGTAATGGCTTGGCTATCTCTGAGAAGTTCTTCACAAACCGACGGTAATAGGCACATAACCCCAAGAACGCTCTTACATCGGTCTTGTTCTTTGGTGTCGGCCATTCTTGAACAGCTCTTATCTTGTCTGGATCAGTTCTAACACCTTCGTCCGATATGATGTGTCCCAAAAATGATACTTCCTTCTTGAAGAAGTCACATTTCTTCGGATTGAGCTTTAGGTTGGACTCACGGAATCGTCTGAATACCTTCTCCAGATTTTGCTTGTGTTCCACGAAGTTTCGTCCCATGACTATGACGTCATCGAGGTATACCAGACAAGCGTCCCCCAAAAGTCCCACCAACACTCGCTCCATGAGACGCTCAAAAGTGGCAGGAGCGTTACATAATCCAAAAGGCATTACGCGAAACTGCCACAAGCCATTTCCGGTTCCGGTGGTAAAGGCAGTCTTCTCCTTGTCTTCTGGCCGTACTTCGACCTGCCAGTAACCACTCTTCAGGTCGACCGTCGAAAACCACTTCATGCCACCAAGCATATCCAACGTGTCGTCAATCCGAGGCAAAGGGTAGCTGTCCTTCTTGGTAACTGTGTTAAGCATCCTGTAGTCGACACAGAATCTAGTACTGCCATCCTTCTTCTTCACGAGTACCACAGGTGAACACCAAGGGCTAGTTGACGGCTCGATCACCTTGCTGCGTACCATGTCCTCGATCATTTCTGCAACTTCGTGTTCCTTTGCCAACGGTACTCGTCTCGGTCTTTGCTTGATCGGTGAAGTATTTCCGGTATCTATTGGGTGAGTGACAAGATTTGTTCTTCCAAGGTCGCTATCTCCTCTGGTAAAGATGTCCTTGTAGTCCATCAACAACTTTGCTGCCTGAGTATATTCTTCAGAGCTCAAATTACTCCTGGTCGCCTCCAGCAAAGATGTCATGTGATCCGTTGATCCAGGTTTGTCTGAGTTTTCTTGGACCTTCCTCAAGCTATCCACGGCTTCACATCGGCCAATGACTGTATTCTTTCCGAGATGTATCGGCACGCTGCTAAGATTGATGACCTTTAACTTAGCGTCGCGTTTGGTCATGAGCAGTGTCCTTGCCGTGATCCAACTGGGATGATCTCCATAGTCTTCCACTACGACACATCGGTCCAGCTGTATCTTTTCGGGAAACCTAACCTTGACCAAGGTTTCCGATCTGGGTGCCAGCTTCACTGTCCTTAAACAGTACACTGCTCCTGAACATGAACCGTCCAAGAAGACTTCTTGATCCGGGAAGCTTAACACTCCTTTCGCTATGTCAACTATACAGTGATGTGCCCGTAGAAAGTCCAGTCCGATAATGCAGTCATCAGTTATATTCGCTACTAAAACAGACTGCGTGTAGATGTCACTTCCGAGTTTCAGTCTTGCTTCCGTAACTCCAAGGACGGTCACTGGCTGGCCTGTCGCTGTCTGCAGATTGCATGATGGTCGTCCATTTTCCCACATGATAGTCCGCTTCAGTAGTTCCGGTCGAACGATGGATTTCGATGCTCCCGTGTCAATAGTAAAGCGACAGGGTATGCCATTTATTTCTCCAGTAGTTACGAGGCTGTTCCCGTCACAAGCTTGTGATACCAATACAGTAGGGGCTCGACGAAGTCCAGCCAGTGCCCGCCCCGCGGCGCTGGCGCCTCTTAGTTTAACGGCTCCTGGGTGTCGACTTGGGTAGCGGTCGACACCGATTTCGGTTGCTTCCGAGTCCGGCAGTTAATCCTTATATGGCCTCGTTCGCCGCATCCGTAGCAGATAGGCCCAGTACGAGGTTGGATCGCCGCTACAACTTCGCGCACCTTACAACTTTTGTAGTCGCTTCGTACCGCTTCTACTTCAAGGGCATGCGCTAAAGCTGCTTCCAAGGTGGCGTGATGACCCAAGCGCACCATTGCTCTCACCTCGGGGTCCCGTATTCCGCTGACAAATGCCTCTAGAACTTTGTCTTCGACGGGCGTGGAACTCGACGCATAGGCTCGGCGTACGAGGCGCTCGATCTCCGTAGCCCATTGTTGCAGTCCTTCACTCGACTTCTGCGCCCGGTCTTTCAGTTGCGCACGATACACGTGCTCGAGGTGCTTTTCCCCGTATCGAGCTTCCAAGGCCTTAAATAGCGACTCCAAGGTGCGTCGCTCGGCGGGCAGGTTCTCAAGCACCAGCAGTGCCTCCCCTCGAAGAGCTAGGGTGAGTGCCGCCAACGAGTGTTCGTCCTCCCAGCCATTCCCGCTTGCAACTACCTCAAATTGGTGCCTAAATGCTGTCCACGAGGTCGTGCCGTCGAAACCTGGGACCTTAAATTTCGGGGCCCCAGAGCATGAACTGGCTGCTGCCGTGCCCAAAACCCTTATTTTCTGCAGCTTGTTGTCCAAATCTCCGAGCCTAGTTTCGTAGGAGTTCATTGACGCACTGAGGCTGTTGATTGAAGCGTCATGGCTTTTGAGGGCTTGGTCGTGCTCGGATGTACGCACTTTTACCAATTCCAGTTCCTCCTTCACGACGGTCAAATCTCCCTGGAAACCATCCAACTTTGCATTGTTTCGCGCTGGCTCTTCATGTCTTCGTGCAGGCTCTGTTGTATGGCTTCTATGGCTTCGCGCTGGCTCTGCTGTATGGCTTCGCGCTGGCTTCCCAATAGTTTACTTTCCAGGCTCTTCATGGCTTCGCGCTGGCTCCGCTGCATAGCTTCCATCGCCTCGCGCTGGCTCCGCTGTATGGCTTCTAATAAGGAAGCCATATCGAATGCACTCGGTGTCGGTACTGATGCAGCTGATGTAGTCGAAGGTCCAGCGGTGGTCTCCGTTTCCATGCGGTCACGACCCGGCGACTCCATCCGCGCGGCGTCCAATGCCGTCTGCCGTCGCGTACGAATCCCTTCTTCACTTTGCGGTACTACAGGCATTCCGCTTCTGTCACCAATTGTTACGTGTCAGGAGTATGGGGTTCGAGAAAATGCCAAAATGTACCACAAAGTCTTTATGGTACTCGTAAACACACTCGTCGAACACTGTATCGCACGTAGAAATCACTTCACTTCTCACTGGTATCGCTCGTAGGTATCGCTGGTATATTCCTGGTTTCGCTTCCGAAACTAGAATGTCTGCGGTTGGCCGATCGCTCCTTTTTATACCCCTCACGCACCATTCACGCCAATCCAGAACTTTCTCGCTAATTCCGTGGACCCGCTCCGAACAAGATTCGAGAACGTTCCTTGCAACCGACTTTCGCCCGTATGACTATTGCCGTAATGGTCGAAGCGTCGTGCGCATGCGTACTTTCGAGACGGCCGTCCATTGTTCTATTGTTTCGCCTGGCATATTTATGGCCCCTATTGTTTATTGTTTAGCGAGGTACGCCAGGGCTGTCACAGTATTTACGCTCTAATATCATTGTTATTCCATTCATAAATCAAAACCCCTTGCATCGGCCATCAGTCTTAAGATTGGAACAGCGGCGCAAGCAAATTTAATCAAACATTACCTCTAATTGCGTTATCCATGATTTATGCTTTGGAACGCCTCCAGTTTTCGTTGAAAAGTTAATCAGCTAAAAGCCATTTTACTCCCTGGATAAAGAAACGAGTTAATTTATGGCGAATTGAAGACAATTTCTTGCCATTTTCTCCCTTAATTAGAATTAAATTATTACTGATCTTTTAAAAGTACGAAGTGTAGATGGTAATACGCATTAATTTTAATAAAGCTGCTTAACTTTTAAAATACTTTTTAAATAGTTCCAATGGTAATGGGACGTCATCGCTTAGGGTAGTATTGTTAAGGCCTAGAATGACACCAATCTTATGCCGGTAGTCAGTCCAAGGGTAAAGGGCAATCGATGGCAGCCTCAGCTTGGTTTTAGGGCAAAAGCTTGGCTGACTCTATCCTCATCCCTTCCATCCATCCTCTTGCTTAAATCAACCGTCAGCAAATTTGTCCTGTTCCGTTTGGGAGCTTGAGAGTAAGTATTGTCTTACTTTCCTCTTCATCTTCTTAGGCCGTTCATACACACGAGCGCCTAGGATCTTGTCCAGGTATACTATGCGTCGCTTGTGAATCAACGCACTATATATTTACCAAGTTTCGCACACGAGGCGATGCGTCTACGAGGCGTGTCCTGTCGGTGACTGTCAGTGTCGGCGAGCTGTAGATTGCGTCGAAGTCGCGTAGCTAATAAATAGCGTTGTGTCAGAAGAGCCTTGCCGGCACTCATCGTCTTTCATTATATTAACGTCCAGGGGCGATGGAGACCATTTGCCATTAGTAAGCTAGTCTGCAAGTCTGTCAACTATAAATAATAATAAATATATCCTTGGTATTAAGACCACAGTTAGGTTCAGAGTTGTTCTCAAATGTGCTTTTAACGAAATAACAACTAACTTAATTTAAATAACTTATTTGGTATTTACGTAAATAACAGACGAGCTTGAACTTGATGGTGAGTGGTCACCGTTGACCCTAGAATATTAATTAGTCTGCTCGTTTGTTAACTATTTATATAAAAGAAATAATTATGTGGAATATTTGGCATACTGTACCAATAATGTAGCGGTGAAATAAATGCTTCCACGGGTCTTTCATGGAAAGTTCTAACGTACCAAATGGTAGTCACTCAGAATGAATAACTAACTTTGGACAAAATAATTGCCGACTTCAACATCGAAACGCAGAGATAACTTAAAAACTACTCTCCAAATATCGCTCTTTATACCTCACTACGAATAAGTCGGACCATTCATTAAAAAGTTATCAGGTATCGAGGATAATACACAATCTTACCGGATACCGAGATAAAGGGATGACGATCAGCAGTTTTCGAATGCAAAAAGAATTACCAAAATTCGTTCACTCAGTAAGAAGTGATGATGACATAAAAAATACAGTCGAATTGAGAACTTCGTTTTGAAATCGGTTAATTACGTGTACAGTCAGCGTCAAATAGTTAGAGACAATCAGGGTATTCAAATAAATAGACGCAACCAAAAAGTCGATAATATCGGTACAAGCAAAGTTTCCTTATTGTTGACAACAATATAGTCGCTCAAATGGCCGAGACGTTTAAAATGTTATATACATCGGGTCAGTCATAACACCATAAACATAGTTACAGTCATCTCGTCAATGGTATCCAAGCATTCAAAGCGTTCAAAAATATGGAACATTAGAAAAATAAACTACAATAAACTAAACCTAATGTTATTGGCATGTCGTTCTATTATCTATCATTGTATGTCAATATCTATAATTCAAATCAATGTCAAGTTTAATACTATAGTAAACCCAACTTAAGATTGAAACGAAAGAGGCGCTGTCGGACGCATTTGACATTCATTTGACCAATCATTGCACACTAGTAACTGACAGATGAATGAACACAACGTACTTATGAATGACTTTTCGTTAGTTCCAATTTTTGCCATTTCAGAGATAAGTTGGGCGCACAGTAAGGCAAGTTTGAAATAATATCTATTGATGCATAACTGTATCCGATGTGATCATAGAGATATTACAATAGAGGGCAGAAGCCAGGCTTCAGAGCGTCTTTTGGATAAAAAGAGACGAAATCTTTAGTAATCACCTTTCTCTTTCTGGATCATCGGGATTGGAGAGAGATAGGTAATTACCGTTATCGTTGTTTCTCTTTCTAACCGGGGGCGATTGCAATGTATGGGTATGGCTCACCCACTCTATTGTAATGTCTCTATGGATGTGATGGCTTTTGTATTAAATATATCAAAGCAAGCATTGAAGCACCACTTCATTTGACATACATGACTTGCACTTGACATTGAATTAATCAATTTACTTATCGGAAGAAATGATGCACAATGAACTTTATCGCATGTCATTTAAAGTCCATTTTTATTATGTGTTGCTATAATTTTGGCTACTTGGATGCTACATATTTTTGAATACTTTGGTTGCTTCATACTTTTGAACACTTTGGCTGTTAGGCAACCAGTGGCGTTGTGGTTGTCACGGTATTAATGCCGACTTGGGTGTTATCAAGTATTCGGTGTTGTGAGTGCTCCGATATATTTGTACACGGTAGATGGTCTGAACAATTTGATCGCTTTGGTTGAGCCGTTCTTAATGGTCATAATGAATGTTTCCAAGTATTTGGTAATCATGACTGCTACGTACTATATGACGCTGACTGTACCTACTAGGTACTATCAAAGCATTTAACTTCCAAATTTGCTGTTCTTGATGCTTAGAAGGTTTTTGAAGTAGGTAAAGCTTCGGTCTACTTGGATGGTTGCGAAAGTTCATAATAATTTTGCAGCATACAGATTTCAGTACAGTGTTTCTTTTCCAGGCAAAGTTAGTGGATGTAAGCAAATAACTTATCAAAGAGTTCGAATCTCAACGTCTGTAGTTATAACTAATTAAGTTTCAAACCGCTTGCAGCAATAATTAACAATATCTATAGGTTGGTACATATAATAAAATTGTAACTGATCGCTGTCTGTACATGGCAAATATATGCTATTTTTATGGGACTTTCATTGGGAGATTCTTTTTATCCCGGAGTTCCCGCGGGTTGGATTCACGCTGGAAAATCTCCTATGTACGAACGAAGTCACTAGTTTACAATAAATATGTAGTTTTTCCCTTATTTTATAGATTGAAATGTAAACAAGAGTCATCAAAAAGGCCGCAACTACAATCGATCTAGATAACAATGGTATAATGATAGGTACTCACGAATCATATTGTGGGCATTTGTTGACCTCACTACATCCGAATTATGATTTCCAATTGAAAAGGTATCAGACTATTCTATCAAGATGATTTTAATTACGTTTTAAAAGATGGTGGACTACCACTCAACAGTAGATACAATGGGTAAGAAATAAATCGTCACACGATTATTTTTTGTTCGAAGACACTAGTAGAGAGCCGTTTCGTTTAAATGATCTTGTAGTAATGTTAATACATAATAATTAGTAGGTACCTAACTTATCTAGTGTTATAAAAGTAGCTGCAGATAGTGATATGTGAAATATATTTTTGTTTCCTGAATCATGAACGTTTTTGATATCTTATTTGGGTGTGAAGCTCTGGCAGAAATGTAAAATTAAAGTAATTACAATAAAGAAAATAAATAAATGCTTAACATTTTTTAAGTTTATCTATACTTATAATAAATCTGTAGAGAGGTCAATTCTGTACAATAAATATATTTCCAAAATAACTATCAGGGGGTGATTAGGGATCGATACTGATGCCAAAAATGCAATCATTAAAATTTTTGTCTGTCTGTCTGTCTGATGTATAACCGTTATAGAAACAAAAACTACTCGACGGATTTTAACGAAACTTGGTACAATTATTTTTCATACTCCCGCGCTGGTTATAGTATACTTTTCATCACGCTACAATCAATAGGAGCAGAGCAGTGAAGGGAAATGTTGGGGAAACGGGAGAAGTTACTCCATTTTTAAGCTTCCGTCGCGTGTGTAACCTTAATGGTTAAAGCTACACAGAAATCATGTATGACGGAAATGTTCTCCTTAAAATTATATAAAAAATATTCCACGACAGCATATGTCTATCTTTTATGGTTGACTCACAATAACACGTGTAACTCCCGATAGCTTAGCAGTTCGAAGCTTTCTGATTAAGTATACCTATATTTTATCTACTCTTACGTTTATGACACTTAAGTGGGTGAAATAAAGGGGTGAAGTTTAAACGAAATTCACGCGGGCGAAGCCGCTGGCAAAAGCTAGTACAACTATAAAACAATTAGATATGCAGGTATTCCCCAACAAATTTAATTTACAAAATGTACACATGAATATGCTTATACCTACTCGTATGTAAAATGTATTGTAAATAAATAACAAATTCAATCAACTAACCAGAACAAATCGTCGGTAATCCTGTGAATAATTAAAACGAATTCTAATTTCAATCGCAATCTGAAATGATACATTGGTTGCGGGCCCGCGGTGAATACTGGATATAGGCCGTGTCAAATAAACCCAAGCATCACGTTACATGCGGTTATAATGTGTTACATTATACAATTAATAAAATTGGGAGGAAAAGAGGATGATTGAAGAAGGTGAAGAATTGTGAAGTTCTTAGCTTCTATTTCATATTACTTTATTTTCGTTTAAGACTTCTGTGAAGTTAGTTTTCAAATAATACTATTCATAATTTAATAGTATTATAACTGAAGCAGATTGTCATTTTTCCATAGCATTTTTATAATTCAGTTTTCATTAATTTCTACCCATAACTGTAGATACTCGTACTACCTACTGCTGTCTCCGCTCATAATGTGTAACTGTGCTACTCGAGTCTCTTCATAATTTGAGAGATACAGGCTGTGGTTTGTCCCGCTTCTTGAAAGTCTACACTTCATAGCACTATGAGAACACCTTGAAAACCAAAATGTCCTAACCAAACGATGCCTCGCATCTAAGTGGTATTGGCAGTATAGTCAAGTCCTCGTCATGGGAATAAACCTGTGGCCTTCTTATATGAAACCATAATAATTAAAATAACATAGTACATATATCAATTCTTAGTAACAACTTAGTAAAACCACAACTCACCGTTTATCCACCCAAACAGAAGGAATCCAAGCACTTTCACAACACTGACACTGAGCGTCCCCATTTTGCATCCGTCTCACTCCCACGCACTGTGCTTGTCTGTGAGATGTTCCATCTCTGCCACTAGAGTTAGGGGATGCGTCACGAACTGCGATGTACCCTGTAACAAAGGAAATCGTTTTAGCAGGATTTTACAGTTGTACAAGGATCTTTTGGCGCGTGGGTGACAGAGAGAGTACCTTACAGTTTGCCTTACCTGTAACGCGCTGTCTCTGTCACCAACACGCCAAAAGATCCTTGTAAGACAATAGTGTTGAATTTAAGTAATTTGCAGTGGTCTGATTTCTGAAAGTGTGTAATTATTTGAATGCTTGCATGTTTGTTCGTTTGTCCATCCTCGTTTAACATCCAAAAGAAGCAATTTTTACGGTGAAATATGTCATTTCTGTGAGCAAATACATTTAAATTAATTAAAAGCTAAACATTTATTTTTTTCAGTTTATCCGTTTAAAGAGCGAAATCTTAGTGTTCCTCTACACTAGGCAAGGAACATATATACATGAATTTCAGTTCGTTGCATTCTTTAGTTTCGACTGTGCGTTGTCTGTCAGTCCCTCAATCAGTCAATCAGTAAACGAAGAGTTTTTTAAAGAGTAGGCATGTATAAATTATTACTATGACTACAGCTATAATTATTGGTATCAGTTTATCAGAAAAAATTGAAAGTGATACGCAGATAAAAAGCGTATGAAGCCAGTTGAACGCGCGGAACCCAACAAATCAGATCTGGACGCTTGTAAAAAAGTGCCAAGCTTTTCGTCTTCCGTGCAATTTACGAGGCGATGTGTGAACGCGTTACCGTGGATGATTGATTGGCCGGGACACTGAGCTATATGGGTACTCTAGTTACGTTATAAATAAGCTTAACTTGTACAATATATAGATTAATGTACCGATATTACAACATTATATTTTTGTAAATCCGTTTTAAATGATCTATTAGGTAGCTAATTCAAACAAATAATAAAATTGGATAAATTTTCCATTAAAATATTTCAATGTTCAATAGTATAAATAAAACAATACATTATCATATCCCGATAAGATTTCTAAGAATTATTACTTACAACATAAAAAATCGATACATTTACAATGAAATCAATCAAATTATCGAAAACATCGAAGTGCATCGAAAAGTTATTTCATTCAGTAAGCATTTCCCAGAAGTAGGTACACATACCTACTATTTTTTATTTTGAATAAAGTATGACGTAGAACAAAGCTTATCAGCTCAACTACTATACCGATAAATAATGTAAGAAAGACTTAGTAGTGCCTATCTTAGAGAGGAAATAGTTCAGCAACCTGTTTTACGTAAGTAAATCGAGATGAATACACCCACACTTTTGAAAAATGGGCCGCTTTACTAAACCCTAATACATTCTATTTTAAGACCTTCCAAAAATGCTTAATCATTTTATTATAATTTAATGACGCGTGAGCGTAGTATAAGATTGAGTTTTATAAAAATACACCAATTATTTGCCTCATTGTTTTGTCATCGGAAAGAATGCTTCGGAAAATGCGCTTGTCTTTGAATTGTTTTATTTTGTTGGTATAGTCTGCTCTTTATACTTATTTATTTTATTATTTAATTTAAAAGATATAATAATAATAAGATTAGTCTGATAAATGATTGAAAAAGTGGACAGAATCACGTAATATTATGTTTATTCATTTTTCTTATTGTAAAGCATTGAAATTTTAAGTGGTCAATAACTTAACGGTGGCCAATTATACCTCAGTTTCCCTTACGTCTAAGTTTTATTTAAGTTAAATTTAAATTTTGAACTAAAACAAGCAAAATTATTACAATTGTACCATACCCTACCCAACTTTACTTTGCGTTGCTGAAGTAAATCCTTTAGCCGTACATAATACACAACTTTCTGTTTAATAAATGTGACATTTTTTTCTGTTTTACTCCCAACAAACATGTTTCGTTAAGAATTTTGATTTGAGGAAATTTACTTCAAAAAAACTGCAGCTAACTTGAAATTTGATCTAAGTGCACATATTATCATGAACTAAATATCTAAGTAACTTGGCTAACGCACTTGCCAAGCGTTAGTTTATTCCGTGGCGTTGTATTACTATAGGTATCTACGAGTATAGTAAGTACACTATTTCTGCCATGAATGACTGATCACCCGAGACTATACACGGGCTGTTCCAGTTTCAGTAATGGTTATATTTTAGCTTTACATAGTGGAAATGTAAAGTTAATAGAGGGGAGAATTTCTCTTTAGGGCACGGTTATCGTAAATGAAGATTCTGGAGACGTTACGCTAGTACATTGGAAAACTATATAGGGCAAATAAAATAATCGTATTTTTCATTGAACCTTTTGATTAAATAAATATATTGACAACCTCAAGCTTTAGCTTGTATTAATCATGTCTATTCTTGAGGATGGCCTGCTCACTGGCCCGTAATATTTTGTTGAAACTCGATAGCTGAAACCTCCCCTCTGATCACATCTCTTTTGTCCTCTCAAGCACCTCTCCTCCCCTCTTAATCATATCGTCACTCCACACCTCGCCTTACTAGCTCACCAAACCTCATTACAAAAAAATTTGTTAACTAACTCATTTACGCACTGCTTAAACGCTAGTTTTGAGGATTTCTATTCCATAAAATTTAACTTTTTATGAATGTAACGTAATTATCCTATTACAAATTTAATATAATACACGTCACGCCCGTCAGCTGTCTAATATAAATAAGATAAGGCAATGGGATAAGGTTTACTTTGAAAAGCAGTCAGCTACAGATGCCTGATAATTCACTCAGGAATTAAGCGCACATTTTTTTTACTCACAAGGATACATTTTAGAAAGCCAAGATTAAAAATTATCAAAATAATGGATAAATTATAACAAAAACCAAATGCGTATTAAATGCAGTGAGTTCGTTTTAGTAGATTCGTTCAGAAAATATTTTCACGGCAAAAGATAAATTTGCATGAAAATTAAGTATAAACAGGTTTACAGCATAACGAAACAAAACGGACCCCAATAGTCGAGGGACCAGTAATACAAAAGAAAAATATTATTGCCATGAGAATGGCTATGAATCAAAAATTTCTACGGTATCCTCACATCGGCATCGTTTATTTTCTATAATCCTAATATCCACATAAATAACCATGACGGGGAAAAAATAAGGTTAACGATCGCCTACTATCTGCTGACAGCTTGATCGGTGGTCAGTTTATTTCAGGACACTATTTTATTTTGGTGCGTTTCGTGTTTTTATCATGGCAAAAATAAATGCAAAATAGAATATAGCCGTTATGTTTGAACGCAATCTCGTGCGGTCGGAACTCGTATACAAAAACGACAAAACAGAGTAGGTTTTTTACAAATACTTTTCGAAAGTTAAACTACGCCATCGCTTCAACAAATTCCTACGGTGAGTGTTCTTGGAAAAAGAAGCAGCAATAAACTCCCAAGGAACTTCAGTGGTAAAGATAAGTGGCCTAGCGAAAAGCGTTAGTCGCTTTAAGCTAGGCTACTTATCTTATACTAGTCCGATCTACATACATGACCAGACTATTATGAAATCTAGCTAGCATCACGACCAGAATACGTTGTCTCAAATTGGTAGAAGGTCTATACAATCCAAAAATGATCAGACTTCGTTAATGACAAACTAACTTTTGATGAACAAAACCCGGATTAACTCCAGACTTCTCTATAAACGCCTCTTTAAGCACACTCGTTCCCCATCTATTATATCTTTACTGCCCCCGATTTATATAGTAGGCTGGTTTTCTTCCACTTGACAAAGAACGTCGTAGTCAATCCACGACAATAAAGCAACCGATATTGTGTCCGCACAATGCCCGACCCGGGTATAAACCGTATAAACCGATCGTAATGTCCCGGATAAGTTAATTAAATTGATTCACCAACCAACCGGACCATTTTTCAATCGGATAGACTGATGGATAGTGGAAAATGGTTGGAATTATCGTGAAGCGATGTAATTGAATAGTTTTACACGCAAGAATTAACAGACGTGTAGGACAAAATGTGATAGTAAATGTTTTTTCTACTTTCAGCTTCTTTCTTTTCATATCCTTACTTAGCGTTAATTTGCCCTTGGTGTTCTAGATGTATATCTATAATAACAGAAAAATTTGCAGTAAACTACATACAGAGCTCGTATATCATCGTATAACAAAAAAATTTAATCTACCAATCTCTGAGCTGAAGTTTACAACGGCGATCCAGTTATGTCTTCAGATCAACTTACGGCCTAGGCAGACATTTATTTGATACCAAAAAAATTGTTTCTAACCCTAAAGGCCTAATGCTATCTGCAAAACTGGGAGTCGGTGGGCGAGAATGACTATTTAACCAGCAGACTCAATTGCTAATTTTGGAACGCCTGAAAAAAGTAGGTAAGTACTTGTTTTATATTTAAATCTCTTGCCAGAGATGAATAACATTTTACTCCAGAGACATTTTACTTTATGGAAGTTAAGCTGCTTGGTGTTAGTGCCGTCTTCTGAAGACGACGTTTTTGTTATAAAAGATATTAAATTTGTATTTTTTTAGTAACAAGCGCTCGATTTGCTTGATTTTTTAAAAGTGTGCTTTAATATTATTGTTTACTTACTTATTTCAACAATTAACTTTTACTTAATTTACACTCATTTACTTAATAGTTTACATATATTTGTACAAAAATCACAACTTAACAAAGTGAATGAATGTATAGCTCCCTATCAATGGCAAAGTAAAAAGTCCTCGGTAAAATTTCAAATATAATCGTATGAAAATTTCAATAGAGAGCATAAAATTAAATATAAAATCGATCGAGTGTCCATTATAAGTTCTTATCCATCTTGGACGTGAATTCGAATGGATTCACCGCTGATACGATCCCAAATGCATGAACCGAATAATTGTTTCCATTCGAATGGTTTCACCATATTATTGAATAAGTGTAGAACCTATTACTGGCCGTTCGTATTATCTTTTAAAGAAAAGAATTTCAACCAGCCCAGTGTGCGTCGAGCCAGGTGCAAAAATGGGTTCTGTAGTTATTTGGTTTACTATTACTTGTTATTTAATCAGGCCATCCATACTAATATTATAAATGTGAAAGTGTGTTTGTTTGTTTGTTTGTGACTCTTTCACGTCGCAACATGGCTATAATATGATATTATAGTTTATGTGTGTAGAGATAGTTGGGAGGGTGGAAAGTGACGTAGGCTACTTTTTACCGCGAAAAAACATCTCATTCCCATGGGAAGATCGATGTTTTGATAGTTGCTAGATATTTAGTTCCGGATGCTGTTAATAGATGGCGTTAGTAAACTTTATTTGCAAGTTCTGAATCACGCCATCAAACACTACATGTATCGTTAATTTACTTAAGTCATAGATAAATGTTATAACTTATCTTCCAAATGTTATAACATATACGCTACTTTTTATCCCGAGAATCCTACGGGAGCGGGACCTACGCGGCTGTTACCTACGGGTCCCGAAGCAAAGCGCGGGCGGTTCTCTAGTACGTAATATTTTAATCTTTTGAATAATAATTATCAAAATTTTATCAAGTGAAAAATAACAAGGTAACTTACGTAAAAAAATACAGTTGAATTGAAAACCCCTTTTTTAAGTCGGTTACAAAGAGGAACTCGTTACTCAATATGGTACACCACGAGTAGGAAAATTTTACTTAGACTCAGACTGGTATGGCTCTTTACAAACCTACATACCTACCTAAAATAACATTTAATACCAAAAACACTTGCCCAGCATTGCGGTAATAAAAAATAGGTTGCAATGGACTAATAATCTTCCCGATGATACCAGATTCGCAGAGAGCGAAAAGTTACTATGAGGTCAAACAAGCTATAATTTTCTAAGTTCGTATCAGGAAATGCCAAAACGAAATTAAGTACTACGGGCACGAAGTAAGTCACTTTCCCCGGAAGAATTATGGGCCAAGTTAGATTGATACAAATAACGAATGCTATTCTAAGGGAATATAATACCAAAGGGTTAAATTGATGGTACAATATATTACAATGTAAATCTTGCATCTCAAGGAAAGTGTTATTGTACTACGGTGAGCGATAAGCGAGTGAGTTGTAATTTGAGGTACCTACACCGTACACTTACTGAGTGGTGATAAGTATATAATGCCCATTGAACCATGTACATACAGTTCTATGAACTGACTATTTCCCACGACGAAAGCTAGCGACGACCAAACGAGAAGATTCTACGCGACAACATATTATTGTCTATAAGTACTACTAACTTCAAATTAAACTACAACACGGAAGGTAGGTACGGAAGGCAACGTAGGTTTTTTTTAAATACCTAGATTTCCTTTACATTACAGTCTAAAATTATTTGAATAATTTTTGAAGATATTGCTTTTCTAAAGTCCCACCTAATGGTAAGTGGAGATATAGCCATGGGTGCTATAGCGCCATTATCTTAGTCATCATGACCACCAGTGCAAGTAACACTGATGAAACTGTTACGGGTTTTAATGTATTATTTGTCCATGCCAACCGAGACACAGGTACCTAATTGCAACGCAGAGATATGAGTGGGTTATCTAACGATTATTACCAGACTCTTGTTTTATATTGATATAGCCTTTTTCTTACTGGTTGAACCGAATTTCATAACTCTTTTCATAATCGAAAGCTGGTATATACTTATTGCGTGTTCCTATTTAAATTTGAACGACGTGTAACTAGTATTTTTGAGTTATCATAAAACTAGAGAACCGCCCGCGCTTCGCTTCGGGACCCGTAGGTAACAGCCGCGTAGCTCCCGCTCCCGTAGGAATCTCGGCTAAAAAGTAGCCTATAAATATGATATACTGGAACATACTGGAACATATCAGTCATAACATTTGCCTATGGCTTAAGTAAATTACATGTAGTATTTGATAGGGTGATTCAGAACTTGCAAATGAATTTTACTAACGCCATCTATTAACAACATACGGAACTAAATATCTATAGCAGCTAACAAAACATCGATCTTCCCATGGGAATGAGATATTTTTCCGCGGTAAAAAGTAGCCTACGTCACTCTCCACCCTCCTATCTATCCCCACACACAAACCATACCATATATTAGCCACGTTGCGACGGGAAAGCGTCACAAACAAACAAACAAACACACTTTCACATTTATAATATTAGTATGGATAACACGTTCTTATTTTATGATTTGACAATTTTGAAGTTGATATTTTAAACACTGTTTTGGTTTATTTTTGTTTTTATTATTTTAGATTAAAATTAAGCTACAATTAAACTTTAAACAATGTTAAAATAATTGCATTAAGTAGACAGGTCAACCTGAAATAAATCACAAAGGCACGAAATGATAATAAATTGCCAAACCTCGCTTCATATTCCGTTACCGTCCCTTCGGAAGCTTGCGTAATTGGTATTTAATTCAATAAAATTGTTCTCGCTTGACGCCCGCATTAATATTGGTGCGAACAGTCGCTACTCGTTTTATACTTGAGGTTAAACAAATGCCTTAAGTTTGAGAATTTTAATAAAGAAACAATAATGCAAAAATTATATGAATGTTCAGAAAGAAATTATTCAAACGTAAGGAAAACAATGAAAATTAAATGAAATGTCTGAAAGATTTGTGTTATAGTAGGTACGACACAGCCGCTTATATCGTACATTCAATTGCTATCTGAAAAGCGCCAATTTCACCAGATCCTTTGTGAGTAATACAGTGAAAGAAGTTAATTGTATGGAGATTTAATTAAGCTAATAAAACACCGCAAAATTTCATAGCCTTAAACTAAAAGTTTCGTGTCATGATTACGTCGAACAACACGCAGATACAACAAAAATTATTTAAACTCGCTATTGAACATCCTGTCTAACTGGGAATCGAAGCCAAAACGCTTGAAATACCTGTCCTAGCACGGCAATCATTGCATCGTAGGCCGGATCTAATTTAAAAGAAAGCAAAGTTATGAGGGTTCGAAAAATCAAATAGGTGCGTGTAATGTTTTCTGAAATATTAATTTATAGCAAAATTTATTTAAATTTTTTATGAGATCAACTATTTAGGTATTTAATTATAATTAATTGATATTATGTGGGTATATAGATAGATTTTCTCAAGTTCACCATCACATCTCATCACCATCTCAGGGCTACAAATAAATTGCATTGCTACTTACCTACCATAAAAACAAACTAAATTAATACAATTAAAAAGAGATAAGGATTTAAAATCAATCCGGTACCAAGAATAAACCATTATATAGACCCAGGACGATATCAAGCGATTTAAAAGGAAACACTTTTGAATTATGGGTTCAATAATGTTCTTTATCAAGTACTATCTAGAACTTTTATAAGTCGGATTAAGCGCGTTCGAGATAGAACCGGTCTGTACCGGAATTCTCGGAACACTTCAGAACTTTAAGATATATGTTATTGATAACAGTTTTGTTTCGCATGGTAACTACGAAAGGGATGGAGCCCTCGGATTACGAAACAGAGCAAAAAGTTCTACTGTTATACATACATACATACGATATCGCTTAAAAACATCTCTGTCTACAACCCATTAATGGCCTAGTTGCTACAATCTCCAGAACCAGAACTAGGCGGCAGTTTTTACCTATCGAATAGCGAAAGAATTATAAGAACACACTATCGATCGTAACACACATAAGGAAAAAAAACATACAGACGAATTGAGAACCTCCTCCTTTTTTGAAGTTGGTTAAAAAGAGAAAACATTACTTCGTGATATAAATAACACGCATTGAAAAATCGAGGCCAATTGCTCTTTTACGATAGTATTGCAATCTTAATACAATATAGATACAAAAGTAAAAAAGGAATACGTAGAACGAAAAATTATAAACCCTCCGTGAAGGCTCACTAATTTGCTTGAGTTAACCGTCAAATGACTCATATTCCAAGAGATTGAGAGCCGATATACATCCGATGTACAGATATATATCCGACGGTTAGAAAGAGAAAAAAGATTGTGGTATTAATAAAATAAATTTTAGTTCTGACAGTCATGTTATATTTCTTGTAGTTTTATAAACATCTTATCAACCGCAGAAATTCAATCGCAGTAATAAACTTATATCTCTTTCTATTAGGTAAGCTCCCTTTTCAGCATACTGCCATTTTCTTTTTCTTTCTAACCAAGGGATCTTTGGAAGTCTGGCTTCCTTCTCTATTTAAATGCTGTGTGTTTGAGAATCAAAACGTTATTTAAATATTTTCTCTTCTTTCCTAACTGTTAATATCTTTGAAGTTAGGCTGATGTGCGCGGACGACGGTTATCATTTTCCATCTACTGATTCGTCTGCACGTTATTTTGGGTTAAGTTGGGTTAAGTTAGGATTCATACCTAGAAGTTGTCATACACCCTTCTACTAATATCCTCCTCTATCTATGTGTCTGTCACAGTGTAGTTTGTATCTCTTGAACGGAAATAACATTCGCAATATTCCCAGAACGTGTGTACTGTGGCCGTTTTCACGACAAATAATAAAAAAATAAGTATTTAAGAGTACATGATACTAAAACACAAACAAATGATTTACAAATTTGGGCTGTCTGTCAGTTTGTCCGTGGTAGTCTTCGGAATAGCTGAACGGATTTTTATGAGACTTTCACTGGAAAATAGAGGAGGTTTTGGAGCAATTTATCCCGGAATTCCCGCGGCATCGGGAGTCATGCGGGTAAGAGATAATTATGATATATAGGACAGGAACTGTTGGATATAGAAACTCTGTTAGTATTAGTCGAGTAAAGATAGTAAGGGGCATGCTTCAATTCGTTCACAGGTGTGCTGCTACCTTAATGGACTTACATATACTCGTAATAATATAATATATGTTTAGGGTGCGTACAGAATATGTAACATGTTATATAACTTCTGTTTTATAACACGTCCATATTATCTAACATTGTTGTCTAACAATGAAACATATAACAAGACACAAATGTGTTTTTTAATGACATATCGTCCACATTTATAAAACATGTTATATAACTGTGTTTTATAATATGTTTTGTTGTATAGTCTGTACGCACCATAAGAGTACATAAATATGTTCGCCTAAAAAAAAACAAAAATTCGGTAATACTAATTTCTATCGGTTGGTTGATCGAATTTTATTTTTGATAAGTTTGTAAAAATAATTTCTAAGCAATCTCAAAAAAGGAGGAGTTCTATATTCCACCAATATTTTTTATGTATAAGATTTCTTAGTTATTTATTTTTATTAATTAGTTTATTAAAAAAGCGTATCTCAGAGGTAGTCCCACTGACACCAAATCAAGGTCTGATCATGGAATACCAGGAAGAAGAAGAAGAAGATACATTTATTCTATCAAAGTGGTTCACAACTCTATGCCTTAGGAAAATAGAGGATAACCAGTAAATTTTATAAGCACATACCTATATTGTTTATGTATTCCCTAATGTCTTGTCGATATCAATAGCGACCGACTAGGTTTCGTTTTTGCTAAACTTATTATTCCAATCGTCGTCAGTCTACTAGTAGCATAAGCTCGGTGAAGTCTTAAAAGTACAACCAAAATATACGCTAGAGGATTGGCTGAAATTTCCATCTCTCACGAAATTTATCTTGAGCTCAGGAGAATTTGAATTATACACTGCCCCGTCGGGACACGGAGAGCGGTCCACAACAATTCAGTTCCGCAAAAGCGCCGTATCTCCGCTCCTTTTGGTTTATCTGTTATTTTACGTCGCAGGTACAACGTTAGAACCGTTAAGCGTAGCGTATAAAAGGTTTAATAAATATCGTGAACGTTAGCAATTTACGCTACAAATTTAGGATAACAAAGAAAGTAAATCCTTTTTTTATGCGCACGCTAAATTTACCGTTACAAGAATTGAAATCCGCGCTAAGTCTGCTAATATAAAATTGTTTCAATGAGGGTAACCGTTTTTGTGCTCACCAGTTGGCGCCACTGCAGACGGCGGTCATGCTGTCAAAGCCCGCCTATACATAAACATTGACAAGTGACACTTGTCTGTATACTATTCAGTGAATAGACAAGAGAGAAGTGACAGGCAGACCACCCTCTACACTAGCGGCCTCTAGCGGCGAATCCACACGCGGTTACCCTCATTGTGTTGTCTTTTTTTATACATGTTCGTATACGAAATGTGTCAAAATATTTCGACACATTTATAAATTGGCAGACTACGATCCCAGGTAATAGATTTCTTTTTGGAAAAAGTAGTGTGTTCTAATTTAATTCTAACATAACAGAATTAGGCCTTACGTGCCGGAATCTAATACCTACTTATATTATTTATAGTTATTTGATGGGAGTTAAAATTAGGTATTTGGGGAGAAGTAGTAAAATACTTTTTTTATCAAACATCGGTCATGAACTGTAATAAAATGTTTATAAAAAATCTATCTTTCTAATCAAGAGACCGTTGGAAGCTTGGATCTCCTTTTTTATCATCCCTCTATTCTTCAGATTCAAAACATTACTTCAAAATTTTATCACCTTTTCTGATCGTAAGATTTTACCTGTCCGTGTCAGATAACATAACTTGCTATATACCTTTGGTTGTATAAAATTTCTACACTGTTTTACATTACAACACCATTTTGCAATATAAGAACGTAACTCGCTAAAAACACAGTATAAACGTGTCTCACTACGTACCTAGTTTAGCTACACCTTACGGGCGACGTTGACCATGTGCTGTAGTGTCTCACGCTCACCTCTTCATTAACATAAATAAGCAAAATATTTGTTTATTTAAAATCGCAATAATACCACAGTTCACAACATTCCCGTTATCTTTCGGTTTGCTGCAACGCTGCCATGTTAAAGGTAATTTGTTCGCCTGCAGGCGGTTTGATTGCAAATGACGTTATCGCTATATTTTAACGCATACAATTAGTCTTAACGTTATGCAATATGCGCTTTTTGTAACTTGGCATTACATTTTTTAAACAAACGTGAAGACTAATTTTTGACTTGGTCGGCCCACCATTGGTGGTCCAATTATATTGTTATACATTATATCCGAAAGGTAAAAACGGAACCCTATTAACTTTCGATGTGTATGTCTGTCCGCCAGTGTTAATAAGATATGTCTTGAAAGAAAATAGTTACTTAAACGTCTTAAACACTTCATTTTAAAGGTTTTATCAAATTTTCCATCACAATAAATTATGAAAAATCAGTCAATTAAATCTGACAGAGGTTTACAGAACAAGGAACAATATGTAATACAATACACAATAAAAAGACGCTTACCTTACTAAAACATTAGTAAATTCTGTACATAGCACAGCTTTGTAATAATGAGTAAGACACAAACAAAATAAAAAATTGTCACTCTCACCCGCTCATTTTAAATTTCAGTTTCAAATTTAAAATTTCGACCGCGTTCCCCATTGCGTTGCGGTAACGTCGGTGCACCTGGCGTTGCGTTGCCGGTGACGTTATCGCGACGTGTTTAAATGCACACAATTATTCTTAACGCTTTTTGTCCGTTTCTGTAACATGGCGTTATCCGTGCGCTGCCACCGGAGGGTTGCATTGTAATGTTGGGACGGTATTGTTTTTCTGAAACGATTTGAACTTTGGTTTTTATTTGACTGACTTTGTTGTAAATCATTCCTTTACTGTACTGCATATACCTACCTATTTTTATAGATTTCAAAAAGAAGGAGATCCACCTCACAACTTTATACAACTTTATACTAAGAGAACCGATTCATATAATTCTTTTTTATTCGAAATCTATCCCATATAAATTTGTGTGACATCTGACGTGTAGTTTCTGAGTTATTCTTAATAATGCAAATTTAATTTATTATCATTATCTTGAAAGTTTTGACTGGATGATCCTATTTTTATAAATATTTTTTATTCGAAAGCCGATGCTTGACGTCTTATTCCATACAGATTTGAGCGACACACAAAATATTTAATAGGTACAATAATGTTTTCGAAGTGTCTCAAAAACTAGCAAATAAAATAAAAAGTCATACCATGGCTATTTTCATTTTATATTATGTCATTGTTACCGATGAAAATCCCAACTTCTGGCATTCAGAATAAAACTTTAAAATTTTAAAAGAGTAAAGGTAAAAATGTCTGACTGGTCAAATCTGTTTCCGCTTCCTCAAACTTAGTAAGATCGAACTTTTCTGAAGACATCGCGCGAACTCCAACCGTTCAGATAGAATACTCGCCTTTTCATTTCTACAAATGGCTTCAATTCAGAGTCTCCCCACACTTATCGATGCAAAATCGGTCTATGTTGCGCCCACATCAGCCCTGATTCTGCTAATTATAATTTTATTTATAAATGCATACATTGGGTTTCTCTTCAATAGTCAATACTAGTGTATTGAACGCTCCTCTAACTTTTTTAGGTATATATTTAAATGTCACTTGATATACCTAACGGCGAAGAAAAACATCGTGAGGAAACCTGTATGCCATGGAGTTCGTAAAACTTAAAGGTGTATGGAATCCGCCAATCTGCTTTTGGCCAGCGTGATGGACTGTGCCCTTAGGCTAAGCGTCCACAGGTCGGTATCGTACGCATCGGACCGATCGCATCAACCGCATTATTTTTTCATACTGCGTCCACTGTATCAGCAGCGATCGGATTGCCGACGCAAGTACTAGGAATCGGATTGCCGATACCAAGTTCATTGTAGCGCACGGGGCACGTCCACTATTCATCATTCCGTATGACGTCATCGGCACGCATCGCAAATAGCAAAAGTTGCCTCTCGGAGCATCGGTGTCGGCATTGCCGATGTACATACGATCCGTACGATGCGGATCAGTGGACGCACTTGTATGATTTTCTATACAAAGAATACTACGATCCGTTTAATGCGATGCGTCCGATGCGTACGATAAGGACCTGTGGACGCTTAGCCTTAACCTTCTCATTATGAGAAGAGACCCGTGCTAAAAATGGGTTGAAATGATGTCGATTCCGTATTGATAAGTATGAGCAACCTCTTAAACTTTTCCGTTTCCATTGTATACTTAAGGGTTTCCTTATAATTTGAGTCAAAAAATATAATAAATGTACTGTAACAATTTATAATAAACAACAAATTACGCTTGAATTTACAACATTTACTTGAAATAAATGATCCACACTCGAATACAAAAGTTCCTTATACGAAATTTAAAATTTTCTTATGTGAGAAAAATAGAGCTAATAAGTGTTAGACTTCCACACAGCACAGACACTCTCATTTTGAGAAGAGAGTATGTAGATAGGTATTATAATGTGTATGGTGTTTACCGGCTGGAAGTCGAAGCCGAGACTCCGCTCAGTACAGGCTGAGATCCTACCAACTAGGCAAAAGTCGACTGTCGTTATAGTTCTAACAGTACCTAGCAATAATATGAGTTGCTGAGTAAGAATCAAGAGAATACGAGGCCATTCTAGTGTGGACACAAGTATCGAGTATCGATAACACATCAATCCACCGACAGTTCTATTATCATTCGTACGTTTACGGCAGAAATAAAGCTGGCTGTTCACAGGACTACAAATACATATAACTGCGGAGTCGATTGCCACATCTGAAACTACCGTTAAGATTTATCGCGCGTTCTAACCAAGTTTTGATTTGTTTCGCGCTCGTAAATTCGCAAATTTAGTGGAATATTGTATAAAGTTGGAGCTTTTCAGGTAAATTGGTTATATCTTAGGATTTGTTTTCATTGTATTTTCGATTCCAAATGAAATTTGTGGATTTATTAGATCGGCCTTGATTTAGAATCGGGCTTTGAATTTTTTGCATTACAAAATCGTTTCAATCTCGCTGATTCGCTGTTGTTTTTGTAGGAATAACTTCTTACTAGGAAAAATCTTGGAAAATCTCAAAGATAAAATTAAGTTTTCAAGACGTTTTGTCTTGTCTTACCCAGATGTCCGGAAAGTTGTAGAGTAACCATTCAGATATTAAAACAACCTATTAAAATATAGTTATTAATGCTTGAAGTTATTAATTTATAAAAGAGATTTCGTCTGGATGAGACTTTAAAATAACTTTGAAAGAAAATAATATATAGTCAGGGTTCTACTTTTAAAGTAACAAAAATATATTCTACTTTTTAATTTAATTTGACGACGAGCATCAAGAAATTCGATAGTAGAAGATGAAGGGAGGATTAAATGATGTAATTCCTTTAAAAGTCACAGGCCTTAAACCAGTTTAAGATTTATGTATAACAAAGACTTTGCGTTCATGAAATAAAAAAATCGTATTCTATAATTACAAAATGTATTTTCGTAGTTACTAACATTGTTTAATTTTATGAAATTGGCTTTACGCAAGACCGATTCACATTTAATTTTGGTTATATTTTACTAGCTTCCGCCCGCAGGCTTCGCCCGCATGGAATTCGTTTAAACTTCACCCCCCTATTTCACCCCTTCGGGGTGGAATTTCCAAAAATCCTCTCTTAGTGTTCCCCTACACGCCCCAAAGAACATATGTACATGCCAAATTTCAGCTTCTTCTGTTCAGTAGTTTCGGCTGTACCTTGTCTGTTAGTCAATCACTCAGTAACGCAAGAGTTTAATATATTACTAGTAAATCCGCCCTCGCTTCGCTTCGGAGAACCAGTCCCTTCAAAAACTTCTATAAATTTTAACAAATTATGTTATTCCGATGTCTAAGGTATATTATTGCAAAGTTTCATGAAAATCTGTTCAGTAGTTTTTGCGTGAAAGAGCAACAAACACACATACATCCTTACAAACTTTCGCATTTATAATATTAGTAGGATAGGATAGGATAGTAGGAAGATTAGATACAGTCATGAAAATTAAAACATATCTATGATTTTGAAATCTATCTATAAAAACAAATTGTAAACTAGGGGGAGTCAATTAACCTTACGGAGTCTAAAACCACAATGATCAGAGTGCGACCTAAAATAACTGTCCAACCGTTAGCCGACTAATGGTTAATTTAGGGTTGTGGCTAATCTGGCGCTTGGCCCCAATTGGACTGGTGTTCAATTAATTGAAAATTTCGACAGTGGATCCCAACCTTTCAATTGAATTCGTTTGATTACGTGTCAAAAGATACTGGATAGGATATAATTATATTAATGCCAATTACGTTTAATTAGCACAATTTTATTATTGTAGTGAATTAAATACTTTTAACGTTGTTTAGTTACTTGGCTTACCTATCAACCTCTAGGTGTGATGTACAATTCTTCGTCGAAATTATGTAAAAAAGTTTGATTAGGGGGAAAAGCCAATATTTTTATTCTAAATACAATTTTGATACATTTTTACGTTAAGACTGTTTTACATGAGGAAAAAGTTCAATATAATTTCGACCCTCAATTAAAGTGATCAACATAAAATAATTGTGAAAACCACAATGAACTAAAGCTAATCAAAATGCGCATAAAAGTTGAGGGTTTGCTGCGCAATGTCGCTATATTTCAAGCCATTTCGAGTCCACCCATTTCTCATGTTGCAGCGTTTTATCTGCGAAGTCTCTTGGCGCCGACTTAAGTGGACTTCTGACTTCTGCCGTGCACTTTTTAAGTTGCCAGTTAGCAATATTAAGGTTAATTCCCTAGGGGTTATTTGGACTCCACTTTTTCAGTGTTTTACTAGCACTAAACGGCGTGAAGTTAAACGTAACACGTGAAAACTAATGCTGCTTTATGAATTGTAAAGTTACCAAAGTTTCTGTTACTGTTGACTTGACTACTTAAATTTAACTTAGTCTTCATTACAACCTGTTCTCTAATTTTCAATTTTTTCACGTAACTTTTGCGTGCAAGGCGTGCACCGAACGAGGGCGGCACTTCCAAGGGGAGGGGCAAATGAACCGCAAAAGATATTATTTCAATAAAGGTTTGCACAAATGGTCAGCTTGGTAATGAATACTACGCTCAGAGATTGGCTCTAACGAAGGATATTCTTCGCCGGTTAAAAGCAGTAAGTTTTATTGAAAAATATAGAAGCTTATAAAAATCTATAATTGAATCGAGACATGTTTTCGAAAAGATTCGAAGGTGATCATTACTTTGTAATGTGTACAATTATTACAAAAATAGAAAAGTCAAGAGTTCTTCCAGAATTCAAAACCAGACATTACCACCGCTTTTGATTTTAAAGATAAAACCGCCGTTACGTGGAAAAATGGTCTCTGAACTCGAAGTGGCTTGAAATATAGCAACGAGCAAGCTTATTCTTCGAATGTTGTGCCGTAAATAAGTGATATTTTATGTGCATTTTGATTAGCTGCTATAATGAGGTAATGCTACCGAAAATTCTGGATGCTGAAAAAGATAAAAGAAACGACTTTATTCTCTTTTAACAGTAAGCAAGGCCACTGAAGCACTCATAGTCCGGCGGCTTGTGTTAACCCTAAAGTCCCTAAGAGATCGACCAAGTATAGCAACAGCGAGTGTTGTTAGTAGATCGATGTGTGATTGCTAGTGGCAAAATGAGCGCCCCCATTCTTCGAAGGACACGATCCGTCGGTCCCAGTTATCGATACATAGCAGTCGTTAAGCCATGTCGGGGACTTTTGCGCAGCAAGAAAAACTTCCAATCTTGAATTGGACATTAACGTTTCCAGGAATCCTCGCTGGAGCAGTGTGATGGAGCAGACTCTAGGTCTCCTTATTGATGAGGAAGTAGTTGGCCATCAATGGATTGAAACCAATTGGTCTCAAACAGAAGCAAAAACGTTTCTTTAAGAAGTGATAACTCAAGATCTATCAGACTTGTTAGAATTTACGTGATTTATCAGAAATGACATGGACTATGGTACCTGTGTACTTTTCAGTTTGGGAAAGGAGTTCCGAGTCCAGAAGTGGGAAAGTTCAGGGTTGTAAACATGGTCAATAAATATAAACTGTTCTATATTTACTGCTATTTGCAAAGTAATAATATTATGGCGTCTAAATCCAGAGTTATTTAAACTTCGTCCAATAACTCGAACGATAACTTCCCAACCACTCAGCATCCATTGTAATATAGGTTCATTACTCTTACCCTAACTGTACGGTGGTAAACATCGTTAGGAAGTCTGCAGACATGTAAAGTTAAGGATGAAAAATGTGCTAACATTTGAAAGATTCATTTTATCTTCCAGTAATTATCCAGTCTGAAATATAAACTTTATCTTATTCTATGTTCTTATCTTATCTTATCCTATATCCAAATTAACCGTTATATAAGGCGGATCATTTATCGGTCATATATTATAAACAACTTTTTGGGAACGTGACCTAGTTTCGCTTTAAAAATCTGGTTTTAAGTACGCACCCGAAATATTGCTACTCGTTAGTTTTATCTGATATCATCAACTTTGGGGTAACTTTTTGTTGTTCTAAACATAAGAAAGATGCTTCATGCGGTGCAAACTTGCGCCAAAAAATATTAAAAAATATATAAGCTTGTGTAAATGCCTACAGGAAATGCATTATGTCACTTCCAATAAATTCGAAATACACGACAAAACGGATGAATGTTCAACAAATTGTGTTGAATCAGGTATTGTAAAAATTAAGCTGATTTCCGTTTTATTACATGCTAATAAAAATATGTAAACGCATCTAAAGTTCATTTCAGACCAAATATTGTCGCTAAACAGATCATGTTACATAATTATGTGACTTATTCACTGATTTTGACGGAACCCCTTAACGCGGGGTCCTGCTTATCGCATAAAAATATCTAGCTTAATGTAACCTAGCCCCGCTGCCGCTCTAATGCTCCGTCTCATTTGTATTGGCAAGGAGCTACACACCCCGAGGTTCTCTAACGAAGTAGATTCATCTTCTCCAAGTTTTCCCGTCATGTAGTTTCAGTTTCCGGTGTATTCAATTGTTTCTTTTGGAAAATAACATACGCACTGGGTAGTGATATACATATAATATACACAAATATGTTTTACTTTTCATTGCTCGATATTCCAAAAGACTGACGGATGAAATCTAAAAAAAAGGTAATATAAATGTAATGTACATAATGATTATAATATCCCTATAGATTTAACCTCTTTTCACTGTTATTTTTAGTACAGATAAAACTCAATTGCTACATAAATACGCTCAATAAAGACGCCAAATAAAAAAATCCAAATCGTGGTCGGTTAAAAAGAACACAGATCAAAAAATACAGAGGAAACGCGACCGCCTTAATGTCGCCTGTTTAACGGGGCTTCGCTACTGTCCAAATAAATTAGTTAACTACCCTGTTTGTTAGATGAACGAGCCCATAATTCCTAATTAGTTCTCGCAGGCGACAATTAGCCGGCTGTTCAACACTTAGCCGGCTATTGCAAGCGGGAATTTTTCGTGTTTTCGACTCTCGGTGTAACAAACGACTTGTTTTGGTGCCAATGCATTTGCTAATGGGAAAACTTGTAAACGTGTTAATTAGGTAATTGGAAAAGTAATCATTTATAATCTGCTTAGGTAAATAAGTTAAGTCCGCTCTTAATCAATTAAAATCGTAATTGATCGATGTCTATGCATAGAATATTTGGGTAAACGTTTATCCGAAGGCCACTCAACGCCCAAAGGAAAGTCGCTCAGCGCTATAAAAGTGAGCGTCTAGCGTTAAATACAAAATGAACATGTTCGACCTATAAGGCCACGAAATAGCGCTACAAATTATAATTTTAAAAATCTTTACCTTAGCATGTGTTTCATAACCATGGTGTAATTTTTTTATTAACGTAATAATTATTCTAACTACTTAATTTGAACAATTTGTCTGTTTTTCAGTTTGATGAGGCATACTTAGATACTAATTTGGCAGTATCATTAGATTAAATAAAGAAGGCAGCTTGATAATTCATTAATTTTAAGTGTAGTTTACGCTTAATTAATTTCACAAACCAAAATGAGAAATATTTTTACGGCAATAGTTATGACGAAATGATGAAATATAATGTACTGATGAAAAAGTAGCTGAACCGCCTGCAAATCCGCTTCGCCTATGGACCCAAGGAAAGTAGGTAAACATATTTTTTATCGCCATATTGCAATTTCTATTAGTATACCTAATGTAACCAAATGAAACTAAATTCCCTATTTTTATAACATTACGTCCCAAAATCGAACACTTGAACGGTAACACAATCAAGAACCGTAGACCTCTAATAAACCTAATAATCCCAAACCTCATAAGTACCACAAACGGCATTATATTAGCGCAAATAAAATTAATTCTACCAATAATGGTATTTGTCCTTTGCACTTCCGGGAACGTATTAATTGGCCAATAAATCCATACGTTGCCGGCTAATACACAATAAACGCTTCGCAGAACAGTTTTCTTACACGTGTTGCCCTTCTCTATTGAGATTCGAGGATTATAGAGGTTCGATACATTGTAACGTTTGCAATTATAGAAAGGAAATGAAGGGAAACATGTTATTGGCTACAACCCATTAATGGCCCAGTACTGAGCACGGGTCTCTCCTCATTATTGAGGAGGCCTAGAGCATACTCCACCACGCTGCTCCAATGCGGATTGGTGGAGGGGTTAATGGCCAACACAGTGTCGAAAGTTTTCAAGCCGCTGAAGGCCTCCGACACGGCTTAACGACTGCTAATATCGATAACGACCGGGACCGACGGCTTAACGCGCCCTCCGAAGCACGGAAGCGCTCAATAAATTTTGCCACTAGCGGTCACCCATCCGGCTACCGACCGCGCCCGCTGTTGCTTAACTTTATCGATCACTTAGGATCGACGCAAGCCGCCGAGCTATGAGCGCTTCAATAAATTACATAATACTAAATACATCATTAGGTATATTACTTTAAACGGTCTTTGAGCTGCTATGATACACTCCGTAAAAAGAAGTTTTTAGTTTTTTTTTTTTTTGTAAAAGGCTCTCTTATCTTCATTATTCGGGGTTGACGATTTCATCCAAAATAAGTTTACTTAATAAATGCCATTAAGTTCCTCCTGTTAAAAATTACTCGTCTCTATTACAACTGGTTAAATCATACCGTTTTTGCTTTCTATCATACCTATTTTACCATCTTTCCATATTTACTTCCGTGAAAATTGTGAATAAATAAACAAATAAAAAAGGTTTAGTTTTAAACCATTAACGACCTTGCACCGAGAACTGATCTCTCAACATTACGTGAGTATGGAACCCATACTAATATTATAAATTTGAAAGTGTGTTTGTTTGTTTGTGACTCTTTCACGTCGCAACATGGCTATTATATGATATAAGTAGTTTATGTGTGTAGAGATAGTTGGGAGGGTGGAGAGTGACGTAGTGACGTAGGCTACTTTTTACCGCGGAAAAACATCTCATTCCCATGGGAAGATCGATGTTTTGATAGTTGCTAGATATTTAGTTCCGGATGCTGTTAATAGATGGCGTTAGTAAAATTCATTTGCAAGTTCTGAATCACGCTATCAAATACTACATATATCGTTTATTTACTTAAGTTATAAGTAAATGTTATAATTTATGTTCCATTATAACATATAGGCTACTTTTTATCCCGAGAATCTTACGGTAGCGGGACCTACGCGGCTGTTACCTACGGGTCCCGTAGCGAAGCGCGGGCGGTTCTCTAGTTCTAGAATAAACTCCACCACGCTACTCCAGAGTGGATTGGAGGAGCTATTCAAAGAATCAGAAATTGTTATGCTTCTCGAAGAATTGACTGAATGACTGCTATCTACATATATCAGAAATATCAAATAACTGTTTCCCGCTAGAAACAAAATTACCCATGCTCACAGTTAAATTTAGATTTGAAGCAAAATATCTTCACAGCATTTTAAACTCTCGTCGTCAATCTAAACGTATCTTAATCACAGGGGTCGAAAACTATCTTATATCTATACTTATATCGAACGCAAACGCAGTGGATAACATAACACCTGCGACCGACGGCTTTATTTTGACAATTGCGGTCACCCGTCTAACAACCGACCGCGCCTGCTGTTGCATAAATCAGTCGATGTCTTAATAACGACCTTACTTCCAATAAGTACTTATATTATTAAAGATAAAACACATGCATAAAAAGCAGAACGAAAAATAAATCCACGGCGTTCAGATAAAGAGCTAATGGAGTGTGAAAACGAGCGTGTATCGCGTCCGCTCGAGTTTGGTCCAACAGCGCAGAAACTGTTATCTGTACCCTGCGGTAATTGATTGACGTTCCGCCGGAGACTTTATGACACGACTTTAAAACGTCATCTCTAATATCCCGGCAGCGATATTTTTTAGCCGAAAATTATCACTCGCTCACGAATAACGCCTCTCTAGACGCTTTTGAACGCTACCAGCGCGAGCGTCGTGTCAGTATGTAAATAATATCAAATAATACAATGTAAGATGTGCGAGCTAATTCACCTCTCTATTCCAAAGTCTACTTGAAGAAATTTCTGCAAGAAATAATCAAGCTTGCAGGCATCTCACATACAAACAAATAGAGACGAAAGGTGGACACACTATTTTTTACAGCAAAGTTACATGGCCTTATTAGATGGTTTAAATGTCTGTTGTTTTTAACGCTCAACCCTAGCACCATCTTCCAATGCCACTCATGATATGGTCTAAGATCCGAATCTAAGTCGACATTCACCGGCTTGATAATAGAATCAAACTTATTTTATAATAAATTTCGTATCTTAGAAAATATATTAAAAATGGGTTGACAACAAAAATCCTGGACAGAATATTTTTAATTATTTTTTAAAAAATAATTTTTCAAAAATATTGCATGATGAAGATAATAATAAAATTTTATACTGGACTTAAAGTATAGAACATATAGAATGTGCAGACTATTATCAAATCGAGTGAAAAGTAACTAGTATTGACATACCTGTTTATACCTGTCTACCCAGTAGTTCGTCCAGGTAAATAATAGTCTACCCTACGTCTGCACATTCTCTATGTTCTATACTTTAAGTCCAGTATAAAATTTTATTATTATCTTCATCATGCAACATTTTTTTTGAAAAATATTTTTTAAAAAATAATTAAAAATATTCTGTCCAGGATTTTTGTTCTCAACCCCTTTTTAAAATATTTTCTAATATACGAAATTTATTAAAAAATAAGTTTGATTCTATTATCAAGCCGGTGAATGTCGACTTAAATTCGGATCTTCTACTAATAACTATATCTGAGTTAGAAAAAGACTCAAACAGAGACAGGGTTAGTAAGTCCAGTTGACAGTAAGTGTCAAAATAGTTGGTTAGTTTTTCCCAAAATGTTAAATAACATCGCTACACTCACGTAGTAGGCGACATTGTAGCGATAGGTGATACGAATGATACGGATAAATGTCGCAGCATCGTCAATCGAGACTAAGGAATAGACTGCATTTAGTATTCCTAAATAAAATCTTCCTGTCGTTTTGCAATCAACTTGGCACAGATAACTCGGTTTCCGAACGCGATATAACACGGCTTGCACACTCCATTGTGTTATCTGATAGACTTTGAAGCATACTTACTACGTTACACAAGATAATGAAGTTTAGAAGTTAAGGCTCCACTACGTAAAAATGGCGTACTGAAATTCCAAATTTCCAAATTTCATTCCAATTTTGTTATTAGGCCCTTTCATTCGTAAGCTTAGAAGGCCTGCATAACAATTTGAACATACAAGCTTCCGCCCCTGGCTTCGTGGATCGGGGAAGGGGGGGGGGGGGGGTGCTCATTTTCTTCCCTCTATTTAAGCCCCTTATGGGTTGGTATTTGGAAAAAAGATAGTCTTTGTTTGACCTTGCGTTATCAACCATCTTTCTAAGAAAAATTGTTAATATCGGTCGAGCGGTTAAGATTTTTCATACAAACTTTCATTCCTCATTTCGACCCTTTTGAGATAGATTTTTGAAAAAAGTAGCCTATGTGTGACTCTAAGTTTTCAACTATTTTCATACCGAATTACATCAAAATCGGGCAGGTGGTTTGGCCGTGAAAGCGTCACAGACAAATAGACAGACTTTCGCATTTGTAATAATTTAGTAATTAGTCGGTTAAAACAATGCAATAAAGTAAACCCAACATCAGACTACAAGAAACAGAAATAAGTTATCACAACCAGTCACGATCTGAGAGCAAATACAAATAATTATACTTCTATGTATCGTTTATGAGTTACTAATGTCAATGTGAGCAATCTCGTGTATTTTCCCGGTAAATGACCAATCAATTCCTCACAATCTACGCCATTACACCAAGCCTAACCCACGCGACACAAGTTATTTTTCGTAGTCCATTACTCCTCATGTTTGAAAGAACATTCTTTTTCCGCGCTAAAAATATTAATGAAAATAACAAACTTTTATGAACCGACACTAAAACATAGCTTGAAATGAGAGCAAAGTAACTTTTACTTGTAAATCCTTTTTCACGTCTACAACATTTAATAAGAAAAAGCAATTTGATGTTTTTCTTAAATGAAATATTATTCTTAATTTCAAGCATAAATTCATTTGAAGTAATGGAATTCTGAGGTCAATTCCTTGAAGAATGAACCATTAAAAAACCCTTTCAGTTTTACTTAAATCATAACACGGTACCGGTAAATTGATTTAATGTTACCAAAAATTGTAAAACATTACTCGAAATGTTAAAAGCAGCGATGCTTTTTCTCTGGAGAATCAAGTAATCATAAAAAGAAGTCTCATCTTTGCCATTTTCGTGTAAATATTAGGTACTTCATATTTCATTACCTTACAGCTCCTTTATTTTTTATTTGTAACTGGCTTTTATACCTTAAATGTAACGTATTTAGCCTTTTAGTCCTGTAAGCGTTTGTAAATGCCAAATTCGAATAGAAATAAACTGTTTTCTAAACATCGGTTCAAGTTACATCTAAAGAAATGTTTTTTGCGAGAATGTGTTCTAAAACGTCGCCACATCCTGCCACATGTTATCCGATTCCGAACCTGTTGAACGTCTAATTTTAACCGAAAACTACGTGAATGAGACTGCGGTGTACGCCAGTAGGTACGCCCTTTCAATTCTAGTAAGTATATTGGTCGATTCGTCCGAAATACAAACATCCACACGTATGTTCTTCACAACACTCACATACTCGAAAGGTGCATAAGGTGATGTCCATCGCAATAATCTTCAAAATATAGGTTTCAGCTATTTGTCGAACGGGTCGTACGGCGATCAGTGGGCTAAGTGCGAGTTTTAAGTGACAAAACGCGCTCGCTACGTAACTGCGAGTTAGCTAAAATTTGTATGGGATCAAGCTGAGCCATTTACGTCCCGCTAGGTGGCTCTGCTCCGATTCCATACAAATTTTAGGTAACTCGCAGTTACGTAGCGAGCGCGTTTTGTCACTTAAAACTCGCACTCAGCCCACAGTTACCTACTTTTAACATGAGATTGTCTGTATCATCCGATATTTACCAGAATGTGCCCCAAGTAGGAATTGATGCCCCACATCAGTAATTTACTTTAAGGCTCAAACAAAACAGTGCATATTTGCTGATGCTGATGAAGATCAAGAAACTGTTAAAATAAAACTCACTGTTATCAAAAATACGAGTACATATAACAAGTTTTAACTTGATCTCAACCTTCAAAATACAGTCGCGATTATAAAAGATAGTGTGTTCTCAACCTAACATGTCATAAAAATCGAAGTGCAATTTAATTTATTTTACAGCCCCATTGTAGTTGAACCCACAGATGACGACACACTTGACCCAAGTGTCGCTCATCTTAAGATAACCCTGACGAAATAAGGAAACAAAACAGCCTGAGTCGATCCTATCGGACCCATTGAGCGGGCCTCACGAATGAAACTAACTTCTCAGGCCGAACTACTTGCAATTTAATCCGAGGGAAATGGAACTTTACAGACACTAGATAAAGTTGTTTTTAGAATGAGTTAAAGCCAATGGCTCCTGCATCGTTTACATCGGAGATAAGTTGGGATAGAGCGTTTTAGGTCAAAGAGGAACTATGTTACTTCGTATATTACGTATCGTGAGCACGCTCAGACTCCAGACTGTTAGAATTAGGTACTTATTGAAGCGATGGGATGCGAGACAAAAGGCAGTTATCGATTCAATCGAACGAATGGAAAGTGATGTATTGATTTTTCCATCAGTCACTCTAAAAGCTGGCTGTTTTAACTAGAAATGCTGCTATCTTATCTTATGATTGATTGAATTCTGTATCTATGGACATAGATATTTAAAACATACTGTGAGAATTTTCGAGCAATTTTATCGAGGTATAGTGATTTGATTTAAAACTCCTAATGATCTGAAACCTTTACCTTAATCTCGACACATACAAAATTTTTAGTCGAGATTCTTTAAATTGACACATTATTTATAGTTATGAATCAATTGAATACAACAAACATTCAATATTTCGCTTGGCTTACTTAGGTATTGCAATACGCACAAATGGCATTCAAAGTGGTTAAGCTGTTTCTGAAAACAAGCCAGCTGAAACAACCAAGACAAACGTACAGACAAATAAACAAAAAATGTTTTGTGTTGCATATATTTAATTATCTGGTAGTATATCTTCTTAATTATATTCCATGTACAATTGTACATTGGGCGACATCGCACACACGTCGCTCGATGACATCACGAAACCTGAATCACAATATCGAAGATTTCTACATCGCTCGCATATATACTAATTCCGACATCGAAACCAAAAGAGCTCGGCCGTTCTCCAAGCATGTCGTCATGCCTGGCAGGAGATCCCTTTTACCAAAACATTCTTATACCTTAGTTAGATTTTAATTAGATTTTACTGGTCGAGTAGTAGACAAATATTGTCCGCGCAAGTAGTTTCAACAACTAAGTTACATTTATAATGTTATAAATTAACGCTCAATGTTGTAATGGTGGTTTGTTTTTGAACTAAGATTAGTTGAGGTTAATGCAAAAGTAGGTTAAACACTTGGCAACGTTTGC
Source organism: Hesperia comma (assembly GCA_905404135.1). Lineage (NCBI taxonomy): Eukaryota > Metazoa > Arthropoda > Insecta > Lepidoptera > Hesperiidae > Hesperia > Hesperia comma. The sequence goes on from FR990019.1 coordinate 2,701,600, forward strand.
TAGAATTACAGACTTTTGCCACCGCAAAGGGTTTACGAGTTACGGCGAGTTTAGTGGTGCAAGAGTTTACGTTAAATAAGAAAATGCAATCTAACTTAGCGAAATCGATTTAATAAAACATTCTACGTCGTATCGAAGTTGTTGTTGGAAATAACAATTAAGTGATCGAAGGAGACCGAATTTCTGGTCATGTTGTGCTGAGAATATCCTGGAAGAACTCCTAAAAGACCCCACGGACAACCAAAGTGTCTTAGAAGATGACTGAAACCTGGGTCCTTGAATGGTTGTAGGGTATCGCATAAGATTATGATCATAACTGCTGCTTGCGTGTGAGAGGATTCTCACATTGTGACTAGCATAGCCTCTAGTCCACTACAGCCAAGTGGAGATTCGTAGACTTCACACACTATTCAGAACATTATTATAAAACTTTCAGATGTACAGGTTTCCTCGCGTTATCCTTCACCGAAGTGGATGACTAGTATAAAATAACTACGGGCATATATTTTAACATTTCAACACGGGCCCCTGCTCGAAGGTCCAAATTTTTGCTCACATGGCTACCACTGCTTTAAATATCAATGTGTTATTTTCGTAGATAATATAATCAATGCATTATTGATAGTATTTGGAATTTTCTATCTTACATGACATGGTCCAAAACGCAACAGTGACGCTCTGGAGTAACTGATGTATCATCAACGGTTATCACCTACTATCAGGTGGCTCGCTTGTTTTTCAGTTCTCCGTATAAAACAGAAGCTTTAAAAGTATTTCGTTTTAGCGACTGTCTCGAATTTATTTTCACATAAAAGGCCGACTTTAGCGTAATTTTCCACGTAATCGGCAAGTATTTTTAGATTCAGAAATCTTGTCAGGAACACGGGTAGAGACTAAAATGTCTAAATAAAAATATCATGCCTAAGCTCAAGCTAACTTTACTCCTCTAGGATTTTAAATATATCAATATACAAATAAACCCAACCTCGCTTCGCTTCAGAATAATAGTCTTTTTATTAGAAAAGTACCTATTCGACGTGGTTCTCTGCAGTGACTATTTATGAACCCATTCACATAAAACCTAATAAAATCACAAAAATGTAAGCATTTAATACCTATCTGTTTAAGTAAGTATTTTAAATATAATCTTTAAATCATTGCAGGAAAATAACTATCAGAACCACAGTACCAAATGATTTACATACATATCAAATTAAACTCAACAGAAACACTGCAGACTACATACTGGTACTTGCAAACCTCAGAAAACGGCAATCGTAACTTTTGACTAAGTATCACTTGACTAACAGCAAATATAATTAAGAGCACCATAATTGCAACAATCTTAAGGAAGTCGCGAATAATATGTTTATGTAATGAGTGTAAAAGACACAACCATTGCTTTAATGACAGTTTAACAGGACTGACTTTTGTTCTGCTGGGTTCAATGATAATCCGCTCAGCTGGTTTTGATAAAATTGAATATGGTATAGACCAGTGTTTCCCAATGTGGGGCAAGGGGGCAATTTGCAAGTTTTGGGGGACAATTGAAAACCTCGATAAGAATAAACCTTTTTGTTCCGGACTAAAAAAAGCAAAGCTATGTATTGAAAGTTTAATTACTATGTTTTGATGACTACATAATGGTAATTTCCTTCTAGAACATGATTAATAAAACAATTTTTGATGTTTAAGTCATGTATGCGGGGGATAGAAATTTTGAAAATAATAAGGTGGGGCGTATAAGGTTGGTATGTTAGACAGTTTAAATGTTACAGATTATATTATTTTCAGTCTGAACTCTTTAAGACACCTTAATCCGTGGATTTTATTTGTTGTAATCATGATAAAATGAACCGGATTTATCTCTCCTATTCACCGTTAGGTAATCGAATATGACACACACGTTACACCGTCTAAGCTGGGCGTGGACGTACTAACAATATTGCAGTCATTATTCTCGGTTACGGTAGCTTAGCCCGACGGTCCCGCATAGTTTCCGAACGGTTCCAATAAGAACTTCACCCAAAAGCCGAATGTTTGCGAGCTGCAGTTACCGGCGAGCTCTTCTGCCAAGTCTGAGCTTACAATCCGTTTTAATGAAGTAGAAGTAGAAGTTTAAGGCCTACCCACATTGTGTCTAGTAATTAACAATTTGTATTTTTTCATGTTTTCTCTGAGATGGACTATTCCTACACGCTTGACCTGTAAACCTGCTGGTGTATTTTCACAAAAATGTTAACAAAAAAGGGGCAAGCGATAATTCCAATAAAATATTATTTTTCAGTTCTTAAATCTGGCAACAAGTGAAAGTGTGACTTTTGAAAGAAAAAAAAATTATTTAGGTTTTTATCTTCTTTTTATCTCATCTAATCTCCGTACATTTCGTTCGAGGATCTGATGAGAGGAGACGCAAGCCTATCAGCAGAATAGATATAAGTTTCGAAGAACTGGAAATGAGATGTCACAAACTAACAAACTAAGATATGTTTATTTAAATAACAAATAACTAATTTTCCTTATAATATAAGAGTACATCCAACATTTTGTATTCCATAAGCAATAAGATTGTGATTACGTCCTGTCACGCAAATCTCACGTCACGAATGTCTCTCGGGGCGGGAAACTCGAGACTCGAGATGTCGACGTAGCCTTTGAGGCGAGGCTACAAATGGATTTAGGTTTGTTGATTTGGAATCCATAAAGAGTTATTTTACGTTCGAAAGGATCTTCAATTCTTGACGTAAGAAGACAAAGATGAAATGTGCTATGAAATATGTAGGTAGGTATTATGTAAGATAAATAAATCTGCGGTGGCAACACTCGCTTCACAGACAGTGCCACTACCAACAAGGCTGCAGGGTTCTAGGTAATTACGATATTCTTTAAAGAGTAATTCAGGCAGTTAACCAAGTCCAATATAATAATAATTCACTTGAAACTTTGAACACTAAGAAAGAATTTTTGTAAAGTACTCCTCCTTCCCCTTAAGTGGTAAAAAGGATTGTTCTCATTCAAAAGTACTTCTTCTCTGGCCAAGCCGCGGTTAACAGTTAATGTCTAATTATTCAAATTAATTCAAATTCAAATTATTTATTTCTTCGAAGTAGGTTTTTACAAACACTTTCCGAACGTCAAGCTACGCCATCGCTTCAACAAATCCCTACGGTGAGTGGTCTTGGAAGAAGAAGCGGCAAGAAACTCCCAAGGAGTCATTTTTTTATCTTCCTCCACTCACAGTTACAGTTGCACTTACTACTAATTACGGCTAAAATACTAAACTCATGTCCAAGCAGTTTTATCATTAAAATATTCATCAAGTTTGTAATAACCTTTCGTCATGAGAATGCTTTTGACATGAGTTTTAAATTTACAGTATGGCATTTCTGTCCATTGTGACGGAATTTTATTATAGATTTTAATACAGCTACCCATGAATGAGCCACCAGTTTTGCTAAGTCTTTTGCTAAGTATTTATCAAAATTACTTATGACCATTTTCTACATCATTAAGGTTCACATACATTTAAATCCAATCATACATCAAAGTACCCTCAGATCCTTACTTGTCATGTCGACTTCAACGGCTGAGTTACCCCCGAGCTAAGACTGACGTTGCTTTAGTTATCTTCTGTGATTTTAATAACTAAAGGAAAATATCAAATCTTTCTACGTAAACAGTAATCTTGATAGCTGCTGAAAGGATTTTGATGAGAATTACTTATAATATTTTAGGGATGTATATTAAAACCTTAGTGATTGGCTACAACCCATTAATGGCCCATTACTGAGCACGGGTCTCTCCTCATTACTGGGGAGGTCTAGTCTAGAGCATACTCCACCACGCTGCTCCAATGCGAATTGGTGGAGAAGTTAGTGGCCAACCCAGTATCGGGAGATTTCAAGCCACCTGAAAGCCTTTCGACATGACTTAACGACTGCTATCTATCCATAACAACCGGGACCGACGGCTTTAAGTGCTCTCAGAAGCATGGAAGCGCTCAGGAAATTTTACCACTAGCAGTCGCGGTCACCCATCCAACTACCGACCGCGCCCGCAGTTGCTTTATTAAGTCGATGACTTAGGATCAATGCGACGTCTGCCGGATCAGCTAGTAAAACGTAAGTATTAGTAGTAGTAGTAGTAGTATTTTTCGGCTTGTAGGTATATTGAAACAATTTCCCTTTGGATTCCAGCGAAGTGAACGTACTATGGCATTCGTGACATGAATTCATGTCGTTGGAGTTTAATGAATAATATTTAAATTTTGATGCGGCAATCTGAATTTGAGGTAGTGTTAATTTGTTATTATTTAATATTTATTTTGTTTTATTAGTTGACGAATAGAATGATACTTTTATAAAACACGAGCAAGGCGAAGTTTGCGACGGTGGCCAAAAAGTATATGAAAAATAATGTTTTTCTGTATGTTCTCTATTGAATCGTAAACTAGGCATTTGATCGAGTGATGATCTTCAGCAAAGTAGTTGTGGAGGAGCCCACGAAGGCCATAATACTCTATGTACGAAGGTTTCTGTGTTGGTACCACCAATTTTCAACAGGTGGCGCCACTGTCATTCCAATGAATTTCATTAGCGGGCCAGGCCGTGAGGAACAGCTAGTTATTAATAAATGCTATAGTTCATATCATAGCATCAATATTTTTCATCGAATCTAATAATGTCATTTTCACCTTCACTATTTGTAATCCTAGAAATTTATTGTAAGCCAGTCTAGAACTTTAACGGCATTTAATTTTTCATGTAGGTATCAAATAACCCAATTTATTTGATACGATAGAAGAATAATCTTGATGCAATAACGTATTGTACTTGTTTGAAAATTGAATATATTAAACTTAATAAAATAAATAATAATTCCCTAATCTTTTAATACGATTAAAATAATAATATATTATTATTCAAACCATACACAAAATACACACTTTTACCAGTAACGCAATCCTATAGATTGATAAAATATTCAAATCTAAAACGTGTACATTTTTAACAATTCTGTATTCTTTTCGCTACAACGGAATATAAATCTTAAGATTATGCTAATAGCTTTCAAATCTGCAAGCCGACGTAATGAAATTTTAATTCAGCAGTAATGGTCGCTAATTAGAGCGGTGGTCTGGACATAAATTTTCATTGCTCAGAGCCTGGAAAGGTCTTAGGAACTATTCTTATTTTTTTCACTAGGAAATCTTTCTTCTTGTTTCAATTTAATTCTGTTTTAGAATTATGTTCTAAAAGGATTTCAAATGAGGGTAATTGAAGATTAATGCCCTACTTCAAAGCCTTGTCATGTCATGTGCCAAGTTTAATCGTGTATTTTTATGTAGCGTTGAAATTATCATTTATGTTTTTTACATCATAATCATGCTTATTCGTTGACCTTTTCTCGTTTATATTTAAACCCTGACGTAAAAAGAGAAGTGGTATAAGTTTGAGCCTGTCTGTGTCTGTGTGTCTGTGTATCTGTGTGTTTGTCTCGTAGAATCTTAGCTCATTACATATGCATAACCTTAACTATTAGTACATGGAATCATCATGGAATGTTTTTCGATTTTTCGTTAAGTTGATACCTAACCAAAATGTTACTTTAGGTGTATTTTAAGCTATTGCATAGCTTTTATCGCGGGCCTTGGGCGCGGGGACCGAATGCAATAATTTCGTAAAACGAAAAAATTATTAAACCCCCATCACCCACACACAGACATAGTTACTATGTCTGTGCACCCACACATCGATAAATACCAGAACTTTTAACTGAGTTAACTAACTTTTACTTTATAACGGCTAAACCGATTTGGCTAATTTTAGTCTTGAAATATTCGTGGAAGTTCAGGGAAGGTTGCAGCGATGAGAAAATATGGAAAAATTGCGAGGAAAATACTAAAAATGAAAATTTTAATTTCCCATACAAATCTTACCTGTCATACATTTGATTTTCGCCCCGTCGGTTCGGTGTTTTAAGAATAATTACATGTAGATCTGGATTAAATAAGGCGTTGGAATCGACAACATGTATTCATAATAGTCGAATTATCGCGTATTTAGATTTAAAACATACAAAATAACATGACATAAAATAATGACACTATATTAATGACTTGAGGGTGATAGAGACAGTGCCATACAGGCAAGGCAAACTGTAAGGCACTGTCTCTGTCACCCACACATCATTCACGCGCCAAAAAATCGTTGTAGGACTTAAATGTCAAATGTCAATTTTCTTTTTAAAAAGAATTATTTTGTCAACTGAAATAGTTCTTATGCTTTTGTTCAGAATATTTAAATCTTCTTTGCACAAATTAATGCATTATCCGTTTCTAATAAAGATTAAAATGACTTGCACCTATAATGTGACGTTATGATGTACGTATTCTTAACAATTAGGCTTACGTCATTATTATGCGTCTCTTTCAGTGATATTGCCTATGAACTTTGATGTAACTTTTGATAACTAGGCAACTAAATGAAAACTGGTACCTACACCACTTTCTTGGCCCACTGTAAAACAGTGAATATCTGTACTCGTATAATTTGTGTACAAAGTGTTTTAAATATGAATAAACAAAGTGCATTTATTAATGAAGAAAGTCACGAAAAAATTGTGAAAGAAAATGAGTTATTACTCTATATACATTCATTTTATTATTATTATCACAAATGCAGTATTATTTTTTGTTTTGTTAATTTATATATAATGCTATGCAATAGCTTTACCGCGGCAGTCTCCGAGTGCCACACGTCTTTTTTTTTCTTTACTGGTAGCCATGACATTTTGTCATCTTAAAATGTCGCATGATGAAATCGATAAACAATTTTTAAGCTGGGAACGCTGGGCCCAGTTTGAAGGGAAATTGGATTTGTTAACTATAGAACGAAGATGAATTTATGTTAAAAAAATAAATGAATTAAATATGATGCAAAAAAGAAACAGAATTATTCCCGTCAAAGAAACTTGAAAAACCACTACAAACTGTCAACGGAAGTTTTTGCTCAGCAAGAAAATACTAAACAGGTTTCCAAGGTTTTTGTGAAAATGAAATTAATGTCCGGTCCGCCTCACTAATTAGCGGTGTAGTCCTCCACATTAACATTTCATTACGCCTTCTGGAGACTAGTGAACTTTATACATCGTCTTAAGGTTCAAAATGCTTTGTTTCAAAGCACGCAGGTCTGATTACATCCATAGAAATTGTACAATTAACTTTAAATTAGAATCTGAGATTCAGTACAACCATTTCAATGTTCCCTTGAATATATAATAGAATATTCTACACCCTAGAGTGCTTTAATCGCTTATCTTATATCTTAGATGTGAAGACTAGAAACTAGAAAGATGGTACAGTATCTATAAAATGGGCACAGTTTAAGTTTATAGGTATTGTCAAGAAAGCACAAATATTTTTATAAAAATTTGGATTAAAATTAATGAAAAAGCCGGCGCATAAAGAAGTCTCAGGACCCGTCAGAGTGACACAAGTTATGGAAGGCGGCCTTCCATAGGCGGACATAGGCCTTTCGAAGGGTAGATGGGTGGATTAAATAAAACATCATACACAACGTGACCTGACGTTTGAGATATATAGTGTCAATGTGAAAGAATCCGTTGACTGAATTAATAATAGTCGAATCTGTTTCGTTTTATTTATAATAACCAACTATTGTACATACGCCATGATACCTTTTTCCTAGATGCAAATACTGGTACTGCTACTACTACTGGTTCACAACCAAAATAATAAATGCAAAATAATACTCGAACCACTTCATCGAAATTCCTATTAAATTTCTTAAACCATAGAAATTCAAATTCCATAGACACAGATATGCGTGTAAACGTTTTACTCGAATATGTTTACACGGCGGGAAATGACAATCTGGCTGTTCATTCCTACTGTCTAAAACCAATTAGTATAGGTCTCAGAGGCTCAGAGCTGGGCTTATGTACTTAGAGAGATACCTAATTCTAAAGCAAACTGGTACCAGAATTCTGAAGCAATTGCTCAGTTAGTAATTCTCTCTCACGTCATGGTGATAGTTCATGCGTATATGTTTTAGTTTTAATCGTCAGTAATTTTAAGTCAGTCAATTAGAAGTAGTTAAGACAAACTCACGGTCATCTTTACTGCGCGCTTCTTTTTTAACCGACTTAATAAAAATATTATTATAAAAACAAAAAACCCGACTGCTTACAAAAGAACTCAAAAGAAAAAAACAAGTGTCACAATATCAACATAAAATACTTCATGGTGCTGCAGGCGGGGACAAACGTAGTACTTGTGATAAATCTTTTTTTACCCGTAGGTAGCAGTATAGTTTGTCCCCGCCTGCAGCATCATGAAGTATTTTATGTTGATATTGTGACACTTGTTTTTTTCTTTTGAGTTCTTTTGTAAGCAGTCGGGTTTTTTGTTTTTATAATAATATTTTTATTTCAGACTTTTTAGTGTTTTCACCGAAAAATTCTACTTTTTGGGATGGTTTTTGACAATTTGTGTTAAAACGACGTTATATGATATATATTTTGGAAAAGGTCTTTTCAAGATCTTTCATTTGATACCCATATAGCTAAGATAACAAAAAAACTCAAGATTATCCCCTCTTTTTCTTCCACTTTCGGGCGCCATTTTTAACCGACTTCAAAAAAAAGGAGGTTCTCAATTCGACCGTATATATGCTTTTTTTTATGTTTGTTCAGCGATTTTTTCGTCATTTGTGGGCCGATTTTGATAATTCTTTTTTTGTTGTAAAGTAAATATGCGCAGTGGGGTCCTTTTAAAAGGATCACCAGGATCTGATGATAGCATCTTGGAGAAATCGAGGGCAACTTTCGAAAATTGTAGGGACGACTAGTGTGTTTGTTAATGTTTTCATAAGTACATGAACGCGCTACAATTTCATGAAGGTCTGGAGTCGATCTGATGAAGCCGAAAGACAGTCGAGGGAACTCCTCAACGGTTTACTGTAGTTATCTAGTGTTTGGGCTTGATTAATTTGTAGTGACGAGAACTTTACACCTACATGTTGAATTAAGCGCCATCTGGTGAGTAGTTTTTGAGTTATCTCTGCTTATCGAGGTTGAAGTCGGTTATTTTTTTTTGTATAAAGCAATTATGAAAATTCATATAGCCTATGACACTTTCACAGTTCTGACGAATTCAACGATACCTCATATGTCGAAATCCGTTCAACCGTTTGGGCTGTGGGGCGGTCCAAATAAATGGACATACATACAAACATACATACATACATACATACATTCTGACGCAGTCGGGTAAAAAAGGAGGTTCTCAGTTTGAACTGTATGACGTATGTATGTATGTATATTTGTGCGCGATTATCTCGCGTTTGGTTGAACCGATTTTGATGTGGTTTTCAGCATAGTATTTGTCAGACTTAGGAGAAGGTTTTAAGCATATTGTTAAGCTGAACCGATTTTGACACGGTTTTCAGCATCGTGTTTATCAGACTTAGGAGAAGGTTTTAGGTATATTAACTGCGTTCAACTGAACCGATTTATTTTATTAAAAGTTATTTACAATCCATGTTAGGATACGATCTAGAGTCTATTTGATGCAATTATTCATATTAATTTATTATCAAATGTTACAGGCGTAGATCGCGGTGGGCGTGGAGGCAGTCTAGGCCCTCAGGATCAAATTAGACCAAGACTCATACTAACAGTTATTTTCCAAGAGCTCGCACCAATTTTGGGTAAGTATTCGAGGCATAGGAGAGCTATTTGGAAACTGAGTAAAATAAAAAAAATTGTAACTGTAATAAGTTGCGTCAAATACATTTTTTAATGTTTTTGCAAAATATCTTTGCACGTGCCTGGCAATGTAAAAACCCCAACTGAATCGTCTGGCTTTTTATTTTTTTCATTCCTTAAACATTCAACTACCTACAACATATAAAATCTCATATTGCCTCAAATACATTTCTATGAAAAAAAAATTCGTGGCCGGCTAAAGCCCCGCTACTGATCAGCCAGGTCTGCACTACTGTGTTGGGGTATGATAGGTGAGCTAATGTGAAAGTTTTCAACTTGCCTCAAATACCTACCCAAAATTGGTGTCAGCTCTCCTACTATTACTAACAGGACTGTTACATCAACCCACAGGCCTATTTATAACCGGTCCCTGTCCTCACACTTATTAGCAAACTAGCGAACCGCCCTCGCTTCGCTTCGGGACCCGTAAGTATCAACCGCGTAGGTCCCGCTCCCGTAGGAATTTCGGGAAGATAATAAACTATCACCAAAATTAATTGAGGTTAAATTAAATTAAACTTACAAATAAAGCTTACGACAAAATAATAGCAAAGTAGCAAAGGATCACAGCAAGATTAATTCAGATTAAACTTGGAAACGCGGCAAGTTTGGTATGGCAGTGGGTTCGACCAAATTTGATTACCATAAAAACGGTTCTAGTGTGTTAATCTTAAAAGATAGACATATACTGTGGTGGACATTTTTTTAGATCATTTCAAGAGGAATAATTCTTTCATACATATATTTTTGGTATCTTGAATCGTTTTCGCAACGCATGCAACGAAAGCCCTCGAGAATGAATAATTTTCCCCGTTTTTTCCACATTTTCCATTATTTCTTCGCTCCTAATTGTTGCAGCGTGATGTTATATAGCCTATAGCCTTCCTCGATAAAAGGTCTATTCAACACAAAAAATAATTTTCAATTCTAACCAGTAGTTCCTGAGATTAGCGCGTTCAACCAAACAAACAAACAAACAAACAAACAAACAAACAAACTCTTCAGCTTTATAATATTAGTATAGATTCAACAACTAATATTTTAACACCATTATTAATATACTTACCATCCTAGTACCTAAATTGAGTCTTTTTCTAGGTCGGTCACAGCAGTCATGGGCGACAGAGGAAGGCTGGTGCTGCACGCTCTTTGCTATCTTAGTTCCATAAAAATATTATGTACAATGAATGTCTAATTCGAAAAATGATGTACATTGTCACTAAGACATTATTTATTTCATTAAAAGTATTTCTCTTCAGATTGCAGAATGCATAGTTTAAAGTTATAAAGAGACTCAATGCAATATATTTCTTTGGAAGCATTCTAAAGCAATTGCTGGACTACTAATTCTATTACGAACGCCTTTATAGGATCCTTTGGATTCACTGAATAGGGACATGCGGATCAAAGCTTAATCCTTACTGCACTTTAGCCATGAGTGTAAGTAAAGTCTCAGGGTACGATTATAGGGATGTTTGTTGCAGGACGAATTTATTTTTACCTACTTCAAAAACAGGAGAAGATTCTAAATTCGAATGTATTTTTTATGTGTGTTACCTCGTAACTTTATACTTAGTGAACCGATTTTGATAATTATTTTTGTAGTCGAATGGTTGTGTTAGTTGTGTGATCCCATTCAAATTACAGCGATATCTGACGCGTACATTTTGAGTTATTTTTAATAATGAGTTTTTTTATTCGATAGCTGTTGCTTATCGTCTAATCCCATATAAAGAGTCATTATCCATATACCTACATATCCATATACTTTAGACTCTGAGTTTTAGAACATTTTACGACTTTTATGACTTACCTCTTTTGAAGTTTAGTTATTTGTAAATAGGTGTTGATTATTGTTTAAAGGTCTAAATAGTGAATGATATCACTTTTAGTGATAATAATATTGTTCACGCAAGTATTGCTTTCCGTCGCAATGAGAGGGTAGTCTGCAAACTGAGGCGGCGGGCGGGCGTGGGGGGGAGCGCACACGCCGCCGAACCGCGAGCCGCCCCGGCGGACAGTCCAGTCCACAGCGGTACACGGGAAAGGACAGTTATCGCGCTCGCAAGCGGTTCTTACCGACGCCACGGCCACGGCGGTTATTATTCAAATTTTCGGTTCGGTCTTCCAAATACCATATTCGGATCCGGCGGCACCAGCAAGGACAGCGAGGAGATCTCCAGGGAGAGGACTACTCCAGCCTGCCCAGCTAAGCCGAGGTGAGTGGACACTCTTTCTTGCGTGTGGGGCATTTACTTGCGTTGAACAAAACCGGGTAGAGAACTAAGACCAGCCCAGCTCGGCCAACTGGCCTATCGAAGGTTTAAATATACAGTCCACTACATATCCAAAACATATTCTTGGTCCTTCGAGCCGGATTAGTTTTCGTCAGAAACCTTGTTTTTTCAACGCCAACTCGGTCGGCGTCGGCGGCGGCCATTTTGTTATCTATCTTTGAGGTTCGGTTTTCGGGTTAAAAAATGGCTAAAGTATTCGAAAATAAATTTAAAATTAAGTACGACTGGTTTGAAAATACACTTGAATTGTTAAATGACAAAAGTATGAAATCGTCTATTCTGTTGGTGCGGTCCCGTAAAGTAGAAGATTATTATTTAAAATTAACGGAGGCATACGAACATATTTTAAACGTTTACTCTGAAGATACTGATATCATTAACGACTATGATAAAAAATATAAATTTGCCACTAGTATTTACGACCAGGTAATGGCATTTTCGGCGGCTTCCCCGGGCTCGGATGGTGGTACTTGTACCACCACCGAAAGTACTTCTGCACCACGTCTACCCCGCATTAATTTAACGACGTATGATGGTGACGTTTTTTCGTGGACCAGTTTCATTAGCTTGTTTTCTTCTTTGGTTTTAAGTCGAAAGGATATTTCAAAAACGGAAAAATTTCATTATTTAATTTCCCATGTAGAAAACGAACCACGGACTTTAATAAAACACCTACCTATGGTCGACGGATCTTTAGATACGGCTTTGGAAATACTTAAAAGTCGCTATGAGAATAAACGGTTGATAGCGGATTCTCATATATCACGGATTTTACACTTGCCGGTTTTAAATAAGGTCGTGGGCTTACGGTCCCAAATACTAAACCCGTTATTAGAATCCACTAGGGCTCTAAAAAATCTTGGTTTGCCTACGGACGAATGGAGCTACCTATTGTTGTACATTGGTTTGACTAAATTGCCTGTAGAAATTAAAACTCGTTTCGAACAACAATACGGCGGTAATAATTCCAATTTACCTACATTTGATCAGCTGACGGAATTCCTCCAGAACGAGTGTAGGTTAATAGATACGGCTACGACGGGAGATATTATCGGCTACGGCGTAACTCGAAAGCCTACGCGGAATGTACACGTCGTAGACACATTTAACTCTAATTCAGACTTTAAAAATAATAGTAATCGGTGTTGTTATTGCAATATTTCGGGTCATTCGGTTAAAGATTGTTACAAATTTATTAAAGTAACAGTAAACGATCGTAAGGATTTTATTAAGAACAACGGTTTATGCTTTAGATGTTTCGGGAAGCATGTAGCTTCATCTTGTAAACATAACCTACCATGTATACACTGCAATAACACGGGTCATAATAGATTGATTTGTACGAAGTACATTGACCGTCCTAACTCGCCTGCTTATACTCGGTCGGATACTCGGCAAGCAATGATTGCTACTTCACGCGATAACCTTTCGCCCGGCAATGGAAGGCGTTCTCCTATTACAACTGGACCTCCTGTGCGCACGAGTTCTAAACAGAAAAGGAACTCGCCGGTTCGTTCGGATCGCGACAGCCACTGCCCTGCGCCACGAGGTAGGCATGAATCTGGTACCTATTCACAACGTTCGGGACTACGTGATAATCGGATGCGGCCGGCCAGCCCCGCGCATTCTCGGCAGTCACAATAGCAATTAAATAGTAATGTCGTTTCCTTACCACGTTTAGCGGATAATGTAATTTTGCCTACGGTTATTATTGATATCAAATCATTGCACGGTGTATTTTTAAAGGCACGGGCCTTATTAGATCTCGGTTCACAAATTACACTCATACGGAGTGATCTAGTTACGAGGTTAGGTTTGAAACGACATTACTCTCACACACCAATAGTAGGTATCGGCGGCGTGCAAAATAATAATTGTCGACATATAGTTACCTTTTATTTTAAACCGGAACATTCAGATCAACCTCTTTTATCGGTTACGGCGGCGGTTATGAAAAACCTTACAAATTATTTAACTAAAAATTTAAATTCATATAATAATAATATTTTAAAACTTAAATTAGCGGATGACGGGTTGTATCGAAGTCAAGTAGATATAATTTTCGGTTGTGACGTTCTTGGTCAAATAATTAACGGAAATAAAATTGAATTGGGTACGGGCGGGCCCTATGCCATGGGTACTATATTTAATTTCGCAATTTTTGGTCCGATGCCATCACATGACACGGATATATCGGTAAAAAATAAAAATTTTTCGGGTGTCACATTAATAGAGGCGGTTGAACGGTTTTGGCGAGCGGAGGAACCACCGTCGAAAATTAAGGATCCGGCGGATATCGAGTGCGAAAACCTTTTTGCTTCTACTACTACACGCGGTTTGGATGGCAAGTACACGGTGCGGTTGCCTTTGATTCCGGATCACCAACGTCTCGGCGACTCTAGACAAATTGCATTAAAAAGATTTATGTCTATTGAGCGTAGAATGCAACTACAGCCGGATTTTAAAGAAAAATATGTAGAATTTATGTCACAATATATTAGTCTCGGTCACATGAAACTTTCTGAATTTGATTTTAATTCTTCCGCGGAACATTATTTTCTTGCTCATCACGGGGTTTTTAAGAAATCGGGGGACGTAAATAAAATACGGGTGGTTTTCGATGGCAGTGTACAGACGAGTAGCGGTGTGTCTCTTAATGACTGTCTGTATTCCGGTGAACGACTACAAAATGACATTACACAAATAATAATTGCCTTTCGGTGTCCGCGTATTGTTTTTACAACGGATGTGAAAATGATGTTTCGGCAAACGTGGATACATCCGGATGATCGGAGATACCAACTTATATTTTGGAGATCCTCACCATCGGAACCCTTGTGCGTTTACGAGTTGACTACTAATACTTACGGGTTAAAGTCGAGTCCATTTGTGGCAATTCGGTGTTTGCATCAACTGGCCGACGACGAACAGGCCAATTATCCCAAAGCTAGTCGAATGTTACGTCAAAATAGTTACGTGGACGATCTCACGGGTGGCGCGGATACGTTCGGTGAGGCGCAGGAGCTAAAAAATGAGTTGATCGCACTCATGGGTACAGCGGGTTATGAGTTACGGAAGTGGTCGTCCAACGCGCCGGAACTTCTGACGGATTTACCTTCGGATTACATTGAAACACCTCGGACATTCGAACAATCAGACGGTCCGTCGTTTATAAAAGTGTTAGGTATTCAATGGAACCCTCAAACGGACAGTTTTACATACCGGATAAACCTATCTAACGATACGGACGGCACGATCACACGGAGGTCTATTCTATCTATAGCGGCTCGGTTATATGACCCTCTCGGCTGGGTGTGTCCGGTTGTATTCAGAATTAAACTTTTACTTCAAAGGTTATTAACTAGTAACGGCGACTCGCGAAAAATTGAGTGGGATACACCTGCACCTGTTGATATTGTGAACGAATGGAATAACATTTTATCGGACTTACCTATTTTACAACGGTTATCTATACCTAGGTGTTTGAAAACTATCGGTTCGGGACGTTATTCACTGCACGGGTTCTGTGACGGTTCCTCGGTTGGGTATGCCGCGGCGGTGTACATTCGGTCGGACGACGGCAACGGCGATGTGTCGGTGCGGCTGCTCATGGCTAAGTCGCGCGTCGCTGGCTTGAAGACGAAGCAGACTGTCCCAAAATTGGAATTAAACAGCGCAGCGTTGCTCTGCACCCTGGTTAATCACGTGGTTGCTTCGATGCAAGACGATATAACCTTAGATAATATAATTTGTTGGTGCGATAGTACAATCGTGTTGGCATGGTTACGGACGCCACCACACCGATTGCAGGTTTTTGAAGGGAATCGGGTTTCCCAAATAAATTCTTCGGCGGTCTCTATTACATGGCGGCACGTTCCTAGTGGTATGAATTGCGCAGATGTGGCGTCCCGCGGCGCAAGCGCTACGGAGTTGCTTGAGCATCGGTTATGGTGGGGACCACAGTGGCTGCGCGACCCGCACAGCTGGCCTCAGGAGTGCAAGGACTTACCGGTGCACGCTGATTTGCTACCTGGATTACGGGCTAAGATTTGCAACATTAATATTTCGGATTCGGATTTCAATTTATAGATCGGTTTAGTTCGTTTGAAAAATTAGTAAACGTTACGGCATATATTTTACGGTTCATTCATTATTTAAGAAATAAAACTCGGTCGATCGGCGACCTCACGGTATCGGAACGTCGTAATGCTATTTCATATTTGATTGGGCTCATACAGGCTTCTCATTTTGCTGAAGAGATCGCGGCTATTAAATCTAAGCAACCTATTAAGTCTTCGTTACGGAGGTTAAATTTATTCATCGACAATGATAACTTGTTACGCGTAGGTGGTCGAATACGCGCTTCAGAATTGCCATATGATGCACGGCATCCTATTTTGATTCCGGGTAAAAGTCATTTTACGGAGTTGTTGGTAACTCATTACCACAAGGTATATTGCCATGTCGGGGCAAACACCTTAGCAGCGATCCTCTCGCGGTCGTATTGGATTGTGTCGGCGCGACGCATTACACGTCACGTTACTTTTCGATGTGTGCAGTGCTATCGGTCCAAGGCGCGGCCCACACAACCCTTCATGGCGGACTTACCTTTAGATCGCGTGCGGTGTGCGCGACCATTTGTTGGTGTCGGTACGGATTTCGCGGGACCGTTTTTCATTAAATCCGGATCATATCGGAGTGCTAAAATAACCAAATGTTATCTGTGCATTTTTGTTTGCCTGGCCACTAAGGCCGTTCATTTAGAGATAGTGGCGGACCTGTCGGTTGAAGCCTTCATTGCTTGTTTCACTCGGTTTATTTCACGGCGCGGACTCCCGTCACTTATCAGGTCGGATTGCGGTACTAATTATACAGGGGCTAACAAATACTTAAAGGAGTTATACATCTTTATCCGTGACAATCAGTCAGATATTAGTAAAAAAATGACTAAGGAGAACATAACGTGGTTATTCAACGCACCAGCTAGTCCGAATCACGGCGGTTTATTTGAAGCGGCGGTTAAGTCTGCTAAGACTCACGCTCGACGCGTGCTCGGTGAAGCTCGGCTCACCTTTGAGGAGCTAGCTACGTTTTTTACTAAGGTGGAAGCCGTTATGAATTCCAGGCCTCTGTGCCCCCTGAGTTCGGATCCATCCGACTTAGAAGTCTTGACTCCAGGGCATTTTCTTATCGGTCAGCCTTTAGTGGCATTACCTGAGTATCCCTATGCGGACGTCAATATAACTCGGTTATCTCGGTACCAACAAATTCAAAAATTGACACAACATTTTTGGTCTCGGTGGAAAACGGAGTATCTCCATACTCTTCAGCAACGGTATAAATGGACTTCGAAGACGGAACCTCCTAAGATAGATGACCTTGTTTTAATAAAGGAAGATAATTTCTCTCCACTTCATTGGAGACGCGGTCGGATAGTTAAATTATTGCCCGGTAAAGATGGTATCGTTCGGATAGTTGAGGTTAGGACACAAAATGGGACCCTGCTTAGGCCCATTTCTAAATTATGTAGACTACCCTTAGGAAATTAGGAACCAAGGTAGGCCTTGGTTAGGCGGGGGGATGTTCACGCAAGTATTGCTTTCCGTCGCAATGAGAGGGTAGTCTGCAAACTGAGGCGGCGGGCGGGCGTGGGGGGGAGCGCACACGCCGCCGAACCGCGAGCCGCCCCGGCGGACAGTCCAGTCCACAGCGGTACACGGGAAAGGACAGTTATCGCGCTCGCAAGCGGTTCTTACCGACGCCACGGCCACGGCGGTTATTATTCAAATTTTCGGTTCGGTCTTCCAAATACCATATTCGGATCCGGCGGCACCAGCAAGGACAGCGAGGAGATCTCCAGGGAGAGGACTACTCCAGCCTGCCCAGCTAAGCCGAGGTGAGTGGACACTCTTTCTTGCGTGTGGGGCATTTACTTGCGTTGAACAAAACCGGGTAGAGAACTAAGACCAGCCCAGCTCGGCCAACTGGCCTATCGAAGGTTTAAATATACAGTCCACTACATATCCAAAACAAATATAGCAGAGACAATTTGACATACTCGTGGATAATAACATTGATAAGTAAGAAAGATTTAATAATAATAATAATTTAATAATAGGAGACTTGGTTTAAAGATAATAGGGCTTAAAGAAGAAATCAATTACATTAAGGATACATAAAATATTCCCAGTAATATTAATTAATTACGGTCGACGTAAATTTAAACCGTCAGTCATGAGAAATTAATTTCCAATATCAAGAGTCTCAAGAGGAGATCTGTATTCATAATTATAAATTCTAAGATTTAGTTACATTAGAAACGATGTAAACAATTCCAACGCTTAACTTGTAATTCCACTACAAATATGATGTTGAATCCATTTGGCAGAGTGTAGAGGGACGGATGAAACTTGATCCTCTTGTAATTAAGGTTAACCTCCATTTTCCACTCCCGGAGTAACTTGAAACTTACAACATAGTGGTATCTTACTAGTTTACTAGACATATTATATTGATTATATATATATACATACATATCATCGTATATGTAATGGAACTGACTTCGCGTGGAAGATATTAATGGAAACCTGTTGATGTTTATAAAAGTAACAAATGTCATTACCATTGTAATACATTTCAATATTGTTGTCCGTTTGTCTTGCGTCGTCTTGTATCGTTGAAATACTTTTTTAATTCTTTCTTTTTCCGTTCCTCAAATCGGTTGGCTAGCAACTCTATAAATAACAAGTTTTAGTTTTTTAACTTTACCCACAAACATACGTTTGTGTAGTTCAAATATATTTTGAAAAACTTCGTTCATAGTTCGAACAGTGGTAATTGATATAGAAAATGTTGATATCGTGATTCAGGTTTCATTACGTCACCGTGTGATAAGTCTGCGATGTCGCCACTCATTTTAACACCCTTTAAGTATGGAGCACTAAAAGCGATTATTAAAGTTTAAAACTAAAGATATTCCAAATCCGTTTTATATCACGAGTAGTTCTTATTTCAGTTGCATGTTTATGCTAATGAAATTAAGTCTTCGGAAAACGGATCATCAAAGTTTACTTTATAAGAGTATTCGCTTCCCCGCCTCAGTATCGCTAGTTCACAGTTTCTAGATTAAGTTTTTAAAGAAGATTAGTTAATGAACGCGTTCAGAGCGCTTTTCGTAACTGTTAACAGTGAAACAATGTGTTCAGCAAAGTATCAAGGAAGGAACATTTTCTATGGTCTTTACTTTTAGTTTAGTTATATTAACATAATTATAACTAATCATTACAGAGAAAGTATCAATTTTTATATTAGATTTATAAGGCATTTAATCTAATACCAATATTATAAATACGAATGACCATGTCTATATGCTTTTATGATAACTTTTCGCGTCTAATCTGATATTTTTAAAATGTATTTTTATTACACCATCAGTCACGTAAATGTTTGAAAGAAACTTATAGTACTTACTACTGTTTTAAGTTAATAAATAAATATCTTATTATTTTAAAAAACACAAAAGTATTAAAACACTTTGAAATGTAGCGACTGTCTAATCTTAGTACCTTAGGAATTAAGTTATACAGAACAGCAGCAACATAAAATAAAATTCTACTTTAAAATTACCTTTATAATTACTTTTAAATTTAAATTCCTTACAACGGCTCTCCAGCAGAGTAACCAACAAATTGTTATTGACAAAAAGATATAAGTAATAATCACATACATAAAAATAATTATTTGCGGCAGTAACATTTTAAATGACGCAATTTTTACACATAGTCCAAGTAAATTCACCTTTAGCTCGTTTTCAACCTATTCTTAGCAATCAATATGTAGGACACAGCCACCCACTATCAAAACAATTTCACTTTGACATTCAAAGACAATACGCTGCTAGATAAAGCAACAAGCATCCAATAACTAACGCCTCACAAAGGAACCTTTAATCTGGATACAGTTTAAAATTTCATTCGTCCCAGCAAGAGTTTCCGAGACAATTCATAAAGTGAACACAAAGGCTGCTTCGTCGCTCGGTTTTGTTCATTCTAACTTCTATTGTGTACCCTGACCCATTGTCTGTGTTTAAACGGAATAACTTACTAGCGATGTAGCGATGCATTGGACGGGGTGATAACATGTGATCTTTACGCAGCTCCCGCGTCTATAGGGCACTGTGGATAAGCTTGTTTTAGTTTCTGCGCTCCTGGTACATCGGGTACACCACGATAAGTTTCTATTATGTTCCTGAAAGCTTCAGATTACATTTTTACATTCTAGGGTAGACCTAATTTCTTTATAAAATAAATGGTCTTGGGTTTTGTAATTGTGTGAAATAAAAGTTTAATTTAATAAAAAACATCTAAGACAAATGCTTTTCTAAGTTACAATCCAACTACTTTTGTCGTGGGTTACGAGTGTTACGACCATACTTTTTATATAACTATCCCAAAACCAATGGCCGAGCAATCACTTGTAAAATGGTCACCATACATTTAAAAATTGACGGCGAGTATTTAAATTTACAAGCTAAATTGAACTGTTGGCATAGGTAATAAATTGTTTTTAGCTTCATCCATTCTTCCTTACACAATTACTTAAGTTGTCAGTACTATGTTACCCTAATAGAGCTACACCGGTCGCCATGATCGAAACACCGTAATTAAAATTATGATCATCACATAATTATTTGAAATATTTCCTTCATAATTTCCAAATCGTGTAGCACACGAGAACTTAATACGCAATTAGCTGAATTGTGAAATCTTAAACCTGGCATTTGTTAAATTAATATCAAGGTTATTTTGCACGCTACGGGTGTTAATTATGTCGTAGGACGATGTTATATTATATAAAGTTTACCAGTTCGAACATGTGTATACCGTATTAATAACTAAGTACTTTGAATAATTGAGTCGCGTACAGGTGAGCCTGTGTTTTAATCCTGAACACTTCTCCTAAAGATATTATAAAAAATAATTATCTCGTAACGCTAATATTGTGAAGAAACTTCACAAAAGGGGTAGTTTTCAGTAATGGTAATACAATTTTACCTTCTGACGGGTACTTTATGACTTCTTTTTAATAATGCGTATTTAAGCTACCTATACTCGTTACCCTTAACTTTATACTTAGTATTCTGATTTTTATGATTGATGATATCTTATGAGTACCTAATTGTTGGGTGATTTTACTTGACGATTTTGAAGTCGTTTATTTTATGTTAAGTTATTTATTAAAGTTTGAGATCAGCCACATTTGGCCAACAACGAATCACTAGCACCAGGTGTCAAGTGCGAAGCTGACCATCATTAGGCGACCCGCGACCCCTCAACTCGTCTCCATTAAGAAATACAAAACTAGGAGAAAAGCTCCTTTGTCAAGATTATATTGTTTGCAAGCATATGCGGCCTGAGAGCCGTCTAGCTCGTTACAGAAGTGAGTCAAGTGTAGTGTTACAGGAAAACTAAGTCAAGTGACGGTAACGTGTGTGGTGGCGCAAAAGGGAACAAGGGATTACTCGGCCATGTTATGTGCTATATCGCGAGTTTTTAATTGAGCCAAATATGGCTTCACGTAAAGCATCAATCAATATCAATCACGATTGATGGCGTTATATTTCCAACAGCCAACTTGATTTAAAAAAAATAAGTAGCCTATGTTTAATCTTGGGTCAAAAACTATCTTTCTGAGAAAGTTCAATAAAATCGATCAATAAGTTTAGCTTTTTTATACAAACTTTCATCCCCTATTTCAAGCCTTTAGGCGTTAATTTTTGAAAAAAAATACAGGCTCTGTGTAACCTTGAGTCCTCAACTATTTGCAGTCCGAATTTCATTAAAATAGGACCGGTAGTTTACCCTTTAAAGTATCACAGAATGACAGACAGACAGACAGCCTTTCCCATTTACGAGTATATTATTAGTGTAGTATGCATAATCTGCCTGTTTAGCTGCCTGTTCTTTGGTCCCAGTAGATATTTTAAATGATCATGTCAGTTTATTCTGTAAATGTCTTGCTATCTTTGTGTTGATTTATTTATCTTCGTTCGGACCGTATAACAACGCGGGCTCGTTCCTGAAGGAACTAAGTCAAGAGTAATTTTGACCGGTAACGTGTGAGGGAAAATGGGACAAGGGACTACTCATGTCACGAGAATGATTATTACTTTACAAGTTGGGGTCCTATCGTCCTATGGAATTCTGTTTCTGGTAAAACTTGCAAATTGGATTGTAATTTTTTCATGTCTTTTAAGGTCCCATTTATTTTCGGTAGAAGAATTACGTTAAACCTACCTTGTCCATCCATTTATACTTTTAAAGAATAGTATTGAAATCGAAACATTATAACCAGTGGCAGATTTTATGCCAAAAGCGTTGTCTACCATTTTTTTGTGTAGATTCTGCACCGTGTAATAATCAAAGATTCTGCATTAATGTTTATTAATCAATTTTTTTTTAATAAAACTGTAAGTACATAATCGTATGTTTGTGCACACTAATCTCAGAAACGGCTGAATGGATTTTTGTGGGACTTTCATTGGGAGCTATAGAAGTCACTAGACTATTAGTGGTCTAGCAATGGAACTTAGTCAATAAACCGCTCAAGTGCCAATTGGAATCGCAAATATGGAATCCGTACCACTGAGCGATATCAAACTCTTGTTATTTGGTAATAAATAATAATAATAACACACCACACGCTTCATTTTACTTGGCTACGTCCCGTAAATGTAGTTAAACCAGTCTTATGTACTGTGAAAAACAAATTAAAAATAATAATAGTAATAAAATCGTTTATTTGGTCGATAACAAGAAAGAATATAGAAAAACCCCAACTTTAAAGGTTACTTACTTACTTGCCTTAGTTAAAACCTCTATGATTTTATTGTGACGATGAGCGGCCTTAGTAACATATTGTTTGAAAACTTTAGGTATCTATTTATTTCCGTTCAAGAGATGGAGCCCATAGACAGACAGACTACAGAGACATAATAACAGAGTTCCGTTTGTCCTTTTTTGGATACGGATACCTAAAAACTATTCGAATTACACGGCACTGATGTTTTTATTGTTATGATCGTCAATGCGCGAAAACCACTTTCTTCGGATGACCCATTTGAACATATTATATTACCTACTTAACTGTTTACATAAAAAATAAAACTAAATGTAAATAAGCTCCAGTAATAAATCACATTGTACAATGAAAATATCAAATGGTATGTTCAGACCAATTCCACCCGGATTTCATTCGTACTGTGAAAAGACAACGAGGAATTTAAAAATATAAAAGTTTAAAATATTTTTTCCAAGTACCCACTTAACCCAGCGGCATAAAACCACAAGTGAACGAACCATTCATTCAATGTATAAATGTAACTCTTATTACATTTTTACGTAATTCAGACGTGTTTAAACGATTTTGCGTCAAGTTGGGAAAATGTGCGTTGAAAGAAAGTTCGTCGGAGGATTGACAAGGATCTTTTTAATATTCAACCTAGGGGTGAGAAATTAAAAATTTTATGGATCTTACGCCGCATTTTTGCTGAATGTAAACCTAATTGACTTTTTTCTTATTACATGACAACAAATTAGACTTTGTTCTACAAGAACATAGAAAAATCTTAAGGCCTAGAAGAAATTTAGTAGAAATAAAGTGTGAAATATTTTTTTACGATATTATATTTAACAATGATAGATATTATATGTTTAACGAGATTAGCACAACCATAGGTACAGACATAGTAAGACAAAATTAAAAAAAAAACATTGTTTGGGTTCTCTTGCGTGTTTATTCGCTATGTGCAAAGCGGGTGGCAGGTGTACAAAAACGATCGCAGCGCACAACGTGACAAAAAATGGAAACTATTGCGGCTGTGTGTAATACTTTCGAACGCGGTTTTTATGATTATATCCATTGTACACATACACTATTCAATAAATTGCACTCAAATAAAGTCAACAAGTATCATTTACTGTTTATTTTGGTTTTTAATTGCAAAAATACTAACAATGTTTACTTGTCATATTTGACAGTAGCCGAAAAAGTTGCGCGTTGCCACCGTCGTGCACGTTCCCAATAGGCCCATCATTATAAATGTTTGCATATATTAGCTATATACAGACAGCTGTCAGTTAAAGTTTTATTATATGTATATGTAGGTATAGAATTATTATTGCGAAATTGAATCCAAATTCTTTGGGGCAAGGAGAGTTATGGCCAGCTGAACCTGAGTAATGGATGTGCTGAATGATTACCCGAACCCAAACGATGCTCGAAATGGGGTGGAGTTAATTATAATTGTAATACCTCCAATGAATTAGCTAAGCAAGTAACATTAGTTAAGCCGCGCCGTCATTTTCCTTGAGGGAAAACCTCGCTTTGTTTGGACAACGTTAAGTGCTGGAACCATTAGCGTAGTAAGCGTTGAGATTGAGTGTTAATCGAAGCTTATATTCCGACGAAATGTTTCAATCATCCATACTAATATTGTAAATGCGAAAGTCTGTTTGTTTGTCTGTCTGTTCGTTTGACAGTGACGCTTTCACGGCTAAACCAGAGGTTTGATTTGGATGAAACTCGAAAAGGAACGAATGAACTCCGAAAGGAAACGAAAGTTTGTATGAAAAATCTTAACCGCTTGACTGAATTTGATGAATTCTCTCAGGAAGATAGCTAATGATGCAAGGTCAAACATAGCCTAAGCTTGTAACTACTGTTTTCAATAACCAACCCTAAAAGCCTGAATAATTTTTCGGCAAAGCCCCAATAAGGAGGAATTACTTGATATTTTGAAGTGAACAAAGTGGTCTTTTGCCCTAATTATACTTGATTACTTTTAGCAGGATTGTGCTTTAATTTTCATTAATTACAAACTAATATTTAATAACAGAACTACTTTAAGGCACTTCAAATTTCGATGGGCTATCAAATTAAAGGAACCTATATTTTACAAAAACGAGTCTTCACGAATTTTTACTACTTATGACTATACCCATTTTCCATGCAATTGAGTAGGAATATCCGTATAAATCAAAAAATCGTGAGTACCCCGTTCTATTTAAAATCATAATATAAGAGAATTTTCGTTCATAAATTTCCTTATTTCCGCTACGAAATCCTAAATGTATGCGAACATAAACGCCAGTGCTGGTTAGTTCAATATGACAGTACGTGCTTACGAGTATTTACAGACAAGTTGTATTATCTTCGCAGTATACCGAAGCGTTAAATGTCTACCGAAAACAATGGGATTTAGATCGTTGATAGGACACACGGCGGCTTTATTAACCATACATTTATATTAGTAATTTAATGTGTATTATTGTGCTGAAGTCATCGTGGAATACCAATAAAGTTACCCTTATAATAGTCATAACTAAACAATTACAACACAAAGATAGATCCTTTAGTTTTCACGAAAGGTTAGGTTTCACGAAACCTATTCTTCAAGTTTGGACACTTGTACCTACGGCCTGATGACCTGAAGAAGACAGCGAGAAGCCTCTAGGTTAGATAGATATAGGTCAGGTTTAGTCTAAATGACGCCAATTAAGGGTACACAATGTCCAGCTGAAACTTCTAAAGACTGATAGATAGAAATATAAAATTATATTCACCCCTGAGTATTTCGCTTTCTAGGATTAGCCTGCCCTTTATCCAGGATAATTAACGTTACCTAAGTGCTTCGCAAAGAATACAAATGAACACAGAAATCCCTAGGGGTACAAGATTAAGTGTAAGATAAAATTGTTTAGGGCTTAGAACTTAAAGAATGAAGGTTTTATACATACATTGCACTACAATATTACTATTCTTTTCCTAGGTACTTAGGAACGACATCAGAACTTTCCACATAGACGTAGGACAGACTTTGTGTGATATTGTGGCAACTAGCATATAAATGTAACATTTTATTTAGTTAGGTATACTATAATTTTTTGAATAGAACTAGTTTTCGCTCGCGGCTCCGCCCATATAAAATTCGGAAAACGACAAAATAATACATAATTATTATGAGTTCAGTAATTTTGACTAGGTATACCTACAGTTTGTCAGTCTAACTGTTAATCACTCACTCACTCACTAACATTAGGGTTTTATACATATTGATTCAAGAGTGTGACCGTCAAATTATTGTTATAATCAACCACCTTCCAAAGGATATTAGGTAATTCCGAGCGCACCAAGACGCTCTGACCTACAAACTAGCAACAGTAGCTTGGCTTGCAGCCACTATGCACATAAACAGCTCCGCGAAGCCTTGCCCAAGTAAACCATAACTCTCCAACCTTTGGCAGCGGACGATGTGGTTACCTCAAATCGGAACAGCGTACATCGCCGTACATGTGTGAGTTTGGCAACTGAAGTAGATAAAGGTCATGCATGTGCAAGACGATTTTGTTTATGTTCCAAAGATTTTAGGCTTTTAGTTTGGTTCATAGCCCTAATGATATTTATGAGCGGCCAACCAATTATATTACTTATCATCGGTAACAAATTATCATTGGGTGGCACGTTTTAAAATCAATATCATTTCAAAGGCATTGTTAAGAGCGTAAAGGTAGAATTCTAAAATTATACATTATAATAAAAAAAGTAACTGTGGGTCACTACAGGTATTGAGAAGCGCAACGAGAGCGAATTACAGTACCCGGCAAGAAATAATGCACATCGGTATTCAGAAAGAGATAATCGGTTAGTTACGGCTTTGTAGAGCGTTATTTCTTGCCGGGTACTGTACTAGTCTCATAACAAAATTAAAATTAATATTTATATACCTTGCTTACATTAATACTATCAACGACAGACACAAACGTAATTGAGGTCAAACAGTAGCACAGAACAGTTAAAGGCAAAACGTAAAAAATAACCTTTCAGTTTAAACCGCGGCGTGACCACTTTGTAAATAAAAATACATAAGTCTACACACCCCTGAAAAGGCTCAACATTCGGTGTTTACACTGGTTTTCAGTGTTTACCTGCATGTGGGTAGGCTGGTCGATCGTGTGTGTACACAACGTAAACAGAATAGAAATTAAAAAGTTCCGTTATGTCCGCAAGCTGTGGGTTAAAAACGTTACACGTCTGGAAATGACAAACAAGTTTTGAATTTTTTATTTATTTAGTTTTTGTTAATGTTTACAATATACCCTGTTGGAATTTACGTTATGGCGTAAACTCTAATTAAAAATCAGGGTGTTTACCCATGGTCCCGGTGGGTTTTTTCCATTACCGGGTCCACAGGTAATTTTAATTCCCCGCAGTCCCACAGACGTCAACAATTCGAAAATATTTTTTTCTCGTCATATATACCGTAGGAAACCGGACACCTCGTTTTGCAACGGCTCCCAACAGTAAATAGAAACTATAAAGTAATCTACATAAAAGCTAGTAAAGTTAACACGCCGTGAAACCTTACAATAACGCTTATTGTTTACACAGCAGGTGACAAGACATGATTAATAACAGGACCGAAAACATTCACTACCCTCAGGATAGAAAATAAATCCATCAATCTTGTTTTATAAAGTTCATTCGTTTTGTTCTGCGTGGCTCGCGACGCTATTGGTAGCCACCAGATGACTAGACGTAGGTTTTTGACCTCCACATTTATACTTTAATTTTAATATCCTTTTGTTTTCTGTTGTTTGAAAAAACTTTGAGAGCGTCATTATAAAATAGTTTATGGTCTTAGCAACAGGGTAAAGAGTGGAATATTGAAAGAATATACCTACTGATATATCAAGATCTTATATAAGTTCCTTGTATAAGATATGACTTCATGTTTTATTATATTGTAAATCTAGCTAAGTATAATGCTACCAAATATAGTGCAATATTTTTATTTGACCTCAAATAAAATCAGTTTCGTAGATTTAACAATAGCAAACAATTTAATGTGTAGTTATATGTTGCTTAGATATCTGTCGTAAGTCGGTACGTCATACGTTTGTACCATACTCTATTACTTTATAAGCTAATTTTCTACTCTCATATACTCGTATTAAACAATTTGGCCGCACAGAATTTTGCGTAAAAATCCCGGAACGTCCGTTTTAAATATCTTTAGTAATCCTCGAACATACAGCTCTTGCAGCCTAGATGTTTAGGATATTAGGTATTAAGGCGCAGCTATGAGAATATCCGACATACTTTGCGGGTTTAACGTCAAAGATTATAATTTCCGCGAACGTGTGCGGCTTCAACGAAATATGTTACTGGGTTTAAGTGTGTTATCGACATGTTCTGATCAGTATTCTCGTAACAACTTCTCTAATTGAATATTAAATTCAACAGATAATGCAACTGTAAAAGCACATCGATTTCCAAACGTCAATTTATGCTAAATCTATGTTTTAAACAACAGAGTGACAATATAAAGAGCCCCTAATTTTCCATAGGCTTTACTCAAAACTGCAAGAAATATAAAATTTTCAGGCTCACTTTATTAAAATTAATTTTATCAATGTATAAAAATATTTATTACTCGATGTAAAGTAATTTCCTGCCAAGCAAAAAGGTTAACGACAGCTATATAAATAAAAAACAAAGACCCCATAGCGCCTAAATGGAAAAAAATATCAAAAAGTCGCTGTGTATATTATATTGTGTCCTGTGTATCTCCGATTAACCAACCCAAGAGTTAAATAATGGCTTAAAAGCAATTTAAAAGCGTCGCTCGCGACATTTACATAATCCATTCGGATTTATTTTTAGCAATAATTCTCTTTGAGGTGGTTTTTATGTTCAAACATCACTTATACAGCACATTATTTATTTTAAAACCTTTACAATCTGCTGTGTTACAAAAATTGAAGCAGTTGTCTTACCGCCAGCGAACACATAGTGCAAAGCAGTAAAGTAGGTAAGCCAAAATAAAATACATAAGTATTATGAGTACTCGTATTATAAAAGTGTGTATAATACGGGTTGAAAATCAGTAGCAAAAACTTTTGGAAAATCATTATACGCAGTTGAAACTTGTGGTAATAACACTTAAAAATACAAACGAATCGAGAATCTCCTTAATTAAGGTCGGGTAATTATGTTACATACCTACTGACTGATTCGATTCTACAATATTGAGAATTGTTTCACTATATTGTAGATACTGATTTTCATACAAACGTGATATAAGTACGTTACCTTATTTTCTCTCTTTAGATGTTGAAATTCGGAAAACAGTAAAACAGGAAATCCATTACTGCTAACCAAAATCCTAACTTTCATGTCTGCTTTAAAATCGACTGGATTTAACTAACTTTCTACCTCTATTCATCCCTTCGTGATTGAATTTACAAAATCCGTCACAAAAACTACTCATAAACAAATTCGCTGCCAAATCCTACTTCCTACTTCCTACTAATATTATAATCCTACTAATATTATAAATGCGAAAGTTTGTAAGGATGTATGTGAGTGTGTGTGTGGGTTTGTTACTCTTTCACGTAAAAACTACTGAACGGATTTCCATGAAACTTTGCAGTAATATAGCTTAGACATTGGAATAACATAATTTGTTAAAATTTATAGAGATTTTTGAAGGGACTGGTTCCCCGAAGCGAAGCGAGGGCGGATTTACTAGTAATTCATAAATCAAGTAGTTTGAAATTTCGTGATCAATCAATTAGTCCCTTTGCTTTTACGTATTTATATAGATAAATAACTGTTAATTGAAATTTTAAAAACCCCCCCGTCGTTTTGTACAGCCCCGTCTAATATACTGCGAGTGAACTATAATAAAATTATACAATTTAATCATTGTCAATATGCTTCCCACCATCAAATGAACTATAACTATTGTTCACTGTATGAAATCTAGAAAGCGCTGAAATGCCAAATTACTTACATCATTTTAGAAAAAAACGTATATTATTCAAATTGCTGTACCTACCGATTTTTACCAAACATAGCTGAGAACCACGGCAAGAAAACTGGCTCTCCAATGAAAAAACCACAGTGAGATTAATTAGGTAATTCATTTGAGAGCCACGGTACATACGACTGACACACATACAGATAGGTCAAACTTAGAAAACCCCTCTTTTTCATCTGGGGTTGGAAATAGTACATAATAACATCATAACGGTAGACGGTATACAGCCTGGATAGCTACTTAAAGTCAAACATAAGCTATTTTAATGTATGTACATGCAATGCGAGCCGGGTATTAACATAAAATAAACTGATAAGTATGCGCAAACCACCACAGAACACATTTCTCGCTTCAACATTATTTCAAGTCATTAATCAAATTAATACAGCGCGACGGTAAAGCAATGCGGACACCAGCACTTCTCATTAAGGAATCAGATTAAACAACTCATGGAGTTAGTATTGAGCAAGATTTTGAAATCCGCAACTTGTGAAGTGCCGTCCGCAAGTTCGCTGATGGAAGCGGTTAAGTATTTTACTTTTGTTATTTACTCAAACGAAATTCAAATCCGCCTTGCGAATACAACTGCGGAACAAAGCTAAATAGTTCGACTTTGTAACGCCGCGTCACGAATACCAATCTCTGTTATTCTAAAATTGTACTGTCTCTTTTGTATCGAAGAAAAGAACGTTGTGTATGCTTTCTGTCAAGTTTGTTAATACTTATAGATTATCTTCTTGCATAAAAATGAAATGGAAATAATAAAATTCAAAATAAAAATATACGTAGAATTTGATAAACCCGAAAATAGGTGAAAAATAAGTAGTGATTTTAATTACCTATTTAAATGCCAAGGAAACTAAATATTTTTGTACACGATCATAAGGATATTTCCGTATTTCCAAAATGTTTCTTGTCCTACAACGCAACCCTATTACATTATTAAATACATTATTAAATCTTTTTGTTTATATGTTACTATAACATATAAAATATATTGTACTGCAACGTATTTTATAATCCTAAATTGATATACAAACAGAAAATATCTGTGACTTTAATATATTAATTTTGACGCAAAATTTATGTTCAACAGAAAACTATTTAACATCAGCACAAAAAGAACATAAGTAGAACATGAGTTCGAGCATCAGCGTTTGCCAAGTTCCGAAGTTTCAAGAAACTACGAAGTAAAAGGTTTTTTATGGAAGACTTATGACACGCGGCGTGAAGCCGGGACTATAAAGCAAGATGCAGGGTGTAAAGTGATTTTGATACTAACCTTAGAGGAAATGAAACACTAGGAAATCATGGCTGTGGAAAAATACTGAGAGCACCATACATTATTCCACGAGTAAGCACTTCGGCTTTGAGAATTTTATTCTTTATGTTTAGGAATTAAAAGAACGTCAAAAAATGTGTATCAAAATTTGCTCAAAACAATTGGTTCTTGGAACGAAGTTCCTCATCTCATGGTACAGATGGAGGCTAGAACAAAAAATGTATAAGTTTTTACCGTCACACGTCAGCTTAGGTGTATCAGTTATCATCATTATCAGGTTAGTTTTGTCAGATAACTTATACATAAACTTTTATGCCAGTAGCACAATGCATTACTGTGGTATGAAAGATAATAAGAATGACGCCACTTGGGGGTTTGAGTTAGAGTGCAACAATATAACTTGGTTCCAACCGAGTTCCCCACGGCACTCACGTAGATTTTAATATTTCTATACACTTATAGTTCTATATTAGGATGTCTTATATCGAGGACTCCATGGAAAACACACACGACAAGAATGGAAGCGGGAACTTAGTAAACTTAAACTTAAACTCATCATTCAAATTTCCGCCTCGCTGGAAATCGAACTCAGGAACCTTTGAACAGGGATTTTAACTTTCATTAAAAATGCATACCCCAGTGTACCTATCTACTAACAAACTAAAGTTTTTTTTTAAACAAAACAGTTGTTTAGGTATGATAAATTCCAATACTTGGACTGGCGACTAATTCCTTCACCAAGTATGCTCCAGGTTTACTGAATGATGAGACGATGATGACCCGTGCGATGAAGTGGGATATTAAAGGGTTGGACCCAAGTATCACAAGCTTACTAAATAAAATATGTAGTGATAGTTGTATCCGTTAAGCTGACAGTGAGATTAGCGGAAATAAACACGACTAAGATAAACGGGAACAGACAAGCAGATAAACAAAGAAACTGACGAAAAATATAAAAGTGATAGTTACCCTATGTAACTTTAGATGACAGGTTCCAAGGGTTCTGGGTTCGATTCCCAGCGAGGTGGGTTTGGATGATGAGTTTAAATTCCTTCTCTAGGTCTGGGTGTATGCTCCAACGTATATTGTATGTATGTCCATGTCTTGTGTTGTTCATGTCCATAGTAACCACGACAAACAACATCCTAGTGACGAGTGTGTATAATTCTACAAGGATCTTTTGGCGTGTGGGTGACAGGACAGCGCCTTACAGGTAAGGCAAACTGTAAGGCGCTGTCTCTGTCACCCAAAAGATGCTTGTAGGACTGGTTTACGTCAAGCGGTTTTCGATTATCAAGACAAGATTTATTCATTTACCTTAATATTAGTTCTTTAGCTTTGATAAATGTTATAACAATTTAAAATTAAAAATATTTTATTTTTAGAACGGTGTTTTAACATTATAGCCTAATAGAAGTTATTTTTTTACTAAATTACGAAGTCATTTAACCTTTTCGTTTTTATACATCAAGAATATGTGAAAAGTTCACAATGATTCTTCTTGTCACAAGAGATCGCCTGCATAAATCACTTAGACAAATCTAAATAGAATTTCAAATCCATGATTGTCACTTAATTAGGGATGAGATTACTATTTTAGAGTAATGTATAAGATACAGTATTTAGGCAATTTGTCTGCAGACTGTACTTAGCATTGCTAATGAAGCAATAGTGAGCCATAATGACGATACAAATAGATGTTTAACCTCAAATCATTATTCAGCTTCATTCAATTATTTATATTCATATTATAGAATACTAGTCCCTCTTGAAACTAGACTGTAATTATTTTTTTTTATTTCTAGGAACATAAATCATGTTGTCATACATTTTTCTTTTTGCACTTTTCTGTAAACTTTAACAATACCAAATCTCTCCTAAATCTACGGGCGTGTAATATTCTCAAAAAAAGTTTTTCTTTTCGTATACGTACGTATCTACCTACTTATACCTACCTCATAAAGACCAGAAAATATATAATTATACCTATTTGTAAAGACAAGACGTGCAATGTCTGAATCTCGAAGCTGATTTCAAAAGATGAAGCAAAAGTTTAGACTAAGCGAACCGATGATCTGAAAGAACCTTTCAATTCGTTAGTCTGAGAGAAGGAGGATTTGTTGCCAATTATGGTAGGCTTACGTTCAGTAGTGGAGGTCAGCTAAGATTTAGAGGTCTAGGGACTCGATGGATGACATGGGACGTCCCTACTTAATCCGTAGGGACCGTATTGATTACATATTCTTAGCTATAGTTACAAATAATTAAAAACAGTTAAGCTGACTGTACGCGTATTAGTAGAAGTGGTTTGTACTAATTTGTGCCTAAATAGGAGAGATGACGTGTGAATTACAATGACCATCGAGGATCATTTAAATTCGAAGCCAAAGAACAGATTTAAAATTATGAGGTCCTTTGGAATTTGCTTTGTCATTTTAGAATGAAACTTAGTTATCCATACTAATACTATAAATGCGGAAGTCGTCCGTCTGACCTTCTGTCTGTCTATCTGCCTATCTGTGACGCTCTCACGGCCAAAGCACCGAGCTGATTTGGATGAAATCCGCTATGAAAATAGACGAAAACTCACCCCTATCATCCCCTAAACGCTGGAAATAGGGTAAGAAATCACGTCCTCCCCTTCCCCGATTCGCGATATGAACGAATTCAACGCGGACGAAACCACGGGCGAAAACTAGTCACTTATAAATATTAAATTAAATAATCGAACTTTTTAATCTGTTAATTTTGATAACAACACCTCCACAGAGTACATAAAATGAACTGAATATTATTAATATAGGTTTGATAGATGGTCCTAATTTTAACTGATTTCAGATTGCATAATATAGGAACATTCAAACGCAGCTAATTTATAAACGCTTCAAATGCGTCGAGTATGAATAGTTTATTATGCGAACGAAGTTAATAGGCGAATTTGTAAATGGTGTCAAAAATGTGTCAGAATATAATTATTCCGTATCCACCATGATTTAATCATTTTTTTATAGCCTGAAGGGCTGAATCCACCCAATTGTTAAAAAGCATAGGTACTCGGGCACCAGGATAAATCTATTTGAAAAAGTGTTTGTCTTAGCTTTCATCGTCCATTCTTGTTAATAGGTAATCTAAATCTATACAATAATCTAAATCTCAAAAACAGCTGAACGGATTTTTATGGGATTTTCACTGCGTGATAGAGGAGGCAGGTGAGCGACATATAGGCTACATTTTATCCCAAATAATATTCCCGCAGGATCGGGATTGACGCGAGAAAAACTCATATATACGAACGAAGTCGCGGGCAACCGCTAGTATGTAATAATACACTTTATTGTACACCAGAGCAAGATAATTACAATATGGGAATAAAACACAACATTTACACAAAAGGCGAAGTTATCGCTAAAGAGCGATCTCTCACAGACAACCTGAAGGGCTAAAAGTTATGACTATAAAGCAATCATAAGTTACATTACAAGTCCACTGCTATTGCCTATTTGACCTCAAACCCTCCGAGTGCTTCTCCAACTGTCAAAAGAATGAACGAGTTACCTGATAGTAAGTTTAGTGGTCAACCTCGCCCATTACACAAAAACATTACCGGCAAGCGGCAACACGGCGAAAAAAACAACACAGTACCTACTAGTTCTCAAGATTTTTATCTGCGCACACAGTTCATTTTACCCTGTAAGCAAAGTTTACTTACGGCATTTTTAAAGTTTGGCAGTCAATCTGCAATGTACCTTAGTCAAAGGGGCAGAAAGCTGGCATTTGTGTGAGATGCAATTATAACGTTCACATAGAATGCAAACGCAGCATAATCAGAATACTACAAAGTATTTGGTGGCCGACTCAAGTAAGAGTGGTACCGATAAGCAGTGGCTGACTTCTTACATCTCTTTCACTCTGGTCTGCTGGCATGGGACGAGGGTAATATTTAAGGTTACTCCGATATGCTTGAAAAACAACGAATGGTTAATCTGTTTTCAAAAGTTAAAATTTTCAATGCATGCCGCCACCGGTTCTCGGTACAAATCCACGCGGGATGGTAATTTAAGCATTCTCTGATTGCAAATAGTTTTACTGAAATTAAATTTTATTCATAGTTGGTTATTACAAACTCTTTCTGGAAGTCAAACTACGCCTTCGCTTCATAGAACCAATACAATGGTATCCAATAAATTAATTACCTACACAGATTAAATACGAAATTCTCATAGGAATCTAAAAATTTTGTGTACATATGAAACCGTATCATTTTATATGGAACCCGTTTTCAGTAAAAATCAATGTCTCTGTCTGCGATGTATAATGTACAAAATTATTTCAAATAGTTTATTCGATAAAAACATTTCGGCTATAAACGAATAATGCCGCTTTTGTTCGCTTAATTTAAAAAGCAAAACTTGATAAATCGAGTTAGTGCACCAGTAATCCTTTCATCGAATTTTATTCGGTTAAACGAAAATTCAAAATATAATTTCAATGAAGTATATTTTATTTGCGCGATAAAATATCGAAATTGGATGTTTTTCATTGAGAATACGAGAATAATTTTCCGAAATGAAATCAGTAAACAAGCAATTAGTAAACGCGAAACTAATAGATTAAGATAAAGATCTGTGGGAAATTTCGGGTAAAACGTTTAATTTCGGCAACACAAGGACGAACTAAACAATTCTACGAAAAACGAAAGATCGGATTATCTCTTCGATCTATGTAAATGTTTTTTAACATACTTTATTATTCGTTTTATTGTATAAATTTATTTAATACCTCGAACTTCTAAATAAAGCGAGAAAAACATTCTGAAAAAAATACGACGTAATGTTTAAAGCTTAAGAGGACTTCAAACAATTCTAAACAAAATTTTGTGATAAACTGGATGTGTATCTTTGACGATAATCAAAATAAACTAGGTTAATAACGATAAACAAAATAAGCTACACAAAAATACACTAGGAAAATAATTTCGTAAGATCCGTAACAAAACCAATGCATTATTCAAACACATAGCTGCCATTGATAATAGATTTGTTTTGGTTTACGGTGATTTATGGAGATGGAAACGTGCCTATTCCCAAAACAACAGAGCGACGAAAGATACTGCCAACGATTATTTTATTACAATATAAAAAGGTCCAAGTTATCCTGAGTCCGGGGTAGGAAATTCGGTGTCAACGTGTAATAATCGCGTGTAGTCCGCCCTGGGGGATGTGTATAACGATGTCGCTTACCTCTGTTTGTGTTTCACTTCACTCCACAACACTGCACTAAAATATTTCACTTAACTGTCACTTTGTTTCGCGAACCCGCGAATGCGAGGCGGTTTCGCACGGACGCGCCGCTCTCTGAACCGACGTTCGTACACTGAGTTATTCTACTCCAGCCGGGAATGAGCCTGCGGCGCGCGCATCTGTCTACCAAAACGGTAATTCAAACACATTTATCAAGCTAATTCTGTAAATTGTACTTAATAATGACGTTGGGTGCCAGTGTCCCCAACGCTGTGTACACTAGTGATAACATCTTCTTGTAATAGAGTTCTGGAGGCGATCGGCTGCCTCTGATTTATGTGGGTTCGGGCGTTGATTCTAATTGAAAGGACTCCACTTATATAATCTGACTATGTTCTCAAGTAACTGAGTAAGGTTTAGGTCACCATGTCATAACACAATAGTTATTAGGTTCATCATTTAGCTACAAGTCATCCGAACTACACCGTGAACGGGCTCGTACTGAAAACCAGTAGCTGTGGCTCGCTACCACAGTAAACACTGAGTGCGACCCTTTCCATGTAGTGCTTGCTTTTACATGTTTTTTTTTTAATTAGTTATATTAATTTTAGTCCTACCTTACCTGCCAATAATGTATTTGTAGGCATTTATTTGGTATAAACGTTTCTTCTTCTTCTTCTTCTTCTAATATTCTAACACCATCTATTTACTGAACTAACCATCCGAGTCCCTAAATTGAGTCTTTAGTCGGTCACAGTTGTCATGGGCGGCAGCGGAAGGTGGTGCTGCGTACTCGTTTGCTGACCTTAGCCTCTTCTCACACAACACAGGAGTCACAGGAGTCACATCGTAGACGCGTCTCCTGTCAGTGCTCATAAATAGCCTGTGCTTTGACATCACTGAAGTCATAATCAGTCTAATGAATTTCTGTTAGACTATTCATTCTAGGTAAGAAGTAAATAGAGGTTAGTTTCACTCGTAGATAAATAAATAAATGCTCTCACTTCTACCCTGCAGTAGAATTTCATATATTATTTTTCAGTAGCTAGGTCTCATACAAATACGCACATAAATATTTATCTGTCACAAAATGTGTTCCAGTCGGGAGTTGATCCCGTTACTATCAACAAATAGCTGCACTACAAATGGAGTACAGAGCTGTGCAATTAATATAATCATAATATCATGCAAAATCCTACCACAAAAAAGGCTTGTAACGCCTCTAAAATAGTTAGTCTATTTTGTAACGGTAATAGAAAATATAAAGCAAGCACTAGCTTTGAAATAAAAAAGATGAATTTTGAATCAAAGTCAGTTCCTCCAGTAGAAGTTTAAAGGTCACAAACAAAAAAAAACATTCGAATTAAGAACCTCCTGCTTAATTTGAAGTTTTTTAAAAACTACACCAGCCTGATCTCTTAAGTTTAAAAACCCCTTGTCCATCCAAAACACAAACTGCCTGTGCCAATCGCGCAGCAATCTTCGATGTTATAAGTAGCAGCAATCAATTTACTAAATTATTTTTGATCAAAATTTCAATTGCGGTATTATACCGCAGCGCGTCGAGTGGCTTGAATCGAAAGCTACGAAACTATGTTCGTTAACGTGTCCGCTTTCAAAACATTATTCACACCTGACATAATAGTTTCGTCACTGTTTTTCAACTTTATATGGAATTTAACGTAGTTCTGTGCCTCATTTTAGTGTTGTATGCTCGCCTTTAGTCTGTTTTCCAATTTACAGTTAATCCTGTCAATTATATTTATACCTAAGTCATGAACTAGTTGCAAAACTTATAATTAGAAAATAATTGACAGAAAGTTAACGCTTACACACACTCATATCCAAGGGGTTATCACACTCCCCAAAGGGTCAAGGTTTGTGCTCCACCTAAATTTTTCACCTGAGTGAAGCATGTAATACAACACATAGAACCAAGAACAAATATATCTCTGAAACAATGTTAGCCCCAGCCGAGAACTAAACCTGGATCCCGTCATTTCGCAGACATTGTTAGGTACTACTGGACTTCGCGGTTCAATGTCCACAGGGTAGAAACGCCAACATGTGCTTATCTTGAAAATACAAACAAACAAATCTTCGCCTCACATTGTCAGAGTAGCGTGTGCAAATTGATTTGAATTTCAATTGTTAGCAATTGCTTCTTCACCGCAGTCCGTCTGGTCCGACCCTAATCGGGATTTACATAGGTCGGTTTCTTGTCGTGTGGCTAGTCACTTACCAAATCATCTTACGCCGAACTTCTACCTCATTTTCCCAGCTTACTTAAATCTCTATTGACTAAGTAATTTTCTTGGAAATGTAAGCATCATTGTTTTGTATGTCAAGTGTTGAATAGTTTGGGAACCAAGCTTTCTTAATATAAGGAAAGAAAAAACCATGAACGGATAGGTGCACTTCTGTGAATACTTGTTTCAAATTTTCACTGTCAAATATCTGCGTTGTAATGCTTAGATAGAATTCGTTGGATAATATTTGGTAAAGTCCGGAAAACCTACGTATAGACACTTGGGTTGGCTCATGATCCAAGGATCCTGAATACCACACTGATGCTGCATGCGAGGTGATACATGCTTTTTATATGATAAGCCAACCGTCACCAATGCGTTGATAACCAATAACACAGGGAGAACAGAGACATAAATGAGAGACAAAAGAAATATAGTAAAAGTAGATAAGGGTAAGTGTTCTGTTGTTGGCTACTGATGGTAACTTTAGTCATCTCTTCAGTCAATTTGCTTTTTACAATTTCTTTAAATCCCGCATTATAATTCTATAGCATCTATTTGCTACGGGCTGCATTAACGATTTGAAAGAACTTTGCCAACTTCTTTTAAAGAAAACATTCGCTGGAAGGTAGAAAAACTCAACATCCGAAGTGCCTTAATCTGAAAGATTACTTATCTAAAGATCCTAGTAGATACAAAAAGTGTTCATTGAATGGACTTGTACAGCATTCATGTTATTAGCGATGTTCGTATTCTAGCAGTAGCAATTTAAAAGCTATTAAATTTCCGTCTGCAAGTACTTCTGTTTTTTATGCAGTGTTTTTCAGATGCAACGACAGATGCAGCAAGCTTATCGCCTGGTATTACTTGGTTTGTTCAGCCCGCAGGGGTTTTAAGAGATTAAAGAGAGTGGGTGTTTACCCGTGGTCCCGGTGAGTTGACCCATTACCGGGTCCACAGGTAATTTTAATTCCCCGTGGTCCCATCGCACTAGGGATTAAACTTTCATCGATTACTTCGACTTTTGATATCGATATAAAAATTATTACCACTATGAACCTCCTTAGAAATAATAACTTTTATCAAAATAGAACCGACTTTAATGCCGAAAAGTAAAAATCGGTTCAGTATAACGCGGTTAATATACCTAAAACCTTCTCTTAAGTCTGACAAATACTATGCTGAAAACCGCATCAAAATTGGTTCAACCAAACGCGAGATAATCGCGCACAAATATACATACATACAGGTTAAACTGAGAACCTCCTTTTTTGAAGTCGGTTAAAAATACAAATCCATAGTAACAGCATAAATAGTCCAAGAGACAACTAACTCACAGTGACGCGTTACCGGTTAGCTCTTCTGGGTCAAATTACTTCGATAGAGAAGTCCATTTGAGTGTAAAGAACTCCGTTCATGCAGGCTAACTTCATTGATCATGACGCAATACTGAATAACAAAGGCATTGCAATTAGTTTCGTCTTCCGGCAATTGGTATATATACTGGAATGTGTTACTTTTATTGAACCGACGATAATCGCCGTTGGTAATAGCTATTACCTACCTCATTAACTGGCCACTACCATACTTATAGATATTACTAGTAAATCCGCCCTCGTTTCGCTTCGGGGAACCAGTCCCTTCAAAAATCTCTATAAATTTTAACAAATTATGTTATTCCAATGTCTAAGCTACATATATTACTGCAAAGTTTCATGAAAATCCGTTCAGTAGTTTTTGCGTGAAAGAGCAACAAACACGCACACACACTCACTCACTCGCTCACATACATCCTTACAAACTTTCGCATTTATAATATTAGTAGGAAGTAGCATAGTAGGAAGTAGGATAGAGATAATATTTGAACTTATTTTGATTGACGTCAGAATGAACCGGGTAAAATAATCTCATAGTTTATTTTCTAGTCGACAACCTGTCGAGGATGTCTCTAGAGATACGGAGCTCCATTGGCAATTAAAACCATTAGAACGATCAACTCGTTTGAAAATGGAACAAAAATGAACTGATAATTATTATTATGAACCATATTTTTAACCTGGATACATCAAGAGCAAATTTACCTTTTATTAAGTTCTAGTTTATCTCTAGATTTATGTTTATAGACCATTTTGTAGAGTTAGCAACTTAGTTTTATAAACTCTGTATAAACATGTTTTTTCACCGTTATAACATGGGATTAATTTTGGATAAACATACACACACACCTAGTTAAAATTTGCGGTGTACTTACACTTTATTATTATCACAAACTTTGTATGAGAGGTAAAGTTTAATTGGCTTATTTGTTAGATATTAATCAACTGTATCACTTAATGTTATACTTTACTAGCTTATGCCCGCAGCTTCGCCCGCGTGGAATTCGTTTAAGCTTCACCCCCTATTTCACTCCTTTAGGGGATGAATTTTGAAAAATCCTTTCTTAGCGGATGTCTACATCGTAGTGGCTAACTGCATGCCAAATTTCAGCCCGATCCGTTCAGTGGTTTGGGCTGTGCGTTGATAGATCACTATATAAGTCAGTCAGTCACCTTTGAGTTTTATAGATATAGATATATTTAGGCTATCTTTACTGTGTACAAAAGTGGTCGAAACATTTAGATTACTTAGGTATAACTCTACAAAAAGTGCCTGAGCTAATTATCTAAAGTTACTTCGTTACGCCCGCGTGGTATTCGTTTAAACTTCACCCCCCCTATTTAACCCCTCTAGGAGATGAATTTTGAAAAATCCTTTCTTAGCGAATGTCTACATCATGGTGGCTATCTGCATGCCAATTTTCAGCCCGATCCGTCCAGTGGTTTGGGCTGTGCGTTCAGTTCAATCAGTCGAAAATCACAAACTTTCATCCCTTATTTTATCCCCTTAGGGGTTGAATTGATCAAAATCCTTTCTTAGCGGATGTCTACGTCATAACATCTACCTGCATGCCAAGTTTCAGCTCGATCCGTCCAGTGGTTTGGGCTGTACGTTCAGTTTAATCAGTCGAAAATCATAAACTTTCATCCCCTATTTTATCCCCTTGGGGGTAGAATTGATCAAAATCCTTTCTTAGCGGTTGTCTACGTCATAATATCAACCTGCATGCCAAATTTCAGCCCGATCCATCCAGTGGTTTGGGCTGTGCGTTCAGTTCAATCAGTCGAAAATCACAAACTTTCATACCTTATTTTATCCCCTTAGGGGTTGAATTGATCAAAATCCTTTCTTAGCAGATGTCTACGTCATAACATCTACCTGCATGCCAAGTTTCAGCTCGATCCGTCCAGTGGTTTGGGCTGTACGTTCAGTTCAATCAGTCGAAAATCATAAACTTTCATCCCCTATTTTATCCCCTTGGGGGTAGAATTGATCAAAATCCTTTCTTAGCGGTTGTCTACGTCATAATATCTACCTGCATGCCAAATTTCAGCCCGATCCGTTCAGTGGTTTGGGCTGTGCGTTGATAGATCACTATATAAGTCAGTCAGTCAGTCAGTCAGTCAGTCAGTCACCTTTGAGTTTTATATATATACTTTATTGTATAAACATGAGTAGACTGTTTGATAAAAGTTCAAAATTTTAATGTGCATTACATACTAAGCGTTTCAGAGGCATTTAGAGGGCCCGCAACACCATCCATTCGTTAAGACGTATCCCTTTAGGTGGCACAAAATCCGCCAATGTGCATTGGAGCAATGTGACTCAGGTTTCCTCAGTTATGACGAGAAACCCATGCCCAACAGTGGGCCATTAAAAGGTTGAAGCCAAAGGTCAAACAAGCAGTCAAGCTTGCCTGGAAGCCTGCAAGCTTGAAACGTGGTCACTGGACATAGTCATCCATGGATATTAGTAATACCGAAGGCATTAGGAAAGTGAGAAATGCTCCTAATATTTACAATTGTAGCCAAAGGAACAAATAGAAATAATTGTATGAATAAAGAACTTCACGATCCTTAATAACTGGATTAATAAATGACGGAGCTCATCCTCTACGTGGTTATTTTTTGTTTTGGAGCTGGAAGCCGCAACTTCAGTGCAGCGGATGCCGGTGGATAAAGCGTGTAATCTTTCAACCACAGGGATCCTGCCAGCGGCCATTTTGTTTTTATCTTTTATCTCGACGGAAAACGTTTCCTTAGGAAGTGAAATTAGGAGTAGTGAGACATTTGTTTATGCTTGGTCTTCGTGGGGCATTATTTTTCGAGTGATGAACTTGGCAGGTCGTTGTCGAACCTAGTCAGTAAAACTTGCAAAACAAGAGGTTTCGAGTGCAATTCTTTGCCACTGTGAATCTTTGTGACAATTAGGTATTGGTTCTCAGGATACTGGGTGTTAAAATGTTTTATGTTCACTATATCACCCGCAAAACAAGACATCCTAATTTAGGTTTAAGTGTGTGTGTTAATTTATTATTTACTTATTATCATATAATGGCATTATAACTTCTAAAATTTACATTAAAAACCCAAGATCACCGTGCTGGTCAAATATTATAAAATAAAGGTGAACGAACTCAGTCAAAAACTATAAATTTAGATAACTATCTTTATAAAGGTGTATTTATTTAATTATCCAAAAGTCTTTCAAAGAGCCATTACTTTACGTAACTAGGTACTTATATATTTGTTTTTCATTTATTGTCACCGATTTGTGCTTAAACACGCTAAAATTATTAAATATTTATCTTTCATACTCAGTACTTGGGGTTTCTACCAACTACAACTGTAGTTGACAACTGTCTATGTTGTAAAATTTTAGTTTACTGTATTCTTAAATTCCGAATTTATTTCTTACGAGTAGGTATATTTAGCGCACCGTAAATAAATAATGGTCATCCTTGCAGCGTACCGTCTCACAATCTGCAGCTTTTTTACTTAACAGTTACAAGTTTTAAAAAATGTGAAAGGGAACAGTATAAAGAGGAAAAATTATACTTTTTTAACTTAAATCAACTTTCTGTGGGTATCGGGCCTGAAATTTTCCTCCAGTTTCATATTAACTTAAATTTAATTTCATTTATAAAGTAGGTATCTAATATACGAATCAAACGGATGTTTCATAACAACGGCTATGAAATTGCTAACCGAAGTATTCGCAATGATATTTCAAAATTAAAAGCGTTTATTTGATGAACGGTCTTATTTCTGTTTTAATTTTTTGTAGCAAACTTGAGACAAAACGTAACAATGGGAATGGAATTTTTATCAGTTAATCGCAGTTAAAGCTTGGTAAAAAGTTTTGTACGAGCAGCTTTCAGCATGAATGTATCGTATTCGTATTATTTATTTACTTATTATTAATGGCCTACTTATTATTAATGGCTTATTATTAATGGCCTAACTAACCACGAGTCTCACCATATCATTGAGGAAGCCTAGAGCATACTTCACGCAATGCCACGCGGATTGGTGGAGGAGTTAGTGGCCAACCTAAGTATCGAAAGTTTCCTGCCGCCCGAAGGCCTCCAAGTGAGGGCATTTATAAGTATTTAAACTTTAGACTATAACCATATAGCTAATTTAGCTCAATAAGCGGATAACACGTACAAGCATCGGTCCGGATTGTTATTGTTAGATAGCAGTCGTTAAGCCGTGTCGGAGGCACGCTGGAGGCAAAACTTTTAATACTTTAGGTGACTATTCGCTATGCCCTACTTAACCGAGCCTAGCTGACTCGTACGTAAACACTAAGTATTGTTTTATGTCTTTTTTATACCTGATGATAAAATAGTACTGTTTATCGAAACATTGGGTTCAACTGTTACTGATTTCTAAATCGGTTTTTTATTTCACGTGTTAATAAAATAGGTATCATTATTTGACTTGTAAGGTCAGTTTTTACTTTCGTTAAGTGATGTGTTATTTCTTAAGACGAAATACATACTTGTAAGTAATAAGACTATGCAAGCATTGCACTGAAG
The DNA here is from genome assembly GCA_905404135.1 of Hesperia comma. Taxonomy (NCBI): domain Eukaryota; kingdom Metazoa; phylum Arthropoda; class Insecta; order Lepidoptera; family Hesperiidae; genus Hesperia; species Hesperia comma. The sequence continues at coordinate 2,746,258 of FR990019.1, forward strand.
CAATTTGGTGGTGCAGATGTAAGTATTTAACATTAAGGTCTCTCAAACCATTGTCGATTTAAACATTAATAACTTTTTACAAAAATAATAATCGACTTCAAAATCGATAAGTAAAGGTAAAAATAAACGTAATGAATAATTCATTTATACACTGCTTATTTTCAATATTAAATACGGTATGAGGTGCACAACATGTTTACGTTACCAATTAATTATCGATGATTAATTAACGTTTGTGGAACTCGCCTTTTACTGTGGCTTTTGATATTTAGTTTGGATTTTAAACTTTTGTCGCAATAACAGTATATTATATGCAAATTGTCAGCAAATAGATTAATAATAATAAATGATTAATTCGCTGTATTGCTTCGATATAACCAATTAATTGGAAAGGATAACTTAATTTACTATGTTCTACTGCAAAATGCAAGAGTTGTGCCCAATAAAAAGGGTAAAGCGAACTCATGATCGTTGATATTGTTATGTGTCAGGAGTACTGGGTTCGAGAAAATGCCAGAATGTACCACAAAGATTTTTATTGTAATCGTCGATACACAATTACAATACGTACACACCAAAACACTATGCACGTACTCGTAAACACACTTGTCGACCTTTGTATCACCCGTAGAAATCACTTCTCGGTATCGCTTGTAGATATCGCTTGTTCTTCCCGGTTTCGCTTCCGAAACTAGAATTCCACGCAGTCGACCGAGTGCCCCTTTTATACTACTCACCCACCTGACATGCCATTCTAGAATGTTCCGGCAGTTGTTGGAATAAGGTTCTAGTACCTACGTTCCTTGCAATCGACTTTCGACTAATGTCATAAGGTCGAAGCGTCGTGCGCGTACTGCCGACGGTGTATCAAGACCACATGCAATCAATTCTCGACCTTATGACTCATGTCATAAGGTCCAAGCGTCGTGGCGCGTATTGCCGAGACATGTCTCTTGACATTGAAGCGTTATTTATAAAAAATAAAAAAAATGTCTCCTTACATGTTTATGGCCCTTGTTATTTATTGTTTCCGGTTAAGCGAACTATACCTACCTACATCAGGTAGGTAGATAAGTTCGTAAAGAAATCTTATCCTACTATCCTACTATCCATACTAATATTATAAATGTGAAAGTGTGTTTGTTTGTTTGTGACTCTTTCACGTCGACACATGGCTATTATATGGTGTGGTTTATGTGTGTGGGGATAGTTAGGAAGGTGGAGAGTGACGTAGGCTACTTTTTACCGCGGAAAAACATCTCATTCCCATGGGAAGATCGATGTTTTGTTAGTTGCTAGATATTTAGTTACGGATGTTGCTAATAGATGGCGTTAGTGAAATTAATTTGCAAGTTCTGATCTGAATCACGCTATCAAATACTACATGTAATTTACTTATGTCATAGGCAAATCATCTGATGTTCCAGTAAGCCTTAATATAATAAGCTATTGTTTAGCCGAGATTCCTACGGGAGCGGGACCTACGCGACTGTTACCTACGGGTCCCGAAGCGAAGCGCGGGCGGTTCTCTAGTAGTATTATAAATGCGAAAGTTTGTTGTTTGTGTGGTGTTTGTTGCTCTTTCACACAAAAACTTCTGAATGGATTTTCATGAAACTTTGCAGTGTTATAGCTCAGATATCAGAATAACATTATAAGTTAATATTTATAGATATTTATAATTTGCTCATAATATAACGATAACTGTCTACTAAGTCAGAAAAAAAATCAGCTTTCTGAGAGTTATTTTCTATTATGGGGTTGGTTCCCCGAAGCGAAGCGAGGGCGGGTTAACTAGTACTAATAGAAAGCTGAGAGTTTGTTTGTTTGAACGTGCTAATCTCAGGAACTACTAGTTATATTTATGTTGGATGGTCGATTTAACGAGGAAGGCTTTAGGCTATGTAGCTTCACACTTCGACCAATAGGAGCGGAGCAACAAGTACCCCAAAGCAAAGCGAGGGCTTGTACTAGTGTATTATATTTTTATAAGCCAGTAACCCTATAGACAGCCGTTTGGTACAATTGTATTTGCAACACAAACACAGCTGGCAACGAACATCGTGTTTACTCCATTAATTGACATTCCGTAATCAATTATGAGTGTTTGTCGAACCGGCTTTAACTGCGGTTTCTGCCAATAAATTCAAATTTGTACACCAACGTTATTTATAACTTAAATAAAGTTTACTATTATCATCCCCTCGGTGTTCGACAGGCGTAAGCTATCTAGAGATATGCATCGAACAAGATTTAAATGTAAAGTCGTACCAGGATCTTTTGGCGCGTGGATGACAGAGACAGCGCCTTACAGGTAAGGCAAACTGTAAGGCGCTGTCTCTGTCACCCACGCGCCAAAAGATGCTTATAGGACTATAAGTAGATACGTCGACAAAATATTAACTCCGTACTTCGAAGTCCATATAATTTAATTATGAAGTTAATTTCGATGTGAATTTATTCAACTCAACCGTGTACTGCTGGAAATTGAATGCACAAATGAATAAATTAATGGGTATTTTAAGAGTAAATCCATGGGCTTTGATTGGCTTCAACCCATTAATGACCTACTCACGAGCTTTCCTCATCATTGAGGAGATCCAGAGCATACTCCGCCATACTGCTCCAGTACCGATTGGCAGAGAGGTGTATGTCCTAAGTATCGTACTAAAATTAAATAATTAATTTCATCTGTAAATTTTGAATTAAATATAAATTATCAGAAACTAGTAAATCCGCCCTCGCTTCGCTTCGGGGAACCAGACCCTTCAAAAATCTCTATAAATTTTAACAAATTATGTTATTCCGATGTCTAAGCTATATTACTGCAAAGTTTCATGAAAATCCGTTCAGTAGTTTTTGCGTGAAAGAGCAACAAACCCACACACACACTCACTCACATACATCCTTACAAACTTTCGCATTTATAATATTAGTAGGATAAGCAAGAACAGTGTGAATGAATCTTTTCAAACATAAAACCGCATAAAACTACATCTTCACTTTAAACCCTTCATCATGAAATCGTACAATATTTTTGTCCCAGAATAACCCATTACCTCGTGCATATTACTATTTAACTAATGTTTTCCAAATTTAATTTAACAAAGTCCGTTTAACAATATTCTCAAAAAAAAATAAAAGTCCAATATTGTCCAACGTAAATCGCTATAATTATGAGCGCTTACAAACATTTAAAAGACAATACTTGGCGATTGAAACCGAGCAACAATTTATTATGGAACGACACTACAAACAGGGTTTAAAAAGCCCGTAACGAAGGTTAATGTCGTTAAAAATAAATTCCATAAAAGGAAAGCTGCACGCCAATACCACAATTTTCATTTTCAATTAAGTTATTTCAGTATTAACAGTCATTTATTTATACTCTGCATTGTTTTCCACAACTCACGCGTCATTTTTAATGACAGATAAACGATATTATTGTTCTTTAAAACACAATCGGTACTAAGTAGGTATTACACGTGGTTAGTGTATAATGCAGTGAAAACAATTTTAATTTAACTAATGAATAACGCATTACAACCTAGTTATACTCATACCTATTAAGTATATTGACATCCTAACTTTCTTTTTAACACGATAATCTTTAGATGTAAAATTTACTGGCTTTTCTGTCATTGGTTATGTCATGTGTCACCTGTCAAGAGTTTCTACACGCCATCGTAGTCTCGCTGTGATTATAATCCATACTACAGGGTCTTTAAATCGGCGAAAGACTTTAATAAGTTAAATACACATTTGCATTTGAAATGTTTAGTGTCAATATTGACTGTACTCGTAATATAATTTTAATTAAGTAGATATTGACCGGACGACCGGAAGACCGGGACGACTCGTGAAACTATTGCGTGCGAGCCATCGGCGTTGCGCGTACACGAAATACAAATAATTATTACTTTTTACAAAAAAAAACCGACTTCAACCTCGATAAGCAGAGATAACTCAAAAACTACTCGCCAGATGGCGCTCAATTCAACATGTAGGTGTAAAGTTTTCGTCACTACAAACTAATCAAGCCCAAACACTAGATAACTGCAGTAAATCTTTGAGGAGTTCCCTCGACTGTCTTTCGGCTTCATCAGATGGACTCCAGATCTTCATGAAATTGTAGCGCTTTAATGTACTTATGAAAACATTAACAAACACACTAGTCGTCCCTACAATTTTCGAAAGTTCCCTTCGATTTCTCCAAGATGCCGTCATCAGATCCTGGTCAGCGTCATCAGCGTACCAAACTGCGCATATCTACTTTACAACAAAAAAAGAATTATCAAAATCGGCCCATAAACGACGAAAAATCGCTGAACACACATAAAAAAAGCATATATACGGTCGAATTGAGAACCTCCTTCTTTTTTGAAGTCGGTTAAAAAGGAGGGTAGACACCAATTAAATGCGAAACATTTTTTCGACTAAATGAAAGACAACGCACACCTGAAAGTACTGAATGCAAGTAGCTGATTTTTGGCATGAATTGTCCTTGGGGGAGTAAAGGGTATTCAAAGGGAGGATTTTTGAAAACCCCCTACCCCCTGAGGGATAAACTGGAACAAAAATAGCCGCAAGGGGACAGCAGTAATTTTATACAGTCTCATCAGAATTATGCTAACCAAAGCGCTAAGACCTATAAAATGTGAAGAAAGGGAACATCTTATAACATCACTTATAAATGAGGCCCCTTCTTATTTAAATCGTTAATAACGTATTTGAATTCGGTTTCCAGTTTTGAAACATTCAAGCGTAGTGCATCAACAAACGGTTGAGCCAGTTCCAAAGCTTTTAAGTACTTTTGCAGTTGGGAACACTTGCTTGTGTGATGGACTAATAGTTGTTCAGGTCCCGTTAGATAATACTGTTTGCGGCGAAGGTCTTAGTGTTTCAACTGATTATTTCCATTTAAATTTTATTTTAAGGCAATTTGTTAGTTCCTTGATAATGACGCTGCACTCATAGTCCTTCAATAGGATTTTCTGTGTCGTGGATGCCATGGACAACGCACAAGATAAGTATAGGTACCCAGACTGAGAACAGATAATTAAAATTAAATTTAAAATTCTGTCTAGAATCGAACCAAGGACCCTTTGTACAGCAGTTCGGCATAATAACCATTGCTCCACATGGGTTCTTCGATTGGTGACAGATATTAGCTATATATCATGAGTGCGTGGTTTGGAAAAGTCGGACAAAAGTCCAAGAGGCTGGACCTGTCCGAATATATCCGAACAAATGGTAACCCTTTTCGTACAACAGTCGTAAACAGTCTTAATTTTGTAATCCGAATATGTAAAAACTAATTATTTTAGATATAATTACTCAGTCACACATTCTCTCCGTAATTAAAACCTACTTCATATTTAACACGCAATTATCACTCGTAAATATTTTCGGAGCACACCTTTACGTCTGACGGCACGCTAACCATTTCAAAATGAAATCCTAAGACACCGAACGAGCGACCTCAAAGATCCGAGAAACACGGCGACTTTATTCCGAACCCTTCTTTATGAAGAGAAATGAATTAAAACAGTGGGTTTAACGAACGTGTCACGGTAATTAGACGAGGTTCAAAGAGGGACTCTTTTAATTGCGCAAAGCTTACGGGAGCCCCGTGGCAATTCCATCTGTGAAATAATTCACACTGCAAAGTCTATCTCAGGGCGTCAGTGTGCCATTCAAATGATGTCAACTGAACGGCCCGCGCGTATAAAACGACGTTGCTGTGAAAAGATTAATTGTTATTCTTATTACATGGAGGATTAGTGGGTTGAAATTATTTTGAAATGTCAGAACAGTTGTAAACGGATGTAGTGTAATTATGGAATAGCAGTATCTTTAATTATTATTTGTTATTTGACTGACCGGGTTTCCGTCACGGCACTCGGGCAAAGACTGAAACATTGTCATTGTGTTCACGCGCAGCCCAAGCTGAGCTGAGACTGTGTCCATTCGCAGGTCCTTATGCTAACGTACTTTTGTTGTTACATGCCTACTTTTCACATTTTATTTGTTTCTTTATTTGTTACTCAGTTTAAACATAAGATTAGTTATTGTAAATGTATTTCAATTGGTTATCTCATTGATTACTGTGAATATTTTTTTTCTTTCTTCACTCTCGATAGTGGAGTAATTGCTAAATCCTAGTGTTACTTTTATATTTCTCAAACCAGATGAATTATTTTCGGAGTTCAGCTGTGACATTACTGTGAATATTTTTTTTCTTTCTTCTCTCTCGATAGTGGAGTAATTGCTAAATCCTAGTGTTACTTTTATATTTCTCAAACCAGATGAATTATTTTCGGAGACATATTTTGTTCTGTATATCCACATCAAAATCTACCTTAATAAAAAAGTCTAAATATATGTAATGTAGATTTGATCCCATTAGTTTTATTGATTAGCCTATACCTCGATAAGCGTATTATGTTACATAATATTATTCCAATGAGAAGGTCACTATTACCTTTCAACCATTAGGGACCTCTCATTGAGCAAAGGTTTTTTATGTTACGTAAATAAGATACGTAGCATAAAAAAGCGGTCAAGAAGTGGAAATCTGAGCCGGTGGACCAGGGTTCCTTATTAAGAATATTTTCCTTCTTGTTGAAATTGAAGAGCTTTCAGGTTTTACTATTTTTTTTGTAACTATTCGTATAAGTAAAGTGCGGATATTTTTCTTATTTTTTGTTGTTAATTTGTAACGCAATATTTTAGAATATAAATTATCGCTCTAAAAAATAAAGATTTTTTTTATTTAAATTTAGTAGGGTAAACTGGGTACGGTTAAAACACAGGACGGTTGAAACAAGTCGAATATCTCGCGAATGGTTGAGCCGACGGGTAAGGGTTCAAGGGGAAAAAGAAGCAGGTGACAAGTCCAAACCTAAATCAAAGTGTTACATTAGTCACCGGGTGCTGTATATTTTTATAAATAGGCCTATTGTATTTTAGCACCCAAAAGTAAGTATTTTTCTTTTGAGTTTCAAGCTATTATTATGTTAATCTATTCAAGTATAAATATTGAGTGTTCATTTATGATTTAGGTGAAGTTTTTAGAATACGGAATGATGACTAGTTTTAATAAGTTATTATTACTACCATTACTATAAACTTTCTTTTACCAAAATTCGAGTTGGGGACGGTTGAAACAATATATGTGGGTACAGGTAAAAAAACCATATAATTTTGTTTTGTTTTCTCGATGCCGAATTCGCATAGTAAAGACTTTCATAGGGCAGATTGAGTTTATTGAGACAAATATGCATATACGGAGGTAAAAGTTGGAGATAAAACTATGCACTATCAACAAATTATTCGTCAAAGCCTGGTTACGTACACTGCAGGACTATTAAAACATTGAAGACCGCTTAATATTGTCATACGATGCCATGATTATTATAATACAGTTATAACTAATGCTAAATAAAGCATGTTGCTATATATTTTTTGTATATTTCGCGTGCGTTTCAACTGACCCTAGTCACTGTTTCAACCGCCCCTGGCATGGGGACGGTAGAAACACATCGGAATTTATTTTCAAATCTAAATATCTCTAAAAATAGCACCCACCAGAACTAAATAGTATAGCCCTATTGTAGGTAAAGATCCACTCTTCAATTTAATATATCATCATCATCGTTCTTTTTATAAACAACAAAATTACGAACAATTAAAGCCAAATCGTTTCAACCGTACCCAGTCTACCCTACGATAGTCTCAATTCATTGGCGGTAGAAGAAAAAAATACATGCATAAATGTATCACTGGCCTACATTAATCCATTATATCGAATTTGAATGTTCCTTGGACACTGCGACCGGAACATAAAATCATTTTACATGTAGCCAGCTGCAACAAGCAGCAAACCCTGCCACCATAGGTGCCATCAGATTAAACTGGATGACGCAAAGTTCAATGACCTCTAGCGACAGAATATTTTCTGACACCGATGAGAAAACAACGTTTTTTACAAATATTGTTTAAAGACCTCTAGCAGCAACACAGAAACTTAACTGACGCCGTTGATAAAACAACGTTTATTACAACGTTTGTTTAAGACACAAATTTCGACAAATGTATCAAAAGTAAGCTCTATAAGCGATAAAGAGTCCCCAACGTTCCCTATACTTCCGCTCGCCTGGGTACGGAACCTATTTGTGATAAGTAGTGTATTTTCCTTACAAAATAAAAAGATCATAAGAGGATGTAGTCTACATAACATGAAAAGGTCAAAAGGTTGGTAGCTCATTAAAATTTATAAACCACCTCAAATACTGGGGTCCGGTAAGGGTCTTTCTGATGTAGAAACTGACTTGCAAAATAAATGTCGCATGTCTAAATGCAATTAAGATGCTTATCTGAAATGAGATCAAGTGCCTAGAATTTATTTTGTGAATTAATTTTAGGAATTTATCTATAAAACAACTGTTTTAATAAGCAGGATTTTATGTATCTGTCGAATTTAAAGGATCGCTAGTGGTCAGAGCAGTGGATATCAGGGCTATATTATGCTTTGTAACTCTTTGTACATATTTGCGTATAAACAACTAACAATGCATTTCTTAATCTAAGCTCTATTCGTAAGTCATTAAAATTGGGAACGGTTGTGGCAACTTGCATTCATATTTACTACTAAACTGACCGTTTATAATCTCTATAAAAAGACAAAGAAAGCTAAAAATATAACAGTATACGTGATTATACATTAATCAATGATATCCACACTAATAATTTAAATTCGAAAATTACTGTGTCTCTGCTACATTTCTACGCTTTTAATGCTGAAGCGAATTAAATGAAGTGTGTTATGGAGATATTTTGAGACAATGTAGGATAATATAGTTTAATCTCTTAAATACGTTCCTTTGAAATAATTAAACGGTATCTAACCATTTTGCAAATCAAACACATTTTTCCCGTAACTAATTTGTATTAAATGTTTCATATTTAAGCGCAAAATTAATTAGATAACAACAAAAGATCTTGACAAAAGACACTCACCATTTAGTAATTTCTTCGTTTTCCTTCGCCAAGATTAGATATCTTTAAGGGTCTGTAATTTTTTCTACGAAAACCCGAAATTGTACGTGACTAACCGGTACAAAATTTAATGGAATATTAAACAGTTTCTTCTAAGAATTACAAACACCTACTTGTACTGATCGAATCCCTTTTAAGCCACTTAATCTCGTGAGTGACATCACGTAAATATGTACCGAAATTCAATCTCGAGATTTTGTTTTATTAGCGGGAATGTTTTTCCAGGCGTATCATAACAAACAGTTACTTCAATATGGCGTGTGTACATAGGACAAGAGGGACACATGTTGATATTCTACCATTATGTTGTACAGCATCGGAATACCAAGCGATTTATGATCGTTTATAAGTGTGGCTTAAGTGGGCGTTGTCTGGAAAAGGACGAATCTAATCCGAGACCGATTCCGACCGAAAATAATATGCTATGTGAAGCTGAAATATTTTTACTTGATTCTACGAGACGTGGGAGAAGTATTGGTATTTTTATATAAACGTTTTATATAATACTTACTATTACCCGCGGCGTGACCGTTATGTGGATTTACCTACAGCTTGACTAATATTCTAATATAGATTATCCCCTGTACCCTCTTAGGGACTGATTAACAAAAACATTGAAACTGATGTTTTATTATTTCTGACCATAATTTTAAAGGGTAGTTTTCGTTATGCGTGGTTTAAAATCGTTGAAATTTCAAGCAAAATCTTAACTTCTACTTTACCCCCTTAGGGCTGAAATATGACCAAACAAAGGCTTGGTATAGCTGATATACTATGATATGCTGATATGATACTATAAACTTTTTTTATGGAATTAAGATAGCAAACGAGCATGCAGCACCACCTTCCGCTGCCACCCATGACAACTGTGACCGACCCAGAACTAGACTCGATGAGTCTCGGTCTAATTCGGTCACAGATGCGTTGCTACCCTTGAGGACTGAGATGGTCGCCTCTAAAAAAGTGTAACCGGCTCCACGCCTTCCTATCCGGAACACAATTGTTCTTAAAACAATTATTACATGGTAGGAATGGTACTAGGTACCGTGGCGGGCGGTGGTACTTCCCCGGGTGAGCTCTAGGCCCTACCACCTATAGCCTGCCTATATATAAACTGCCTCCCTGCTTCATCTTCACTTCATCTTTATATGTGAAGTAGTTCTAATGTTTCGATATTTTGTTTTGAGTGAGCGACCTGTTTTTTCGTGAAGCACTTTCTTTGGTAATTGTCTGACATTGCAGCACTAGGGTGTGGAAATTGAGTTTGGAATTTATGGAAGATTTTAACGTTTTTAGTAATTTAAACTTTACAGAAGTGAAATAAGAGTGAAACCAAAGTACTTGAGCTAGTATAAATAATATTAAACAATGTAAGAAGCCTAAAACAAAGAAATCTTCTTTTCTCTTTATAATATTCCGAGCTCTTGTCACAGCTTTGCATACATTAAAGTACGTTTGAACAATGTAACTATCGAAGAAACAGAATTTCGTAGAACTTAAATGTTTAAGTTTCCACCAAATCTTAAAGTAATGTTAGTACAGCTGGATCTAAAGTGGTCTGAAGTGTGAAAAGTGACGAGTAGTTGTGGTAGAAGCATATTATGATTTGGCAGTAAAAAGTATTTATATTTTACTGGCTTTGATGTAAATTAACATAATTATATGTCAACCACATTATTTCTTTGCCCAACTTAATTATAATTCGCAGTAAAAAGTAGAAAACGTAAAAGAAGGATCTGCTGAACTGATATTTATGGGACTTTCACTTAAAGATAGATGAGGTTACGGACCAACATGGCTCCTTTTAATCCCGAAAATCCCACGGGATCGAAATTTACGCCATTGCTACGTACGAACAAAATCGCGGGATCATTTCGTCCAAAATAAAAAAATAATTTACAAAACGAAGACCAGGCATATAATGTCATCATAGCGCACAACGTCTCACAAATCATTTTTTGTTAAACAGGTGAAAGTAATTGAATCAATTGGTTCGATCCACCGAAGCGCGTAACGGTTGATTGAAGCGGTGATCTCATCTCTTAAAAGCTTTTGTCGATTACGACGCGACTTCGATCCCGCCGACTGTTGGTAAGAGTAAGATCGCGCCGAAGGAAACGCCGTTTCCCACGTGGGATTTAGAAATAGACGTGGGGATTCGCTGGAATAATAAAGTACTATAGAAATCGAATTTATCAGTAAAATGACGTATAAGTGATGAGGTTGTTTCAATACATCAATGATATGTAAAATAAGTTGCTTTTGATTTATAAGAACGAATGGATACATTATTTGAAAAAATAGAAACATTTGTATATTTATATTTGTAAGAATTATAAATAGAAAACAATTTCAGTCACTATGCTTAGTTACGAGTATCTTGAGTGGTTCAAAGACTGCTCAGAAAATACAGAAAATACTTCTCCTTTTTTGTACGAGTAGTTGGTTAAATGTGCATTGAATTTGGTTAACTGACAATATCAAAAAGGGTGACATAAAAAAACTTCATTATGTAAACTGAAAAGTACTGAACTAATAGGAATACTCAGGTACATAAAATTTCTAGGAGAGGAGTATTTTATTTGAATATGAAATTGGACATAAATTATTATTTCAACAAACCCGCTAACGTATAATAGAGCAAAATACACATTCCAAGACAGATGAAACTTTACCTTTTAATTCTTTAAAAAAATGTTACTAGCTATATTAAACATGAAATTTTGCTAGTACACTTTTATTTTTAATCTCTTGTCTCATAAAATTATTGCAAACTAACTCATCGCTAACAGAATTGTCAGTCTATCTGCATGAGTATCTTTGTTACGAATTCCTGAATGTTTGGTAACGCTACGTCTAACTCATACTAACAAATACTTACTGGAATATTACTATTAGTAATATTGGTTTGGCTATTACTATTAGTAATATAATGGTTAAGCCATAACTAACATGCTGCGTCATCATGCTGCGGTTGCCTGTAACTGCAAGAGCAGTATTACCTATTAATATTGTACATATATTTTTAAGCTTGTTTTCCACTGTACCTTGTGTTGGCAATCCAATGAAAATAAATAAATAAATAAACTAACAGGGCTCACCATCACTTACAGGCCCTGTCGTCACATTTATTAACAAACTAATCAACTAATATTATAACAACTGGACTAACCATCCCATTCCTTGTGATGCCCGTGATAATTTGCCCGTTTGCTACTTCAACTCCATTAAAAATAACTTTATTATAACTCCATATGATTGCTTTTTAACCGACTTCAAAAAAGGAGGTTCTCAGTTTCACCTGTATGTATGTATGTATATTTGTGCGCGATTATCTCGCGTTTGGTTGAACCGATTTTGATACGGTTTTCAGCATAGTATTTATCAGACTTAGGAAAATATTACCCGCGTTTAACTGAACCGATTTTTACTTTTCGTCGTTAAAGTCGGTTCTGTTTTGTTAAAAGATATTCCAAAATACTTTCAACCGATTACATCTACCAGGTAGCTACCGATACAATACAGAAAACGAGGGTTTTGCTATTATGACAAGCGAACATAATCGCCTTTCACCGAAAAAACGCTTTGAACATGAAACGTTAGATCGGCAATGCTAGGTATTTTCAATATTCGTTACGCAACAGAAATTCACGAATAAAATTTTAATGTTTAAATTGGTCACAGTTTATCATTATTCTACATTCTTTTTTTATTTTAGAAGTTTTATATTCTTGCTTTCTTTCATCTTTCTTCTTTAAAGGACGGCAGAGAGATGGTAGTCCACGGGCGACGGTGACCACTTATCATCAGTGCCTCTATTATGAGTTGTTGTAGTAAACGTCAAACTGTTACTATTGCAGTTAACGTTTAGAATTTGTATGAGAATTGTAGTTCAGTATCGTAACCGCTAGAGGCGCTGTACGGATTCTCATACAAATTCTAAACGTTAACTGCAATAGTAACAGTTTGACGTTTACTACAACAACTCAATAGAGGCACAGATGGCTTCTCCTTATTTGTTGGCTATAGATATAAAAACGCTTTTATACATGTATTCATGTAAAAATGTTATTTAATAAGTATATATAGGAACTTTAAATGTAGTATTAATAAAAATTGCTACATTTAAAAAATACTAGGATAACCTGTGTGGGTGGGTGCCATGGACAACACATAAAAACAAGAACGTAGGTACATCCAGAAAACCAAATACATCATTCAAATTTTCGTCTCCAATGTTCGATGACATGAATCTAGCTAGCTTCCATCCATTCCATTGTTGCATTTTTGCGTGTTTCAATATGACGACCCTGTACTGTAGCCTAGTTGGTAGCGACCGTGCCTGCGAGGCGAGAGGTCCCGGGTTCGATTCCCGGCCGGGCAGATATTTATGTGGCAGATAAATATTTGTACTCGGGTCATGGGTGTAATTTTAATGTGTTATATGTGTAGTCCATGCCACCCGCGACACAGGTACCTAGGGTATGAGGGTGTATGAGTGTGTTAGCGTTATTATTATTATTATTTCAATTGTAGTCGTCCCAAGTCCCATCCCATAACTGCCTCATCTCTCAACTCTGGTTCTCAGAAATGCGGTGTACAAGCTGTAGTGTTGTATCAAGCTAGCCAAGTAAGGGCTGGAAGATTTAATTTGCCTTGAAGAATATTATGAAGAAATATCAGTTTGTACACAATGTTTTCCTCTACTCACGGCTACTGTAAGTCGACATGCAAGGCGTGCACTGTACTTGGGCAAAAAAGTTAACCGATTCTGCTTGGTAGTTGAAGTGACGACGAGTGGCTGCAAAACTAGTAGTAGTAACAGCTCTGCCTCCTCAGTGGACGTGGAGGCAAGTGATAAATCCGTTTATATTTTTTTTTCAACGTGAGCCCTGATGAGAACCCAGAGGAACCCACCCCACCGGAAGTGCAACGTACAAACCACATGGTTATAAGCTTAGTATTAATATTCCAACAGCCGAACATGACGCAGTAAAATCTTAGCGAACGCAGCACACAATTAAAACAATAATATCTGTTACAGTAATGGCGGCATCTCTCAGCTGTAATGGCGCCGTCGTTGGTTTAGGCCGCGTTCCGTAACTCGACCAAAACGCCCAAAATGCCAATTTTTCATAGAAATTTGAACGTTTTGGGCGTTTTGGTCGAGTTACGGAACGCAGCCTTAATGATCCGCTAATTGCGGGTAATGGACATCGTTATAATGATTGTCTGTCGGTGGAAATTACTCATTGAATTATTATATTACTTTTTTATTAACATTGGATTAGTTCATTAACTCTTTTAATTTCACCGACTCACCTAGTATGTTACTTGGCCACCAACCAGCCTGAAGAAGACAGCGGGCATCCATTGGATTCAAAAGGGTTCAGGACTGTTCAGAGTGGTGCAAATTAAAATAAAAATAAAGTAAAAATAAATGCTAACACACTCATACCCCCGCAGTAGGTTATTACCTGTGTCGCTGGTGGCATGGACTACACATATAACACATTACAATTACACCCATGACCCGAGTACAAATGTTTATCTGTCACATAAATATCTGCCCCGGCCTGGAATCGAACCCGGGACCCCTCGCGTAGCAGGCAGGGTCGCTACCAACTAGGCTACAGGATCGTCATAAATAAAAGGCATTGCATCAGTGGACACTCAAAGGCTGATTGATGCATGGATGGAAGGTCACCAACCAGTCAAATACCGTGCCCCCTATTAATCTAGGTCGATCAAAGTCGATACGAACCATTCAAATAAACCGTTAACATAACTTCAAACTTCAACGACAAGAATAAGTGAATAGCTCGCTGAATAAAAGCTACATAATAAAGGGAGTAACAAAGTAAAGCTATGAGCATTGTATGCAGTTCAACGGTAAATCTTCCACTGATTTATCCGGCCCGCAGACTCCGCGACATGACAAGCGGCCGCAAAAAGCCACAGTATTTATTTAGCGGCGGTTTCAAAACATTTTATTCGGAACTCTAAAATGCAACATTTTAAAGCTATTTTTACGAATGTATCGCTTTTTTGTAGTTTTTTTTTTATTAAAAACTCGCGGTTTATTGATAGTGCGGTTTAGGGATTTTGATTCGATTTTGTTTTTTATTTTTTTGGGGAGTTTTTTTTATTTTATGTCTTCCGGTGTTTCGGATTTGATGGTATGCGGTAGTAACTGTTACGATAAATGTCCTATTGTTGTTTGTTAGTCAAACATTGATGATTGTATTAAATATTTTATCAATTCTTAAATATAAAACATTTTTTTTGTTCAAAATATTTATCTGAGTATACTTCATTTCCTACTAATAATTATTATTCCAAATTTTAGGTACAATTAACACTACTATTATGATTTCATTTTGTTGGGTCAAAAATATTTCATTTGTCACGGTTACTTTCCTCCGTGATAATCAATTCACATTTGGAAATAATAAATATATAGTGGACAAAAATAAAGGGTAATATAAAACTATAAAAAGGCTATAAAATAACAAAGCACGAAAAACATAATATAAAATCTGTAGTTTTCAGCGCTTAATATATCTTGAATACTTTTCCACTTGAAATAGTTTTCGTTCAGTAATCAAAAATGTCTCAAAATGAAATATAACTTTGAACTGTTGTTATTGTATAAACTTTACCAAGCCGTTCTCGTTTAATGACAAAATTCCTTCTGCTTCCGTATAACTCGGTTCACTAATCTTAGTTAAACTGAATGCACACTTTAATTTATGTGCTATAACTTATCGAAATAAATAATATTTTGTAAGTATTACATTTAAGAAATATTACTTTAAGTGTCTCATCACACCTAAATAAGTCTTGCGCATATTCCACCGCGCTCCTCCGGTAATGATTGGTGGACGGGTTAGTAGCCAATCCAAATATGGAAAATTTTTATTCAAAATAAAATCCTCCGATATAGCTTAACAAATGCTACGTAACGAAATGAACAGAAGCAAACTCTTTACGAGTCTTTCGAAGCACGGAAGTGCTCACTTAACTTTTAACACTTACCTTGCATAAGTTGGTCATTCACTTAGGTTCGACACAAGCCCCCGGGCTATGATCGCTTCTATCCAAATAATATTACAGTTATGTGAAGGTTAAATGCCTTTTGACTCAGCAAAAGAGAACAAACAAGGGAAATTAAAATAAGAAAAACATAAATTAAGCTTCCTCGGGTGGTACACATTATGAGTATATCTCACATCTTTATCGCTTGTAGGCATGACTTACACATTATTAGACAAAACAAAAGCAGGACAATAATAAATTGGAGAAAATTATGGTCTAGGCATTAAGACATTTTAGTAACTTACGTTATCGGCTGTCGTCGTATTTCTATAACGACGCCACAAGCTTGTATACGAATGATATAAAAATATTCTCGTGAGGCTACGTCGCACACGTCACACGGTGACGTCACATTAAACATGAAGCGAAGTTTCTACACTATTCGCATATATTTTGCTAAGCGTTTACTATACTCATACATATTTTTCAATTGCTACTTTCCTTTTTTATCTTCCCTTACCCTACCTTCACTATCGGTTTATCTATCAATCTAATACATCGAAATGAGATGAGATATATGATAGATGGATATTTTTACCAATAATATCTAAGTATAATTACTACTTAAGTCATACAAAAAATACTCAATATATAATCGTTTTATCAATAATGGATTTATTCATTACTTCCATTTAAAATTAATTAGTTTTTTTTATTTGTGAAAAGCAAAGCGTCAAGTAAGTATACTCTATCTAAGTAGGTACTTAAATCTTATCTGTTATAGCGTTTAGAAACATAATCATTATTAAAAATTAAAATAAGTAAACATGAAGCACCAACATCGTTTTACGATTTACATACTCGTACCTATATCACTAAACAACTGTTTCCGGATTGACATAAATCATTAAAGCCTTTGAATAAAATCATAGTCATTACGCAATGAATTAAAACAGCATTTTATAATTTTAGTCTTTGTAATTTACTTAAAGTTAAAATTCTAAATAATTTCTTTATCAACTCCTTAACGGAACCCATTACATAGGCTACGCCTACGGTACGTCCAAGCTATAAGCTGCAATGCTACGCTGCTACGGCGCTACGCCGCTACGAGGACGTAGCGCGTAGCCGCGGGCTATCGTTTTACATTCTCTCTAGGTTTTTGTAACATTTTTAATTTAGTTGCTTCGTTTATAGAAAAACTAAGTCAAGAGTTACTTTAGTTATTTGCTTTTTACAATAAAAGTAAATTGGATTCGTGCTGTATACAGATTGTATACAATCTAATCTCTATCTAATCTTATCGTATCTAAAGTTTTTTTACGGAATTAAAATGCAAACGAGCTTGCAACAGCACCGTTCATCTATTTAAACTGCGACTAACATCAAAAAATTAGTTAGTCATTTTATTAGTCAGTAATGGGCATAGGATTATATGCGTTTGCACGTTTACTTATGTTTTTAAATATTTTTATAGCGTTATTGCATATTTTTGTACTTTTTCATTGACAGTGCTTATTTCAGTAGTTATACTTGTAAGAAGTGTTGAGAGGAAGCGTCATTTTTATGCTTAATAACCCATAAAACATAAAATCGCTTAGTTTCAAATTAACAAACACAACACTCTTCGACTCTAGAATGCCTATAATATAGAATTAACCATTCAAAATACAAGGATGAGTTTCAATTTCCGTTCCCATTCTGCATGTGTGTGTTCTTATCTTGCGTGTCCATAGCACACGTGACATATGGAATTCTATAAAATAAAAGAAACAAAAAACAAATATGGACTCAAGTTTCCTCTCACAACAACTTGACGCTAGATTTAGTGGACGAAACTTTACAACTGAAATATATTCCAGCTGAGAAGCATTGTATTTCCATGGTTTTAAATTAAATTCAAAACTCCGATTTTGTTCAAGAAACCTTATATTGCACGTAGTCGATTGCCATTCTGTCGGGATGGTACAAATCACAAGCTGATGACAGATGATACATATTTCAAATTGTATGTTTAACCGACTTAAAAAAGAAGGAGGTTTTCAATTCGGCCCTATATAAATTATTTTTTTATATTATGTGTTCAGCGATGTTTTTGTTTTTTTTTTATTTTTTTTTTGTTGGAAAGTAGCCGTACTCCGTAAGTATGCCGACTCCAGCGTTTGTTAATGTATTCATGAAGTGTTTTAAAGCACTATAATTTAATAAAGGTCTGGAGTCGATCTGATAATGGAGCCGAAAGACAGTCGAGGGAACCTCCTCAATGATTTCTTAACACTTAGATAGGTTGAATTGAGCGCAATCTGGCGAGTAGTTTTTGAGTTATCTCTGCTTGTCGATGTTGAAGTCGGTTATTACTTGTTTGTAAAAAGTAATTTATTTGATATATTTAATACGTTTTGGTATTACTGCAGTAATGTTGTTAAGCAACGGTCTATAAACTTTTAATGCTAATTTAAACGCAAAATGCTAACACTTAAAGCAACTCCTGAAGAAACTTGTAGGGACACCTCAGGGAGACAGGACGAGTCCCACTTTCATCGCGACGCGCATGACGTAGTACACGAGAGTACTACTTAGTATTATGAATAATGCACTGTAACGGATGTGGGGACAATGTAACTCTGTACGACGAGGGACATCGCCTCTAAAAGTACTAGTTGTACCCGCGACTTCGTTCGTGCATAGGAGCTAATCTTAGAAACGGCAAAAACGAAAACGAAAAAATAAAACAAACGAGTAGGTATTAACCAAGTTACAACACAGTAAAATGGTAAACTCCAAAACATAAGGCCTGGATTTTATTCCCGCACGCACCTCTTATTTTCAATTCATTCATTCCTTTATAATATCATAATATATTATGTGTACTAGATTTTATCATCACTTGCTTCGGTGAAGGAAATGATGATATGTGTTGCAAACACATCCTCGCTTGGACAGCGTGGTGGACTATGATCCGTTGTACAAACTCTGTACCCCTCCCATTGTGAGAGACCCATGCCCAGTCGTAAGACAGTTAAAGGTTGGCTACAACCCATTAATGGCCTACTATTGAACACGGGTTTTTCCTCATTATTTAGGAGGCCTAGAACATACTCCACCACGCTGCTCCAATGCGGTGTAGGGTTAAAGGTTCGGATGAAGTAACATTATTTGGGTCATTTGATACTACTGTTATTAACACAAAAGTAAGACATTTATATACAGGCATAAACAGTATAAGTATCACAATATAACTACATGGAGCTCAGCCGAGCCTAATAACATTTCGACCAAAAGCATTCCTTACGAAATAAGTTATAAAATTTCTCATAAATACAAAACATCTTTACATTTTCTCAAGCAAGATTAAGATGCGGGGGAGTGATTCTGGCTTTTATATTGTTTTATTAATAAGGACATATAAAATTTATAGTAGTACTTCTCGTATTCACTGTATCGCTAGTTTTACACCAGTATTTGCACACTATAAGTGCTATCGGTAAAGATACGTGACACCTTGTTACAGAAATAAAAAACTTTTTACGAAAAAAAAACTACTTACTTTAACATCGACAAGTAAAAGTAACTCAAAAAAAACTCGCCAGATGAAGAAATGAGAGAAAGAGAAAAATAGATATAGAGAGAAAGAAGATATTCTCAAAAAAAATCACTTTTCTCTTATACGCTTTGCTTTTGTAGGCTACATCGTGATTGAAATTATTAAATGAAAACTTCTTAACCCTTTACTGCTTTACTATTGGGGTTAGATCTCCTCTCACAACAGTGCCATAAGCCATAGTCGTAGTTACACTGCCTAAGTGTGGATTGGAATACTTCACTATCGAGAACATTATAAAAGACTCTCATAGATGCGCTTATGTACGAATTTTTCCCTAACGCAAATGAGAACGAAATTTCTAATACGCACAAAAAAATTTTAGGTGTCCAAAAATTCAAACTACTTGGATATGATTTGGCTGTAAGTCAAGTCACAATTTTCGCGCAGTCTACACGTCCACCAGCTGTTACTATAAAGTAAGTCGAACGAAAGAATATATCACGGAGCGAAAATAAACCCCCGCAAACAGACAACGCGATACAATTATGACAGGCAGTTGACATTTCGTGCGAGTGAATTATTTATGTCCCGTTCCCCTGTTTCCTCGACCCGCTGACAGGTTTCAGGCGTGCGAAGTGTATCGTGAACAGTTCAAATCATAAGTTGTTATTAATTTCATATGAAGTACGCATGTAATATTGACTTCAAATACTAATGATTCGTAGTGGTCAAATTAAATTTAAATCTCAATGTGATTTTACCGATATATGTATAGGATACCCAGCATCACAATTAGTGTGATACCGTTGGGTTGTGTTGCTAGTTACTAATGCTCATACTGTTTATACTATTGTCCACTATTTTTATAGACGTCAAAAAGAGGAGGTTTTATGTTCGATGCCTACATTTTTTTATGTATATGCGATCGTATATGTGCATGGATTTACGTCCGACGGGGTCACATAGCTACCAAGTCAGGATCAAATGATAGAGTCCCAGGGAAATCAAGGCAAAACCTGAAATGTTATATGCACCTATGTATGTGTTTTATAAATGAATCGATTTTGTTTTTGTTAAAATTATTATTGTAAGTATTGCCTGATGTTACAATCATCAATTAATCACCTGTCATCAGGTGCTAGTTCATCGACTTTACGATTGACTTTACGAAAAAAATACAACTACTACTCTCGGCATTATAAATGGAAATATGTACCGATACACCACCGAATATATTAGCAGTGACACTGTTCTTGTAGTTAGAAGCTTTATATTAGGTTGTTCGGAAAGTAATTTCGTTTTTCCGCACAGAGTTAATAGTGATTCTTGAACCAAACTTCACTCTTAAGTCGCGTAACCTTTATATGTTTTGAGAGCCAATAAAGGTTTGTGTGTGAAAAAGCTCAACTGAATCTATGCAGTAGTTTTTGGTTGGTTTCCTTTTAAGTATGGCGAGCAATAAGCAGTGTTTTCGTCACTATGTATTTTTAGTATCAGTATATTTGTCAATAAAGACCAGAAAGATGGCACCAGAAATATGGTATTCTACCAGAAATATAGCAAATGATGCTGAACCAGAATGGCTAATGTAGAATTTACTGAAATATTTTTATTCATACGAAAGTTGGCTTTCAATTTCATATTAAAAAAAACCGAAATGACTTTCCGAACAACCTATAAAATACTTCACGTAAGGCAATTTTTAGAATAGTCTCCTGCCCTCACTATCCCTCTCAAATATCTATCATTATCAGAAGAGCTCCTAAGTATTTGCACGTCATTAAGAACAGCCTTCTACTTCTAGAGGGACCATTAAGGGTTTTAATAAATATTGAATTAGTTGACATTTTTATACGAAAGATTATTTTTTAATTAATTCTCTAAAGATAAAATTATGATTCAATTAAATTCAACTTTTAAGAAAAAAAGAAACCTTGTCGTTGTAATATGTTATCCTACATAATTCTAATGTATAAAAGATAAATTAAAATTCCCAAGGGAGTTTGGACATTTTCTCTAAAATTACATTCCTCCTTTGACATAATACATCAACGCAAAAATAAAAATGTATGGCAAATTATAAGTAGATCTTTCCAATAAATTGGCACCTTTAGCCTGGTGCAAACTCATAAATATTATGTTTACCAGGCCTCCAAGGCCTCGCAAGGTGCTCAACTCCCTCGTTACACGGCAAAGCTTTTAAACCATCGGTCATGTAAGCCGTACCGATGAAAAGTAGCCACTTACTTCGTCAAATGCCAATCCGTAGCGACCCGGGTATTCGACGTCATACCTCGGTGCCCGTGTCAAAGATTATAAACAAGAAGGCTAATTACATCTGTACTAAAATTATAAAGCTGAAGTTTACTTGGTTGTATGATTAAACGAGCTAATTTTATCAGGTACTGGTTCAAATTGTAGAATTAATTTAGTGTCAGATAATCGATTTTTCGATAAAAGTTATTATGATTAATAACATCAAGCTAAGCTAATATATGGCAAAATGGAAAAATATTTAATACTAATAAACCCATACAACAAGTTTTCCAAAGGGAAGCAGGGCTAGTAGTAGTTAATGAATATTTTGTAGTATTTAAAATATCAACATTAGGTATATAAAAATATTATTATCAACATTATCCCCCCACGACCAACATGTTAATTTATAAGTCTTACTTATTAAAATATATAATTGAGACAAGCGATCTTATACCTCTCTAATTTCAAAGTCAATCTTAAAAAGAAGACAGAGTAAAAATTGACCGGTTGGCACAGAATGACTCGTTGTATAACTTTTAAAAAAATAGAACCGACTTTAACGCCGAAAAGTAAAAATCGGTTCAGTTAAACGCAGTTAATATTCCTAAATCCTTCTCCTAAGTCTAACAATTATTACACTGAAAACTGCATCAAAATAGGTTCAACCAAAAGCGAGATAATCGCGCACAAATATACATATATACATACATAAAGGTCAAACTGAGAACCTCCTGTTTTGAAGTCGGTTAAAAAGGGACTGCGACGTTCTCTATTGTGACCAAAAACACTATTAACTACTTCTATAATAGTTTAATGTTCCTTAATTTTATAAGGTAGCCGAGTGTAGAAATGTATGTGTCATATTTTATTACGTACTACCAAATTAAAATTGAATAAGTAATTCACAATATCCCTATTAAATCAAACTCATTTTTCTACCAAGTAACTTTTAACTTCAACTTTTATGATACTAACAGGACCCTATTACAAAACGAAATAATCTAATTAGTAATTTATAGGCACTTCTGAGCACAATTTATCTTTGCCCGTATAATAGCCCGAATTTCGAAAGCACATACCAGAATTATTTCATATCCGTGAGAGTTTCGGAGTGACGGTTCTGTTACATTTATCACTTTCAACAAGCTTTTAACTAGATTTGGACGTCGGTACTGCCATTAGTGATCTCCTAACTGATTAGTTTTGGGTCAAAACTCATTAGTTCCCGATCTCAAATAGATCGTGCAATGAGATTTTTCTTAGTGTATTTGTTCTGTTCTATTGCTTTTTATCCCGCGGAGAGTTTTTTTGACCTTACAGATGTAATATCGCAGAATATGACAATACTTCCAAAGGATTTCTCGATGGCTATCAAGGATATAGCTCAGAGTCTGCCCGTCAAATCTCTTACTATTGTTAGAGGTAACTCTACTAGTATTAGGTAAGTTGTACATTGTCTCAGATTTATGAACTGTTAAGTTTGTAAAGTAAGGTAAGTCCATAGTAGAACAGTGTCAATCATAAGCAACATACAACATAATGTAAAATATTTGTATGTAGCCGATAAATACCTACATTAAGTATCAGTGGGGAACCTGTCCACATAATCCTGAAGATAACGGCGATGATATACCTAGAAAGAAGTAGTCAAGTGTTGTTTAAGAAGTTATGATAAGTAATATTGATAATATAAACCTACTGCATTCTTTAAAAAAATGTATATCTAAATCTTATTTGTCTAAATAAAAATAACAATCAATTCATCAATCAACAACAATCAGAATGATTGATGATGCAGCTCCATAAAAAGAGTCTTTAATTCAATAACATGCTTATTAAATTAAATTAGCAAAAGCTCGAGTTTGTAAGTGATTAAAATGAGTATCATTATCATTATGAACATTAACCATTAACGAACATTGAATGTAGACAAAAACGCAACACAATTTTGGAGTGTCATCTGAATCCGTTTGTGGTTAATAGCGGCCTCGTTATGGCGAATGTAAATTGATTCAATTTGTTTTGTTAACCCAGTCAACTTTAACTAAACTCTTCATAGACACGGATAGCTTTGACAATATTTTCAATGTTCCATAGTTCCTTGAGAAAGCTACATAAAATAGAATGGAACAGTATTTTGCCATAAAGCTTTATGTGTCCAACAATCTCCTTGTATTTTAATTAAAAATTTAATTACAATCAATAATTTAACCATTCCAAAATATAAGGTGAATCAATAGATTATTTTTAATTTTTGTATTTTAGTATAGCTAAAATAACTAAGTAAGTATAAGCACTTGACGAAATTCCAGTGCATCATGGTGGAGTATGCTCTAGTCAATAATTGGCCACCATAAGTTATAAAATATTTACAATAGGATAAATACCGCATTTTTAAACCATACAAGTGTTATTCGCTTTTTACACAGGCATCAAGATATTCACCAGTTGATGTGTTTACTGAACTCTTACAATATTCAGATTATTAATTTAGATATCGCGACACCAGAGAACAAAAACAGCGTAAGTTTGTTTAGCTAACTTCATTTTGTAAAGTTAACAAAGTGAGCGAATTATAACAATATGTTTTGTTTCAGTATTACAAATTTCTGAAAGGCGGATTAGACACATCAGACGAGCGGACGAGTTTGATTTTATGCGAAACTCATGAATGCGAGAAGTTACTTACAGAGGTGAGAGGTCATAAATTGATATAGGTATATTAGTTATCAGTTTTCTTATTTCGATTGACCTAAATTTAGAAATGAAGTTAAACTATTATCATAGTGGATACGCATCATTTCAATTGTAAAGGGAAACTTATGATCGTTGTATTTTTGTAGTATTTTATATGCCGATATTTCACCAAAATTGGGTCATAATAATAATGTGTGACATTCATATTTAAAAAAAAATCTAAAAATACAGCTAACAGAACACAACCTGATCCATCGGACGATACTGTATATTTTCTACTGGGCTCATGGAGACGTGAGCGAAGAATTTCTTAATACCATGAAAGAGGCCATGAGAATCGTCGTCATCACAAACCCTCGGACTAGCGTGTAAGTACAATACAATGTGCTTTATTGTGCGCACTAAGAATTGTATAAATAACAGTGAAAATGAGTAAAACACATCAATACCTAGTGTTATCGCTGTAGTAGCAATTTCTACCAGACAACCTTAATTCGTAAGTAATCCGTTTAAAGTATTTTATTTTTTTTTTCTTCATAATTTTTCAATTTCTTTAAATGAAGCGAGTGGTATGAAACTTTGCACATATTGTGTGTATTTGTGTGTGTGATATTTGGCGAAAATCAGCAGTATGATCGCTTTGATAATGGAATCAGGAGTAGAACCTAACAAAATTCAAAATTAAATCGTTTTAACTCGAAAGTTGTAAATAATTTCAATTAATTTTTTATTGTTACCGTAGTATATTGCAAATAACTTAGTACACATATCAACAAGAATTTTGTAATTTAAAACGCACTACAAAATAATATCATAATGCAAAATATATAGATAAAAAATTAAATGTTCTTAAAAATTCCCAATCACGATATTTTTAACAAATCAACGAGAATCAAATATCATCAATATATGTATTAATCCAACTTAAAGTTGATTTCTATGCAAAGAAAAATGCTATAATATATTATGTAGTGACAAAAACATTAACACGTGTTGAACCTTAATTTTCGCTTTGATCATTAATTTGAAACTCGTTTTGCCTATTTAACTGCAATCAAAGTCTGGTTTTTGCATAAATGCCTAATACGTTTTCCGAATTCCGTTAATTACAATATTATGTTAGAGAGCTAATGGCTCGTAAATCAATAATAATATGGTTAAACCGCACCGTAAATCACCTCACTTCACTAAATAATAGTGAGTGCGCCGCTCTGCTGAAACGACTAATTACTACAGGGTACTGGTGACTACGCACATAAACATATATTGCGAAATGCTTCGAAGTAACGGCTTGAATGGTGTAAGATTTGACACAGATTTACTCAGAAGTAAGTAATTAGAAACGAGGTATATTTGGTTATACAAACAAAAATAAAGTATAAAATATTATTTTTAAAAATTTGCTGAACTAAATGAATTAAAATAAATAATTTTGGAAAATAACACTTAATTTTTATTGTCAAGCTTACAATAATATGACAAGAAATGAACACAGTAGAATGTCACATGAATACAAGGCAAATTAAAGATAAAGCAGAACTGGCTATCCAAACGGGTAGAGTTACTAGTTATCCGCAAGAAAAACTCCTCTCAAAATGAGTGTGCAGCGACCTATATAGGCGCTCTGCTCCAAATGCGCGCGCGCAGGTACACAATCCCCCACTCAGTACAAAAACTAAGATGGACCGCTTCACCGCTTCCTGGATATAGGCCACAGCAGATTAGGAAAATGTACGGCACTTACCTGGTTTGATGCGTGTAGCCCTCGGTATCTTTACATAAATTATATTTACATGAAAGCGTATACAAAATAAATTATAGCATTATTCAATAGTAATGTTAACTATTAATAGTTACAGTACAATAGCAATCCTAAAATTCATTACTCACTGAATAGACTAGAACTTGGCGATTTATTCTTTGAGTTTCAATTAAATTCGTAACAAAATTTGTTTGTTGAGTTTTCACATAATTTCGCTGCGGACGTTCGTTAAAAGCTTATTATTAAATTTGTTGACATTAATTTAGAGGGTTTTGTTTCAGTTCAATTTATTTATTGTTTAAGTCATTTTTATGCTCTGAGGCAAAAGACATTTTAATTATTAATGTCCATAATTGTTTCGGTTTTTATCGTGCCTTATTTTATGAATTGCATTTAATTTCTCATGATTTAAGTAGCGTGATTCGTATAGATTTTGTACCCAAGGGCCTACCAATACCTATTGTACCTACTATAGATAGTAACGTTGTGTTTTTCGTCTCATCATCATCTCAACCCTCAATCACATCCTACTATTGACCACGGATTCTCAGAATGAAATCGTTAAGGCCATATTCCGCCACGCTAGCCAATTGCGGATACACACACTTTTGAGTTTGCATGTTGGTTTCCTCACCTTCACCGTATAACAAGTGACATTAATTTAAATGTTTAAAACGCAGATGATTCCAAAAAGTCAGAAATGCACGCCCTGTGATTCGAACCCGGACCCCCGAGAAGGAGGCCGAATTCTTAACTACTAAGCTCAGCGCTTTTACCGTTGTGTTATGAACCATAAAATAAAACTATGAAGTTAACAGCGAGCAAACACCAGCCCATTGTTATTTCTCAACTTATCTTTGGCACTCAAAAATATGTTTCGGCCAATTCACAATCGACGTTCTGTTCAATCGAATTACAAAGTACGTGATTGTTCGAACACTTGTATTCCCGCGAATTCTCAGTGAACTTTGTAGAAAAATGTAATTTTTAAAAATAGCCAGCTAGGTTCGGGCAATCAGACGTAATGTTTGCAGGCGGGATAGAGTTTGCGAAATATTAGCACATCTAAAATGTTTGAAGTCCTTTCACATTTTGTTCCTTAGCTATCCTTATGATAGGAGCATGACTGTTATGTTTCCCCAGGTTTCGGGTGTACTATAACCAAGTATTGCCGAATCGCTTGCATCACCTCTCGCTGGTGAACTGGTGGTCGGGGCGCCTGTACAAGTCTCCCCTCCTGCCGCCCGCCGCGAAGGTGTACCTCGACTTCCAGAGAAGGATTTTTGACGTTCCCGTTTTACATGTAAGTAGGATAATATAGAGTAGGTACTTTCCCCCCACAGCTTCGCCTGTGAATTTCCAAAAATGCTCTTTAGTGCTTTCTACATTCCACAAGGAACATGCATGTTTTTCAGGTCCTTGCGTAAAGTAGTTGCATTAAATAGGTTGTGCACTGTCTGTCAATCACTCAGTACTGGAAGAGTTTTACATAATTAAGTTTCCGCAACCAAACTTTAAAGAAAACCATGTGTGTAAGAAGCATTAAAAATATAAAACATCATACCAGTAATCTAGTAGTACTAGTAATATCTAGTAGTACTAGTAGTGGAATTGCAATAAGTTAAATGCAATTGAATTAATAGCTGATAATAATCTGAAATTGACGCTAAAGCATCCACCTCTCTTTTAAGTTACCGTGCCCGACAGGGTCCATGATACTAATACAAATAATTATATACTTACCACCTATTGTACCTATCATGGAACGCAATAAATAAATGAATGAATAGTATGTTGCCGTAGTGACCATCAATTTCAACATTAAACTAATGAAGAGGCTCAGAGATAATAATTAAACCGAAAATATGTCTTTCCAGGCTCCTCCATGGCATTTTGTTAGATACAAAAATGACTCAACAGTTGATGTGACCGGTGGCCGAGATGACAAACTTCTAAATCTCTTATCCAATAAACTGAACTTCAGGTAAAATATTTTACTATACCTATTAAATATCGTCAAAATGTCTTCTTAAAAGAAAATTGGAAGCTTTTTAATCAGGTGGAAGAAAATCCGACTGGTACCTATCCGTAAAATTATGAAGCCTAACCATTGAGATACTATGTACTAAAGTACGACTATATTATAATTGTGCCAATACAAGAAAGGCGTATGTCCAGTTACATAAATTAACGGACACAATTTTATTGACCTTACATCAAGTGTATTTTTATTTTTTCTAAAATGTATTGAACCTTTATTTCAGGTACAGGTACTACGATCCACCGGAAAGAAGTCAAGGTTCTAGCATTTCAGGAAATGGGACTTTTAAAGGAACACTTGGCCTTATTTGGAAACGCGTAAGTTTTGATTAATTTTCAAGCCCAAAATTCTTAAATTAATCAATTACTACAATTCGCTGAATTTTTCTTACACCAGAAAGCAGATTTTTTCATCGGAGACGTGACTATAACCTGGGAAAGGCTTCAAGCGGTGGAGTTCTCCTTCTTTACTCTTGCGGACTCTGGTGCTTTCCTCACCCATGCTCCAGCGAAGCTCAGCGAAACCCTGGCCATCATCAGACCATTTCGTTGGGAGGTATCTTATCAATCACCTAAATAAACGAAGAAATAGTTTGATAATAACATCATTTAGAAATGTAATTTACCTGAAAGTTATCAACATGAAAATATTGTTTTGTAGTTGAATTTAAAATGAATTGCAGAACAAATCTGAAGAAAGAATCTTTTCTCTTATTTCATGGCTGACATTGCAGTTACCACTACTGAAGTTCTATAGGCGACGGAGACCAAATAAATATCGCTTTAAATAAATAGCCATAAGTACATAGTAATAAGTGTTGCCTATAACTGTAAAAAACTACTTGGGAGTTTCTTTTCGCTTCTACTTCCAAGATCACTCTCCGGATTTGTTGCAGTGATGGCGTAGTTTGACTTACGAAAAATGTAAAAACCAAGTTCGAATAAAATTCATTTCATTTTCATTTTGCCAGGTATTTTGTGTGCTGGTTTATCGTTTATTTACAAAGATTTTAATTTAATAACAAATTCCAGGTGTGGCCTCTCGTTCTCGTGACCCTGCTCATCACCGGTCCAGCGCTGTGGGTGGTGATATCCGCGCCCAGTCTCTGGCAGCACCATCACTGCAACCAGCTGCAGCTGCTAAACAACTGCTGCTGGTTTACTACTACCCTCTTTCTTAAACAATGTACGTAGTTTTTACCAACCAACATCAAAAAAAGAGCAGGTTCTCGATTTGACTGCATAACTACTGGGTGAACCGATTTGATTATTTTTTTTATTCGAAAGGTTTTTACTATCGTCAGATTTCGTATAAATTTGAGTGACATTTGGCGAGTAGTTTTTGAGTTATCTGTACTTGTCGATGATGAAGTCGATTATTTTTTTGGAAAAGTAAGTTATTGTGATCAACTTGACAGGATTTTGATAATAATGATGACTTATTAAATGATGACTCACAGAAAAACTCAATACTCATAAACACTCGTAAATACAAATGATTTCAATATCTACGCATACTTGTAGCTCTTCATATTCGCGTCGATTTTGATAAACGCATTGTACTGCATTGCATTGAAGTATTATTTGATCGACTCTCAATATTCCCATTTTCTCGCGAAATATGTGCTTAACCATGCCTCAAACTCCACTCGAATACTTGAACATTTTTCAGACATATTAGAAGATTAAACGAACTAACCTACATATGAAGTTCTATGTTACTTACATCAAGTTCTTATTTCAAAGAAATATAAATGAGAAAAGTATTAATCTTCATGAGAAAACATAATCAAAACACTGCTGGCGATTTAACTTAACGCAGGCAAAACCTCTACTTTTATTGCAAGCTAAGAAGATTTTATAGAACCGCTAGTAAAGCTAATTTAAAACGCAAAAAGAGTATCCACCCGCAAACACGAACTGATCCGAGCTTAGTATCGAGGCATGATGTTTAGCTTCCTCTAACATCTGCTTTGTGAAATGTAAATTATATGTTTACTTGAAGCTCATGTGAAAATTTTATACTTCCAGAAGTTTGTTTATGCATTTTATACTGTAATTATTTCTATGAAAAGCTTATAGTAAAGGGCTAATTTATACAGGATTAAAAAAAAACTTTACTTTAGTTCAGAAGAAATTCGGTAAAAATTATGAAATAACAAAATATAAAAAACACAATCGACTTCAACGTCCTCCTTTTTTGAAGTCAGTAAAAAATGTACTAAATACCTACTTAATTTTTTGGGTATTTTTTTTAATTTTTAGCGTCCAGTAAAGAGCCTTCAAAAACGCACAAGGCCCGTCTCGTATCGGTTCTCATATCACTAGGCGCTACGTACGTCATTGGTGACATGTATTCTGCGAACTTGACGAGTCTGCTGGCGAGGCCTGCGCGGGAGCAGCCCATTGGAACGCTCCAGGCTTTGGAAGAGGCCATGAGAGACAATGGATACGAGCTGGTAGTGGAGCGGCATAGTTCTTCGTTAACTATGTTACAGGTAATCATCATGAAACGGGTTATGAACTCCTTCCAAACAATATTATCTTATTAAATACTCAGTTTATACTCAATCCATCCGTACTTTTTGTCATCTTCCCGCCACCTGATATATCCCTAAGTAGTGATTTATAGTGTTTGTATTTTTCCGGTTGTCTGTGATGATGTTAATCTAAAAAACGGCTGAACCAATTCGGGTACGGTTTTCACTAATGTATTGTGCTAAACGTTACTTAAATGTATTATTTTATTTCATTCGGTTTATAAAATAAAAGTTACGTCGTTTTAAATAATCACACCTAAAAATTTGTTCGTGTGGCTACTGATTGATTCCCACTATCAAGTTTTATAGCAAAACGAAGCGAGGGCGGCTTATTAGTATCAACAAGATGTGTTTGCTGAGTAGGTATACCATAAGTAGATTTAAGCGCATACGGTCTCCAAGAAAAGGCCAAGCGATTGTTATCAAACAAAAAGTAATCAAGTCCGACGCATCGTCTCGTCTACCCAATTTGAAATCACATCGAAGATTATTCAAATGCTTCAAGTTAACTCTTCCAATTCTCTTAACCTCCTCCAATCCGTAGTATTGTTGGATAAGAAACCGTTGTACTTCGAATATCTTGTGTCACATCATCATTATCACCTCAACCCATCATGGCCAACTACTGAGCACCCCTCTTTCTTCAATATTGAGGCCTAGAGCATACTCCACCACGCTGCTCCAGTGCGGATTCGTGAAGGGGTTAATGGCCAACCCAGTATCGGAATTTTTCATGCCACCCGAAGGCCTCCGACATGGCTTAATGATTGCTATCTAATTCTATTAAAAAGTAGGTACATAACTCTGAAAAGTCTGAAGTGCATGCTCTGGGATTCAAACCTGACCCCCAAGTAGAAAGCTGAATTTTCAACCACGAGGCTATCACCGTAAACATCACATTGTAACATCAAAAACTGCTAATTCGCCCAGAATAATACCTAAACTAAACGATATACCTTTCTTTTATTCAGTAACTATAATTCATCTTCAGCACGACATGTTTCGACTGCGCAATTTTATTCAGCAAATCTAAATCTGTTTGTAAACCTTTTGCTGTCTTTGTTTAGGACAGTGATGATGTATTCTAGGACAGGACAAAGAAGTTTTCCGTCATTGATCTAGTCCCTTTATCGGAGAACGTTACAAAAATATTGAGGTATGGAATATATCAGACACAAGATTAAATTGACAAACTAAAGCACTCTTGTGTGAGTCTACTGCTTAACGAATTACTGTAATGGTACTGAAAGCTTCAGAGCCAGAAATTTCTTTCTGTCCTCTTGGTTATTTTTTGTCCGTGTTGTTTTGGTGTTACTGATAGTTTAAAAGAAAAACTCACACATTAACTTACATAGGTACTAGGTATGTATTTTTTTCGTTTTTGAATAGAATAGAAATATTAATTTCTTTTTTCTTTTAGAACGGCACAGGTGTATACGGACGTCTCGCTCGACTAATGCGTCGACAACGCATTCAGCGTGTCCGCAGCGTGGAGGTCGGCGTGCGAATGGTCCTGTCACGCAAGCGAGTTGCCATACTGGGAGGCAGGGAAACCTTGTATTACGATACTGAGAGATTCGGTATGGATGCGTTCAGTTTAATGATTGTTCTGGTGCTGTCAATAGCCTGATACATTGCAATTGTGGTTATTATTAATATTTTTTCCATGTTTACCGACTTAATTTCACGTATAGTTATATAATTTTACTATAATTTCTGAAACCCAGGTTGATTTCATAAAAGCCAATGTGGGTCTGATAGAAAAAAGTTCAAACTTTATTTTTATTAACAGCAGAATCTATTTAATACTCATTGAGATATTATGTACTAAAGTACTAGAGAAGACACCGCAAAGAAATTTTATTCGCCAGTCAGTTGCGGTGAATGCACCTCAACTCTCTCATTCGCTTGCCAGCTCGCATGCGCGTAAAACGTCTGAGACCTGTCAGTGAATCTTTAAAACTAGCGTGAACAATGCCCAATTGTGTATTACGTAATTGCCGCAATAACTCCAGGAACTCAAATAAATGCACAGGAGTAACTTTTCATCGGTTGTAACCATATTTCACTATTTTCAAATAAATACGAAAAATAATTTAACGTACTCTGCCATATTGTGTCCTTCTCATAGACTAACAACGTCCAGTAGTGATAGTAGGTACAATTTGTTGACATCACATTAAACACAATATTATCAGTTTTACACGCTGACATTCATGTCTCTGTAATGTTTTAATTCTTAAAAGACTATACTTTGTCCGCGGTTCCGTCTGCCTAGCATAATCATAATCTATATTTTTCACCCTATAGTTCAAAACTAATTGATAAATTTTACCATCTTAGAAGCGAATATTTCACAAAATATTAAGACTGTAGTTACTACTTCATTCACAGTACATGTTCTGTCTAATACCAAACAAAATAAAAAAGAGTGGATCAAAAAAAGCAATGTCAAGTTTAGTAAAAATGCGCGATATAACCAAATTCCACGCGGGAAAAGCCACGGACGAAAAACTAGTACTGTATAAAGGACTGAGGATAACATTTTAATTTCGTGTTTTACTATACTTAAATAATTCTTTTTTGTTTTGTTTTTCTTGTTTTTGTTTATTTATTAAAAATTTATAAAAATATATTTTGTTTTAATTAATTCTTGTATCCTCTCTTGTAAGTGAGCCCTTTTTCAATTCGTTATTATTATTATTGGTTATTATTGTGTATCTCCAAAATTAGTTTGACGGGTCCTAAATAATAATTGTTATTGCAAAAAATGTTTTTTTTTTGTATACGAATAGACGATCTATACTAATGTTTATCCATGCATTTAGTAAAAAGTGGTTATTTCAATGTTATAAACAGACACCCCAAGTTTTAATTAGTTACTTGTTTAGACTTTTTGTAAAATAAAGAAATTTATTGATGTTTGTACTTAATAAATGTAGAACGTGTACACTTTACAGTAGAACTGAGTTTTGGGGGATAAAATATTCACAATAATACTTAATTTTAATTTTTTGTTTCATTCAAACTGATGAACCAAATAGGTAAAAAACATGTAAAAACCCCACACTGACCGTTCTGTGTCATAAATGTCATAATCTATATTCCGTCGTCATAGTGACCGAGTAAGAATGAAACGACCTACAGTCCTACAAGCATCTTTTGGCACGTGCGTGACAGAGACAGCGTCATACAGGTAAGGTAAACTGTAAGGCGCTGTCTTTGTCACCCACGCGCCAAAAGATGCTTGTAGGACTATTATGTATCTCATTAAGCGTATTAAGCGCTGCGGTTTAAAATGTAGTCTTGTGTAGTTCGCGAACGAACTAGTTCGCAAGAACGACTCCCACAGGCGAACTACGCGAACTAGATCCCCACATTTCCCGTTTAACAGTTCACTCGTTCGTGACTCGTGACGAATGAGTGAGGTGGGTGACGGTTTAATTAAAGTACTTTAAAAGCATTATTATTGAAAAATATTATCCGTTCGCACTTCTCCTACATATACCTAAACTATAAGTATGCCCATACTCCTCCGTCCTCACAATTTTCGTAAAAGGGGGTCCAAAGTTCTTGCTTCATGTATTAATTTATAGATAAAATTAAATCGGCTAAAATTATGAATATTATGATTCATAAATTAATAAATATAATTTTTTGTCCATTGTTGATTGTACAATACAATACAAACATGTATTGTATTCAATAATCACGTGGCAGCAGGAACAATATCAAAACGAACGAGCGAACGAAATACATTCAGTTCAAGGCAGATAGTTCGCCCGTTTTGAAAACAGCTCCTGCTGCGAAGAGCGGTGAACGAAATACTAAACACGAACTAACGAACGAACAGAGCGAACTAGTTCGTTTCGGAGCAGCGAACTAAGTCGTTCGATCTCAATTGCGAACTATTACGCGCAAGACTATTAAAATGATAGATTAGACTGAATGATTTTTTGTAGCGCTGCAGCGACGGATAGCTTTAAACCGAGAAAAGGAACATGACTTTTGTTTGACGTAGCTTCTCTAGTTTACATAGTAACTCAATGTTAATACTACGTATTTTAAATACTATAAAGATAAAACTAATAATCTTTCCTATGGTCTTTAGAAAAGTAATCTCTGTAACCACAAAGATAATACAAAATGATTTCATAAACTTTAAACATTACCGTCCAAGGAATTTCCAAGTGCCATCATTTATATTACCTTGGTATTACAATAACAAAACTACATTACTACCTAAACTGTCATATAACGAGAAAATACAGCGTCATTCGCATTTACCCACCAGGGTAATTTACCTTTCGTGATAGCAAACTTGGTATCAGTTGAATTCCCCAGTGAACTTATTTTTAGGTTCGCACAACTTTCATCTGAGCGAAAAACTCTACACGCGGTATTCGGCCATCGCGCTGCAAATTGGCTGCCCTTATCTGGAAACGTTTAACAGCGTGTAAGTTTTAACAGAGAATGAAAATTTAAAAAGATTCGTTATAGCGTAGTAGGAATGTTCGACTTTCGAATTGGGGAGGCTGTAACCAATTTCTGCATTCCTTTTTTTAATAACGTGCATGTTATAAATTAATATTCTCTTGTTTCGATGACGGAACTGATGACTCGGATAAGCAGTGCAGGGCTAAAGGAAAAAAGTTTTAACTTGTTAGTTTAAAGTAGGTAGGTATTATAACTAAGACAAGGATTGTGGATAGTTGTCCTGTTATTTATTGTAACCAAAAGACCAGATAGTAAATTTTAGCAAGATTTTTTTGTTAAAAAGCTCCGTACATTAACTTAAATAAATTGATGTTTCGAAGGGTGATGACGCTGTTCGAAGCTGGCATTTTATCCAAAATGACGACAGACGAATACAGGAACTTACCAGAAAAATCCAGAAGGTCTGAGCCCGTGACCGAGAGCGATCAGAAGAACAGCGATACTGCCGACTACTCGGGAAATCCAGCGCAGGTACGAGTACCTCCTAAATACATTAAAGTGCGAGTTGGGTACTGACACAAATTATTGTTTTTATTTTATTTTATTTTATTTTGATTTTATTTTGACATTATTATGAATGAATGAATTGTATACCTAATTTTATTTTAATATTGACAATATTTGCATGACATATTATTACTATATACTTTACAATTGACTATTGACGACATTAAAATTAATGAGTGCGTATTATTATTGAATTTGTTGAATATTTGTAATTAATGAGATTATTGAATAATTGAAATTTTTGAATTTTGTAAGTATTTTAAATGCTGATTATGTTATTTAAAAGGTAGGCTAACGAATTGGGGATACCTGTAATGTTAGTTTTTAAGCCTATGAATTAAATAAATAAATAAATAAATAAATAAATAAATAAATAAATAAATAAACAAAGGGTTCCGTACCACAAATTTCAGAGGTCTACTTATTTCCGATCAAAAAATAGAGACCTTCAAAACACATTTTATAAAATCTTCAATTTCAATTAAAGTCAAATAAATAAAAACCTGTGACAGATAGGTATACAGACAAACGGACCGCGATGTTAGAAAGGGGATCCCGTTGCCGTGTTGATATCCTTTGTTGCCTTTGTTTGCGTTGATATCATCCATTCAGCATGCCAAAGCGTTAGACCTATTTCGTCTCCGAGTCATATTGTTAAAAAAGAAGTATAAAATCTCCTCGTAAAACGATAAATGCGATTAGTATGTATATATATTTTGTTTGTAAGATGGTGATTTTGGTAGAGCCTAGAGTTCGCCCGGGGTAGGACCACCGCCCGCCAAGATACTCAGTACCATTCCTACCGTCATAATAATTGTTTTTAAGAGCAATTGTGTTCCGGATAGGAAGGTTTGTGGAGCCGGTTTCACTTTTTTAGAGGCGACCATCTCAGACCTCAGGGGTAGCAACGCATCTGTGACCGAATTGGAACAAGACTCATACTAACAATAACTAATTGGACTATTACTAACATTAACTAACAGGACTAATTATCACTAACAGTCCCTGTCCTCACACTTATTAACAAACTAACCAACTAATATTCTAACACCATCTACTAACTGGACTAACCATCCTAGTCCCTTTGAGTCTAGTTCTAGGTCGGTCACAGTTGTTATGGGCGGCAGGGGAAGGGTGGTACTGCATGCTCGTTTGCTATCTTAATTCCATAAAAAAAAATAAAAAAAAAAAAAAAAAAAAGACATCTTAATTTTTTTTTATATTAAATAGTGAGTTATATTTAAAATATCGAATTATCGGTATAAATAATAACTGCGTGACGTAAGTGAGCACCGGTTACACTTAAAGTGATTAGTGTCCACGATTATAAAAGTTTAAAACCATCTCATTAACACGAACACAATAACTATTACACAATTATAAATTACGAACACAAAATTAATCATCGCGATATCTCATTGTCCTAATAATGACCATCATAATACAATTGCGGCTCTAATATGACTTGTCCGTCACAGCAGAAGGGCAATTTCGCCCGATCACAAATGTCACTCCGTGCATATAACGTGGCATCACGAACGTATTTAGTGTTGCATGTTGCCTGACAGTTTCTAATTATTAATTCTCTTGTTACAGTTGCAATCAAAGGTAGATATATATATGTATATATTATGACTACTGATTCGAATACGTATGTAGAATACTAAATAAATGTATTCTTAACGCTCTATGAATCTTATTTTTATGATTACAATATCGTCTTTAAATATCCACGTTTGGCATGTACTATTGATAACCAAGTAGATGAAAATAATTTACTATGTTAAACAAATTCATTTAATATATGTAGAAAGGATGCCGGCTATCTTGAGTACAAATACATGAGGTATCGATAAGGAGACTAGGCCTTGAATACAAACGAAGTCCTTTAGATCTGCTTAGTACATTTTATAATTCCATTCAACAACTATAACGGATTTAACAGAATATCACGGATTGTATCTTCATATCACGGCGTTCCACCAGCACACGTAAGGAGCCTCCACAACCTGATGACAGCTCCTCTTCTTGCTGTCGCCATGTCGTGAATGGTTCTTTAGCACGCGGTGTTACGTCAGTTGTCAACTCGTCCAGATATAAGGACCTCCTTTTCACTGCGCCGTCACGGCCAACCCTGACCACCGCGCGTCCTCGAGCGGTTAGTTAGATTTGGGAGTCACCTAAAGAGACAATCATCCAATTAGTAATTGCTCGTCCATACCTGATACAAAGTAGCAACACACATTCCCGTTGAGTATGCTCAACTTTTGAATCTGACCAAATTAACCTTCAATATCAACATGCGTGTTATCACTCAGTTCTTTCTATTTTATTAACAATTTCATTCATTCCATTAATTATTGTTCCAAATCGTGAATCCGATTCAATCATGCCACATAAAAACTCACTTACAACAATCTTCGTAATGAACTGCTCTCTGTATTTCATCATCTCGACCTAAAACGCGCATATGAACTCGCAAAACTCCTCGATATAACAAGAACTCAGCATAAATGCAACCTTCATTCGTTTACTCCAAAAGCAAGAACCGGGCGTGTGGAGCCCTCTGCACCAACTTACTCCCAAAGCGTGGACCGGACGTACAAAGCCCCTTCGACCAGCTTACTCCCATGGCGTGGACCGGACGTACAAAGCCCCTTCGACCAGCTTACTCTCAAGGCGTGGACCGGACGTACAGAGCTCCTTCGACCAGCTTACTTAAAAGCGGTGGCCTGGACAACTGTAGCCCCTTCAACCAGCCGAACATAGGTATCTTCCACAGCAGGCAGCGGGTTTTTCTCAGACTCGGCAGCTATCTTTCAACCAAAGGCGTAGTTCGGGCGTGGTTCTGGCTTATGAAGCCTTTTAAACCAGCTTGTTTCCGACCAGATGCGCACCTATTTTCTCTTGTCGCTTGCTCGACACCACCTCTAACAATACTTACTCATTTCATACTGATAACCTAAGTCAAGCATTCGTCCCTCTAGCCATAAACGTGCGCCATAATTCTACCACAATTGCCACGGATAACCACACTAAAACTCACTATCTGCAGCTGAAAGACTGTTTGAGCCAGCTGTTATTGCATTATCACTCCGTTTTGAAATACCATTATCACTATGAGCTTGGTAAATATGAACATCTTGTTCCTTATTGACCGCCGTCTCGGCCTCCTCACCACCGATCGTGTTTGTTACAATTTCAACTAAGCCCTCAAACTCACACTTACACACACTACCCACGTGTTCTTCAAATAGTAATACTATTACTTATACTACCTCAGCAAGAGTTGTTCGGAGGAAATAACTTTACTCTGCGTTATTCTATTGAAATGATATTGCACATCACACCACCGTTGAATTCTACATCACTCATATATTTACACAGTACCAAAAGCAAATAGTCGGAACTCAGCCACTCCCCAAATATGTCGTCTCGTCTGGCGAGAGATTTCCCTTTACCCCATTATGATACTTAGTGTGACCCTTGGTTACAAAATTCACATAACCATTACATAATTACACTAGCCGGGATCGAACCGGGAACCACTAGCCTCACGGGCAATCATTATGCAGCAGGGTTTATATTCGTAACAGAACTAAAAAAAAAAAGCTTTACGTTTGTCGTCAATGTATACTCGGTGACGGTGTCATCGCGTTCAGTACCAAAATTTACTGTAAAATTGCTGTTTTCTGCAGAGAATGAAAAAAAGAATTCAAAGACCTTACCAGCTGCTTTTACTAATGTACCTTCCATTACACTCTGGTCAAAAATTGGAAAATCCTTGCGTGTATTTACTCCATTATCATTATACAATTGTCAATGACTGTGCCCATGAATTGCAATGCTCGAACGTTAGTTTTTGTTGAGACATTCAGCCTCAGTTATCCGTCATGACTACCGCTGACAACATACATCCACGTTCCCACATGGCGTATCTGCAACCAATAATTTTGAACAGCAATTTCCAATATTGAAGAGCTTCAGTTGTTAGACAAACTACAAAGTTACTACAACATATCGCCCCAATATCAACATTAAGAATGATGACTAGCAAAAACGCCCATCACATATCACATGCCCGATGAAGAATGAAAGAAAGCGTTAAAGAATCCCCAAATACCAGTACTTAGAATGGTTCAATGATGATAGCCATGATCACGGTCTCGAGATGTCGTGTCTATTGTAAATAGAACGTTCTTATTTGAGAACCAACGTCAGTGGTATAAGAGAGGCACCTTAATATTATTGAAAGGTGCAGTGTTAAATTGATCAAACGACCGCTGACCTTGTTAGAAGATGGCACCCTCAGAGCTGATAGTGGATAAGTAACTTTCTTACTGCGCGACCAACCAGACCAAATCTTTACAACCGATACTAACCACATTTACCTTATTATTCTGAATAATTTTCAAGTGGGAAGTACCTAGTGTGTACGCAGTATTTCCCATATGGTTAACTGGATAAATGTTGACAAAATAATAACCGATTCCATATTTCAGAAGGGATGAATAAGTCATCGACCTTGGTTGCCATAAGTTTTATGATCTTGCCGGGTTTCAGGTATCAGAGGCGCTTTCAACATTACACACTATGGTTGCAAGTTAATTGCAGTCCTCTCACTTTTGAGAAAAGGCGTGCCCAGTCGTAGCTTACAGGCCAATAAAAGCATGCAGTGGACAATAATAATAAATGTTCATACTATATTGCCATTAGCAAGCTGAAAATTAGGTAGTCAAATTAAATTAATTCACGTCATATAACATTAGCTATTTCAATGTCTCCTATGTTCCGTAGTTAAACCTCGCATCCATAGAAGCACCGGAGCGTATTGACACTAAACTCGTGTTATATGAATGTACCGCATCGGTCATTTATCTTGGCGGTGAAGGTTGAAGCAACTTTGCAAATCCACAACAAGACTATTCCGTCGCGTTCATTCCTCTGCTTCACTATATACCCCAAACCACGTAACGAAACTCAACGCGATCCTCAACATCATACAATTCTCTGTTCGGTAGGTTTACAAAAAGATCAGGGAAAACTTCAATGTTTCTTAATAAAATAGAACTACCAAGGCTGCTAAAATGCTGACCAAACCTCATGAGAACATTTAATTAACGATTCATCTCAGAAATAGAACTCAACTCATAAAGACAACAATCTTATTACATTTGAACCAAATAGTTACGTTAAGCATTTCTACGTTCATCGTACATCATTACGTTAAGCTCTTAGATAAACTTCGCTCTCCATTGCAAGTCACACCATTAACATTCTGGAGATATTAGGTATTCAAAAGTACTTTAAATTATTATTTTGATGCCGTACATGGCCTCTAAACCAATCCTCAAGAGTGTTCTAGAGCAACAGTCAATCCTAGCTCAAGTTACCATAGAAGTTACTCAAATAACATTACTGTCATTAATATTCTTTTACTGTTGGTCCGTAACATCCGAATGTAATTCATCTCATCGTTTCTGAAATTATTATTCTGTACACAATAGTCATAAACCTCAGACTTCACATTGGATCCAATGGTAGTTACAATTTAATCGCTCCATAATGATCCCATACTATATCTTCATTGTAGCCATGCAAAACCAGGGTATGTCACAATTTTAGCTATAAACAAACATTATTATCCATTAGGTACTAGTGAAGCAAAATTGATTCCTCAATTTAAAAGTTTTCAGGCTGCAAATCTCAACACTTCGCAAAGCGCAATGACAGTACGCGAATGAAGGTCTATGATACCTACCCGTTTTAAGTCCCATTACCGACACATAACGTAACGACATTTGAAATCCACGTAAGACAACGTAAAATAGTTCGGATCGAATTAAACCACAGAAACTAGAAACAGAAGTCTAAGACACCAGCGTCTTAATCTCGTATTCATTTCGTTCTGATTTCGTTACAATAGTTCCATGCTTTATTATTGATAGTTAATAGGGTAAATTACCTACTAGTTAAAGAACTTACAACCCTCCTTTTTATGGAATTAAGAAAGCAAACGAGCGTACAGCACCAACCTTCCTCCATCACGCAAGATAATTGTGCTCCTTCTGTCCTCCTCATCTATTCAGCTAGGTACTCTACAGGAATCTCCATCGCAACGTGGCTCTCCAAGAAGTATACCAATGTTAATAGTAATTATTGCCTTACCGACATACTCACCCTTAGTGACTTACCCACTCACCAATGTTATGTGATGATGGCTATCACACTGGCTGCAGCAAGGACGATGAACTTCCCTATCGATGAGTTATTTCACAAAAATAAACTTCAGCAACATCTTTTCACGTAGTTTATTACAGCATATACACATTATTCTCTACACTTTACATTTAATTGTACATTATTACATTTAATTACCAATTATCTTTACAAGTATACATTCGGGCAGAACTTCCCCTTAGAACCGTTACAAAATTAATGACCTGCACTACCTTAGTCCGCCATATTTATATCCTACTCTCAACCCCACTTTACAATTAAATCGGAAGTCAATAACACTTATATAATCTCAAACAATAAATGAATTTATTAATAAATCGTAGGTATAAATTATTATACACAATATTATTATACACACAATGATATAGTTATTGTAATTAATAATTAATGTTGGGTTATATCGGAGTGCCGGAAGTAGAACTTGTAACACTCGGCCAACCTGCATCTGTCGTGTCTCACGGCGGTCATCATTAGGTCATCGTGCTCGCGTCCCGATTTGTCACCGGTCTACGGCGGCTCCTGAAATTGAAACACCGGACGAGTAACTGGTTCTTATAATTACTGCAAATTTAATGGAGATAGAATGAACATCTTTAAATAATAACCGGGCTTTTTTTTTGTCAATAAAAGTTAAATAAAATAATATTTATTTTTCTTTGGTAACGTTTGTATTCTCAATTGCATATTTCCTTCCAACTTGAACTTGAATTTTTTTCAGTCTAATGTTAAGTGAAGCCCATCAAAATAGAAATCTGAAAAGTGCATTCAAATCGGAAAAGCAATTCTAGAGGATTAATGTGCACAAACCTACAGACAAATAGACAAAATGGTAAAACATTGTTTTGGG
This sequence comes from Hesperia comma, assembly GCA_905404135.1. NCBI lineage: Eukaryota > Metazoa > Arthropoda > Insecta > Lepidoptera > Hesperiidae > Hesperia > Hesperia comma. The sequence goes on from FR990019.1 coordinate 2,789,289, forward strand.
TTCTCTTGATTAAATAAAGACCTCATAAATTTGTTGCCGCGTACAGACAAACATGTTATGCACCTGTGCTGACAACGCAAGACTCCGGGAATCGTCGCGGTGTCGCGTAGCGTTCCCAAGGGCGAGACTCATAGCTAGCATCGCGTGAGCTTCACGCATTTTAGATTAGGTACATATTTCTTTAATTGTAAACTGAATTTAATCAATAAATTCTATAAAATTTCTTCGTCTCTTCTCCTTTATTTACCTCCGCCTGCAGCCGCTCGTAACTGACACCGATCAAACTGTATTTATTTATTTTATTCCATTGCTATTAATTGTAACTTACACAAATTTAATTTTATTTCACACAGCTTTGATTGATTCACACAGCTTTCAATTTAATTTACACAGATTTTTAATTTATTCATACAGCCTTTAATTTAATTCACAAAACTTTTATTTTAATTCACACAGCTTTTAATTCCATTCACACAGGTTTAAATTCCATTCACACAGTTCATTCACACAGCTCTTAATATCTAACATTGTTTTCAATTTATCCTGTTTTTTTTTCTAAAACTTATTATTTCCATGTATGACTTTAAAGAGTACATATATTATTACAAATACTATAAGTATTAGTGAAACCCAGTTAATCTATATCGTAATTGTACAAGAATTAAGCACCAGATTAGAGAGCTCGCACTTAGCAACTGAATCCCCTTTGTGTAATTTTTAGTTTATAATCTGGGTCGCACAAAGAATAATAATAATTATTTAGTTCATATTATTTTGATATAAACTCTACCTAAAGGGTTGTATTTCATCAATAAATTTTTCATTATGCTTGTCCATCACGAATCAGAGTAGCAATCACACACACATACAGCAATCAGGCATAATTACCAATTTTAAATGAACACCAAAAAATAAAAATGTCTAAATATACTCTTCTGACATGGACTTATCAAGAGAGCGGTTGTTTCTCGTTAAATAATTCCACGAACTTTTGAGGGTAGATTAACAAAATAAATAACAAAAAAATAATTCGCTTTACACTACAGATTACAAAATAAATATTTGAAGTGTGTTGAAGTGCTTTCTTTTTATTTAAATTATGGTACATATACATAGGTACATGATAAGTATTTTATTCTTGTTGTTACAGACGAAAGTATGTAATGTTTTAATTTTGTTATGTAATATTGTGAGTTGCTTTATGCAATAAAACGTAGGTTAAAAACTGGGAGCGACCATTTTAGAGGCAAATTCAAACTCTTATGCGAACCGACTCCGTTTTCTCATAAATACTAGGACGTCAAAGGGCACAAACATATACAAGGACACAAACATATACAAAATATTTTTAAACATTTTCAAAAAAATATAATTATCTGTGACGTTATATACGATGGCTGTACTATATATGTGAACTAGTAATAATAGTAAATATTAACGTGTGTGTAATAAATGTGAACGTGTGGTTGGTCATGTGATGATTGGTGAAAGATATTTATACTATAATCCTATGGCAAATATAATTATGGAGTTTAATGGTATAACAAGGCGTAAAGGCCTTATCAAATAAAATTATAAAATTGGAGTTGGTTTTTTTTTCTCTTATGATAAGTAATAATTGATTAATAAATGCCCATGAGGAAGTATTTTTTTATCCTTGGTGTCTTATAGTAATAATGAAATCGTCAAGAACTGATTATATTATATTTATTTGTTTTTTTTTTTTGTTTTACGTATGTTTAATAAGCATAAATAGCAGCATCTATTTATTCCATATACATGTAATAATTTTATTTATGACTAATGAGTGATGTGTACTGCTGTAGGTAAGGGACATCCTATAAATTAAATTCTAATAATATATGTATTGTTGAAGAACCTTAACAAATGAATAACACAAGAAGGTGAATATAAGTGGAGTAAATAACCAGTACTTAATATCTATTGAAAATAAAGCTAAAATAAATCTTGTTTGTTTTAAATTTTCGTTTCATTGTGTTGTAAATATAATGTTTGAATGAATATAGGAACATAAGCAATTATTTTATTGAAATAATGTTTACAGCATTAACACATAAAGTAACACCTTCAATTGCGTATATAATTACTTACTTTTTATTTATTACAAATTATTATCATTAACATTACAGGTGCTACGTCCTAATTAAGTGTATTTCATATAAATTTCTTAATAAACATTATAGAATGATTATGACGAAACGAATTGACGTATTTACTTGACAAAATTATTAATTGGTATAATTTAAGAGAATACGTGATGAAAATTATTGTGTTGAATAATTTAACATGCGTTGTAAGTAATATACCAATTAATTGAAAATGTAATGTAAGTAGGTAGGTATATCACAAAATAAATGTATTAGGTGGCTCGAGTTTGCGTATTGTATATTATTGTGAATATCGATACATAAATTAATAAATCAAGAGCATAATTGGATTGAACCCAAAATTTCCTTCAATAAATATGGTGACTGTAATTAAGACCATGAAATATACAGTCTATTAATTTTATTTCGGCACACATAGCACGCTGTTACGTAATTATTTGATTTGAATTACTCATTAAGTATTCATGACCCATGTAACAATAAATAATATGGACTATTTTGTCAAATTCCCTCTTTCATGAGAAAGAGTCAATTAGCCATAGCTATAGCTATGCTATATAGCTATGCTCTGGCTTTCGTCAATAGATACCAAATATTAAATATAAGATACATACGTATAATAAATAGATACGTTAAACATATCACTCTACAACAGTGATGATATTGACCTATAACTTATTTACAATACTCAGCGTATATGTTATTGTAAAGCAAGTCGGTAAATGAGGATTTGGCTGCAGTCAATCCTGAGCGTGTTACCAGATCATGCTTATGTCAAAAATGTATTATGTAGGTATGTTGTCACACCAGAATGTATGTTGAAAGAGGTCCAATCTAATTCGCAAAATCATTATAACAAACAAAAACACTATCGCATGTTCAATAAAAACTTATTGCAACTTACTATTGAGCGCTTGTTTCTTTTAATTCCTTTATACCTACTTAGGTTAATCTATTTCGCATTTTATTTTTATTGGTTTATTTATTACAATTTATTGCACACCATAACAACAAATTGGAATAAAAATATTTTAATTTATATTACTTGTGCAGAAAATGCTATAGCAAAATTGCGATTTCTTCCAGAGTACCTTTGGGAACATGATAAAGGTTTTACTACTATTTCATAATAGCCCTACAACCTGGTTGTGGGGACACACAGCATTTCTTTAGTAACCTCATTGATCTATCATGCAGTTCTACAGCATTTTCATAGTAGCCACACAGATCCACTATGTAAGCACACAGTATTTTCATAGTAGCCATACAAATTTGCCAAGTAGACGCACAGAATTCTCATAGAAGTCACACTGATCTGCCAATAGTCCTACAACCTAACTATGGGGACACACAGCATTTCTTTAGTAGCCACATAGATCTCCATGCAGTTCTACAGCATTTTCATACTAGCCACACAGATTCACCATGTAAACACACAGTATTTTTATAGTAGCCGTAAAAATCTGCCAAGTAGACGCACAGAATTTTCATAGTGGTCACACAGATCTGCCATGTAGTCACTTTTTTTTATATAGTAGTCACACAGATTTATTTATTATGCAAGATGCAAGATAACGGCTTCATATTATTAGATCGATTGCTTTTATTCTAACCACACAGTCTTATTGTTATTTTGCTATTTATTTCCTTTTTGCATTTACTTTTGAAAATACTATTCTGTTCTAATGCTGACAAACAAATTTCTATAGCTCAATTGTACACCCTACCCTGTTTCCAAAGTTATTTATGTATTCAGCTTAATAGGTTGTCTAGAAGAGATCGCTATTTAGTGATAAGGCCGCCTGTTGCACTAATCTCTGTGTGATATTGAGTTATTTAGTTCTACCCCGAATAAGAACAAACTACGGCAAAAAAACAATTACTTTTGAAGGAGCACAACTTTACAACAAAATACCCTCAGTTGTAAAAAAAATAACAAAGTGGAAAGATTTCAAAAGACAATTAAGTCAGTACATTATTAAGAATCATGTTTAAATTATCTTTACGGGTAATATGTATACTGTATTAATTGTAATGTTTTAAGTATTATGTTTGCGAACGATTGTATTATAAGTGCTTTGTGTTGTCGTGTAGATATACCTATCGTTAGGTAATTTTATCTTAAAGTTTTGTGAAATAATAATCTGAAACGGTTCAGCAACCACTAACCAAAACATTCAATATTTAAGAATTGTCATAAGGTTTTATAACCTAAGAAAGACACCACTTCCTTCGATTAAGACAAAATGAATATGACGTACCTGTTCGTTTCTTTGTTCCTTGGATCACAAGAAGTCCCCGCCGCATGCCAGCGAGTACTTTGGTAGATATGGATGGCGTGTCAAAAAAAAATCTCCGTTCCTTTGACCAAGATAATATGGGCTGTAAAGGAAAATATACCCACTTCTGAAGTGTGATGATGGCTATCACACTGGCTGCAGCAAGGACGATGAACTTCCCTATCGATGAGTTATTTCACAAAAATAAACTTCAGCAACATCTTTTCACGTAGTTTATTACAGCATATACACATTATTCTCTACACTTTACATTTAATTGTACATTATTACATTTAATTACCAATTATCTTTACAAGTATACATTCGGGCAGAACTTCCCCTTAGAACCGTTACAAAATTAATGACCTGCACTACCTTAGTCCGCCATATTTATATCCTACTCTCAACCCCACTTTACAATTAAATCGGAAGTCAATAACACTTATATAATCTCAAACAATAAATGAATTTATTAATAAATCGTAGGTATAAATTATTATACACAATATTATTATACACACAATGATATAGTTATTGTAATTAATAATTAATGTTGGGTTATATCGGAGTGCCGGAAGTAGAACTTGTAACAGTTATTATAAATGCAATACATACAGATAAGCGTTTAGTATTAACGCATACCAATAGAAAACCAGAATTATGTTGACGCTGTGCCCTCTCAAACATTAGCAGCGATCTAAGAAGCATACAATACTGAAACGTGCGTTTTAGCGCACATTAGCGCACATTTCCACACATTTTTGTACATTCGTATTATACACGACTTTCTGCATATCCATGATACGCTGGCCATGGCTTTTACAACCGCCATCACCTTTACAGCATAATTCTTCGTAGTTTAGTCGAATATCGTTCATATTTTCATACTTTACTCACGGTCATAGTCGTGTTCATGAATCGTCTGAGAGTTTTTGTGAGACTTTTCCATACCTCTATATCCATGACACTGCTTGCACATTCTGTAACGGAACAATATTATCACAACTAATGGAACAATGTTACCACAAGAGCTCCATCGAACACACATATTATGGAAGTAGGTGTTCACTATCCAACAACACAATCCTTATTTGCATCCTAAGTTTGCAACAATCATCGTTCCAATTCGATTGTTTCTAATGATTTTGTAATGATTTACATCGTAAAATATTCACTTCCAAGAAAATTTCAAATGACATATCTTTTGTCAGTCCTCTTTTATTTTTCACCGTTTATTGTGAATGCGTGTAAATGCAATATTTTTAATGTTTTTATGCAAGGTTTCATGAGCGCTGGGTTCTTTGTCCAATTCTGATGTAGAAAGGATGCCGGCTATCTTGAGTACAAATACATGAGGTATCGATAAGGAGACTAGGCCTTGAATACAAACGAAGTCCTTTAGATCTGCTTAGTACATTTTATAATTCCATTCAACAACTATAACGGATTTAACAGAATATCACGGATTGTATCTTCATATCACGGCGTTCCACCAGCACACGTAAGGAGCCTCCACAACCTGATGACAGCTCCTCTTCTTGCTGTCGCCATGTCGTGAATGGTTCTTTAGCACGCGGTGTTACGTCAGTTGTCAACTCGTCCAGATATAAGGACCTCCTTTTCACTGCGCCGTCATATATAATCTTCGACAACTAACGTAATACCGGATGCTAGGAAGGGAGACACGACATACGTTATCAGGTTAAATGTCCCTAACGCAATCTTGTGGAACGTCGTGATCGTGTCATCCTGTTTAATTCAATATTGTTTGAACGTAATACCACAAATCATACACTAGTACAGATGTAAAGCATCATACACTGCGCGCTTGAGCAACGCACACATACACACCATATAAGGAACGAAACATTGTCCAATAGTGGTTCAAAGTGGTTGTGTCCATGAATAGTGTCTATGTGTGCATTGCTCGAACGCGCAATATTTAGAGCATTACATTTGTACTTACTATATTGTATTGTATAATTTGTGGTAATACGATTAAAAAATGTACTGTAAAAATGTAAAGGCCTTCGTTTGTACTTTAGCTCTCGCCTTCCTACACATACCCCAGAATTCTACTAAGGATAATAATTGACGTTCTGTCTATAAATACAAAATTATGTTTATTTTCAGCCGCCAACCGAATCATCAAAAGGGTTGGAGCCAATGTCGCTCAGAATGCTGCGTGGTGCATTCTGTCTTCTCGGAATAGGTTATACTCTTGCAGGTTAGTAGCTAAAGAACAACAGCCAATAAGTTTCAGTGAATATACGTATTATAATTATTATAATGTTGTCTCCTGATGGTGCGTTTAGCTGGCACGGACTAGCACGAACCGAGCCGTTGTCGCTGCTTTAGATCTGGACCTATTCTTTACGCGAGCCTACCTAGCCTACGTTTAAGCAATACGGACCTATGCAAGCAGCGCCAATTACTACGCGCACACCCCACGCATCTGTATATGACTCCTATCACCTCGCACAAGCCGGACAGAGCCGGACTTTTTAACGCGAGCCGCAACAGGCCTGGCATCAGATAGCATGCGCCATCTAAACGTCCCATTAGATAAGCGAAAATAAGATACTGGCATAGATGCACGAAATTAAGTATTGTTAGTGATGATAATAATTATAATTTTCAGCTATCGCCCTCATATTTGAGATACAAATCCATCGCCGTGCGCCCCACAGCACCAAAGCAACGGAGACCCACTCTCGAGTCAAAAGGTTAATTAGAATCAAAAAGCGCCTCAGAAGACAAATAAGAAGAATCGTACGAGCCATTTATCGGCACATCGATAGGGCATTAGGCCCAGGGCGTTAGAGTGTACAACGTGGTGGCTAAATTCTTGTGATGTTGAAATGAGTGTTTTGAAAGATTCTCTACACGACAAGAAAAAATTTTGTCTTCTGTAACTGTATGTTGGGAATTTTTAATTAATCTTGATGAATAATTTCCTACTTCCTAGCATACTTAGCTACGTATCTTAATTTAATATACGTTGGATGTTAACTGTTATTAATTTTTTTAAACATGTAAATCATGTTTTTATTGTGACAAGGAACAATCATAAAAACTTTATTTCCAATATCGAGCAGTCAAACTTCAGTTGAAACTTGTCACAAGCGGCAGCGGAAGAAAGGTGCTGTATGCTCCTTTGTTCTTCCAGCACACATAAAACATTTAAACACACATTACACATATAAATTAAGGACTGAAGTCATAACCCTCATTTTTCCTCGTAGAAAAGTAAATAGATTCAGCAAATTCGGCTTGATCAAAGTTTTTGATTATAATTAGACGTCACGTTAGCAGACCGCATGGCAGGTACGATAGTAATTATTTCGTGACGAAGGTTACCCACATTTCAGCTGTAGTATTATTTAATTTAAGTTTAATGAATACATATCACTAGCGCAGTCTAGCAGTCTCCAAGGACACATTAGCTTTAACACCTGAGTTATTATGGCCCTCGGCTGCCACAGTTTGCCAAAATTATTGTTTGGTTACGAATAAATATACCTTATTATATATATAACCTGGGGTTGTTATTCCGACGCAATATAACTGTGTGATGATGCAATGCGCAGTTGATAGTGGTGCTTTTCGAGGTTTCGAATATGAGCTTAGGTGGAATATAAATAACGTTATTTCTGTATTATTGAATCTTTTTAATAGATACTATCTAGAATTCTAGATTATCTCGATCTAGACTAATGTCAAAAGTGATGTGTACCGCGAAGAACTGGAATAAACTTGTGTCGATAATATCGCTCGAACAAAGTATAGACTGATATCTTGAAGTAAGTATATAGAAAACAGGTTTTTTACTCGTACATGGATAGTGCCCTTCACAATCCAAGGCCCCATCAACAATAAAAATATCAATTTGCAAACAAATTCAATAAAAACAACAATTTTCAACGCAATTTCGTGGACATTCATAGCGAAGCATTGTAAAACGCGCGTTAACTAAAGCGCGTTTTTACAACTAATGAATAGGACCCCTAAAGGTCTGGCCACGAATCTCCCTTCGCCAGACGCTTTTAACGCTACAGGCGTCACGTAAACAATATAATACTGCTAGTATTTTCGATGTAATTTATTTTCTTTGCTAATAATTTCGCAAATGATTTGTGCATGATGTTACCGACTCAATAGTCAATGATTATAAAGCTACAACCCACTAATGGCTCACTACTGAGCACGGGTCTCTCCTCATTACTGCTGAGGAGGCCTAGAGCATACTCCACCACGCTGCTCCTATGCGGATTGGTGGAGGGGTTAGTGGCCAACCCAGTGTCGAAAGTTTTCAAGCCGCCCGAAGGCCTCCGACATGGCTTAACGACTGCTATCAATCGATAACAACCGGGACCGACGGCTTTACGTGCCCTCCGAAGCACGGAAGCGCTCAAGAAATTTTTGCCACTAGCGGTCACCCATCCGACTACCGACCGCGCCCGCTGTTGCTTAACTTTGTCGATCGCTTAGGATCGACGCAAGCCGCCGGGCTATGAGCGCTTCATTATAATCATACGGATATTCGTAACGTCACTTGATATACCTACATGAATGTATTTTAAATAAATGAAAACCATCAGCAAATGCACTAAAAGCTAACAACTGACCACAGACGGGCAATTGCCGATACTAAACGTCCATTTCATTTTCACTGAATAAGTAAAATATGTACCCGTGTTTTGTTTTCCTTTAAAATAAAAATGTGATTTTACCTCGCCTGTCCACTTTCTACTGATCCAACTCCTCATTGGTTTTTTGGAGTTTACTCCTTAAGAAACGATTTGAGTTATAAGGCCCGGTACGCGAATTTTATGAGGAGTAAAATCAAGTGTTAACAAAAGTTGAGGCGTTATGTAGAAAGAGACAAAAGGACCCGTGCTCCACCCAGGTGGAGAACCTAGGTGGAGCACGGGTCCGGCCCCAAACATATAAATCTGTAGGATTGAACGTGTAAAAGAATGAGATGGAATACATTACACAGCGTATCTCATTCTCGGGGTCTCCTCTTTGCGCGATACTTCGTAGTCTCACTGTATAGTTGTACTGTGCGTATGTTTGTACGTGTGTTTTGCGCGCCTGCGTATTACGAAGTTCTGCCACAACTTGTATACTGCTGCCGAGTACAGGGTATGCATGCTGTATAAGAAATCCATATAGTAGCATTTATTATTATTATTTATTTGGTCGTTGGTTAATAGGGTGCACGGCAGTGTTCAAGCCAAGTTTATATGAAATACAATTGATAAAAAAAAATATACATATTTCAAATTCGAATATTAGCTTCATTAGAGACACGGTAGTGTCTAAGCCAAGTTCCACAAAAAATACCCCTTTTGTTTTGTTGTTCATTAAAATTATTTGTTTCCTATTTCTTATAATACTTGGTGCACGGCAGTGCACCTCGCCAAGTTCGAAATTTTAAATAAAGTTTTATTTCGTTTATTATTATTTATTTGGTCGTTGGTTAATAGGGTGCACGGCAGTGTTCAAGCCAAGTTTATATGAAATACAATTGATAAAAAAAATATACATATTTCAAATTCGAATATTAGCTTCATTAGAGACACGGTAGTGTCTAAGCCAAGTTCCACAAAAAATACCCCTTTTGTTTTGTTCATTAAAATTATTTTTTCGTTTCCTATTTCTTATAATACTTGGTGCACGGCAGTGCACCTCGCCAAGTTCGAAATTTTAAATAAAGTTTTATTTATATTATTTTGTAACATACTTTATGTAATACGCTTTATTGAAGTAAAGTAATATAAATAATCCGAATAATTACAGATATATGTTTGATTCTCTTATCATTTTAGCAGATGCGTTCATTTACCCTTTTTTTCTATTCGATATATATCATAATTATCGTTCGTAAGGAGTAAACTCCAATCGTGCGTCGTATTTTATGGAATTAAGGTAGCAAAAGAGCAGACTACACCATCCTTCCGCTGCCGCCCATGACAACTGTGACAGACTTAGATTAGACTCAATTTAGGAACTAGGGTGGTTAGTCCAGTTAATAGATAGATAATAGATTAATTACATATAATAATAGTTGATTAATAAACTAATCATTATTAACATAGTACCTAGATATATAAAATTCCTCTATGACTTTATTTATTTCTCACAAATATACAGAATATGAAAGCATCTGATCCCTATTTAAAATTTTATTGAGATGATCCCTGCAACAAGTTCATTACGGGAACAAGTTATCAAATCCTCATTAACGGGATAGAATAGTAAACAGAATCCCCAATTAGCCCAGCCGATTCGGGACCCCAATAAATGTGGACCCATTACAGTGTGGACATAATGAGACGTAGCGCTAGGACACACTGCCCTCGAAATCATAACACGTAATATTGATTAAAATAACCCTCTAATAAAGCTATAATAAAGATCATAATATACTCATGTCAAATTGAGTTCCTCTGGCCCCTTCAGGGAGTCAACGATTAAAAATCCTGTCCTGTTGCTTTATTGTCCATGTCATAAAAGACAATGTGTCCTACAATGTTGCATCCCTTAGATTTCCTACATAATTATGGCTGTGCCTTGTCTGTCACTCTATCAACGTAAGCGTGTTTTTAATAAGATGTACAGAAACATATCATTTAACAAAAAAATGAGTTCAACATCAACAAGTTTAAATAAATCAAAAACCTCAGCCGTCAATCCATCAAATCAATTCAAATTGCAATTTAAGTATCAGGATCATCCGTTTTGAAACTTCAGTGCCAAAGACAGACACACAGACACTTTAAACTTATTACATTCCTCTTTTTGCGTTGGGGGTAAAAATTGCTTGGCTTATAGGTTCACTTGACCTATGTAGCCTCTGTTGGTTGACTATTGACATCAATTAATTACGAGAATTTAATGTGGTTGACATTTGGACATATTCAAGTTTTCAGTTCAATGCACTTGGTTTATAGATGTAATAAGCATCAAGTTTAAATTTTACAGCGCTCAAAGATGACGATTTTAATATTGTACTTAATTTTATTATTCACAATGAGAGTAAAACCTCATAGCCTCATAGCTATTCAAACTTATACCATTTTATTAAAACGATATTCTTTAATGATCATTTTTAAAGATTATAAAAATGCGATGAGGATTTTTAAGAATATTTTTGAGATTGTTAATCGTAAAACAATTCGTGTAAAAAAACTGTGCTGCCGTAAAAACTAAGTACCAAAAACCTTAAAAGCTTAAGACTTAAAAAGCTTTTACTAAGTTCTGACTAACTTCATCTGTACTTCCAATCGTGGAATAAGGGCCGAACATTTTTTTGGGTAATTTCAGTTAAACAAGTTTACCTGCAATAACTTTATTACGTAAAAATGTAAATGTCTTCCCCAAATACAATCCATATTATCTCAATTATGCGGAAATTGATGCTAAATAAAAAACCCTGGCGTGCATAAGAAAACGAATCATTTTAGTTCTCAAACACTATGAAGTTTATATTGAACGAAAAATTCCGGACTTGATTCGCAGCTAGGACAGAAATATGAGTGACATACCAATGTTAAGTAATTCATTAGGTGAGTATGTGTCTAATTGAAATTGATATTACCACAATAAAAACACGTTGTGGCCCCCAGCTTGGCAAAGATAGGGCTCATGTCGAGCGAAAGTCATACCTACGAAGGAGCTGATCTCCGGTTGTTCACTGTTGAAACTTGTATATGAATATGCGATCAATATAGAAAACCTCGATAGCGTGATTCAGGCTTGTCGAGACATCGCCAGGTGACGTATGTACGATGTCGTCACAATTGTTAACGACATTTCAAAAACTTAAAGCTATACTGCGTTCGTTTTTGATATGGAATTTGTTTATTAATAGCAACCCATACAAATAGCACCTTTCCGTTTATGTAATTAAAGTTCATTGTAGATTGACAGCCAAAATTTAAAGTGCCTTAAATGAATTTTGCTTCCAAGCTAAATTGAACTGTGAGCACACGCGACAAATTTCTTTTCAGCGAAGAGCAATCCCATATCCTCGTTGACGTTACATTATAAAATTAGATTCTTGACATCTCATTATGTTTAACAATACAATTATATCGTCCAGGGCGTCCGTGTGTCAAGATCACGAAGGAGAGTTGACCTCATTGAATTAGAAGGCGTCGCGAAGTCCCTAACGAAGTTAATCTCGAGTCGGGAGCATCCGCGTCACTCATTAACATTATTTGCAGCTCCATTGTGACACGTTAGTCTATTGGGCTGAGACCTTTCACACAGAAATGGCGGACTATACTTGAGCCGCCGAGCATGTAGGATTGCCACTCCCCGCCACAACGAAACTTATTACCTGTGCTTACAGTCCAATTTAGCTTGCAAGCAAAATTTACTAAGAGCATTTTTAGATCCCGTCGGCAATTTGAAATGTAGGTACATTAATCGCATAGGTGCATAGCGGGTATTTGCGTGCCATGCAACTGTAACGAATTCCAAATCGAACGCGAAAGGAGTTAGCTACATTACGATACCTCCGAAGCACGGAAGCGCTCAAGAAATTTTTGCCACTAGCGGTCACCCATCCAACTACCGACAGCGCCCGCTATTGCTTAACTTTGTCGATCACTTAGAATCGACGCAAGCCGCCGGGCTATGAGCGCTTCATGTAAAGAACTAAGTTTTTTTATAATAACTAGTTTCATGGTGTATAAAATCAAGTCACATCACACATAAGATAGACAAGTCAATAGTCAATACGTTATAATCAAAAGAAACTCAAGTTAAAACAGTTAAGTACAGACCTATTATTATTGTTGTGCATATTGCAAGAAGACTAGTTGCTGGTGGCAAATTATTATCCTCGTATTAATTATAATATCAGAATAACATGATTGAATACAACAGAATATAAAAAGGCCACATTCATTAAATTAGATATGGAAACTCTCTCTGAAAACTTGATTATTGTAAAGTTACATATAAGAGAAGATTAATTTGAAGAAATTTGAGTATTTCTTATACTCGTCATGCCTTGGTTTTTCAACAACATCTTTGACCTCTTAACATTATATGTAGATTCCTAATTACACCGCAAATCAATAATGCTTCAAAAAACTTTATTTTTATTTGAAGGATGTTACGGCCAATAACTCACAGCTTTGTGTGTCATTACTCGACAATTACAAAACGTTATTGATGGACCTGAGACCGTCTTCAATAACTTTTATAATTGTATCTAAGGGAAAACCTGCTGCTGCCTATACTACTACCACAAATCTCACAAAACATTTTTCAATATTATCCTGCGAATAAACATTTTCTCTCTCTTTCTTTCAATAGAGAACAGAGGATTGGTACTGTCATATTTTTAAATTTAAAGTTATATTAGTATAATTATGTTCCGATAAAACTTCTACACTACTAATTATTCAATAAATAATGTATTATCAGGACCCGTCGTTAGACGCGATCGTCCCCTGCTATGTGACGGCCCACTAAATTCAATATGGCGCCGTCTAGAGGACATAAAGTCGTAGGTATATTAAAATAGATCGCCATTCTTACGTAGCCAGGTTTTTAAAATAACTTACTTGTATTAAATTATTAGTGGAGGGTTTATGGACCAGCCCAAGTATTGAAAGCTTTCATGCCGCCCAAAGGCCTCCGACATAACTAATCGTCAGCTATTTATCGGTTACAACTGGAGCCGACGTCTGGCTTTTCGTGTCCTCTGGAGCACGGAAGCGCTCAAGATATTTGCCACTAGCCATTCTACTACCGACCGCGGTCGCTGTTACTATTTTGACGATCACTTAGCATCGGCGCAAGCCACTGGACCTATGAGCGTTTCACGTATTACCGAAAATAAAGTATCACACTCTTATATCCCAGCCTTGATTTGAGGGTTGAGTTTTGTATTTTTTTTTTTATGTAACCAGCTCGTCTAAGTTTGCACGTATATTTCCTGCTCAGATTTTCCAATCTGTTTGAGGCACTATCGTAGTTTCCTTGTTTATTACAGCATATGGACGCTACAAATTTGCATATGAGACAAAGCGAGACGATTTCGCGTGAAGCGCAAAAGCGTAGCCGGTCAGGATTTGAGGAATCCGAATAGAATTTCCTATAACAGACAATTTTGCTGCGTAGTTCCTGTTCGTTTGGGGCACGGGTCTAGGAAATCTGGTTTAAAAATTTTGTTCTTCGTGTTTACAGAAGTGAGCAAGCAATGCTTTGATCTAGTTTTGTGTTACCATTCCTATCTTATGGAATTGTAAAACGACGTGTGTACACAGTTATTCACCGGCCTGTAGCCTCAAAGGGGCTAATCTAAATACATAGTAACCGGTGCAAATTCCAGTTTGGAACATGGATTGTCAAAGTAGTGTAGTTTCAAATTTTGCATGCGACCGCCTATTTCACCAAATTATTACCTAGCGTATTCGTACCTAATAAATTAGATAAGGCAAATTGAAAATATAGCTTTACTTTACATAACCTAATTCCACGTTGGCAAACCCGTGGGTAAAAAGCTAGTGGGTGTAAGTAACTAATACGGTTATAAGGTTATAAGTTTCAAACTCATTACTTGTTTTGTAGTGTTCAAGTTCAAGCATTTCTACATAAATTTATTTGAATAACCTCCCACTATCACTGACTACCCACGTACTAAACGATCTCAGTATAATATTAAAATGAATCGTGTAAACTATTAAAAAAATAAAAAATGTAGCTAGAAACTTTGTAACTCATGAACATAATATAATGTAGTTTAAGTTGCAAACCGTCGCCTACAGCCGGGAACTTCCCGGACTAAAATATTATTATTTATGTAGCCTACACGCTTCCTGTGGCGAAGCGAATTCTTCACTCCGTTTCAGTTTAATTCAAAAACTGGTGATTTATGCCAGTGATACTGCATCGTAACCTAATACCCGAATGCAATTTCCTGCTGCGTTCCGGATAATATTTTAGCGCACTGCAGTTGGTTGAGAAAACAAAAATTTATTCTATACATTTGAATGTATTAGAATAATAATATTCTCTGGGGGTGATAATACTATCTCTATTACAGAAACGCGAACGCTTTAGGCAACTGAGGTATTGCGTTAATATGATAAATTGTAACTAAATAAATGTTTTTTACTGATAGTAATTTGAGAACTTATGTTTGGGATATTTATTTTTGGGAACCTTTCTTCTAAATTTTCCTTTGACGATTTGTCCGTTTGTCTGTGTGTTTGTGCCGCTAATTTCACTAACGGTCAAGCGTTATAGAGAAAGCAGTAAAAATTGATGCAAATGCAATGCTACTAAGGCATGGTTTTGTTAAGTGAAGCGTGGGCAGTAACGTAGAAAATGAAACGTAGGTCTATGAAATTTTATGAAAGAGTAAGTAATTTTAAACCATATAGTTATTTTCTCTTTACATAATAAGATAACAGTGTTATCAATAACAGCATTTTGTATAACTACAACCAAAATGATTCATAAACAATATCATCGTTTTCTAATTCATACCCCGTCATGCATGGGTGTAGCTGGGCCGATACGGGACAAGTTTTGATGTATTCAGCAAACTTTGAGGACAGATGTCCATTCAAACTACACCTAAGTAGGCGCACCAAAGTTTTGAGTGCGGTACTGTTTGATTTGCCTCCATAAAACGACTGAACAAGCCTGATATGGGTCAGACGTGAGTGCGTCACAAGTTACTACTGCTCAAAAATTATGGTAAACAAATATGGCTTAATATCACAGGCTTAAAGCAGAGTGAGTACGAATTGGAATAGTAGTTACAAATGAATTGGAAAAATAGAATGATAACTGTAACAAAGAAAAATCTAATTTAAATGAAATACGCATTATTCGAGACAACTCAAAAACAACTGGTCAAATCTCGCACATGTTTAAATAGAACGAGTATACGACAATATTAGCTTTCGAATGTAAAAGTAATCATCAAAATCGTACAAACTTAGAAAACGTAGAAAACTTAATGAGGAAACCTGCGCACCTCAGTTTTCTATTTATTATATTATTATATTTTCAAAGACAAACACAGCAGAGGATATTTCTACTTGAAGGTAAATAGCTTTTCTCCCCACCCCCAAAATGAAAGAACACAGACACAACTTCAACTGTGCTAAATCCATCCATCCAACATGAACATTCAACGGCAGATGCCCACCATACAAATAGACCATACCTATAACAATAAAGTTATTTTTTAATACATTTGCCGAGAGTCACTCAATCCGGTGTTATTGCGATTCCGCTGGACAGTGCAGTGTGCCAACTAGAAGCAATATGGGCGAGCTTTGACGCAATTAGTCGGCCGCGGTGAGCGTCCCGTTTTATTGCGTGAACCTAAAATTGTGTCCGCATACCCCAACACCGATGAATGGAATGAATTAAGTCGCTCTGTAAGCTGAGTGTTCCGATCCTTATATTGTTACTTGTGAATACCCTTGGGTCGCTTCGGGAAAATTAATATTTCCTACTTCAGCCTCTCATGGATTTATTTTTGAAAAAAAAAGTAGCTTATGTGTGACCCTGGGTAATCGTCTATTTTCATCCTAAATTCCCTACCAAGTTGGGCTGGTGGTTCAGCCGTAAAAGCGGCACAGATAGACACATTTCGCACATCACAGTTATGCTATTACACAAAAAGCAATGAATTAATCAATTGCTTCCGAAGAAAAATAATTTCAAAGCATTAATCACATCGCTACATCCTCTTTAACAACAATAAACAATACAACAATAAACCTGTCTACATAACTGTACAAAAAAAATCCAACCTACAAAAAATTAGAGTAATAAAACGCTAAACAACACTCGTCCAAAGTGAAATCATATTCAGTATACGAGCCGGGCGATGCTTCACTCTGTAATTGAAACTGCAATAAAACCTTTGAAAATAGCGTCCAAACGAATTCGACGTGTACTGTTTCAAAGCAGTGCGGTTTTGCAGCACTCCTAGAAATACGGGCAACCCCAATTAATCATACCTTACAGAATTATGTCACGAGTACACTCGCGCACAAAATTGTTAAATGGAAACAAAAATATATTTTTTTGCGTGGCTGTTGATATTTTTATGCTGCCTTTTTCAGTAGATTGCCTCGACAAGCGCGGTGGATAACATTTGAGACATAAATTTGTGCCAATTTTTAACGCCTAATAGTTTGATGAAAATTTTCAGCGTTCTGATTTAAAAAAAATATTTTCTAACTTATCGTATACGAGTTTAATATCGATTATTATCGTGATTTTCATTAAAGACGTTTTATATATTATATTTTGGTCGCAATGCCGAACATCCAGTAATGCGCGACCCTTTCTTATATTTCGGTAGGAAACGCGTTGGTGATACCTTAGTCTACTGATATACGTATATGATATATGGCCAGCGTGGTGGACTATGGCCTTAACCTTCTCATTCTGAGAAGAGACCCGTGCTCAATAGTGGGCCGTGATGGGTTGAGATGATGATGATGATGATTCTCATTTATCGACGAGCCATAACACATTTAATAAAGAGAATGCAACTATACACCCTATGGAACATATCGCGTACAGTGCACACCTAATAATAACAAAAATATTCGAAGCCAATTTAGTTGGTTAATATGTTAATAAGTGTGAGGACTTGGAAAGGGACTGTTAGCGACATTTAATCTCGTTAGTTGTTGTAAATTACAATATTCCCACTAATAATTATTAAAATCAGTGTCGTTGTAATTAGGTTCCTGATGGGACGCTACTTTTGAGGATTGAATTGGTCGCCTATAAAAAAAGTTATAATATAAAAAGTAATAGTATGAAATTATTCCAACTCCTCAAAACAGAAGAACAGAAAGTGACCACCTTGATAACCTTGAGTTGAAAAGTAAACCAACCTCGTGTGTGGTTATTATGGCAGCCCTATTAAGTATTCAAAATTATACATCGTTTTGCTACATACTGTACTTAATCTTATTCCTTACGGCTTTGTTTAAACATTCATCTTTCTAATATTTAACAAGCCTAACATATTTCTTACAAATCAACAAGCTTCATCACCAAGAAAGAAAATAAACGACATCATTTACTTTTTCTTTATTTTCATAAAGTAAATAACTTATCTCTTATCGTTTGTATTTTATAAGATATTTGATATTAATAACGCCTTTATTGATTTCAACTTATACAGGGTGTCTCATAAGTTGTACGACAAAACTATAAGCGTAAAACTTTAATTTTAAGTATAATCCCCTTCGCTGTACATCCGCACTCGAAACGTAACGTAACGTGTGCGGACTTGTTCGACAATTTACAGTTACGCTACGCTTGCGCTATGCTTGTGCTACGCTTGCGCTACGCTTGTGCTATGCTTTCACTACGCTTGCGCTACGCTTGTGCTACGCTTACGCTTACGACTCGTGTGCGAAGGAGCTAAGATAGCTGCCAAGCGTTATTCATGGTGTAACTGATAGTATTTGTTGTTCTATAACCACAAACTTAAAAACAAAATATTTATAGCCGCGTTGTCCGTAACTGTACACTCGGACAAATTAATTATAAAGCTGACTTTGTAGTTCCGTCCGTCTGTCGTAAATTATTATGATGTTGGTCTAATAATGCAGGTCTGGATAATACAAGTGCCCCGAGATGAGCAAGTGATGAATGGATGTGTTCTAGTATACAATGCGAACTAAAATTTTAATTTTAACTTTGTCAATTCACCTACATCCGAACCCGTATGTAATTGTTAAAGACCTGGAAAATACTTTCATGGTATTTTTAGCGACCTTAAAAAAAAAGGAATTTTTTCTTTAAACTGTAGGTACATATTTTATTATGTGAGTTACCACATAACTTTTCATGGGGTGAACTGATTTTGATTATTCTTATATATATATATATATATTGAGTATATAATATATCATAACTTTAAAATTTTGGGGTAATCAAAATACTCAGTTTACTGATTGATTGAAATTATGATTCTTTATTAATTATATTATTATTCAATCCCCACTGGAGCAGCGTGGTGGAGTATGCTCTAGATGTCCACAATAATGAGGAGAGACTCGTGATCAGTTGTGTGTCACAAATGAGTTGAAGTTATTTATTAAAAAGCTGGTGCTTATCATCTGTTCCCATATAAAGAGCGACATCTGATGTGTTGTTTTTGAGTTACCTCTACTTGTCGACGTTGAATTCGGTATTTATTTGACAGGTATGCATGTTAACCCGTTCCCTCATAACTTCGCAATTCATTATACTTTATCATCATGAGGTTTGGTTGAGTTGAAAGCCTCTTAATAATCCGCATCCAGAATAACCTCGTAAGGAAGCTCATTCCACAATTTAATGTTCGACATATTCCCAGCGCGCTTCCACGCAAATCAGATTTGATCGTCTTAAATATTTTCCATTTAAATTCCACAAATGAATCCTCTCCAATTCAACGTAACACAACATAACTTGGGTTCGGATATCTCATTACCAATTTCATATCAGATAACAGAACCAAGCCACGCCGATAGTCAATACCAAGTTCTAGGGTCCGAATAGCCGATAATATCTCGATGTGTTAATTAAACACGTAAATTATCTCCAGTAGAAATCTCGTATCCAAAAGGCAATTTTCGATTTATTAGTTCCCAACTTGTTGAGATTCGAATCCAAATTAATATAAACGTTAACGCAATACTGACATAATTAACTGCCGAATGTTGCACTGCGGACGATGGAGCGAGAAACGATTGTTGTATACTAGTTTTGTCCCCGGCTTCATCTGTGTTGAGGTTAAAAAGATAAAATACCGTAGGAACACTTTTTATAATTATAATGTGTGTATAAAATGTCAAATTAAGTATAAAATGTATATTTAGGATAAAAACTTTTCTAAGTCCTATACACACTTAGAATTAGTTGAAAATAGCAAAAAGACTTACTACATTACAATAGTTCCTACAAGACCAATCGATCGATCGACATCGACTAATCCATGCCACCATCAATCAATGCCGTCGATCGACGATCGATCGATTAGTCTGGTAACACCCTTATGGCATTGTTCCTTCCGAAATATCCTTGAACCTTACAAAAAGTGAAGAACCTTTGTTAATAAGGTACTTAGATTTCAGAATTTTACATTCCAAAATTACAATATCGATATTATTTACTCGCTTTCCGATGGTGATCAGACAACTCCTCACATCGATATAATTAAAATTGAATCCCCGTCTTTGAATAATAAACATTTACAAGGGGCTCGGATTCGAATTTATTTCCAAAGACTTGTTAAATGTAAGCCAGATTTATTTTGAAAGGGGATGGCGTTTTGAAATTAACACCGAGGCCTAATTGTTTGTTAAAATATTGCAATTCGATTTATTTCTTTTGTATTTAATTCGTATTTCGTTGGAAAATATATTTTAGGCTGGGCATTCTAAATATTTACTGCACCGGGTCTGAAGTAATTTATTGGTTTACTTTAGTATTTTTTTCGATCACAACTGTATTGGTAAATAATGGCCACCGCCGTCCATAAATACCAGTACCACCTAAAAGCATCACCGACATATTGCCTACCAAGAAAAGTGAGTTAAAGTCAAAGTTAGTAATAACTAACCCTCTGTCATCAGTATTGTAGCTTTGCAATTGATTGAAGACGAAGAAGAGAATACTCGCGTTTTTCTGACGGTTATGATATATTCATGGACGGCGTTGATAATCTTCCATACAAAAAACTACAAAACCCAACGCGCCTCTAAATGATGTGCTTATAGAATTATCTTACATCGATGAAGGAATAACATCATGAAGAAACCTACTGCTGAGAATTCCCCATCAAGTTCTAAAGATGTATAAAGTCTACCAATCCGTACTTGGCACTATGGCTTGCTCCCCGTAACTGATGAATTGAGACCCTTACCCAGCAATGAGTCAGTTATTCGTTGCGATAATAATTCTAAGCTATCCCGAATAAATACTCGTTACAACTAAGAATTAAATGAATCACAGGCATCTACAGGATTAGGAAATCCAGGCTTGATATCACCAAATTAAGTCGGCATTAAGTGTCCACGTAACACAGGAAAGCCGACGTGAACGTTGTGTAGGAATGTTTAATCCAGAAATGGTTGACATGCACAAGAATGCAGCTCATCGTCCTCTAGATAATCGAATTTTTTTAACACAGCTTTGTTACTTAATAATTTTCGTTTTCACCAAATTTAGTATTAGAAAAAGCTTATAAAATATAATTCAGTTCGGACCCGTGACATGGGCAATCCTAGTGAGGTAATATCAATGTATTACCTTATTTTTTCTGTATATATTATAATGCTTTTCAATTTACTCCTATTTAAATGATAAATATGACTTTCAGGATGTAACAGATGACCTTGTGTTGAAACAAAATTATTTGGCTTTAGAAACCTTTATCGCTGTATTCAACACAGATTTTGAGCGACGCGCAAAAAGCAAAAAACATCGAGGCACCGCAGGAAAATTATAGACTCTTTTTGACATTAAAAAGTTTAACACATTTCCTCGCGATAGCGCCTCAATGGAAACTTCGATTCGTCTCTAAGATTAATTGTTCAAAACTCGGTCGTTGTCCTTACTGTCGCCGCTTTCGGGCCCTTTTATGAAATTCACAATCCATTGTTTTGGTGGGATTAAAAAAAGTTAAAAAAGTTCCTGTACAACCACAACATCACGGTGCTACAAAAGCTTGCCTCCCAATTTAAGCTCTATTCATTGTTAACAAAAGCTCCACTTTATAGGATAGCTTTTTTAGCCGTAGCAAACAGTTTGCGAGTCTAAATAACGAGGTCACGAGAAATTTCTGTTTTTGCCGGTCATTTAAAGCTTTCATTAGTGAATTCGTGCGGTTAAAAAATATCTTTATTTTTCTTTAAGTTGTTTAATTAATTCGTTACAGTGTCGCGAGTGCGCGCCGCGAGTGGAATGCACACAATCCTTTAGTCGCATTTTTCCGCAGTTTTTTCAATCCGACTAACTATTTTGCCGCTTCACTACTTTTAGTGAGTAAGCAATATTTTTGTTATTATATTTTTTATAGTAACAGTCAGAACAGAAAGGGACGAATGTCAACGAGGAAGATTAGTTAGACAATTGGATGAAAAACTCGATATTTATCCCTGTTCATTATTTTTTTTTATTATATCAATCCTTAAAATGATAAAAACTAAATTTTTTTGGCAATCAGTATCGGTATCTACTATGACAAAAATAAAGTATTTAAAATATTTTTAAGAATTTTGTGCAATGCCATGAACAATTCACACCCAGATCAAGATCAGAAACTCAAACTTATCATTCAAATCACTTCTCTGGAAATCAAACCCACGACCTTTTGAAAAATAGTCCATAATTATACTATAGGTATAGTAACCATTGCGTCAAATGGGCCTTCGCAGTAGGTATCGCAATTAAATAATTTTCCGTAGGTAATAACTGTTTCTCAAAATAATGTGAAGCTGACTACATTTTTTTAAAGACGACCATCTCAGTCCTTAAGAGTAGCCACACATTCGTGACCAAATTAAGACGAGACTCTTACTAAAAACGAATACCTGGACCATTACTAACAACAACTAACAGGACTAAATATCACTAACAGTCCCTGTACAAGACTCAAAACTAATAAACTACCCAATTAACAAGAGTACCTAACCATTTAATCCCTATTTAGCTAGGTACCTACTACACGCTCCTTTGCAACCTTAATTTGATTTTAAAAAATGCTTAAACTTACCATTTCAAATCGAACCTGTGATCCCTGTAAATATTGAAAAATACAATACACAAATCATACGTAAAGATACGTTTAACGTATACTTAGTAGTCGGACATACATTGAAATATGTTATAAGTAACCTTTCATTGTAAGTCCGCTCACTCACCGGCCAGCGAGGGAAATCTCTACCGAGTAGGGGCTATCGAGGGCTCTCCAACCGATTTACATACAATCCTGTTGAGGGGTAAAAATTTTCCAGACCACATATATAAGTTACCCAATTTGCAAACACGGACCCTTCCGTGCGTAGAACTACAATGGATCAAATACAAAAAATATACTTTTCTTGGGTAGAACTTACAAATTAAATGTAGTTTTTTAGAATTTCTTTGCGGCTTTATTGACGTGACATATATTGTGGGGGTAGACTCGTGGCCAGCGGTGGGAAACTTATCGTAAGTGAATCGTAGGAGGATAGGTACCTATGCTTCGTGTGCGGACTTGTTCGACAATGTTTATGCTCGTAGTGCTCCTGATATGGTTACGCCACGACTACGTTTACGATTAAGATCCGTGTGCAATGGGGGTTACTTTAACAAAAATAATTTTGTATTCGAATTCGAACTAAATCCAATTTTCATTGACATGTCTATATGATGATAAATCTATAACAAACCCTCTTACGCTGTTGTACCTTACCTGTACCTTGAGCCATTGCTCAGCGGCACTACACCCGCGGGAATACCTGTTGGGGCTGTGTCCTCATCACCTAAATGCTGATAGATGTACGTCAAACAGGACTTCCTCAAATGTTGGTAATTAGATATATGTCATTGTTTTATAAGTGCAACTGTATTGACGTATACGTCCGAAATTTTATAGAGATCAAACCAAAAACATCGATTTACGATTTGATCTAATCGACAGACAGAAATACAGACAGAGTAACTTTCACATTTTAATATTAGTGAAGATTTTATCTCGTACTTCGTGGAATCACTAAAAATATTATGTGTATTTGATGTTGGTCTGAAAGCAACATCGCTACTCTCACTTAAAGTAACTTCATAACTATTTACAAAGTTTAATTACATTTTTAATTGATTCCAGTCTGCATTCCCATTAATTTATCTAAACATGCTGCTAAACTTGTTCAAACAAGTGCTCGCAATCAAAAGCATTTTCAACACAAATTCTGCTTGGCAATTAAGAGAGTCCTCAACGTTAGTGCGTAAATTACTTAATCTGCAAGCGTGCATTGCCAAGGCTGTGCGGGGACAGATGTGGGCCGAAATTAATCAAGGTCGGGCCAGGCATTAACAGAGTTCGGACGGGTTTGACCTTCTATAAGAAGCCGGGAAAATAGCGACTTAACAGACTCATAAAATTATATTAATACTAGTAAATCCGCCCTCGCTTCGCTTCGGGAACCCAGTCCCTTCAAAAATCTCTATAAATTTTAACAAATTATGTTATTCCGATGTCTAAGCTATATTACTGCAAAGTTTCATGAAAATCCGTTCAGTAGTTTTTGCGTGAAAGAGTAAGAAACCCACACACACACTTACTCACATACATCCTTACAAACTTTCGCATTTATAATATTAGTAGGAAGTAGGATTTTTAACCGTCTTCAAAGAAGAAGGAGATTTTCAATTAGACCTTTTATATGATTTTTATGTGTGTTCATGTAGAAATTACCGAGTTAAAAATTTGTCTAAATTTTTTATTTCATTTATTGCAGAAAACCCACAGCTCTCGAAGTTATTTCTCTCGAAGTTTCTTCTTCGAAGTAAGTTCTCGAAGACCACATAACGCAAAAGCTAGTCATAAGGATTTGAACTCTACTAATCTTTACAGCACTCCTTAATCCATCGGTCTCTAATTATCAAGTCGTTAGGCTATTTAACATAAAATCTTTAAGTTTTTCCTGTACATTCAAAATCGTGAAAAGTAGGGTAAAAAAACTAATATAAAAGTTGAAAAGTACCAAAGTAAATCTTATTTAATTCATCAACACCCGCTTGTAATTCTGGAGTACAGAAAATAATAGAATTACGTGCGTTCAAACACTCGCGTTTAATGGCCCCACTCGAGATCTGTCTTACAAGAATTAATGTGAGGGCCTCCTTAGCGCGAGTTCACACTATTCGACATGTTTATGCTCGGTGGGTCGCCCCAGTAATTGGGTTCACCGAAATTCGAGACAGACCTTTTACAGTTCGAAGCACCACCGAAATGATAAGTTAAGACTTGAATATTCATTCATTCATAATGATCCTAAACATTTATAAAGGTTGGTCATTTAATTATTTGAGACCCGCTCTACGCTCGGAATTCGACCGCAATGTGTACATTTTGTGAAATGGTTTTGAATATTAGTAGGTATTTGAAATAGATTATTATTTTAAGTATTACTTTTCCAAAGCAAGATTTATACAGATTTCATTAAGTATCTATTTAAGTATCAAAAAATTATGTACCTAACGTAAACGAACGCACATAAAGAAATATAAGATGCATAGCAGTAATGAAGTACATCGTCGCGGTTATTATGTACTCAGCAACGACCCTATATTAAAGTCTGGGTTAATATTTAACTATGGACTGCAGGAGTAAGTCGATCGAGATTGGAAATTTAAATTAAAAATTGATAGATAATGACACGCCCAGACTATGCTGGTTTCTGCGCGATGTATTATGAAATATATTGCCTGATGTGTATTCATATAAATTATAATTATATGCTGTGAACATCAGATCATATATAATTTTTATCAGATATTATTGCAATTTTTATAGATTTCTAATTAGAACTTTAGGAGACAAGTTACAGTGATATTTAGTGAGTTATCATAATTTGAATACATAATACTCATATATGTACATATTCTGACTGAGTAATCTATGAAATGTGCCAATATTCATACGTAGGCGTTGTGTGGGAAGCTTTGGTTTAATAAAGCAATAATCAATACAGTGATACCACAATTACACAGACACAACTTGAGATATAATAGTCACCACGTCCTCAACTGTTTACAAGCCGGCCTTCCTACCGACTCCAGAAGAATATCTGTCAGTTTCCCCATGTTGAATTCATCGATCGCTTTCAAAAAGCTCTCTCGTACCAATTATTTCTTTTCTCCTGACATACATATATAAAATTTCATTTGTGTGACGTTAATCATTTAGGTTTCCCTCGTCTCAAAGCAATCCTGAATGTCAGGTCACTGATATCATAAAAATGCCCAATGATCTAAATTTGTTAAAAAAAATTACGTACGGTCCCGAAACTAGCGAGTTAAAAACTATAGTAGTAGCTAACAAGTGTGGATTAGTGTACGCTTGATAATATTATCCATCGAGTAATAGGTATTACGGAAAGTGAATGAATAGATGGAATACTCTTTTATCTATATAAGGTCTTTCATCGCGTATTTTTATGCATATCAGCATAGTGTGGCTATACCCTAACGAAAGGAATATTTATGCATCTTAATATCGAATCAAGTATCAAATGGGTTCATTATTTAATGCAAAGAATTTTTATATCTTACTGGATAGGTCTTAAATGTGGCTGTTTTAATGCAAATTTGTAAGATTTTGAAATAGAGCCACTTACCTGCTTTTCGCATCCTTTTTATTATCTACGTTTAATGTGCGAAAATATAACATGAACTACCCACGGAAAATTTCTAATAACACTGTATTGCCTATATAATTAGATACGTGTGATTATTTTAAAGAACTGGTTGGTTCAAAGCCGACAAGTGTCTCTTTCCATGCATATTATGTAATCATCATCAGTGTTTGAGGTTATTTTTAAAAGCCTATAATATATGTCTTCCAGTGAATAGACTTCTAAATTAAGTCGTTTTCCACCCAGAACACATTATAGGCAAGCATTGACTTAAAATACATAATTTAGTAAAAAATATATACAAAAACATGTTTAATCAACCTATTTAATAATCCCATACTACAGCTCCCGCCTTTCTAAGAAACGGGATCCTACAGACAATGTTGTACCTTAATCACGTGCAATAAAATCATAATTATTATTCTAAGCCATAAAGTCAAAGTTGTAAATTTCGTTTTTAGTTAGATACGTTTTCCTAGACCGAAAACGCATAAATCCTTTAATGTACTAATCTAAATTATAGTACCCGCGTTGAAACAGTGCAAGTTTACGAGATGCAACATTTTTAAAAGTTACAGTTTAGAGTTATGCGCTCCGCTCCGCCCGACGTGTTAACAGCTCGGCAGTTAAGCAACGAATGACTGCTCTGTTCATATCCTAAAGTAAAATTACTGTACGTTTTATTCTCTCGTGGTACTGCTTTTTGTGGAGCTAAAAATCACGAGGAATTATCGTAAGTTCACCCTATGGGGATCTTTTTTGACGTTATTTTACTTCTTATTTGTGAGTGCTTGCACTATGATACGGGCACTCACGATAGGATTTTTATACGTTCATAATTTCAACCCAGATTCTTAAATCGTGATGAAGGTGACGAGAAGACATAATTTGAAATTAATACATTTTGTGTTTTTCTTCACGATATTTTGATCTTGACCATCGTTAAAAATGCACAATCCACGGTGAGTTAAAAATTATAAAGTACATAAATTGTTTAATGCGGCTTACGGAGAATCGCTAGAGAAATTATAACAATAATGTCTATTATGATACTCCAATACTTCTCTAATGTAACCTGTCTAAAGAAAACCAATGATTATGTTAAGCCATAATGAACGAATACAAGTGATTTAATTTTTAAGATTTAATTAAAATATAAGTATTATATTTAATCTAAGTCGTTACCCCAACAAAAGAAAATTTACGATTTCTATTCTTGAGTGTGATAAAGCTTATATTTATAGTAAAATGAATCTTTGTTACAGCCATTTGCTCACCCTCGGGAGTAATAAACTCTAACCAGAACAATAAACAATATAAAGTTATGACATTTGAAGAGTTGTGTACCTACCCCATGTTATCTTCCAAACCAATAACTCTCATCTCAAAACGTGCATAATCTCGTCACAGCTAATAAAGACTTCGAACAACGCTAAATAAATAAAGGAAAATAACAATAAACTCAACAAACAACCCGACGAAATTTGTCACGACACCCACAGCTGTCATCTGCAGAATAGAGTCAGATTTTTAAAGGGTGACTTTGTGACGGCGTCAAACATTACGCAAATTGTCGACTCATCCCAGAGGTGTCGTTTCTATGTGACAAATTTGCCGAAAGCCCCGGTTATTACAGGGAGGGGACGATCTATCAATCAGACGAATTTTCGGCTATTTCAGCACGCAACCACAAATGAGATTTCGAACAACCGTATCGAGTAAGTTGGGAGATTCTAGACGCTCTATTCAGCCTCGAGTAATTGATTGCTTTGAATGATTTATGTCCCGTTTCGGTGGTAGAACAATCGAGCGAACGTGCAGGATAATTGAAATAAACAATCGTGGTTTAAGGGGTTCAGTTTCACGAATAAACGCTGCAAAGCTGAAATTGTATGTATATATCAATAGAAAAATGCCATTAAAAATTACTTTAATAAAAATTACTTTTTAACATAAGAATGGCCACAATCCTAAATGTTAAAAGATTTTATTGTTTTTAGAAAGAATTGAAATTTGATTGAATTTATTATTAGGTAGTTATATTGACTTTATAATTAAGCGTGAACAAAACAACTTTTAAAGTAATTGAATCGAAACGACGGAATACAACGTACTCGTCAATAGCAGGCATAATAATATAAGTAGTGTAACTGCAATATTAACATAAAAATAGTATCATAATAATCCTGTTTTTGTTATTGACCGTTCCGTGAAAATCTTTACACCCAGCGAATTTATATAAGCGGTATAAATTTCCTCGCAAAGATAAATACACCTCCATTATGCCGTAAATTAACATTTTATCACGCGCTTCACTCCACACGGAACTCATTTTATCTCATTGGGTGCTGTACAAGGTAATTTATCAATGACAATAATCCGGTTATCTGGTTATTAACCACGGTAAGTGGGACATTTGTAAGGCTCCCCGGTACCGGTACACTTGTACACTAAATCCAGTGTTGCCTACTTATATACGTTTTGAATTGCTTTACGCGCTTTGTAGCGGAATACTCAAACGAAGGGTGCCCGGATATTTCTTAAGGTTTCCGCAAAATGAATCGATTTACGCTTTCAAGCTGAGTTTGATTGCCGCAGTCAAAAAAATGGTTATTATCAGAGGTTACTATGTCAAAATTGCAATCCCGGACAGTTCGTTGGATAATATTTAAAAAGGATAAAACAAGGTTTAAGTCATTTTAGTTTTTGAAACAATTTTTTTCTGAAAATTTTCGTCTTTTAATTGAGTAGGTAATTTTTAATGGGAAATTACATATTCCTAATGGCAATAATTACCTACTTACATGCTAATCAGTGCTTTGGAAGGCACGTAAAGCCGATGGTCTCAGCAGCATAGTGAAACCTCTTTAGCTTCTACTCTAACCTTCCTCAGTGATAAGGAGGGACTCTTCACAGTGGACCGTTACGGGGTAGAAGCCAGTAAAAAGATGAAAATGATTTTTTATTCAGTATAATTTAAACGAGCACAATTCATAAAGCCAAACGAATTCAATACCGGAACAGAAAGCCAACCGCTCAGATACGAGTATATCACCTATCCAGCTATTAAGCGAACGTGTGTTGCCATTCAATTATGGACTTATGATTGACGCGTGGGACAGGCGTGCTTCATAAATATTTTGTCATCGGTAGGTACAATTAGGTACGTGTTTTTAAACCCCGACGCAAAAAGGGGGATGTTATAAGTTTCACCTGTCTGTTTGTGTGTCTGTCTCTGGCACCCTAGGTCCAGAATCAATGAACCGATCAATGGAACCGATTTATGTGAGGTTTTTTTTAATCGAAAGCCAGTTTACAGAGATATTGTCCAAAATGATGATGAGGCATTTTATGGCATTACGAATTACGAAAATAAAATTCAATTGAAATATTAACTGTATATATAACAAATGTTTTTTTTCTCACACTATTCATTATGATTTTCATCAAAATTGGGATAACAATCAATTTATAGGGTTCCATCCATACCGCTTCGCTACAATTTTTGTGACTAGACATTAACGGTGCTAGTAAAATAAAGGCAGTGTTTAATTCCATTTCCGTACAATTTGTAGCACTGTTAACGCCACTGTCCAATCGGACCAGTGAAATAAAGCCCAAATTTTTCCGTTCCATTTCGTTAAACGTTTAAAATTTTACGAATACACGGACGCCAGCTACAACGCTTTATCAAAAATAACGCAAGGCCGAAATTCAATAAACGACTCATAAAACACGTTATAATGAAAAATATTAAAATTCCACAGACTAAAATATTATGTGTATCATTTTCCACGAACGAACGTAAATAATTTAATTTGAACGCGTTCAAAACTCAGACTCGTACCGTAAGCAATCGGTGGAGTCTGTACTAGGCGCGACGTGCAAACCAATTTACATTCTATTGCATTGTCAAAAAGTCTAAATTATTTAAACACACAAACCTATTATGCCTCTACATGAAGGGACGTTGAAATTTTTGAATATTACTGTTCGTTTCAAATTAAGTGATTTAAGTAAATTGTTTCGTGTGAATCGTTTAAACGGTTTTTAAATTGGTAAAAGTATTTTTGTGATGTGACGTGATGTGAAACATTAAAATGGGACACAGAAAAATTTCAGTTTTGTTTGCTTTCCTTCCAAAATGTATAAAACTAACAAACACGAGGCTGAGGAGTTCCTTTCGCCATTGGTTCTCATCCATTATAAAAATATTAGGTAACGATACGGCGGGGCGCGGCACAATAGATTAAATAAGATTCGCATAAGTTTTATGACATCATGCCTTCTCGATGATATTGAAGATTAAATAAAAAAATAATTAAGTATAACTAATAAAAATAATAAAAACATTTTCAAACAATTGATATAACGGCAGTTATCGATGAAGCAGCTCTTCACCTGTTTGTCGCTTGCGCCATTTATAGACCAACAAACATCCAGGGTCCATACGGGTAACTTAAGGATTATATTTCCCAAAGCGAAGCGAGAGTGGAATACCGGTAATATTCCTATGATTAACTACAAGTTATTTGCATTGATACTACTTATAAAGCCAGCATTTCATAACTGGCAACTCCTGAATAGCATCTAATTGCGACTGGCGTAAGCCGTGCGCGTAATTCACCATATTTTGTTGCGGTTCAAAAGATTTCCTTGACTATTTTGCATACAACTCCTGCGATTAAATGCGTTCATGTAAGATGTTATTGCACATTGCAGGATAAAATCCGCTGAAAGAGTCTGAGGAGTAAGTATATTCCCTCGCAGGTCCGACAGTTTTCGATGTGTGTACATACTACTAAATCACTCTAGACTCTAGACTTACCTTCAAGTGGAGCGATGTGATGACCGATGATCTCCGATCTTCTCCTTGTTGGTTCATCCAAGACACTCATACACACACACAAAACCTTCGATAACAAGTGGTTATGAAAGTACATATATCAATAGAAAGAGCATCCACGATAATGGAAAAACAGTGGAACGGATGGGCTCAAAGAGCATGCGGTTTTGTTTGATAGCTAGATGGATTCGTTTATAAACGGTGATATTGAAGCGGCCGCGATTATCAAAATAATGATGGTGGATTAGAATTTATATCGATGCGTATCGCATCAAGAACTTATAAGCAACACAGTCGGCGTATTACGTCATAAAAATTACATCCGGGCATGGAAAGTGACTAATTAGACCTTAAAGCTGTCCATTAGAAACCTAGAAAGTGACTAATTAAACCATAAAGCTGTCCATTAGAAAATTAGTACAGGGTCTTTATGTAATTCCATAAAGACCCTGTACTTCATCAAAGCACACCACCACTAAAACCTGATACACCCTTGTTAAAAACGCCACCTGGGGCCCAGAAAGGAATTATCGTAAAAAACGTCTGACAAAGTACTAAATAAATGAAAAGCTATGGAACGCTGAAGTATTGTCGTAATTGCCGTCGGCCATAACCGTCAATTGTTTCATTTTGCAGGACACGACTTTTAAATATTCTGGGCCTATTTTTAATTAACTAATAAGCAAGCTTTTCCATAAACCAAGCGTTTGTTTTCAGTTTCGAAGCAGAAATTTTTACGTTGCGTATTTTTATCTGTATGCCTACATTATTTAATTATGAAGTTATTTAATTATTATATTATGAAGAGAAAAAATATCGTATACACTCATAGTCACACACTGAGATGCCATAGACAACGTACAAGACAAGAACCACACTGACCAAGAACAGAAATTCAAAGCAAGAAAACAGAAGCTCATCATTCACATTTCCGCCTCGCTGGGAATCGAATCCGGGACCCTTAGAAAGAAAGTCCTGTATGGTCGCCATTGCGCGACACAGGTTGCCACAAAAATCTCCGTATTGTTTTAATTGGATAAGTATCTATTCAGTAGATCGATAGAATTAAAGTCTTTTACTAGGAGAAAGCCATAATTATTTCTTATTCTTAGTAACATGTTCTGTTACACATAGGTATCCATGATATGCTCATGTAATAGTGCATAAGATAAACACCCTAAACCTGTATAATATACGGCTAAGGTTCCTTCGATCTAATGGAAGGTGTTCCCTTAGAAAAATAACATCGCAGGCGCTGTAATTTAAACAATTTATTACCTGATACCTGCGACTTTCTCCAATGTAGAT
The DNA here is from genome assembly GCA_905404135.1 of Hesperia comma. Taxonomy (NCBI): domain Eukaryota; kingdom Metazoa; phylum Arthropoda; class Insecta; order Lepidoptera; family Hesperiidae; genus Hesperia; species Hesperia comma. The sequence goes on from FR990019.1 coordinate 2,822,254, forward strand.
AACAATACATTATGTGTCTCGAAGCGAAGAGAACTTTACCAATTTTCGTTTCATAGATAGCTGACCCGGAAGACGATTTTCTAAAACAAATATTTTTATATCTCAAGTTCTAAGTGGTATCAATATGAACCAGATTTTAAATTAGACCTCAAGCAATACAACTGCGGAAACTTAATGAAATTTCATTCAGATATTTTTTCGTGATACACGGATGAACATACAGACGGACTGATTTTTCTAAAAATAATATTTTTTTCTTCTATTGGCAATGTCAATAGTTTTCATACATGTTGAAAAATTTCTACCAGGTAGGATTTAAATCAGTTATTATCATTATAAGTGTAGATTGACTGGTTTTGACAACAAAGCCCAACATACATAATTCAGATACCCATTGGAACATTCAAGCGAAATTGAAAGCTCCGTTACTGAATGAAGTATACTGCAGTTTAGACGGATGCATCGATAACGTATCTGTAGAAATAATAGTACTGCAATGGGTTATATACAACGAGCAGAGAATGTATAGTTACGATTTACAGCAATTACCTTGTTTTTTGCCTTCATCAATTTGTAGTGACGAAAACTTAACCTATTTGGGTTGAATTGAGCGCCATCTGGCGTGTAGCTTTTGAGTTATCTCTGCTTGTCGATGTTGAAGTCGCTTATTTTTTTGTAAAAAGCAATTATTTACTTAAATAGTAAAAATTCGTCTGATAAAAATACGACTTAGAATATTTCAATTTAGAATTCGAATGAGATAAAATTTATATTTTCATGAATATTAATTTCCAGAGAGAAGTACCTATACGCTACGCGTGTAATCGCCGCATTTAAGCCCGACCGCCATATGTCGCGGGGTTAATCGCAAAAAGTTTACAATAAGAAGGGTAGAACATGTGCCATTGCACCCGCCTCACGTAATACTAATGTTAAATGTATATCGGTTTTATTCAACTGGAGAGAAAAGCTCTTTACCTACATGGTCACAGAAAAAGATCAAATCAAAGTCGATGAATTGTGTTTTTTTAACAGGTTTAGGTTTGTCCACATATTTTTTATCTCAATATAAGAAATAATTATTTTAAGTTGGTGCACACCCATTCTCAGACATGAAGTGAGTATTTTGAAGTAATGACATAGACAAAAGAGTAATTATAAAAAATCTCCTGGAATAAATAGTATAAGGATAAAAATTTAAATTATGAACATCTTTTTTTTCGCTATCCAATTTCTAATGATGAATATCAATAAATTTTGTCGCACGAAATGGAATTTTATCGTAGGAAACGACAGAAATATAATGATAATAACAGTAGACATATCTTACCCGCCTATAGCAATATTCCGGCTTTCCTTATTGTATATTTTTTGCGCAAAGCCGAGGCGACATCTGGCGGGCGGTCTGCGCATTTTAAACATTACAAACCGACTACACGGATATACAGATGGGTACATGATGACTTTCTGCATAATGTATAATATTCGAGGTTTAGGCCTAAATTATATGGAAAAATAAAATTTAGACTTCTATTTGCTTTGATACAGAATACAAGTCAATTTTTTAGCTGACCTTAAGTATATAACAGATATTTCTTTGGCCATTTGTACGGAGGCTTGAATAAAGTGTTGTCAAGTTTACACCTGGTAAATGAGTCACCTGATAGTAAGTAGTCACTATTGTCTATCATTGAACATCAGTACTAATCCTTGTCACTGCGTTGTTGGCTATAAGAGAATACGATAAACACTAAGGGTCAAATCACACCGAGACGAGACGCGACGCGACGCTGCGCGCAGTCTTTCAAAGAGCGGCTCAAAATAGAACTTTATTTTCTACACGAAAAGATACACATTTCATTGTGAGAATTCAGAATACGTTACTTCATGCAGCGCTGCGTCTCGTGACGCCTCGCGGCGTAGCGAGATGCATCGCTACGCAGCCGTGCATCGTCGGTACGCGCGGCGTGCAAGATTGCCTACTTTTACGATGCACCTCGCGCCATTGAGATGCGTCTCGCGGCGACGCGCGGCGCAGCGCGAAATCACTGGCCTCTTGCAGTATCGTTGCGTCGCGTCGCGTCTCGGTGTGAGCTGACCCTAACACAAAGATTAGGTACCTGTCTCGTCACCTAGCGACCATGACTAGGCACTGAAAGATCACACTTATGCCAAACGTTCTTTTAAGATTAAAATGACTGATTTAAATTTGGAATCATTAAAAAAGATTCGCATCCAGTCAGTATTACATCCGCAGTAGACATGGTTTTTCTGTGAATCCCTTATTTCGCATTCGGTCGGAAATTGCTCTGAAATCGCTGAAAAAATAATGGCTCGTATTGACACGGTAATTGTTTGTATATTACGGGATTGTCAAAGGATTCAATTGGTGAAAAATTGTGTTTAATGGCCCCTTGTATGAATTTTTGTTACAATTTCGCAATCGATCAAACGCCCACTTCATTTGGAGTAAATTAGACCTGGCGGGTTTCATCATTATATTGCTAACGGGTTGGATGCCTCATGTGAGCTAACCCCAATTAAAATTACCTAAAAGTACCTACCATGATTGCAACCCACAAGTGTCTTGGTGGACTAGGGTGTCTTCTCACAAAGTGAGAACTAAAGTAAGTCCGTAATCCACCACAAGCTAAGTGCTAATTGGCAGACTTAGACACCATTGAAAATATTGCGGGAACTCTTAGGTGTACTCTACGCACATTATTTTTGAAAATTAGAGGCACCTACGTCAAGGATTTGAACCTAGGCCCCTCTGTGCATAGGTCCAAAATTCAAACCACTTGACATTGGGGTATTGTGTAACAAATTTGAATTCGATTTACTGACGAACAGAATCCTAATTTATATATAAATATAAATTGTGTCAATCAGCCATAAGGGTCTATGACTCCTTCATCCCATTTAATGCCAGCGCAAAATTTGGTATGATGCAGAAAGACTCATCCGACCAGTATGTCATCAAAGCAATTCTACTTCTATGAGCAGATCAAATAGGTACTCAAAAATGTTATAGTCTGAAAATGTCTATCATTTACGACATTCACATTTAAAATCTTAGAATGTATGACACTTAATGAGGATTTTTGCCTAATGCATTATGTTATTGACTAACTTCACAGATATTTAAAACAAATATAGAAATTACCTTTGCAAATACTAAACTTGAACAAAAATTATCGTATTTACTGACAATAAAATTGCCGGTTCCCACACACACACACACACACACACACACACATGAACATCACTTTTACGTTACTAGATTATACGCACACTATTGTAAAGTTTTTATAACTGTGGTTTAAACGCCAAAAACAATATTAACTTTATTTTCAGCCGCCACGAAGCTTTGCGTCAACACAGTTGCAACATGCCTAGTTCACTGCGTTATGTTGACTGCTGACAGACAGACAAACAAGCTGAACACGTAGGTAGACATTGTCGCCGGACAATGTCATTACTATTTATATCTCAAATACTAATAGACGTTTTAAGATTACGAATAAAAAAAAAATTATACAGACGAATTGCGAACCTTCTTTTTTTTTTGCAATCGGCCAAAAAAAACAAATAGGTAGACAAGCTAAATAACAGTGAAACAAAAATAGACAATAAAAAACAGATAAACTAAGAAGTTTTCAAGTTCAATATTAATTTACCTTGTTCGGGAGTGATGCAAACACGACAAGCCCAATTTTGATATTGTTTCCTTTATCGAAAGCCTCAATATAAAAATTGCTGTACATTTCTGACATTGTCAGCGACACGGCGATGTGATGTGGGTTTCGTTATTCTATAAATTGTATAGATTTTGGTATTTTACTTTTGAATTCAATGTTTGAGTCGGAATGGAAACCGTTTATAACAGTGTTATTTATTTTCCAATATCAGTGAGTTTCAGATTTTTCTGTTTGTACTATTTGAGGAGTTATACTCATTATCTTGTCATAAATATATCATTATATTGGAACGCGAATACATAAGAAGATTTTGTCGAAAGACGGAATCTTCATTAATAAGCTAGCAGCTTTGGTACGACCTTGTTCGATATTAAGACTGTAGCCACCTGAAGGCTTCTAATACTGCTTAACGGCTGCTATTCTTCTATTTAAGATAACAAACGGTATGACTGCTTCACGCGTCCACCGAAACAAGTTCGAGTATTCAAGAGTAGATGTAGAAGAAATGTCAATAGCTACCCATTTTACTACTAACCACAACCGCTGTTGCTTAACTCTATCTGTCTCTTAAAATCGAAGGGAGCCGGATCATTTCGCGCTTCAATTTTGCGCTTCGATCAGTTTCATGTGAATTTTATAAATTCACGGTAAAACTATCGGTTCCTAAAACCCATGCCGTCACAAACAAGCCGTAAAAATGACCAACGTAAAGAGCGACCGTTATGAAGTTGACAGCGTATGTTGGTAAAGATTAGCTGTCATATAGGTCTTTTTACTTTTCCCATAAAAATAACCAATTAAAATATTAATAGTCATTCTGTAATTGTAAAGAAATAATTACTTTGAAAAACGTATTCACTGTGTTGTTGCTGTCGCTCCATTTTGTGATATTATCATAGTATTTAAGTTTTTTTTGTTATATGAAGATACCTACGTCCCAAGGTGAGCGTATGGCTGTAACACAGTCTCGACTCTTGCAGTTATTTACGATAATGCTGAGTTTAAAATTATTTATATATTCAATAAAAAGACCTTTGAATCTTTGTTGTCATTGAGCAAAAGGAGAGTTCGCAAAACTCAAAGGTGTGTGAAGTCCGCCAATCCGCACTTGCCCATCGTGGTGAATTAAGGCCTTAACCTTCTCATTCCCCGAGATTCTCCGAGACCCGTGCTCATTAGTGTGCCATGATGGGTTGAGATGATGATGATGATGAAAGCGTCATGAACTGCGTGCCCGAGCAACGCACACATTGTGATCACAATGCATCATTGACGTATGGGGGCTTTACATTATACAATTTGTAGAGCGCTAACCTAACTCAGTGCACTAACTAGTGTTTTCATACATTACGCTGCACTAGTTACTGGCTAACTGCCTTTACACTATGCGATTTTAGCACGCTAGCTCAGTTAGCGCTCTGCAAATTGTATAATGTAAAGCCCCCAACAGGTATATTATTTGACATACATACGTAACCTGACAGCTAGCCCAACTGCGCATTCGTGTGACGGTAAAAATATTACAGCTTCGTTCCAGAAACTTATTACCTATACTAAGCAGTAAGCTCTTCGATTAAATAAACCGATACGATCGCTTGTTAACAACGATGATTTCATAACTACGTGTAGTAGGTATGGGAAATCAAAATATAATTGAGAGTCATATCACATAAGCCTGATACGAATTATTCAATAGTATTATACAGAATAACGAGTTTCTTACGCTCAATACTCTCAACGTCGTAAAATTCAAAGAAAAGACGAAAAATATCTGTCAAGTGTTAGATTGATGTGAAATCCTCCGAGGGGCGTTCGCCGTAAGTGATACCAGGCGGCATTGGGAGTGTTAAGTTCGTGATACAAATAAAAAATGACTAGTATATTTTTGTATAGGATGCAAAGAAAATGTTAAAAAAATTATAATAGCCTATCAAGGAAACCTATGGTGTCTAAGTGGGTACATCATCAGTTTATTTATTTTTTAAAACGCAAATGTGACTGACTGACTGATCTATCAACGCACAGCCCAAAGTACTGGACCGACCGGGCTGAAAGGCATACAGATAACTACCATGATGTACCCATAATGATGTAATTTCTACCCTGATGTTATACAAGTATGTTTAGGCACTTGAGAGTTGTTCCTAATGTTCTCAGAGGTGTTTGAAGTTTTCCACGACGAACTTAGCTTATGTATTGGGTTATAGCCTAGGGACTGATTGTCGATGAGGAAAACGCAAACCTCAACAGCTACTGCGACCGTTTCTCAATCAATGTTCAAAAGAAACAAACTACGCAAATATAGTTAGTACCTACGCGAGAATAGTATCCGATAAGTTTTATGCAGTCAACAAACGTATTCGGAACCGTGAATCTTACAGGTCACGAAAGAAATTGGTTTCATAAAATGTCGGTCAGTCCAACGATGGTTTACGATCCGCGCAGATGGCAAGGGGCTGAAGGTGGCAGATATAAACTTTCTTTAAGTGTCAATATTCTAGTTTTACGTTTGAATCTCACGGATTTTACGTTTTTGTTTAACATTAAAACAAATGAAACTCAGGTTGGGATTACGAATAAGGTCTTTGTGGCTACATTATACGGCGGCGTCGTTTGAACGCTTGTATGGCCTCGTCGTAGGGGTCGGGAAGGTTTTTTATTTCGAACTTTACTAGTTTCCTCGCTTTCGCTTAGCTCAGGTGATTTATTTGCTATGTTCACAGTGGCGATTTCTCTAAGATGGCGCGTATGGCGCCGCCATACCATAATTTTTAAGCATTAAATAAAATGTAAAAAATCATATGTTTACAACCTAATTATTTAGACCTAGGTACAATAATTACATTTTACGAGCGCTGCGATCTTCTATCACGAACGCGACTCGCGGCGATTGTCTTCGCGTTCAGTCGGTGCCGACGCCCCGAGCGCGGCCGAGGCGAGCGATGCGCTTCTGCCAGCGCATGCATAGTCCATACAAAGTCGTTGGCCCGCGCCGCCCGCGCCTCTTCGATCGCTTAGTATCACCATAGTAAAATTATACTGTGGTATCACTGAGTTTGAAACGCGGCGCGGGTCTGGCACTGTGAATGGCGCACTACCTAATGAGTTTTCGCATGTTTTTCGTGATAGTGTAGATTTGTGATTACGGTTTCTATCTTTCTATTGATTTAATTGACTTTTTATTTAGTAGGTAATTAGTTAATAATGAAATGACATGAAATTATGAGTGATTCAACAGAATCTGTGATACAAGAACTTTTAGAAAGACCTTTCACGACGAGATCGTTTGCCGAAAAACTGTTGATAGTGGAAATTGGACGGAAAATGGACTTTCACTATGGAACCAACCCTAAAATCGCGAAAAAACATCAGCTATTTCATACAAAAATGAAAATGTCAAATTGTATGAAATTTCTTTTTTGCGATTTTAAAGTAGGTTCCTTAATGATAGACTACAAGTTTGTTAGATTGTCCGTCTGAAGAAATGGTTTTCCGGTTATGCGCACTTAACACTACACCCTATATAACAAAAGCTGGAGCCACCCCAATTATAAACACCAGGAATCGCCACTGATGTTCACGTACCTATGGTTATCGGATACCTACAAATTAAAGTAGGTTCCAAATGTTAATTATTATCAGATAATTCATTGAGTTTATTGCACAAAACTGATTACACTATTTTGTAGATACTATAACGGCTACCTACAAATGAAAGGTACTAAATGTTAATTATTATCAGATTAATCATTGAGTGTATTGCACACAACTGATTACACTATTTTGTGGATATTATAAAACACAGACTTATCTTTAAATAAAGATTTCTTCTACATAGTAACCCTGTGCTTATTGCAAGCCATTAATTTAAGAAAATTGGTGGCTGATGCCAATTAATGTATCAAGTAATTCTGTTGTAAATTTTAATGTACAAACATAATGTTGCTGTTATTTTAAAATACCAATCTTACATCAAAGATAATACGAGTAGCTATAAGATTTTCGCCATTTTTTCTCCTCAATTATAAAGCAAATTTGCGAAATGGCGATAGACTCAAAAAATGACGTGCATAAGAGTCTGTGATACATACATGAATAAATGATTTTGAATAGAATTGAAATAAAATTGAATTAATTACAAGCAATAAGAAAAAATATGTTTCCAATTCACATTCCCGTAATCCATGCTTAATACAAATAAAGTTAGAGAACTATTCAGAGGCGGGTGCCAAATTCCTTAAGGAATACTCTCTCAGAGTTACATAGACCAGGGGCTGGTAATAAAATATCTCACAATAGTAAAAATCGTTCATGCTTTATCGAAACTGTATGAGACATTATGTTTTGAACGTGTGTCACGTCACAACAAAATCCTCATTAAAACTTACTTAAAACACACTATTTACACTGTATTTTTTTTATAGGAATATTTTATTGTCCTGCGAAATGTGGACTATTGTCTTCATCATCTAGAAAATTAATTAACAAACGCGGTATGGGTAAAGCTAAGTGAATTAGTGCGCGAGAAATCAATACTCGTAACGATGAAATTCTAAGATAACCAAACTTTGGCCATCTATTTTGCCTACAGATACAACTAAGGGTACTTTACTACCAGTGCAGAGTAGTAAATTTAATTGTTTATAGTAGTATACTGAATAGTACCTAGTAACCGAGTAATTATCGGAAATCTATAAAGGTACCTCCCAAATGGCTTAATGTTGTCGGTGTATAGTTATCTACTTATTAGCCATTACTAATGAGTCACTTATCAGAATATAGATATTATTAAGTTAAGTACCTTTCGCAAATAGTACCTAGTTACTATAATATAAATTTCCGCCAAAAAATAGTCATCCAAATGCTTTAAATGAAATTTCAAGTGCCTAGCGATAGCAACTGGAACGAATGATGTATTTAGGTACTCTTTCTGTATGTCTCAATATTTCTAAAGAGCAACAGCTTCACAGAAATTCTGACACTATACATTGCCATTGCTCACAGTTCAATTAAGCTCGAAAGCAAAACTTACTTAAGGTATTTTAAATTCACATCATCAGTAGGATCGCAAAGCTGGCATTTGTGTGGGCAACATTTAAAAAGGAATTCCATACCGAACGTGAACGTAGAGTTACTAACTGAAGAGGTGGTCTGCCAGGTCGAGATTAACCAGGCAGGTCTCTTACAGTGGAGCTGATGGCTTGCAGAAGCTAGAGAGGTTTTCTTCAAATGAGAGATCTTTCTTCAGAATGGTTCTGACCTGAATTGATTTATTGAAAAAAATGCACGGTTTATATACAAAATCTACAAAACTCATTAACCAATAAAACAGTCTACATTATTCTACAATCCAATAAGATTCCGTTTTAAAAATCAGATGAAACAACATACACAACAAAATATACATAAGCCACTATTGGTACACACCTTTGGCCTATTGGCCACAATGAACGCGTACTACAATCGTAGCATAGTAACGTAAATTCCCGAGTGTATAAATATGACTGCTATCCCACCGGGGCCTCACAGAAAATGAACTCCTAGAAATGAAGATGACAATCCGGACTTCAGTAGCCGGCTCTTGTACTACATAGGCAGGTGGCAGGCTATCAGTTAAAAGACGGTAGTAGTAATTACGTGCAGTATCGACATTCCGCGCGCGGATTGCCTTCGGAATGCCGGCCGAGACTTGCTGGATTCCCCAACTCCACCTACAGTCTCTTCCCAATTATTTCAATTTGATTGACGCACCAGCCAAACAATTCTATAACAACGCAAGAAAATTTAAATCAAATGTGATGAAAAATGGAAGAAAAGGAAGTATTTCTCTATTATTAATAATTTAGACGCAAGCTCCGATGATGAATTCTAAGCACACAATAACAAAAAAGTATATCGTGGTAGAAATGAATATTATGTGTTTTCCTGTAGGCATTTTTATTCAATTTAATTTAGCAAACTGGATATACTTACATATTTTTACCTATATATTCATTTTTGACGTCATTCAGTCAAAAATGAATGTATAGGTACCTACTAATAATAAAAGGGTCATAATTTTTTGGATTGAAATTGATAAGAACTTTTTAAATCTGTTTTAGTACAGTATTTATAAGTACTCCTCTGTACTCAATCGTATTCGTTTGTACTCATTCATACTTATGCAATCCCGACTCTCCTCTCACGGTGGAATCGATGAAACTATAGCCATATCCAATTGTGATATCAGAAGTTTTCATACCTGTTATGTTCAGGATAATAATAACACCAAGCAGTTTATCGCACTTTCGAGTTACAGTCATAAAGATTCTATCTAACGATAACGACAAGCTCAGTTGGTTAAAAGGATTGGGATCCAACGCAACGCCTCGTGGTCGTGCATGATCCTAATCTAATTTAAAACTTTCGAACACGGCCCGTTTTCAACTGTCTTAAGTTATTGGCATCTTTTGAATCGAAAACTTAGTTAGCAGTTAGCCAACTTAACTAATTTTCTTTCATAAAGATTGTAATCTATACTAATAATGAAACTATAAAGGGGTCCAATTAGGCTTTGTTACTAATTAATGACAGATAAAATAAGCATTACATATAAAGAAGCTTTGGCATAGTTATACCTAGTATTATGGATTTATATCATAAATACTCTTCATGTCTGCAGAATACAAAAGAAAATAATTTTTTAGTAATATTTTCTTTTTACACATACCTACATCTGGAATTATTACAATAAAAAATAACAATTTCGGAAACATGTACTATTTGCGGTTATAACGTAACTTACATTTTAATTTTAAAAAAGTGGTTTCCGGTAAGCTTGTACAGTGTATAAAGTGTGTAAATTATACAGTGAGAGATGAAATTTATGCAACTTTACGTGCGATAAACGTTTATATCTAATGTCTCTCTGAAGTTTACTTTTCAGTCGACATTTCATTAAAAATACTACGCACGAGTACTACATTAACAATATATTCGCTGCATAGGACCAAACAAAATAGAGACGTACAAAATAGCAATTAAAACAAAATTAAAAAAGTAACGTGAAGTTACGTTCTCATGAGATGTTGATTGCATTAAGTATATTATACATGTAAGTTTTTTTTTTTTTTTGAATTAAGGTAGCAAACGAGCATGCAGCACCACCCTTCCGCTGCCGCCCATGGCAATTGTGACAGACTTAGAACAAGACCCAATTTAGGGATTAGGGTGGTTAGTCCAATTAGTAGATGGTGTTAGAATGTTAGTTGGTTAGTTTGTTAATAAGTGTGAGGACAGGGACTGTTAGTCTTGTTAGTTAATATTAGTATTGTCCAGTTAGTAATGATTAGTGTGAGTCTTGTTCTAATTCGGTCACAGATGCGTTGCTACCCCTGAGGACTGAGATGGTCGCCTCTAAAAAAGTGAACCGGCTCCACACCTTCCTATCCGGAACACAATTGCTCTTAAAAACAATTATTATGACGGTAGGAATGGTACTGAGTACCTTGGCGGGCGGTGGTACTACCCCGAGCGAACTCGTTTGCGCCGGGAAAGTTTTCAATACGAAGTGACACAGATGAAGAAATTATAACTTTACGACTGCGACGAGGTAATGATGTTTGTCAAAATAAAAACTACGTTGACTTCTCCGAATCAAAAAAGTAACAAGGGGTTTTAAAGTTTTAATACCTAATTTAACTTTGCAATTAAATTTTGAAGTAGATATCTTCAACCGATTGACCTGAAATTATGTAGGTACGTTTATACTTATTGAGCTGAAATTTTATATGAATTTATTTCATTTGGATGATTGGATGATTGTTTGCTGTGATATCCTTCAAAATCCAAAATGGCGGAATATGTGTCACCCTAGTGTGTACCTGACCCTGGTCAAAACTCAGAGAGTTGTTCGGACAACTGTGACCGATCTAGAACAAGGCATTAAACATGACAGTTTTAAACTTAACTTAAAATAATGCTTTTAAATTCACACTCAAAATGATCTAAATGGCGAATATTGCACGGAAAAAAGGAGCTTTATGGGAAGGGAGCTGTGGGGAATAGCTCGCGATTTATAAAACAAATTACCCTCGCTCGTGAGACCAAAACATGTCGAGAACGCCACGTGTTTACGATCGATCGTATAAACTGATAAACTGCACCTATTTTATGATTTCTTTATTTTGAATTGAGAGATCATTGTATTGACAGGTTGATAATGTTCGGAACAGCGGAACTTGTATTTTATTTAATGTAGTAACTTGCAGCAGGTAGTAAGTCTAGGCGCTTCCAAAGGAGAAAGATCTATTGTAAGAATTTTAGAAAATGAAATTAAAATTAAACAATAGAAAATGAAAAGGTAAAAAGTTTGTATGGACATTTGAATAAAAAAAGTATTATAAAATTCAGAGGTTTAAAATTTGACCCTTACACAGGTCACTCACATGCGCGTAAAAGGTTTATACTCGTACATTATGCGAATGTTTGCACGAATGTGCGGGAGACTACGTAAAGGTTCGAGGTTCGCGCAATTTAATGTGCAACCATAAACCATCACAGGCACAACTTTGACTGTTTCGTAAACCACGTATGCATCGAAAACTTCGCATAATCATTTACGAAAGTCCTCTTAAACGTTTCGTGTATTCCCACAAATATGAGCAACTGGCCCAAATGCTGATCCTGACATTTCTTGAATATTCCATTTTAGAAGTATCGTTAAGAGTGACAGGGAAATTCTCTAGTCTCGTCTTACCGAATGTTGTAGTCAAACGTAATTGACTATTTTCCAAACGCCTTTTGTAACGGTTTGACGACATCAAAAATGTCATCTCTGTTTCCTCGATCACACACCGGAGATTACTTCCAATCGCCCGCCACTCATAATGTCAAGAAATTCGTGACTCTTGTAACTTTCTATTAACTAGATGTATTCCAATGTTTGTATTCGAAGGTTATTCGTTTAAGAAACTATAACTAAGTAACTGTGTAGTGTGATCACTTAAGGCCATCGTAGTCCCTTTTCTAGGCCTTCTCACTAACATAGAGACAGGCTAATAGATTCAACCTATCAATTATTGAAGCGCTCATAGCCCGGCGGCTTGCGTCGATCCTAAGCGATCGACAAAGTTAAGCAACAGCGGGCGCGCTCGGTAGTCGGATGGGTGACCGCTAGTGGCAAATTATCTTGAGCGCTTCCGTGCTTCGGAGGGCACATAAAGCCGTCGGTCCCGGTTGTTATCGATTGATAGCAGTCGTTAAGCCATGTCGGAGGCCTTCGGGCGGCTTGAAAACTTTCGACACTGGGTTGGCCACTAACCCCTCCACCAATCCGCATTGGAGCAGCGTGGTGGAGTATGCTCTAGGCCTCCTCAGTAATGAGGAGAGACCCGTGCTCAGTAGTGGGCCATTAGTGGGTTGTAGCTTAGCTTTTTTTTATCAAATATTGCCCTACAATTTATATCGCCGATATAATTTTATTTATTGTACATTTATTTGAAGCCGTTCACTTACGGTTCAAATAAACAGCTAAAAGAGACTGTAGACAGACATTTTAATATCCTGATGTAGTTTACCTTCAAAGAAACGAAACAAAGTTATACTCTAAGTGAGATGTTTGCACAACAAAGAGCAGAGAGCGAATTGTATCCCAAAGTTTTTGCTTCGCGAACTAGTCGTATTGTACTGATGCACACTGCATTAACAAGTTCACATTAAACGAACCAATTAAGATGAAAACTTAGTATTTATTTTGATTTTCACTCACTTTATATTGCTTTGAATAGTCTAATTAATATTAGAATGTTTAATAGTTTGAAAAACTTAAAACGCCCTTGTAGTACATATAGGTATATTGCTAGCTGAAGCATAAATGCAAAGCAGATATAGAGTCCCTGTGCCGTTAACCGTGGAGTTCCCTCGTTTAGAGGAAATTCTGAGTGAGCCATGTTTGTCTATCATTGCATTGTCATTTGCCCTTGACCTCTGTGCAAATTTTCAAGTTATTCAGGCTTGTTGAAGTTGGTAAAAATTAGGTTAAATGATTCCGTTAAATCATCATCTCAACCCATCATGGCCCACTATTGAACATGGGTCTCCTCTCAGAATGAAAAGGTTAAGGACCATAGTCCACCACGCTGGCCAAGTGCGGATTGGCGGAGTTCACACACCTTTGAGTTTTACGACTCTCCGGCATACAGGTTTTTTTGTACACGATGTTTTCCTTCACCATTTGTAGCAACCATTTGTAACATTTAAATACGTAAAGACAGGGGTAGGATTCGAAATCGGACCCTCCGAATAGGGGAACAATTCTTAACCACTAGGCTAAAACCGCTATATACATGCATACCTACATATTCCGTTGCCTACAAACAAACAAACATACAAACAGGACAAGCTAATAAAAGGGTGTTAAGAATAAAAATAAACGACTTATACTGTCTCGTAGCTATTCGTAACGTACCTTTGTTTCGTATCTTTCGTATAACGAAAATGGTGAACATTTTGGGACAAAGTTTCTTATCGCTAGGTACGGATGGAAGCTAAAAGAAAATTTGTGTAAGGTTTTTTTATCGCACGCACGCGCACTTATGCCAGCTATCAGGTGAGGTATGTCAGTAAATATAAAACAATAATGCCTTGTGAATGTTGAATGGGTGACCGCTCACGGATGACCGCTAGTGACAAAATTTCTGGAGCGCTTTCGTGCTTCGGGCACGTAAAGCCGTCAGTCCCGGTTGTTATAGATAGGTAGCAGTCCTTAAGCCATGTCGGAGGCCTTCGGGCGCGGCGGTCTGAAAACTTCTGACACTAGGTTGGCCACTAAACCCTCCACCTATATGCACTGGAGCAGCGTGGTGGAGCATGCTCTAGGCCACCTCAATAATAAGGAGCTGTGATAATGACATTAAAGATTATAAGAACACCTAACGCCAGGTAGGTTCATCAGAGTTACAGTGAAAAAATTTTCACGGCTTACAAATTAAAAATATATAATCGCAATTGTAACGATTACAGATTTCTACAACTTAAGGACAAGTGTTACGGAAATCACATTTTTCTGTAAATTGGACATCAATCCGTCCGCATTCCCTTAACTTAGTTCCACTTGAAACTTCAGCTCTGATACGTCACCTGCGAACTTTTGACACATCCAATTACACTTAAACTTCCCGGTGAATCAACTTTGGAATTAATCAAATGAGAAAATTCAAGAGATTCTTTGGATCTTTGAAGTAATCCTTTATAGGAGTTTAGAACATTAACTGGATGAGAAGGAACCAAATCGGGTCCAGAAAATAATGAGGAGCCTCGCCGACACTAACTCAATTAACAAACTCAGTTCAGTCTGTTAACTTAAACCGTAACTTAATCTTATGTTAATTGGATTTAAGATAACCCGTGCGCGCCTTTGACTACAATAGATAGTTTCTATGACATCTTAATCTATTGCAAAAAATACACGATTTTTTCCGACCGCATGCTTTAAATTTCTTATTCGCTGTGTTAAATAAAATTACTCTATATTTTACCGTCCTCAATCTCGAACCTCTTCACGTTTTTGTTCAAATAGAGGCGAGGTCGGCTATACTCCGGGCTGCAGAGGGAGGAAAGCAAAGTTAGAAATCGATGTCATGAGTAGAATTCACGAAGACCTGACATGCTCAATAATGATTATGCCCAGCGACGCCATGCATATACAACTAAATATCAATAAACTATTCACAGTTATTACCTATACCGCAACGGGAAGAATGGGACGATGCGGTACCGAAACCCTTGGGAAGAGGCAAGCGGAAGTAAAAAAGTGTATAATAATAAATTTGCAAATTAAAACTTTACCACCTTATGTTTTTACACTTAACTCATCGCGGATTGTACACATTTAAACCCAGGATCGTCGTCACGTCACATTTGACACTAATACGAGTATAAATGTAGAGTCATATTAGTCTATCTACCTTCCGCCTATTCGTTTTTACGTTTGTTTTGCCAAATTCCGCGCCGCCGTAGTTCAGCCGTGACCACGATCCATGCAACTGGGCCGAAATATCACCGTACAATGTACATAATCATGTGTACCCGTATCTTAATAAAACGTTAATCACAGTTTAAATAATGAGGAGATTATAACATACAAATAGTTTAACCGCGGCCTGTAGAGGACACGCCGCTCGCCTCACACCTGCTGGCCGTTTTACCTGCGATGAAAATAATATCTCACGACTTTACCCATATTATAGTCCGTATTATAATGCCGTTTTTATTAGGGTTCCGTAACTAAGAAGTGACAAACAGATTACAGAGTTCTATTTCTATGAGGTCGTTGTTTGTATTATTTTCACAGGAATCTATCTCTTGAATGGAAATAGGAAAATATGTAAATGTATTTCGATTGCTGGAATTTAGATATCGTATTCACTAATACTTTTAGGATTTTTCTGATTCAACAATATACCTACAAGTAATAAACAGTTTTAATTTTGTTAATGACAAAAATATCGACGTGAAAACTTGAATCCACTTTCAGCGCAATACAAATAAAAGTTATTGAAAAGAACACTAATCATTGGTCAATATCGAAACAGCAATCGGAATATCTCTCCATTGGAAATATTTGGAGCACAGAGTTCGGCAGGCCACTGTACGAGACGGATACGGTTTCCGATGAAAATCTAAACGTTCATTTCAAACAGCCACTTGCCCGTGGGGGCCGTGGGTAATACACATCGCAATAGCAGGATATTTTTACATGACTGTACTTTTATCGCTGAAATATTGTAGTGTTTTTTGGGAATAATCGAATGGTATGCTGACTTCGAACCATAAATGGCTCGCTACGAATTGTTAATAAAATTGTTGTAAGTGGACGTTGTTATCCTATCGTTTTCTGAAGTAAAACAACATACATACAGACACGTAGGTATGCACACAAGTAACTTCATATACAGACAAAAGCATAGTCTAATAAGGGAGCTGAAGAAACAATACTTGGACCTTAAACATCGAGATACGATTATTAAAAGAAATAGCTTTCAGTTTTACATGAATTTAAATAATTTTATTTGCGAATTATTTTTTTACGTAGGATAAATTAAGAAATCCGTTTAAGGTCACAAGCAATAAAAGCCACCCTAAAATGAACTAAGGTGCCATCGATTTTTAATTCCGATCACAGTTCCGGTGGAAGGCTTTCAGACATAGATTAAATCATATTCATAAGGTCGGGGAATGCCTTAGCAACTAAACTAATCAAGAGAACATGGAACACCTCCCAGGACAACCATAAATTAGCGTATTCAGACACTAGATACAGTTATTACTCTATACATATTGTCGATTATATCTTCGAAACTTAAGCTTAAAACTTAAGCTTTTCGTAAGTGGTAGAATCGAGTAATATTTAAACAGGAAGGGTTAACAATCTTTAAACAAACTTACCAAATTAATAGTCGACAAACAAACGGATAGATAAAGACTAATATTATTAGAGGGTATTATCTAAAGATAGTGAACAAAAGAAAATGATAGCGAAGATAGCCGAGTGGTTAAAACTTTGGACTTACTAACACGAGTAGCCTAAGTTCCAATCCTGCATGAACCTAATTTCACAAAATAATTGCATATTATAATTTCATCAATTACAATTGCTTCGGTGAAAGAAAACACCGTGAGGAAACCTGCAAATCTACGAGTTCTCCATAGTGTTGTCCAAGGTTTGTGAATTATGCCAATTCGCACTTGGCCAACGTGGTGGATTATGGCCTGTTCCCCTCACATTGTGAGAGAAGACCCGTGCCTAACAAGGACATTTATGCGTTGCGATGGTGATGATGAAACCCTTTGTACTTTTATTACAAAATTTGCATTTATAAACCGCATCTCAGATTACGAGTTACAACTATCTTTACAATTACGCTACGAGTCAGCCACCGCAATTTCTAAATGCAATTAAACCAATCTACAACGATAATGCGCACACACTTTGTGCACATAACTACTAGACACGGCATTTCACACATGGCAATCACTGATAAGTACGTCATTGTGAGGTAATGTAATATTATTTGAAATAAGTATAAAGAGTTATCCAGTACTTTTTTAAGTAAATAACGAAAGCTTAGTAAGCTTGTGACCTGATGATGAGCAGTTTTCGTCGCCCATGGATATCAAAAGCAAAATCGCCAAATAAAAGCTAGGGCCCGCTTACTCTACCTTGGTTGGCATTTATTCATACCATTGGCATTTACCATATTGGCATATTAATCACACCTATACAAAAATCAACAAAATATCCAATATTCAGTAGCAAAGTTGCAAATTCAGTAAAAAAGAAAGAGCAATAAAACTCCATTTTGTAAGCCCACGGACAAGAGTGCCTACATACCTACTAAGAAATTTCGTAGTAGTCGTTGGGGATATTAGCATAAAATGCCATGTCTAATCCATGTTAACCCTACACATGTTCAGTGCAAGGGTCGACGCTTTTGTAAGAGTTAAGAAAGGTTGAACACACCTTTATTTTGGACTAGCTGTGCCCGCGGCTCCGCCCGCGTGGAACGCAGTGTGTCACAAAGTTTTTCCTGCGTGAATCCCGACCCCGCAAGAACTCTAAGGTAAATAGTGGCATATATATTGCTCCACACATATTAAGTACTCTACACTTGATTTTTTACTATGTTTTAGACATACCGTACAAAAATCCGTTATGTATATCTTGAGAAAATCGATAAAAAGACTAAGATATAAACGTGTTTTTTTGTTCCAAACTTTAAGCATAAATTTAACCACGATAATTAAAAAATATATAATTTTAAACTCCATTGGTACTTTTTTCAGGTGCTAAAACATAAAGACCAGAAGCGATGCTAACCCTCGAGAAAACAACATAAAGTTGGTCATGAGAAAAAGAGTCGGTTCGATTCCCGATATAAAGATATCCTGATATATAGATGTAAATGAGTCCGCGACTTGATTCGCTCATGGGAGTTGTTCCCGGGTAAATCTCGATCCCGCAGGAAGTCCGAAACAATAAGTAGCTTATTATAATACTTACTCTATACCATACCTCTACCTCCCACTAAAAGTCCCATAAATATCTGAACCCACGACCTTATGAGTATAAGTTTTTACCGCGTGAATCCTGATCCCGCGGGAATTCCGAGATAAACTATACGTTGCTTCACAACTTCCTCTATCTCCCAGTGAAAGTCGCATAAAAATCTAAGCCCGCGATTTGGCGCATAGGGGTTTTTCCCGTGTGAATCATGATCTCGCGGGAAGTCCGGAAGAAAAAGTAGCCTATACGTTGCTCCAGAATTCCCCTCTACCTCGCAATAAAAGTATCATAAAAATTCAAGCCCGGGCCTTCGCGCATAGGAGTTTTTCCCGCGTGAATCCTGATCCCGCCAGAATTCCGGGATAATAAGTACCCTATGTGTTGCTCCAGAACCTCCTCTATCTCCTAGTGAAAGTCCCATAAAACTCCAAGTTCAGGACTTGGCGCATAGGAGTTTTTCCCGCGTAAATCCTGAACCCGTTGAAATTTCGGGATAATAAATAACCCATGTGTTGCTCCAGATTCTTCTCTATCCCCACTGAAAGTCCCATATATGTAAATCTAAGCCCGCAACTTCGCGCATAGGAGTTTTTCATCATAATTTTTTGAGGATTTGTCAGGATAAGGATTTTAGGTGATAAAAAGCATTATAGGTACATTAACTTCATGGCAATAAAGTAGAAATTTCCATTCCAGCTTTGAGTATGCTTCGGGATACTTCGGGATCCTTCAGTACGCCGTCGCCCACTGTCGCGTCGTCACCTTCGCCCAAGCAGCACTCGGTGCGGCATGCTTAAGGACGCCTCGTCATCCCTAAGAACGTTGTAGCATGCCAAGGCCATGCCAATTTCCGACAGTGTGCGCTGGCATGTAGGGATGCCGAAAGATCCCTTTCCTTGCCGATGCCGATAATGGGCGCCGGGCCTAAGTGTTGCTCCAGATCCTCCTCTATCTCCCAGTGAAAGTTCCATAAAAATTAAAGCCCGCGACTTCGCGCATAGGAATTTTTCCCGTGCGAATCCTGATCCCGCGGGAATTCCGGGATAAAAAATAGCCTAAATGTTGCTCAGGAATCTCCGCTATCTTCCTGTGAAAGTCCCATAAAAATCCGTTCAGCCGAACCGGAGATTAGCGCGCACAAACAGACAAACAGACAAACTTTTTTTTTTATTTTAATTATTTTTTTTAGGTTGTTGTTCTAGTACTCTTTCTTAACCTCCCTATGGATTTTGTTTTGTCACTTAAGTCAACTTGAATAAACACTGTAGGTACCTCTAATTGTACCAACGTTATCCCCATTTTTGCACCCTTTGCTGGCTTTTTTTAAATACTGAATTTACATTGAAGATTACTTATTTAACTATAATAATTTTAAAATATGGGGTTAAAATCATTTTCAGTTTAGTCAGAAAGTTACCTTAAAAAATTACAAATTTCCGCATTCATTTGTGTTTTTTTTCTTTTCCTAACAAAATATCGAAAAACTGAGAAACACGTATTCTATTAATTTATGTGATAACCCTTTGTTGCAAGTCTGAAGCAAATCGGACGACGTTATAAAAAAATTCCATACAAACTTTAGTCACCTATCCCTAGGGAACCTTAATATTATTCGAAAAAAAAAGTAGCCTATAATAGACACCAGTATATAGGTAATAACTTTACCGAGTTTCAATTAAATCCGTCCAGTGGTTTACGCGTGATGATCGGTCAGACAGACAGACAGACAGACAGACAATAAATAAAAAAAATATATTTTTGAGTTCTATCTCGATATGTAAGTGCCCCTTAGTCGAAATTTTAAAAAAATATTCAATGTACAGAACACGTGCTCCTACAGTTTTATTATAGTATAGATAGATTGTGACTGAACTAACAATGCACTGAGCCACTATTTAGGACCCCTTTGTGGAGAAACAAAGAATTAACATCCGTTTGATGATAATGAAGCCGAGCGTTCGAGAATGGTTTGCGAAATATATGATATCGTTAGCCTTTGTTGTCTCGATCGAGATTGCTGCCGAAGTACTTCGCTTTGCATGTAACCTCATGGGCAAGTTTATGGGTAATCAACCTTTTTGGAGTAAAGTTTCTGTGTTTTTTAGAATTCCGTAGATCCGAAAACCTTTTTGAGTAAAAGTACTTTTCACAACAATGTCACATGTGTATAACTGTCTGTTCATAATGTTACAGCCAATGCAAACTTTTGTGAATAACTAGGTAAATGAATTTTGGGTGGACCCTTTAGGAGGTTAAAGTAGAAAATATCAAGGAATTGCAAATTGCATCAATTGACGTTTCCAATAAATCAAATGATTTTGTGAGTCTTGATTTTTAACATATTTTTAAAATAATAAGTTTTAAAGTATTTAAAAAATCTTTACTTTTAAAATTCCAAGAAAACCTTAAGGAAATCTGTGGTACGAGAATATCATGATAAATCGCCCAATATTGTGCGTATACCTCTCCGCCCAAGCCTCTAAGCAACCGGCCGATTTTTTATCTAAAACGAATAACGTTCACACTAGGGTTTGCGTCCCCGGACATCTCGCGTCGGAGTCTCGGGAGTTTTTCTCAATTTAATTGCCTCGGGTCCCGGGAATTTGGGACCGAGATTCGAGACTTGCTTCCCGAAATTGTATTGTAATAATTTCATTTCGTATTTACTTTATACCTACTCGTTACTTATTGAGTGGGTAGGTAGGTACTCGCTCTGTGTAGTAATTGCTTTCGCCGCCAAATTGTCGTTTGGCAGCGACTGTTGATAACGATATTTGTTGCAGTCCGTTTCGTAATTTGATTTATTTTACTGAAAGCTTTGATGATCTAATGTCTAGATGGAACATCGAATCCGCGCAAACGTTTTTTATATCATTGTATCATTGATCACGCACACTTAGACAACAGACGAACGTGTAAAACATCGCCTACACGCACACATGCTTGATATTGTTGCCTTGTTTTTTTGTTTTTATTGTAGGACGACGCTCAATCTAGACATTAGATCATCAAAGACTGAAAGTAACTAAACGTATCGATTTATTTTATCAAAAATAAAAACGTAGGTGTCTAATTGCACTTTACCATATCCATACGAAACATCGAAAGCTAAAAAACTTTATTTCTGGACCGTCACGCCTTGACTTTATCACTATCTAGTGTTAAGATTCCCGGGTCCAAACAAATGTTTACCCGGAGAAACGAACGTATGATACATCCCCACAGGGAGAACCCAAAGTAGAATAAAAAATCAAGAAATTTATAGATCGTCTGCGAACAGTTAGTGAGCAACAATTTTGTTTCATGTATAAGTACTACTTGTAGGCAACCAATCAAGGGCAGGTTACACATAGGTTTGAAAGTGTAAATAAATACCCGTACAATTCACATAGTGAACTATTAACGTCAGATGTAACTTAAGTTTTGTATAAAGATTTATTTTAAGCGGAATACCCGGAATATATAATGCGTAGCCGATTTCCCAACGAAAGGGGGATTATTTCGATATTGGTTGATTTATATTAAGCCCTCGGGATGTGCCCAAAATTAGAAGCAGGATTTCATTCAACGAAATCTGATCGAAACTTTGTTTGTCTTACCTACACAAAACCTTTTAGAATATTACGCTGAAACCTCCCGTAAGTCGATCTTCGATTGATTGAATGCTTAGAAAATATTATTGAAGTACAAAATGTATCGCCTAATGCGTTTGCTATTTTCAAGCGCCGGTGGATTTCAATCGCAATATTTTATCAACAATATAATCTAAAATGTTTTAGTTTATTGGTTTTACTTTAATATTATTTAAAATGATTCAATAAAGTTATTTGCTTTCCAGAACCTTTTGGAGCAGATTTTCAATATAAAGTGCTTGTTTCAATCGTTCTCTAAATCTCTAACATTTACTTACAAATGTTTGAATTTTTTAGACTAGGTATAGATAATATTCATTTCTGATTTTTTTAATTCTACAAAAACATAATAACAAATACTGAAAACTGTAATAACAAATGCATTAATAGATAAATTTTATATAATTATACCTACTGGCTTGAGAACCTAGACTCACCAATATTTTCCATACTGATATGAGAAGTAATTTCAAAGATACCTTCGCAACGGTGTTTTATAAGCGGGATAAAAACTCAGCGACTGAACGTCCGACTGCCACAAGTCCAGAACAACTTTACGAACATTTCCAAGAGACCCTTGACAAAGTTTTCTTGCAAATAGTTGCCTTTTAAAACAAGTTTGAAAATAATTTTGAATAGTGTACAATCCGAGATACTCCAACTTATACAGCTCCGTTTAAAGATTGCAGTGTGACATCTGAGACGTTCTTTCCCGAGTTTAAAACTAAAGGACTAAAATACATATTTTTACAATGATACGGGTACTCACAATATGTATTTTGCACGCCTCTACTTGGACTCAGCTGTATGGAACGTAACTATGGCCAAACTCAGTAAAATTTGCACATACGAGATGAGTTCATTTTAAAATGTCTTTTTAAAGTGAAACTCCTTAATGGAATTTAGAGGTGGTTGAGTTAAACATTTTACGCTTCTATGGTGAGGGAACGAGAGTTACCATGGTTTTCAGGTTCATAGCTTCAAGTTTCAGTATATTTGCGCGTAAGAGGAACCACTTTTAAATTTCTGGAAATACCAAAATAGGTTTTGGCTGAAAAATAATTTATGCATTTCTCACTAAAGCCTAGCAAATCCTTTATCGTATAAAACCGGACACCATCTAACATTAGATTGTAGCCACTCCATTATATCAAAGGTCCCTCTACTCACGTTTTAGCTTAGGTATTCAGAAAATCAACATCAATCAGTTAAAACAAACAGTTATTCAAACTCAAATCAATGATTAGGTAATTGTAAGTACACTTATGTAGCGGTGATAGCCTAACGGTTACGAATCCAATCTCGAGGATCCGAGTTCGAATTCCAGACCTATGAATTTAAATTTTTGCATTTTTATATTTTAATTTTTTTATTCTTCGAGAAAAAGAACTCCCAGGCAAATATTTCAAAACAGTACCTATTTACAACTATATTATTATACCTATTTACAATTATACTTCAACTACTTCATAATATTTAACCACTACCTTACTTAGTAGAATATTAATACGACAATCCACAAACGCCGACATCCAAATTCTGTCTCGGCGTGGAGTACGGCGTTAATAGAATAGACATTATTCATAAGATATTATGAAAGCAACAAATCTATTAAGGCCCAGCGCGGGGGCGCACGAATCAATTACCAAGGACAAGGCGGGCCGTGTTGGGACGCTGGCCCATTTCTGGGGACATCCATCCTATTTTGGCGACAACAGGCCCCGGGGCAGACGCAATCGTCCGCGGTTTAATTCAAATATTACTTGTGGGACGGGCCACGACATCAACGTATGGTGCACTTGTAGATAAACAACACAATAAGTTACTGATTTGATGATGAATGTTTATTTCTGAGTTTTTAGCATAGTTTGCAAAGAGGATAAAACTAAAATTATGACCATTATATAAATATTACCAGGTCTAAAAAATAAGAAATCTAAAATATAAAAGTCTTCAAAATATAATGATAATGATAATTTATAATAAATGTATTTTTTGATAAATAATTTATATACATTTAATCACTATTTTATTTCATAAACACATACAATCTCGCCTGATATCTCGCCTGATAATAGATATTTATTTACTCCTTCTCTATAATAAACTTTCACTGTAACTTTCACACACCTCCATCCGCGTAATTAATAAGAAGATAAAGTTTTAGGTGGTTTTAGCTTCACGTATTAATTTAAGGATACAGTACAGCGACTCCCCGCCGGCCGCGTGGCCCCCGCGTCGCCCGGCTCGTTTTATATTTACATAAAACCAATTACAGCGGGTCACCACCGCACCACACCGCCATCCACCATCCATAAAAAATCTAAGCAACATAAATTGCATTAATATACAAATATATGCAAAAATATTACGCGATCTAACAATGAAATATGTCAATGCATAGCAATGAGATCATTTTTTGTAAAGTAAGAAACACCTTTTAGTATTGCGTTTAGTGTCATGATAAATTAAAATCTAAAGCAAAAAAAGGACAGCAAGGCATTATTGGTTTTATTAGCGTTTCAAAGGGGCTGTGTCATGAAGAAAAGTATGAAAAATAAATGCCAAAACGATGATACCATCCGAAAAATCTATTATAAATGCGAAAGTTTGTAAGGATGTATGTGAGTGAGTGAGTGAGTGTGTGTGTGTGTGTTTGTTGCTCTTTCACGCAAAAACTACTGAACGGATTTTCATGAAACTTTGCAGTAATATAGCTTAGACATCGGAATAACATAATTTGTTAAAATTTATAGAGATTTTTGAAGGGACTGGTTTCCCGAAGCGAAGCGAGGGCGGATTTACTAGTCTTCAATAATAATGAAATTGTAATCTGGATATTTGGTCAAAAACTTATTTTGATCTGATTTTCCATTTATAGGTGCATGCATCACATGTAAGCTTGTGCATAAATCCTGTATTTTTGGGATGTCGGGGGCTACATCCAACTTTGAATCCAAGCCAAGCCGACCTCCCTTGTAACCCACCTATTGGTGCATCCAGCAGAACCGGCTGGGGGAACGAGAGCCAGTATTTTCTTTCTTCCCTCTTCCTTCATTCCTGCCTGGCAATGCATCGGTCAAATCTACTACTTATTTGCCGGATATTGAAGAAAAAGGATAAGATTTTTTAGCTTCATGAGTTCCGGCGGGATAATTTAAGTAACAATGTAATTAATAACAAATCGTCTGGTAGTACCGTAATCCGTAACATGGGCTAAACATTCAATTTATATAATAGAAATACGGACCTAGTAGGTACGGTACCCTTTTTATTTAGTTAGGGTCCAAGTAGGTATGTACCTAAAAAGGCTAGGTTTTCCCGTAACGAGGACGGCTTAGTAGCGTATGATAACTCCATTTTTTATTAACGAAGGACTTTCAGAACTGTTTAAGAAAATAGGTAACCGTGCTTTGACCTCTATTAAATAACTGAGCAATAAAAATTTATAGAGTTTGAAGAAAACGACGCCTTTACACGCAAACGCGCGTGGGCGATGTAGGAAACTAATACTGCAGTGCAACTGAGAATCAGAGTAGGTACACATAGATCAAACGAGTTCAATATTGCATCATTACACGACGCCCACTTGGCCTTACACAACACTTCCATATTCTTGTCAAAGACGTAGAGAATTTAAATAAAACGAAAACTTCAAAGCTTCTCTTTTTATCACACACATCTACAGTCTAATTACTCGCCTACATGTACAACAGAAGTGTTCTCAAAATATGACAACATTACTGACATGAAACGTTTCCAAAATCCGTCCTCGGAATTCCGTTAACGAACTTCTAACAATCGCTTACGCGCCATTACCGGAGCTCCTTCAAGTCTCAATAGAACCCCTTTAACAAAAGGAAAAGCGTGTAAATTACTACCTCTGCGGTACACTTCTCTTTTCTAAACGTTACCACAAATATCCCACTCAATCTGTACGTTTATTCATAGCGAGGCGCAGAGAACGGTTTTGAAGAGACGACAGTTTAATGACTTCGACTGAAGGTCAAGCCTTGTAACGAATAGGAGTTATATGCAAAATGGAAGAGACCTGACCTGACGCAATCTGTTTTTTTTCAGAATCTAGTAAAGTAACTCTTGCCGCTTCTTCTCCCAAGACCACTCATCGTAGGGATTTGTTGAAGCGATGGCGTAACTTGACTTTCGAAATGAGTTTGTAAAAACCTACTTCGAAGAAATAAAGATTTGAATTTGAATTTAACGGGCAAACCTGGCTTGGTTTCAAAATAAACTATATTTTTTTTTAACTTTTAAGGACGTTTTGCTATTAAAGCGTGTTTTTTGTCATTTATTTAACCTCATCGAGAAGACATCAGAATGATACTATGTTACTTGCATTGTTATCGGGCTATGATCTCTATGCAAATTTTGAAGTTGATCAGATATCTTGAAATTGTTTAAAAGTAGATATGATAATATTAATTATTAAGGAAGATGCCGTTACATACATAAACATATAATATAGGTATGGGTAAATACGCATTAAATAATACATCATCATCATCATCATCATCAGGTTATATCAGATACCCTGTTCAACAGCTGAGTCCATCAACAACCGAGAGACACTAGTTCTCCTGAGCTCACGCCCTGTTAAAGTGAGGGTTTTCGCTACGCTACGCGTGATGGCAAACATAGACTCATAGACGCACTCGCACACTCTTCTCATACCTTCTGCATGCAAAACTTGACAACGATATCGGATATCCAATCATTGATAGGTGTAAAATTATTGGCAGGCATTAATGATACTTGTAAATGAAGGGTTCCAAGACCAATTTACATCGTGTTATTCGACTGTCGGTCGACAGAAGCCGAACAAAGCAGATCCGTTAACGCCCTAACGCCATAGTAAAGTTGTCTACGCGCTATGGTAGTTTGATGGAGTGGCATTACAGAGGCGTTGTACTCGCCCATCAATCTACTCTATTTATCTATTGAATAGCGGCCAGAGTGGATTTTACCGCTGAACTGGATTTGTTAAATGATAAAGGATTTAATGGAACGGTTGCTGTACTATTAGACTTTGATGTCAGGATTTTTAAAAGTAAAAACAGAATTGTTAAATAGACCGACTTTTGATTCGATTCACTAAATTGATAGCACTGGAAATGTCAATTTAGTGCATCGTATTTAAAGCCAAACTACAGTTGAAACACGCAGTTATATGCAGATAGACTGATAAATTAATGATTTCAATTAAAAAAAATTAAAAACCAAGTAGTAAGGTTCACAAATACAAAATTAAAAAAGAAAGATTTCCCAAAATCGACCACGCTAAAAAGAAAAACTAAAAAAATGTAAGCAATAATGACAATTTTGATACAGTACCCCTATTATGAGTTGCTGTAGTAAACGTCAAAACTGTTACTATTGCAGTTAACGTTTAGAATTTGTATGAGAATCCGTACAGCGCCTCTAGCGGTTACGATCGAATAGTCTAATACTGTAGTTACATTATGAGCTATTATGAGTTTTGGAAATGAAACTACAGCGGGTATCGTAAAGACGTGAGACGGTACAGTTTCCGTTACGTTATGTTGGCATCCATGAGTAATACCTCTCTCATTCTTTTATTATGATGTCAACAAGGATAGAACGAGACCCTGGCCAGCGAGCCAACTTTGAAATATTTATTTGTGAAATTAAAAAAACAAGTCTATGGATGCTCTATAACCCGACTAAATTAGGAAATGTGAAAGAAGAGTGGAATTAATGGCGGTTTGGTACCTTTTCAATTTAATTACATTAGCGTTCTGCGTCAGTCGCATTCAGTGTCAAACTGTGGTGTCAAAGTATTGCTAACTTTGATGTTTTAAATATCTAGATGGGACATCGAATCCGCGCAAACGTGTCAAAAAATTGTGGCTAACTGTTAGCCACAATTTTTATATTTTTAGCAACTAGAAGTGAACGCAAAATAAAAATCACATTTAACAATTAATTACACGCAAATTTAAATGACAGGATATTTAGTTTAACCATTCAAACGAGCAGTGGTTCCCCTTGCCAAGTGAACTCGACGTGAATTGCCCGCAGACTGAGCTCGCCAACGCTTATATAGACTTCATAGCTTCATACTGACAGGAAATACGTCACTCTTCTCCTAACAATATCATTACGCACACATTACGCACACATAGACAATAGACGAACGGGTAAAACATCGTCTGCACGCACACATGCTTGATAATGTTGCCTTGTTTTTTTTTTGTTTTCATTGTAGGGCGACGCTCAATCTAGACATTTAAAACATCAAAGGTTGCTAAATATTTTGTTGATCTCGCAAGTTCAAAATTTCATTATTTTCATCTCTGCGTTATGTTGCGTGAATCATTTGCCAAGCAAAATAGTGCCTAGCCATGATTTTGTTTAAATATACAGCAATATTTAATGACATTTAATTTCGATAGTGACTTTTCACCTTAGAAAATAGCGTGAGTGCCGTAACTACTACGGGTAACGTAATTTACTATAGCATCTGTCAAATTTGTGACTCGTAATACCAAATTGTAAGTAAAACATGACCGCAAGTACTGTATTTAATAGAGTTATGCGCATTTACTATTAAAGCAGCGTTTTCACGATAGCATCAATAGTAACGTTTTTTGCGTTTACTACAACAAACTCATAATAGGGGTACTGGACACACTTCGTGATCCAAGCTATGTATTTAATGTTTTATGTTGGTATTAGCTCGCATATTATCAGTCTATCAGATCTATCACCCTTTCGAAGTCCCCTAACCGGAGCCATTCCAACCGATCATGAACCTTCTGAATCCAGGAGATTTCCACTGTATGCTTTGGGTTGTCATAGAGTGAATAGTGCACTCTTTTCCGAATTTTTAAATTTTTAATTCAATAATCAGAAACATCCTTTCATTTTAATGGTCGTAGTAATCATCGATTGTACTTGTAAAATCAATAACTTTTGATTACATTCAGAATGCAGCATTGTTCATAAAAGCACATAAATCTTCGAACAAAGTTAGGTACAAATGGCAGTAATGCACATTGAACACGAGTTTGTGTAATTGTGAAGTAGTTGAAACTGCCTAAGTGCTGGTCATCACTTGAAATCCCTTTCTAAGTAGGAAGTGTTGTTGAGTCCGGCGCAATATCTGGGGCGCGGGGAGTAGCAAACACAATCGCACGTGGACCGCTCCTATTAGCTCCACGACGCGGTTCCTGCTGACTATTTGTGAATTAAAAAAAAGTTATCCATATCAATACTAATATTGTAAATGCGAACGTATGTCGTTCTGTCTGCCTGCCTCTCTGTCTGTGACGCTTTCACGGATAAACCGCCGGCCCGACTTGAATGAAATTCGGAATGGAAATAGTTGGAAGACTCAGGATCAGCATAGGCTGCTTATTTCAAAAAGTAACCCTAAGCGGATTGATAATATACGAGTATATAGATGATGAAAAAAAGCGAATTCCGTGTATATTCAAAGTAGGTATATCTGGCTAGATACAATCTACAATCCTAATTCAAAAATCGACCGTGTTAATTTTGTACCTACTTGTTTTGGTCTTAGTATCACAGCAATAGATAAAGCAGGATTCTATTTACTGATGTCTTTATTATTACTAAAATTCATAAATGGCATTAAAAAATAAAAATCCGATCGCCACTTTACATAAAAAACTCACAGATTAGAGTTGAGAATCTTGTTTATTTGTCACAAAAAAGGACGGAGCTGGTATTATGGCTCCCTTTTTCATATATTTCAGTACTGCACTGCATTCGGGTTCTATAATTATGGGATTCGTTTTAATTGCATCCCTCAAAAATGCCAATTTTCGGCCCCTGTTATTGAGGAAGGTACCTACCTTGCAAACAGACGGTGAGGATTGTACATTGCAAATTGACGGCAACAATTTAAAATGCCGCCGTAAGCAAAATTTACTTACACGCTACATTCAAATGTGAGCATAGGTAACAAATTCGTGTATAGCTTAGAGCTTAGACCAATACTAAACTATAGACGGAGCGCCGGGAACAACAGAGTGAAGCCAGCAAAAAGTAAGCCTAGCCGTATACACACGGCGGCACACACTAATACGAAGTTTCCTGTTCTAAATAAGTAATAAAAAATTAATGAAGCTTTGTGTTCCAAAAAATAAAGTTTTTTGTTGCGTTCGGAAGACAGTTTAAACTGTCAACATAGGGCATTCTATTGGTTTCGATGTGTGCTTTGGCTCTTTCGGCTTACTTTTGCCGGCTTCACTCCTTTGTTCCCGGCGCTCCATCTATAGTTTATTGGTCTGAGGCGTGGAGTAGCAATTCCATATTCGCGATGACTCAGGTATAACTTGGTTCTAAGCACTAAGTACTAAGCGTGTCCACCTGTAAATTTTCAACCCGTTCACGAAAAAGACGTATTAAACCGAGCACCAAAAGGAACAAACCACAGCTAGAGCACTCGTACTCAGTGATCACTCGTGTTTACTCTGCTTTAAAAAGTCCCGTCTGCCTGAAATTGCTTTTATAGTAAGAGTAAGACACAGCTTGTGCTCTATATTAAAATTCAATTTGTATGTCGCAAGCGATGCCGTGGTTTCAACCTTCGTTTCGAGTAGAAACAGCTATGCAAATGTCTTAAACTTGTAAGTTTAAACGTGAATTTTTAAACTTATTTAGCATGTATGCATGTTTATTAATCTAAGTCAAGAAAATTCTTAATTTGAATTTTTTAAGTGTACTAGCTGATATTACCTCATACATAACTTTTTAATGCGCGAACCGATTTTGCTTATTCTTTTTGTATTCCAAGGCCTACGTTGAAGTTCTTCTCATTTTATATCTGTTAATGCGAAAGCGGATTATTTTGTTAAAAGTTTTTTTTTATATTAGTAGACGACCACCGAAATTATAGTCGGCACAATCATAAGATTCCGATATGACGTCTGTCATGTATGAACACAAACTAACCTTGTATGGACGTCTTCAACTTACTTACATATTACGGAAATATATTTTTTTTAATTTGAACCGCTGGTAATGATACTATGAAGTGAAGATATTTCGTAGTGAATGATAGGCCACTTTGGTTAAATTATGCAATGCACTATTTACTGTGCATATACAGTATACAGTTTATATTTATTATCAATGCAGCTTTATAAGTAGGTACATAATGTACTTGTGAATCCACCTCCTCTTCGCTTTGGAAAATTGTTTTTATGTTTACAGATAATAAACACTTCTTCCCATTTTTGCAACATATTTTATTGGTACATCGCTTCTATTGCTCGTAGCATGATGTTATAAAATTGCCCACAGTTTGTTAAATATTTTAATTAGGCATTAGTCCGTAATATTAAATGCAAGTAACTAGCGGGTTAAACGAATTGGAGTAATATTGTTTACTTACTACGAGTATTTAGATAGGTACTTACTTACTTATACGTACTTACATAGGTAAATACTAGAAATTCTGGCGAAATATGTAAACCATCCCTGCTTGTTTTTTATTTGTGTTATTTATAAATTGTATAAATAATTTAATTTTATTTTAATCAGTTTACATCATAAATTGTGTAAAATTGAACAAATATTTAAGACGTCACTACAATGTTTTAAAAGGAGGCTGGATTTATAGTTATGTGACCTCTTGAAACAATTTATGAATCGACCATAATCGATACATTACTATAATCGAAAGTATGTGCTACCATGTCGCACCCAAAATACAAATAGTTCTAGATTCCTTAATATGTCTAAAGCATTGCGATTTTTCGTAGCTATTATAAATTCCCGATACATACGTTTTTAAGCCTTTTCCACTCAAATCGGATAATTATTAACCGTTTAATAGTTTCTTCGTTTTCACTAGATTAATGAAATTTCCATTTTAATAACTAATATAATTTCCTCACCTTTTCAAATCTATTTCACAAGTTTTTCAATGAGAAACAAAATGTTCCAGCGAAACGAACTCCAAACGTTTTCAATAAAACAGAACAGCATACGGCCGTAAAAATCAATTGGAAGTATCGGAACGCAAATTAATTTAGGAGCGACACAGATTCGCATGTGGAAAGGTGTTTGACAGTCGACAGCGAATGTCGATATGTCGATACAATCAAAGAATCCATTGTTGCAATTGACGCGAGTAATCACTTTGTAGCCGAATGCAGACAATCAACGTCCAACGGTTGACACGGACAATCATTAATTTCATCGATAAAACATTTAAAGCAGAAACCTCATTGGCTTCAACGTTAATTTGAATACAAATCGTGAACGTATAAATTTTTCAACGTCCAGCGTCCATCGTATTAGAAACTAGCAGTCATCCCCCATTTCGCTTCAGAAACAAGACAAGTTTCTGTAATTTTGAATTAGAATGTAACTTTATATTTGTATACTAATATAGTACTAATTGTATGGTAAACTTTAAAATACTGCCTAATTTTTTTCTTTGTAAACCGATTGAAAAAAAAGAAATACAGAGGCAGCAGCTTTTTTGTTAATTACTCCCTAAAAGTCAGAAGCAGGTTTGTAAGAGTAACAAATCCTTTCGGAAGTTTAAACTGGTTATAAATTTTTTCTATAGGCAGCGTTATAATCAAAGTAAATCTGGTGCATGCGGGAAGGCCATCTAGCGGCGCTTTACGGATGTTTTTTGCATGCTAGTAAACTTACGGGCCTATATTATAAGTAACCGTGCTTGCAACCATTATTTCAAAACTTCTGACATCGTAAATTGGATCGTTCCGTAAGCTTCAAGAATCAGATTGTAAGAGACTTTTCCTCTTTTAACTGAAACAATACGATTCTTACCTTTGTAGAAGATAAGAAAAACAAGTTTACCCGTGCGCATATGCAGCTCCTAATCCAGAAGGGAGGAGCAAAGGTGTTGAATTTCTTATCCAGGGAGATGGCAATTCGATATTTGAAAACGGTAGTAGGAGGTAGGCAGACAAACAACACAGGAGTGCTACGGAATGCTACGGAGTGTTACAGTATGCTACAGAATGCTACGGAGATGCTACAGAGATGCTACGGAGATGCTATAGAGATTTTTTTTTGTTAATAATAATAATTCTTTATTTTCAACAAAATTAGATTAGGTACCACGTTGGCACAAACGCGCAGGCAAAAATCCGTCCGTGAGTCCTCACCTCTATTTGTAGTTGCTTGCGTGCAATCAGACGGATCGTACAAGCGCAGAAAAACGAACATCGCGGTGCGGAGACGCGCGCTCTGACGTCACTGACTTTGACGTAGGCGCTGCTTGAGATTGCCTGTATGTTGATGGATATACATGTATACATACTTCACGTAAAATAAGTACGGTGGCTTGTAAAGCCATTTTCCTACATTCATCTTTATTTAAGTAGGAACGGAATCTTTTAGCATATTTTCCCCCATTGTCACTGACGTTTGAAGCGCACATGGCCCGGTAGCTAACGGCGATCCTAAGTGATCGACAAAGTTGAACATGATTGACAGTTAGCAGCAAAAGAGCGCTTCGGTGCTTCGGAGGACACGTAAATACATCAGAAGTCTTCGGGTTGCATGAAAACTTTAGATAGGTACGTGCTGGCCGCTAACCCCTCCACCAATCCGCAATGAACCAGCGTGGTGGAGTATGCTCAAGGCCCCTAGTAATGGGCCATTAATGCTTCAAAGGTAATTTTGATACTCCGAATTAAAACCTCCAAAGCGCCTGCAGACATTACCCGTTTACTTTTTGACAGACAAAGGTCAGCATACCTGAAAGTAAATGCTTACCTTCAGCTGCCCCGTGTACTCTACCAGTACCCCTATTATGAGTTGCTGTAGTAAACGTCAAAACTGTTACTATTGCAGTTAACGTTTAGAATTTGTATGAGAATCCGTACAGCGCCTCTAGCGGTTACGATCGAATAGTCTAATACTGTAGTTACATTATGAGCTATTATGAGTTTTGGAAATGAAACTACAGCGGGTATCGTAAAGACGTGAGACGGTACAGTTTCCGTTACGTTATGTTGGCATCCATGAGTAATACCTCTCTCATTCTTTTATTATGATGTCAACAAGGATAGAACGAGACCCTGGCCAGCGAGCCAACTTTGAAATATTTATTTGTGAAATTAAAAAAACAAGTCTATGGATGCTCTATAAC
Organism: Hesperia comma; assembly: GCA_905404135.1. NCBI lineage: Eukaryota > Metazoa > Arthropoda > Insecta > Lepidoptera > Hesperiidae > Hesperia > Hesperia comma. Next base: position 2,856,775 of record FR990019.1, read on the forward strand.
CCGACTAAATTAGGAAATGTGAAAGAAGAGTGGAATTAATGGCGGTTTGGTACCTTTTCAATTTAATTACATTAGCGTTCTGCGTCAGTCGCATTCAGTGTCAAACTGTGGTGTCAAAGTATTGCTAACTTTGATGTTTTAAATATCTAGATGGGACATCGAATCCGCGCAAACGTGTCAAAAAATTGTGGCTAACTGTTAGCCACAATTTTTATATTTTTAGCAACTAGAAGTGAACGCAAAATAAAAATCACATTTAACAATTAATTACACGCAAATTTAAATGACAGGATATTTAGTTTAACCATTCAAACGAGCAGTGGTTCCCCTTGCCAAGTGAACTCGACGTGAATTGCCCGCAGACTGAGCTCGCCAACGCTTATATAGACTTCATAGCTTCATACTGACAGGAAATACGTCACTCTTCTCCTAACAATATCATTACGCACACATTACGCACACATAGACAATAGACGAACGGGTAAAACATCGTCTGCACGCACACATGCTTGATAATGTTGCCTTGTTTTTTTTTTGTTTTCATTGTAGGGCGACGCTCAATCTAGACATTTAAAACATCAAAGGTTGCTAAATATTTTGTTGATCTCGCAAGTTCAAAATTTCATTATTTTCATCTCTGCGTTATGTTGCGTGAATCATTTGCCAAGCAAAATAGTGCCTAGCCATGATTTTGTTTAAATATACAGCAATATTTAATGACATTTAATTTCGATAGTGACTTTTCACCTTAGAAAATAGCGTGAGTGCCGTAACTACTACGGGTAACGTAATTTACTATAGCATCTGTCAAATTTGTGACTCGTAATACCAAATTGTAAGTAAAACATGACCGCAAGTACTGTATTTAATAGAGTTATGCGCATTTACTATTAAAGCAGCGTTTTCACGATAGCATCAATAGTAACGTTTTTTGCGTTTACTACAACAAACTCATAATAGGGGTACAGATATTAACATAACAAGAAATCTTACATGACTCTCCAAAGAATTGTAGAGAGGAACGGCAAAGGAGCGGCCACTTTGCATACATTATGTGTAGCGGCATCTCAAACAGCTGAGCGCCTCGGCTGTAGCGCGGACGTACATTTACCTCCGTGGAGATATCTTCATGCTGAAATGTTAGTGCAAGAATGAGAAACTATATTCAGAAATATAAACGCAATTACCTCCAGCTACCGTAGCTTTGTTGGTAGTAAGTAACCATGCCTGTGTAGCGAAGGGTTCGATTCTTTTCCGAAGTCTTTAGTCTTGTGACAAATATTTTTTCAGGGGACATGGATGTTAGTGATGTTATTTGTGCTATCTTTTTCAATTTAAAAACATTGCAACAACAAAAAAACTAATTTTCTACATGCCTTCACGTATGATTCATTAAAAGGTATGACAAACGATTCCATAGTCTACGTTTGCCAAGAACAATACCATCCATCGGACATACGTTACTTGACCAGTTACAGTGAAATTGAGCCACTATTTCTCGAACATTTAATAGGTTTGACGTCCTATTCTATCTAAACTAACATAAAGGTGCATCTGCCAAGACGTACCATCTCAATTTAGATAAGTTATCTCCAGCGAACCGCGGCCAGGCTAGTGCCAGCGATCCTGTATCTTCATATTGTGATATATTTGTTAAATTGGCCTGTCTATTAGTTGTCGACGTCAGGTACTACGCCAGGATGGGTCGCCAAGTTTTGAAATTAATTTTCACTTCACGAATACGCTATTCAGCTAGGAAGTTACCTCCTACTTACAGGGCCGCCGCAAGCTGTATGGGCGCCCGCGTGCAAAACCGTTTTGCAACCTTCGTCATTCAATAGCAATCTTACAGTATGGTCATTTTGACTAGGCTGATGTGAACTTCGTTTTCCGAGATGTTTGTTACAGTAACTGACCAATCAAAACACGACAGCCATGACAGTGTTTTGTAATGCGCTACTTCGTATTGGCTATGGACGTATTTACGTCCATGGTATTGGCTAACTATCCTACCGCCCGCATTCCCCGCCCCCTACTTTGACCATAAAATCGACATCTGCGCAGCCACTCGTAGCCAACTTCATATCAGCCGAGTTAAAATGACCTTACTGTACAAGTTTACTTTTAGGCAGGTGTCCCGCCGGCAACGAGCAGCGTAAAGCTCGGCTGTTTTCTCGCATTACTTGCCCAAGACAGCGACGGAAGATATGACATTTAGTGTAAACAAAAGAGATGCATTTGTCAGCGAGTACTCGCGGTGTGAACAGTCAGTGAACAGCCGGAACTCACTCGCCGACTCGCCCACGATGGGACCTGCCTATGCTACCCAACCATGGTCCTTTGCCGTCTCCTACGCGTGCTGCCCGCGTGCGGTACACCTTGCACGCCCGCTTACCGCTGCCTTGCCTATTTAGATACTTACTTCTGGTTGAGTCAGTCACCAAAGTACTTGTGTGTTCCGACTGAGAACTTTCTTTCCTGTTCCTTCTTTAGCATTAGCGATGATCCTACTAAGTCCTAGTTTTAATAATATCCAATATCGACTTTAACCACTTGCTTGCTTGAACGTGGCTTATCTAGTCTTTAGTCAGGTAGGTAGTATTATAAATTACCAACATAACTATTACTTACTTATTTTATCCCCTACCAAATATTGTCCATTCCCTTCATGAGTTTGACGATTAAACAGTTTACGGGTGGGTAGCAACCGTGCTCCTCAAAAAGAAAATCATTAGCGGCGCTTTTTGCTGGTACGATAATTAGCCTATTTTTGGAAAAAATAACAAACCAGTCTCGCCAAATTTCTCTCTAAATTTATAAAAAGACTCAGAACTAGGTACGTTCTAAGTAGTAGGAATTCAGAAATATTTACGCTGGTACAAAAAATATGAATCGTGAACCTATATTTTCAATTCACAAGTTTTTTAAAGGATATCCAAGAAACAATAGTAAAAGTCCAGTCGAAGTAAAGCAAGTCAACTCCAGTAAACTTTGTTTTTTGATTCGCAAACTACAGAACCCGCATGTTGCCCGGTGAAGGTTGGTCCGAGGGAGAACAGAAAAAGTTAGTTAGTCTAACAAAGCAAAACTGTCCGTAACTTGCTGAACGCGAACTTTGCCAGTTGGACAATAAAATATAACTTTCGGAGTCTTTTTAGCTTCGACAACATAGTAATTATTAGTTGATATTTTTTACGCATGTCGCTCAAAATTGTACCTTCTTACTGCTACAATTACATAAAAAATGCAACGATCTTAAAATAGTAACTATAATTACCTACTATTACCTACTTATTCCTGCATTGGTGCGATTAGATTAGATTTTATGACAGTAGCATAATCCTAGTTAGATTCCAGTGTTACCTACCTTATCAATAAGTTTCAGCATCTAGGTATGTACCTAGTTGCTAATAAAGGAAACCAACCTTTTTCATGTCTATATCCGACGAAAGAATAGGTCAGCCATCTACCTAATGGCAAGTGGTCATCGCCGCCCAAATAGGTATATCAAGAACAACAAAAAAAACCATCAACAACCCATAGCCAGCTAAGAAGACACTGGAATACACCTTCACAAACACTTATTGCTGGCACTCCGAATCTGGAACCGATTACCTAAACTGGTAAACTGTAGTAAACTGGAGGTATAAACTTAATATACCTACCACGAGCAGGACTCTTTTTAGTTCAAAATGGGACATCGCCAGTTTTTGTCCAACATGGTCCGGTTAAATAAATTTTCTCTCTATTCTCAAAATACGGGATATTTTTGCATCGCGGTACTGCCTTTGGGGACACCCGGATAGAAAACCGGAATACGGGACTGTTCCGGTAAAAACAGGACGTCTGGTGACGTTAGTTATACCTAATAAAAAAAAAGAATTTGAATTCGAATTTAGAAATAGAACCCCGGTCCCTCCAGTCTGGCTCGCTACCAACTGGGCTAAATGGTTATTTATCAATTAAATACCTTTGGAAAAGTCATTAGTTCAAATACTTGTTTTACCATTTTTAATTGAATACTTGATGAGTACTTGCCTTCTTTGAAGTTCTCAGTCAGTACCTTTATATACATTATTTCAATATATCTCAAGAGACGTAGTTTAATAGGTAGGTACCTACTTAGAGGCATTAACTTAAAATTTTAAACGAGGTCTTGCGGTTCGATGGTATCTCTTCTCTCTAAAGATTTATAACTAGATATTACTAGGAGGACCAACTTTCCTTTCCTTATAATAAATTAGCTCTCTAAATGAGTTTTTTCTTAAGCCTTGGAAACTAAATAAGAAAATCCTGCGCTTTAAATTGCACATCTGCGTTTTAAAGTGACTCTGGAAACATTGCAGCGGAAAAAAATTAATTGTGCTTCTCTCTATTTTAAAACCATTTGCGAGTTACCATACACTAGGGTTGCCAACGGTCCTGTTTTCCCAGGACATGTCCTAGTTTTTGTAGTGTCCTGGGACGTCCTGAATAGTTTTTAAGCAGCGTCCTGGGTTTTTAAATTCCTACTCTAAAAGACGAGAGCTTAAACGCCTTGTGGCTAACATATTTCAAGCAATGTATTTCTGAGGAGCAGTACGCAGAAATGCAGAAAGTAGCTGAATATGTATTTAGTATACCGTGTCATAACGCTAATGTCGAGAGAGTCTTTTCCCTCATAAATTCACAGTGGTCAAAAGAAAGAAACCGATTACTGCCAACAACAGTAGCTGCAATCATCAAAACTATTTAAATTATAGATATGAAGTGTGACCAATTTTATGATTATTTGTTAACTCAACCACAGAAACTGAAGGAAATTGGTGGGGTTGAAAAGTACAGTAAAAATTAATAACTTATAACATATAGGCTACTGTTTATTCCGGAATTCCCGTGGGATCAAGATTCACGCGGGAAAAACCTCTATGCATGAAAGCGCCGGCTAAAACTTTTATGGAACTTTGACTGGGTGATAGAGGAGGTTCTGGAGCAACACATAGGCTACTTATTATCACGGAATTCCAGCAGAATTAGGATTCACGTGGGAAAAACTCTTATGTGCGAAGCCAAGTGGTGGGCTTAGATTTTTATGAGACTTTCACTGGGAGATACCTAAATGAAGTTGTAAAGTAACATATAGGCTACTTATTATCCCAGAATTTCCCGCGGGATCAGGATTCACGAGGGCAAAACTACTATGCGCGAAGTAAGTAATGGGCTTATATTTTTATGGGATTTTCACTGGGAGATAGAGGAAGTTGTAAAGTAACATATATGCTACTTTTTATCCCGGAGTTCCCGCGGCATCATGATTCACGCAGGAAAAACTCCTATGCGCAAAGTTGCGGGCTTAGATTTTTATGGGATTTTCTCTGCGAGATAGAAAAAGTTCTGGAGTAACACATAGGCTACTTATTATCCCGGAATTCCAGCGGGATCAGGATTCACACGGGAAAAATTCCTATACGAGAAGGCGCGGGCTTAAATTTTTATGGGACTCACTACTTGGAGATAGAGGAAGTTGTGAAGTAACATATAGGCTACTTTTTATCCCGAAATTCCCGCGGGATCACGATTCACACAGGAAAAACTTCTATGCGCAAAGTTGCGGGCTTAGATTTTTATGGGATTTTCACTGGGAGATACCTAGGGGAAGTTGTAAAGTATTATATAGGGTACTTTTTATCCCGGAATTTCCACGGGATCAGGATTCACGTGGGAAAAACTCCTATGCGCGAAGTAGTGGGTTTAGATTTTTATGGCACTTTCACTGGGAGATAGAGGAAGTTGTGAAGTAACATATAGGCTACTTTGTATCCCGGAATTCCCACGGGATCAGGATTCACGCGGGAAAAACTCTTATGCGCGAAATAGTGGGCTTAGATTTTAATGAGACTTTCAATGGAAGATAGAGGAAGTTGTAGAGCAATGTACGGGCTACTTTTTACCCTGGAATTCACGCAGCGCAAAATCGCTTATGTGGGAACGAGGTCGCGGGTTCAGATGTTTATGGGACTTTCAGTGGGAGATAGAGGAGGTTATGGCGCATAGGCTACTTTTTGTTTCTGACTTCTCGCGGGATCGAGATTTATGCGGGAAAAACTTTGTGACACACTTGAGTTCCACGCGAGCGGAGCCGCGGGCACAGCTAGTTTATAATATAAGAATTTATTAGATAATATAAATAACCTAAGTTTAAAAAATTTGTTACAAACTAAAGTGTTTGTTTTATATTTTAATAACTAGTTTTCAACTCGTATAATTTTATTAAAATACGTTTATTAAAACATATTATGATTATTTTAATTACTTGAATTTCATTTCACCTATTTTTATTTGATATTAATTTAACTATTGCAAATCTATTACTGCGTCCTGTTTTCAAACTGAATTGTCCTGGTTTCTCCAACTGCAAATCCTGGTTTTTTAAATTTGAGGTTGGCAACCCTACCATACACTTATATAGTTCGTCTAACTAGATACCTACGTACTACAGTTTATAACATTCCTCAGCCATCCTAGTCACAATTTTTTGACACGTTTTCGCGGATTCGATGTTTCATCTAGATATTTAAAACATCAAAACCTACTTACTTATTACAAAAAATTATGGGTTGGCTTTAGTATCCTGCTGCACGATTTTCTGAATAAATTTGGCTTTACGTTATTGGGTATAATTATAGTAAAACATGAAAAATCAGAAATCGCAGAAAATCTTGAGATATGGAAGCATTAGTATGACATAAATTCCAAAATTCCAAAATGGCTTCGTACTTAACCACGAGTACTTATAGTAAACCCAACTTAAGACTGAAACGAAAGAGGCGCTGTCGGACGCATTTGACATTCATTTGACCAATCATTGCACACTAGTAACTGACAGATGAATGAATTTTCGTTAGTTCCAATTTTTGCCATTTCAGAGTTAAGTTGGGCGGACTGTAAATCTAATTTTATACTCAATACACAGCCTAATTTCAAGAACTGCCAAAACCGCTTATTAAACGGAGTGAGTAAGTAGGTATCTAGTATCATTATATTGACTGGAAAAAGAGAGTAAGTAGGTACATTATTACTCGTAAATAATTAGAAAGGATCTCTGCTTGATAACTTATTCATTCACTCTTTCATGGCATCACTAAGCGAATTACTAGTTGCTTAGTAACAAGAAGTAACGCTCAAAGATTATCACATCACAGCATTCACAGCCACAAATCCCTCGGCCGATTCCAGGCCTCTTATCACCACCGCACACGCGCCAACTCGTCAGACTATCACCTACAATGACCTACATCTAATTACCAATTTTCCAGTTAAGTGAACGGTGAGAGGGAATGATTGACCGATTTAATCAGTCTCACTCGATCCGAAGCGGGCGGGAGACCGGGAAAAAATTGATTGTGTTGAATCAATTCATTTGCGGTGTCGACCGCCGTTTTTGTTGGCACCTTGGCCCGGTTTTTTATTGCCCCGAGGGTTTGATCAAGGTACTGGTGTCAATTTTAATTAACACGGGGACCAAGCATTTTTTCACCAAATTCGACTTAATTTATATCTCATTGTGTAATGATCTCGACATCGGAGATAGCGTCCTATATTTACCGTAATAAGAACAGAGCTATGGACCGCCCTATATAACCAGGTTTACTACGTCAAACTAAATTACGTGTGTAAATTTAATAGGTATGTTTTTAGACACTTTACATATCCCGAGAATGGATCTCAAAAGTACAAATATTATCTCTAGTCCGTCAAAACAAACAGAAAAAATCGATGAAAAATTTGCATCAATTTTATTCACCTAATAAGGAATAACATTAAAAAGTCCGTGCGTCAACGACTCTACAGGGTTGTATCGTTATGGGGTGAGTTTGGAAATTATTACTCATAAGTAATTCTCTATGACCCCCCCGTGGTGTCATGAGAACGCACGAAGAGTTAACAAGCAACAGGAACTAAAATTATATTATGTGCCCTCTCTTCGTTCGGGACTCCAGTCCCTTATTGGCCACATTCAGAAATTAATAGACGGGATTCTTAAGCTTTGGAAACCTAATTCGCTAATAAAATCTAATGTTATTGCAGAGATGCATTCAGCGATCCATAGGTTTTATTTTAATTATTCGTAATATACCTAAAGAATTGATATTAGAAATAAATCTTGTTTAATTAAATTCAGACTATTTATTTATTTAAACAGTTAATTTAGACGGATAAACCAAGTTACTAATTACGTTAATTATCAATAAATTAACTATATCAAGTATCTACCTATGCAAGTCATGATAATATGAAAAACCATTGATCCTGTAAAATTAACATAACCTCAAACAACTTGTAAGTGATCCAATGTAAAATAAAAATCACATTATATACATAAAAGTTTAATTAAAGAAATCATCACACTCACACAAAATCATAATCGGTAAATTAATAGTAAATAATAATTTTATTGTACTTTAATTGCATTTCGAAAACTTACAAAATAATGGCGATAATTACAAAAATATAATTAAATGACATAGGTACAATAACATATTATAATTCAATAACATACCTACGGAAGATGCTCAATTTTTTCTTAGTAACTGTAAGTCCTTGTTAAACAGTCATCATTTCTAAGTAAATTACAATACAAGTCTTAGCACGAAATCAATGTAACATAATATCATAAAGTTACATTTTTAGTTACAATATATCTAAGTATCAAAACATACAGTACAGTTTGTATCAAAAACTATATCACTAACAATAACATTTATAAAAATTACAAATAATGTTATATTACCATGTAAGTTATGTATTTTATATAATACTTTAATAAATCGCTTACTTTCAAAAATATTAAAACGAGCCTTTTCTTTTCATATATCAAATAGTAGGTACAATTAACAAAATTAAAATAAGTCAAGATACAAACGTAATATATTAAATGTCATGTACGGTCAAGTGAGATTATGTTTTTTAATACATATTACAGTGCTGAAGTAGTTATTTATTCATAAGTCTAGTTTTAGTTAGGGCCCAAATGTATTTGTAATTTTTTTGAAATGCTGCATTTTGAAATGCTTCAATTGTGTATCAATTTGAACATGTCAAAATTTACACAAATGGTATACCAAACAACATAATCCAAATGAACCATTTATGTTACTAGAAAACTCGAGCTCGAGGTAATTTATTCGGTCAACAATTAAAGTTACATTTTATGTCAACGTTAGTTTTATTTACCTTTAAATTATGTTAATTTCACTAGAACCACGGAAAAAAATAATGTTAATACCTACGTCAGAATTTTAATGGGCCTATTTGATATTCCTTTTCGAGACCTAAATACTCACCGAAACAACTTTCAATAAATCACTGTAATATTATGTCAATAATGTGCTTGTACCTATATTAATTTACATGTCATTTCAATAAATGCTATTTATTTTACAACAAATAATATAAGTTAAACATTAAAGCTACGACACTCGCATCACTCATATTAATTAAGGCTTTGTTCGCTGGACTGAGTTTAACGTCTGTAACGAAAAGAATACAGTGGAGGTTGGAGTAATTTGTTTAAATATTTGTGACGTCAGATTAGTTTCAAAACATAGGTAGTTCGACTTCTACGACTTCTAATATGACGCAAGAAATAAGCTTAAGTTTTACAAAATAGTGATATCAAGTCTGGCCTTTTAATAAACATTATTCTAATTTCTAGCACTCGGATTTGAAACATTTAAGAATCGTAGTGATTTGAAATTCGGTGAAACGAAAATGACTGTGAAACAAGAAAACAACAGATTTAAATGGGTGAGAGAATCGACATACGATATTATTTTGTTACTAGATAGTGTCCTACAGCACTGCTCTACAATGTATAGTAATAGTTAGATGAGAATGTTTTAAACATTGCTGCAAAAAAATACTATGTTACGTTCATCTATGTGTACACTAGTTCCAAAAGTTTCAATTCTACTATGTGTGAAATGAAAAAAACCATTTTTATTTTTTTATCTTTCAACTTAACAAAGCTTTTTCCAACTTTGTTTAATTACTTTACAAATTAGAACTATTAGTCCTAATACCTCTTTCACATTTCAATAAAACCTTTTAAAATTTGATTGCAATAAAACACGAGGCAGCTATAATCATAAATTCAGTACTATGATAAGCTTCATTTAACACGAATGTAATACAATAGCTTGAACGGCGCAACTAATTATATCATTAATGAAGTAACTTGTAATGCACCGTTACATCTAATTAAATCAACCACGCACCACAATCACATAATAAAATTATAGTTTCAACCAATATTTGGTATTGGTCCAATTAATGAATATAACCATTTAAACATGTGCAGGAATGGAACGGTTGTTTACATTCCATGGTAAAGAAAATTTCATTAACGTCCTTTTAAAAATAAACACAGTTTAAGCTTCTATTATTTTAGTTTCCCTTCTGAACAAACTTGTAGTGATTTCCTACAAGCCGCAAAAGGACAATCTACCAAACACACATCTGAATGCCAACACTGATTTATGATAGATAAACATTTTCATAATTTATCTTCATAATTAGCAACATTAACGAAATATTATATTATTACATAATAATATTTTGATAATGATGAAGAGATGATTGTTATGGGATTTAAATAAATAATAACAATTGCAATTAATATTTTAATACAAACAGGCGACTACATTTAAACAAGTAGAGTGATTTTTATTATTTAGAATTTTAGAATGAGGTGTAATTAGACTAATAAACCACTCACTCATAGAGTACCTAACGAACGCTTATATATAAGTGGGTAATATAAGAAAATCCATTATATTTAAGGAGTTTAAAAAAGAGATTGTATGTCTGCAATTCACACACGATAGAAGTGAAACCTTCAAAACTTTTGGCTTCTAGATAATGAGACGAATATATTTCGTGAAGAGGAAAGTGTAGGTTTTAGTCATAAGCGATACAAAGTTTAATAATTATTTTACATTTTATTCTATGAATTTAAAATAGTGAAAGTGCACTATTTTAAATAGTAAAATGGTCATTATGCGTAATATCTAACCTCACCTAACTGTCATTTTCCACATATAATACTGACTTTTGGCATGCATTAAATTCGCAAAAACACGTACCGTTAAACTTTTTAATGTCTTTTTAATATTGTTTTCCTTTTTTTCGACAATTGCGACAATATTCGACATTCGTTTTCAGCACATTTGAAGAATTGCGAGTTACAATTAACTCAATTAATTGTAAAATGCAATTAACAATTTAATTGTGATTAATGTTATTGTAATTTGTTTAATTGCAATTAATTTATTACTCAATTAACTAGTTGATTAAAAAAATAATTGATCAACAGCCAACACTAGTATAGATTATTGGGAACTACAATGATAAGAGCCATCTATTAATTTATCGAAGCTGCAACCACGCCAAGTTGTTCTAAAGTCTACATTATAGTTGGCGATGTACATTGTACAATGTGAATATGCTCATATCTCATTTTCTGTCTCTTTTTACTGTCGCTTTTTCGTTTCATGGACTTTCATTTCACAACGATGCTAAAGAAGTTTTCACTTAAAAATTAAATGCTTTTGAGGTTATATTTAGGACCTAGGGACGTGAGCCTATTGACTAATATAACGTGCTACCTACAAGTCAACACAGACAAACATGTTGTATGAATTTGGTTACACCATTAACATTATGAATAATGCTATTTACATTACACATTTCAACCATTAATACATAAAATTAAATTTTACAGTACCTATATCCTATACATTTACTATACCACAATAATTTTAAATGATAGCTTGTTTTTACCAAATATTCCAAAATACATGATATTAAAAACAAACACAACTTCAATGAAATACTTTCCAAATAATTATAACATTCAAAGGCACCAGATCTTGTAAGTTTACAAATAAGCAACATTTTAAGATGTTTATCTTCTTTTCTTGTTAGCTCATTCGAAAGTTTCGTTGGGAGCGGAAAGTTTTTATTTCCTTTTATTCGCGTTGCGACTGTTTCCCGGAGACTTGTTTGTTAAACCTGCCATTGTATATAACAAAGTAAACTATTTTATTCACCACGTTTTTAATGTCGAGTTCTTTGTATAGATGTAAGCTGAGGAACGGACTTGACGTGTTGCGAACAAGTGACGTTTAAGGGGAAAACTTTTTAAGTACTGAATGTAAAGTAGGGCCATTTTAATAGGTCACATTTGACAGTTCGTCAAAATTTTACAAAGTAACCTTGAAAGGGAGGCACCCCATATTATTTAATATTCTCTACTAGATATTGTTAAACTTTTTACACTAAAAAGTAAAGAACTGACGTCATTACAAAGTTGCATCAGTGAACTCTTTTTCTTTTTAAACATTAGGGACGGTACCAAAAGAAACAAATCAGTAGGTAGATAAGTTGAATTCGAGAAGTCGAACTAATCGGCAAAAAGTTTTTCACCAATAGAAAATAAAATATATTTTAATACAAACAAAATTAATTTTGTTACATTTTAAGTCAAAAAATATGTAATTATTCATTTATATATAGGTACATCTAGCTCAAAAGCCAGTATCCAGAATTTCTGGACCAGAAACGTGAATCGTTACAAAAAAGTCATGATTTCATTTCGCGCCATTATTTGACGCATTATTTTTGTCGTTTCTTTAGTCGTTGTGCGCTTATTAATACTTTTTATAACAATCGCATTCGATTTGCAGATGTTTGAAGTCCTTATCGATTAATAAAATTTAATCGATGTTTTTCAGCAGGTTACACTCACTATGAAGCAAAGACAAACAGTTGTCAAATGTGGCCTATTAAAATGGCCTTACTATAGGTCATGTTGAAGAGTAAATTCTCGGATGCTAGATGTAAAAGGCAAAAAATATTGACAATATTTAGACTTTTTTTAATATTTAGACTGTAAGTGCACATTTCATCCTGCAACACTCAAAACACGCTTACTTAACGGCAAACAGTAATGTAATAATCTAACGAGTTGCGTGTATTTCATTTCAAAAAGAACTACGCGGGTAACCATCACAACTTGCTGCGCGTTTCGTTGAAATAAATTTTAATTCCAAAATTCAAATATGGAACAATACTCATAAAAGAGGTAATTAAACATGCCAGTAATGAAACCGCATTAAAATTTTCTCGTTTTATTTTTATTTTTTTAATTATCAAGTTTTTAAAGCTAACGTAATAAGGTCGCATGATTCAGGTGGTTGGAAGTGTTGGTAGTGTATTTCAAACTTATAATTTTATTCATCCACCTACTGCATAATTTACGAGTATTTCTGCCGATTACAATTATAGTCCAAGATCCCAGGGCCACCAGACGTCACGTGTTTTCTGACGAAGGAAATGTGGACGATTGAGTAGTGTTAGTATGTACTAAGAACGCATGCCTACCTGCTAGCTTGCTCAGACGGCCAATTTTCAGGTATCAGGTAATCAAGGTACATAAAAACATTACTTACCTCACGTAAATTCTCCAAGCTGATTTTTACGTATATTTTAGGCAATATCCTTAAAAATAAGTCGCCAATACTCCCAGACACTTTCCGTCGGCCGTATTGCTTTGCAGACGCTTTAAAGCTCCCAAAATAATTACTTAACTTCACGTAAATTCTGATGCTCCATTTTTATATATGTCTACCAGACAACTATTTTAAAATCTTTTACAAGAAGACAGACCGATCCAAGGGGCCAATCACCCCCTAAGCTCAATTTTAATGCCTCTGTGGGTAGGAGCGCGAGGGCATGAGGGCATGAATAGGGACGAAACTGAAAACGTAATTCAATGCGTGATATTCAAACGGAAACGTTACTAAAGGGTATATTTTGTTTTTTAATTTGTAGTAGAATATCTACTTTTGTAAATGGCACCACCAAACAAAAATGAAGTTAGCAACAAATGGTCATAATTACGCATTGAAGACAGGTATTCAAACAGTGGCGGTTTTTTGGTCTCAAAACTTGTACGATATTTCAAAGTTTCAGTGTTTACGTGATAAAAGTTTATTAAATACATAAAGTAACTCATATTAGACGTGGTAATCGTACATAATCGTCCACATTTCCTTCGTCAGAAAATACGTGACGTCTGGTGGCCCTGGGATCTTGCTCTATTAGATGAGCCATTTAATGGTAAGATCTGACCGTCACCGATGAACAATTTGACAGTAACAAACGCATTCACCAGTAAGTTGTTGTTGAAACCAATTCTTTCTATTCCCTCTATCTTTCTTTATCGGCAACGCATCAGAGATCTCTTGTGTCACTGAGATCCTACAGCAACTCTGACAGCCTACCATCAAATGACTCGTCCGCTACTTGTTGGCTATAGACCAACCTTTGTTGATCTAATGTCTAGATGGAACATCGAATCCGCGCAAACGTGTCAAAATATTGTGGCCAACTGTTGGCCACAATTTTTATATCATTGTATCATTGATCACGCACACATAGACAATAGACGAACGTGTAAAACATCGCTTGCACGCACACATGCTTGATATTGTTGCCAAGTTTTTTTGTTTTCATTGAAGGGCAACGCTCAATCTAGACATTAGATCATCGAAGAGACTAACTTACCATCGAATGGTTCGTCCTCTCATTTTTTGACTACAGACAAAAATACTTCAAACAGTTACTACATACCCGTTACTCCGCTGCACCACGATGGGCCACGATGGCCCACGCTGGCCCACGCCCTCACGTGCGTCGCAGCGGCGGGCGCGAGTACGGATGCGACTGCACCCTCTCCCGCGCGCGCACCGCTTTGAAACCCACTGACTTTTGAGTGCTCGCGGCCTTCCCACCGCTCCCCCCTGTTAGTGGTTAATTGACGTCACATACACATACACACGGACGGACACAATTTTATACATACCATACCATACCATACACCAAAACACCAAATACATTATTATAAGTTTAATATTACCCTGTACCTGTACCCTGTTGTGTTCTAATTTAGGGTTAAGGAGTTATATTCTTAAGTGTCATGCATTTTAAAATCTTGTTTTTCTTATCGTGTAAATTTTTATCGTAAGATAATTTCACTTTTTTCTTAGGATTTTGAAGACTACATTAAAAAAAACAAGTATTTTTAAAATGCATTAACGTCAAAGTATTTGTTATTCTTTTAGTAAATGAATTTGACCCACCGTCTTTATAAAAAAAAGTAATACTAAAGATAAAATTAAACAAACAATATGCGTTATTAAAGTTATGTTGTCATATTAAAAAATATAATTTTATAATTCTAATTTATTAAGGTACATTAAATTAAAAAATGTGAGTTGGCTCGATTATAAACCCTAAATTCATGAAATAACACTTATGTATTACAGTTAGACGACACTCTGAATATTTATTTTGGTTGGTTATGCCGAAATTACAAATCAAACTTATAAAACACTAGTAAACCCACCCTCCCTCGCTTTGCTTCGGGAAACCAGTCCCTTATTAGCCACATTAGGAACATTTTTGACCCACTTAATGGGGAAATACGACAAAATACGTTCTTAGCGGACACTGCTAAATTTCGTCTTCATACGTCGAGCGGCTTTCGAGATTTTGTAATGCGAGTTTTAATTGTTTGTAAATATTGATGTTTGTTACTCTTTCAAGTGAAAACTACTGAATGGATTTTATTGAAACTTTACAATAATATAGCTTATACATCAGAATGAGACATTACTATTTTTTTTTTAGTTACTTTTTATCCCGAGATTCGAACGGGAGCGGGATCTACGCGGCTGATACCTACATTGCCTACGGGTCCCGAAGCGAAGCCAGGGCAATTCTCTAGTAATAATATAGGTAATGAGTAAGTACCTTGTACGTTCCGCAGCAGGGGCGTCCCGTCCCGCGCGAGACTCGACCCGAAGCCGGGCGGCCGCGGCGCGGGGGCCGCGCGTCGCTGCGGCAGCGCCTTGCCCACCACCGGCTTCACCACCTTCGCTGCTACATCACACACAACGAGTCTAAAGGTGTTACCAGACCAATCGATCGATCGTCGATAGACGGCATCGGTCAATGGTAGAATCGACTAGTCCACGTCGATCAATAGTTTGTACTAAGACCAATCGATCGATCAACGTCGACTAGTCGATTCCAGCATCGATCAATACTGTCGATCCATCGATCGATTGGTCTGTTAACACCCTAACGCTACCTCTAAAAAGTTTACAGTAATCCCGTAATTATCTAACTGCCATATTGATTCATTTTCAAGAATTATCTTATAATAAGGCTATTGCTGTTCTTACCTTTGTCATTGAAGTTTATCTTGTGCATGGTATTAGTCCTATCCGCCAGTCCCTTCTTCACTGGCACTTCAGGTTTCGCTTCACTCTTCACTGGCATCTTCTTCCATCCATCCATCGCGCCCGGGAGGACAAACGTGGAGTTCAAGTCTTTTGGATCTATAGGTCCATAGTTCTCAACGTCCAACGCAGCATTCTCCCTTTTAACTTTCTTCGCAGAATTCATGTTTCTTGTCACATCTAAGCTTTCAAACGAGTCATTTATAATGATTGTCTCATTGTTGGCCAGTTTGATCGGAGTGCCTTTACGTTTCAACACTGGCTCTCGGTTCTCTATATCTGTCAAATCATCACTGTCCGTTGCTATGTCAATTGTGCTGTTTGCGTCGTTGTTCATAATGCTGTATTCCGTTGCTGAGGTTGGCTTGCTCATGTCCAGTGTTGATATAAATTTGAACTGTGAATCCTGTGTTTCTGTGTCCTTGTCTGACCAGGAGATAACCTTGGCCGACTTTGCTTTCCTCATGACCTCCATATATTCTGCTGTTAGAGACGGTGGAGCCTTGTCATACCCTTTCAAAGTTAAATAGAGCTTCCGGAGCATACTTGGCATGTCACTCATGTATTCAGTGAATGCTGCAATCTCCTCATTTTCAATCATCAACAGTTTGTACCTCAAATCGTCGCTCGCTTGCAACTGCCGAAGTTGGCTTTGTAGTTGGATGTTCTTAACAAAATCTACCAAGTCCGGGCAGTCATTCAATGCCTGGTCACACAGCAGTTGCAATTTCTTCTGGCTGTCCTCCCATCTGGCCCATGTGTTCATGATTTTACTATCCAAGTGCACAGTTTGCTTGAAGTAACTTTCAGCCGCTCGCTCTTGTCTTGGTATCGCCTCGTTACACATCTATAGATAAATGAAAATATTTTTTTAAAACAAACACATAAGCTAGTTGGTCAAAGCCCTGCCCGTTTTTGATTTCTAGCTAGTGCAGACAGGTGACATTTAAATGACTAGGGCCATGTCACCCGCCATTCAGTGAATCATAGTTATATTACCGTACCCCCACGGGTATAATAATATTCAATATATTATTATCAATGAATGAAAAATATTTACTTTAAAATCGATAAGTGGAAATAACTCAAAACAAACTCAAAAAGTACTCGTCAGATGTCGCTAAAATTTACATCCTTTAAAAATCCTTCCAGAACAACCAACACGATGACCAGCATACCTACTCCATAGCGTTCTCTAAAAAGTACGTCGTTGAGCTCAACAGCATACCTGCTCCATAGCGTCAGAAGACGAGCGGTGCGCGAGCCCGGCGACGTGCGTGAAGGCGCGCGCGCGCAGCCGCCGCCGCAGTGCGAGCACGCGCGCGCGGCTCATCAATGACAACAGTTGGGATTCTAGTAGTCCGTGGGCTTGCTCCTCGTCGGACAGGCGACGGCGCCAGTCTTGACGGGCTGTGTATAAAGGGGAACGTGTAATAATTATGTAATACTTAAGCCGTTCGACACAACGCTATTTATAATCTACGCGACGACGCAATCCACAGTTCGCTGACACTGACATTATTTTTTTAATGATTGATTGATTCCTAGTTCCTACATACTGTTAACTTAAACAGTATCTATTACGATATACAAGTGCCTTTCACCGTCGAAATTGTAATCAAAACTCAAGAGCCAACAGAAATACAACCAACCTTTCGACTTAGCCAAATCAGGCTCGCGACTGGACTTAACACTGGACAGAGACAGTTTAGCCTCTAACTCTTTCACTTTCTTCTTGAGTTCCTCATTGATCTTGACGTATTGTGACAGCCTCATATCACCATCTACAATGTTCTTCTTGATGCTGAGCTGGATCTTGTTGGCGCGCGCCGCGTACTTGAGTGTGTTGTAGGTGTCCTCATAGCTCAGGCTAGAGGGCGACACGTTCGCTATCATCACTGTCTTGCAGTTCCCGCCTAAACTGTCCTTGAGCAGCCGGGTTAGTTTCGAGTCCCTGCGAACACTATTTTTTGCAACTTCTTTCTTAGGCAGGTATCTGACCGCCGGCGAGTCGGCGAGTGAATCCCGGCTGTTTACTCGCTCAAGACACGTACAAAAGATATGACATTCCGTGTAAACAAAAGAGCGAGTACTCGCTCACTGTACACACCGCGGGCGAATACTCGCTGGCATTTGCATCTCTTTTGTTTACACGAAATGTCATATTTAAGTCCCTTTCTTGGGCGAGAAAATAGCCCATTGCTACTCGCTGCTCGCTAGCGGTTGGACACCTGCCTTAATATGAGTAGCCAATAAAAGGCCATACGAGCTTTGGTAATCACAGACCTCCCATCAGAGACCCGATTTCGAAAAATTATAAATGCATAAATTGTGTCTCGTTTGAATAGTATGACACATCTTGTATAACGTGAATATGTCAAACTATTAAGTCGAGCCAAAATTAAAACATTTTTATAAATTAGCAGAATAGGGGCCCTGATCATACGTCATGCCTCAGGAGCGACTAAGCTTACGACTCCTCGGTGACGAGCGGTATCAAAAACTTCGATAACATGATTAAGGCTTGCCTCTACGTCACCGTATCATGTGTATACGATGTCAACACAGACCTTGTCCTTGGACATCAATAAATAGCAGAGGTAACTCTGAAGTGTGTTCAGTCAAGAAATAACTATAGATTTAAAATACCACCTGACGAGATACATATACATTATGACGAGAATACCACATAACGCCGATTGTTTATTTCTTGAAAGACGATGTTGATAAATTTTAAACAGAGTCGTACAAAAACATAACCAATACCTACTCAAAAAAATCTTTTATCGAAAATATACCTATACTCTTTATCAGTAATAGAACAATATATAAAAAAGAAGTGCTACTGTTATTTACAAATTACTTTCAGCCCAAACCCCTAGAGAGCCAAAAATATTGTATATAGATTTCTCTTCTAACATCCATTGTTAAACCCGGATTTTTCGAAATACCCACAGGCCAGGGAAAAATCGAACTTATATTTTCGCATAAAAAAAAGACTTCAAATTTCACAATTCAGTGGATTATTTAAATCAGTAATAACTACTTTCAAGATATTTCATTTCCCACAGGATTATGAATAAATGATTTATATTTTTGCTTTTGCCTTGTAATCTAGACGAAATTAGGGCGCTTCTAAAATCAATGTTAACTTAGCTACAAACATTTAAAGGAACATTCCCATACTACGTGACCCATTTTTTACAAGTTGTTGATCCCCTCCCTCCTCTGCATGACCAATCGAACAATAGGACAAAATCCCCCTACGACTTGGGTGATCATGAGGTATTTATACATACATTTTTAAATCATGTTTCGCAAACAGAAAAATAAAAAAATATATTCGTTAGCTCTAAAGAGTCCAAGATTTTCTAATGTACGTGACAAAAACCTAAGAGCATTTCCCCGCGCGTGACCATGCGTGGTATTTCGAAGAACCCCTCCTCTATTGGACAGGTCACGTTGGATGTTCCGTAACTAGTTAACACCTCCATTATCAATAAGCACACTCACCGGTAAGGAATATAACTGCTTCCGTCAGCAAGCCTATTGATGCAGTTGCCCAAGGACAGGAGACTCCTGTTGATATTGGCGCCCTCCTTAAACCGCTCCCCGACGCAGCCGGTGGCCGACGCGCGCTCGCTGCCCGCCAGGTCAATCATCGACAGTTTGACCAATCTCAGCTGGCTGCTAGTTTTGTAGCGCATTTTTACATACACCTGAAATGTTAGGTTTGTTTGAAGTTATAACAGTTTGAAGTTAATTGTGTTAAAACTCAGTCAATTGATCAATTTTTTGTGAATAAAACCGGCATACAGTAGAATCTTGATTATCCAAATCAATTCAAATCAGGGGTATTGCGTGTAATCGAAAATCCGTATAATTTTCGAAGTCAAATGAAACAATATTTAGATTTTTTTAGATTTTATAGGTTTTACATGCGTCGTTCAGAGATATTACTGACGAACTATAACAATAATGAATTACATAATACCTATGAAATTCAAAATTTTGATTGCAAATAACTTGTTATTGACTTGGGAATTAGTTGAGCCGTCAAATCGTTTTTGAGTTGGCAATAAGAGCAGAGACGAATGAGTCCGGATAATCATAATATCTGGATAATCGAAGTGCGAATAATCGAGATTCTACGGTACAAGTAAACTGTCATATGAAATATCACTGATGTTAGAAGGAATGCAAAAGAACGTCGAAACTCTTTAACAATTTGGTTCAATTCAGAAGTTTTAATCGAAAAAACGGATTCGCGCTCTGCGCTCTGTACGCTCGTGTATTTATTTTGCCTTTTAAAACTCGAAAAAACTATCATAAGAGCCACCCAAAAAGATAATGAAGAATAACATAACAAAAGAATAATACCATACAGCTTAATTGCCAATCACTCTGCACATGGTTCCAGTATTAATTATATATAGTTGAGGCATACATTTAGGTGACAGATAAATGCTTAATCTAGATTTCTCGGAATGTTATTTACAATAATATGTTATATGTGTTATTTGTTATTTATGCCCCACTGTGACACAGTTAATCCAGTTAACACAGTTAATTTATTAACCTGATTTGATAAGTTAATATATTGTTATAATGAATAGGTATATAACCGGTTTATATTTAGTGGCGCATTATCCCATAAATTAACTTTGTTACCACCACCCTCTTCGATCTCCCACTGCTCAAAGGTTGACTGGTATAGAATACTTTTTGTATTAAGTCTGCTTTTTGATCCATTACTTATATACAGTTCAATGAAGTATAAATAAATAAATAACCTGAAAAACAGCATGACTTCTAGAACTTTCAGCATTAGCATCAGTCGGATGTTGTGTCCTGTTCTTGTTTCCATTCTCCAGCATGTTGAGTAGCTCACGAGCTGTCTTTATATTGTTCAGGGTCAGTCCAGCCACCATCACACCATACTTGGAGTCTTCACGGAGTTGCAGTGGTGTGCTAGATGGCTTTAGCAAGTCATAAACGTTTTCATTGTACACCTGAAGAGATAGTTTAATTAGTTTTAAACCTGAAAAGTATATGGCTTAAAAAATTATTCTCACACAATCATGCCACCACATTGTACTTCCATTAATAAACTGCTTTAATTCTTGAATTAACAGCTATAATAACAAGAAATAAAGCATTTGAGTAAATCTATTTTTATTAAATATTACCTATTGTAAAATTCAGGAAAAAGGATTCAGAAAATTATTAATGAAGAAATCAATAATTAAGAAGAATCATTAATGTTATGAACTTAAAAATGGGTTTCAAAATTTAAAAACATGAGCTTAAACAAATATTCAAACTTAAAATAAAGTGGAAATACAAGTTAACAGTGACAAAATTTGTTTGTTTGTAGCAGCCATATCCAAGATAAAAGATTATACTTGAGTCTGGGACATAACAATACAACTTTACAATGTTTGTGATGTTTTAAATAGATTTAAAATCCTTTTAAAACACCAATTCAAAATTATCCGAAACTATCAAACTGGAAACCCATGAAATGTACTTTAACACTGACCTCAATGTAAGAAACTCCTATATCGAACTCTCTTTCCTTTTCAAAAGAGTTTATAGTATAGAAGAGGTGTTCCATAGTCAGATATGTGATACCAGGGTGCTCCTTGTTGCCGATCATGGTGAACGTCTTCCCAGCGCCCGTCGCGCCGTACACAAACACTGAGCAGTTGTAGCCCTCCATCAGCGATGTCAATATATCCTTCGTTGTCGTCTCGAACACGTCGAAGTTCGTCGCATTTGGCCCACAAACATTGTCGAAAACAAACTTCAGCTCTTTATTCGCGCGCTTCAGAAAATTCTTATTGGGCTGCTGCACCCCTTGATAGAAAAATGGCCGGATCTCCTCCTTAGGGTCAAAAACCAACATCTTATCGTCAACAACTTCGATCACGACGCGATTGTTTAATTCGGTCTCTTTTTCGTTCAAAGGCCGAACTCTCACTACAACTTTTATATTTGCGGCCATGTTCTGAGTAGATCCAGTCCTAGAAGGAGCAGCAGCACCCTCCCTACCCTTGGAAGCAGCCGCAATTGGGCCTTTGTCAATTCTCACCATCTTCGAAACTCACTCGCACTTATTACACCAAAGTTCTTCAATCCACCGTATTTAAGTAAATAACTGAGTCCGCCGAAATTACGTCATACAATTGTTACAGTCGTTATTACATTTCAAGAAATAAAAGAATAGAAGTTAATTAGCAAATAAAATGTTTTTTATCCGATTCAGATTTCAAAACATTTAAATCCGTTCCGTAACCGTCAAATATTTGAACTTTTGGCATTACTGACAACGCACCGCATCAAGCGTCAAGTCAAACCATAGAGTCAAGCCATCAAGCACTCAAGCGCATAGAGTTGTAATATCTCTATGCTCAAGCGTCCACTGCTCTGCTGGAAGTGTAAGGTGCTCTGTGGTCCATTGAAATTAAACTATGAAGTTATTATTTTAATAGTTACAAATTAGGTTGGCTTCAAAAACTTGAATTTAAACCATTTAAAGTATGTCGAAGTGTTTAGCGGTACCTATCAAGTATAAACGGCTGTATAATTATTATTGAAAATACCGGTATTACTTCATATTATCTTTATAACAACTGGTTATTTGATTATTACCGGTATATGTATGTACAACAGCTTTGGTAGTTTACTAATGACTAGAAGTGTGTTTTTACCAAAGAGTTTTATAAAGTAGAGTGGGCGAGCCATACCTATAATACGGCTGCTCATACATAGCAACATAGAGATATTACACTAGAGGGCTGAAGCCATGCTTCAGAGATCGCTCATCGAGATGGCTCATCGAGATCGGAGAGAGATAGGTAGGTAATTACCGTTATCGTTGTTTCTCTTTCTAACCGGGGGCGATTACAATGTATGGGCAGCCGCCGTATATGGCTCACCCACTCTAGTGTAATATCTCTATGCATTGCAATCGCCCCCGGTTACAAAGAGAAATAACGATAATGATAATTACCTATCTCTCTCCGATCCCGCTGAGCCAGAAAGAGAAAGGTGATTACTAAAGATTTCGTCTTTTTTTATCAGCGCTCTGAAGCCTCACCAGAAAGAGAAAGGTGATTACTAAAGATTTCGTCTCTTTTTATCCGAGGTACGCTCTGAAGCCTGGCTTCTGCCCACTACTTTGAACTTTTGACGTGACAACGTCTTATAAATTGGTTTGCCGGGAGGCACTTCAAGAAACTGCGTTAGTAAGCTCCGCTCACGTTCCTTGGTAACAGTGTACAGAAAATGGTACAGCGCCATCTATGATTAAGTAGAGTAACTAGTTTGTTACCTCACTTAGTTGTGACTAATGGTTAATGGTCTAACGGTTAGCAGCGCTAGATGGCGGATGGTGTTACAATGTTTTAAATATTAGTCTTGTGTAGTTCGCGAACGAACTAGTTCGCGAGAACGACTCCCACAGGCGAACTACGCGAACTAGATCCCCAGATTTCCCGCTCAACAGTTCACTCGTTCGTGACAAAATGAGACGAATGAGTGAGGTGACGTTAAACGAAATAATGCCATCTCACGAAACGGAATCCTATCTGCTACTATAAGCATTATTACAGAAAAATATTAGCCGTTTGCACTTCTACATATAAACTATATTTATGTGCCAAATTTCATACTCCTCCGTCCTCGCAATTTTCGTAAAAAGGGGTGCATAGATTTGCTTCACGTATTAATATAAAGATTAAATGAAATAGGCTAATATTATGAATATTATAATTCATAGATTAATATAATTTTTTGTCCATTGATTGTAGCGATGTTTGTACAGTGTTCATTGATAATCACGTGGCAGCAGGAGCAAATCAAAACGAACGAGCGAACGAACTACATTCAGTTCAAGGCAGATAGTTCGCCCGTTTTGAAAACAGCTCCTGTTGCGAAGAGCTGGGAACGAAATACAAAACGCGAACTAACGAACGAACAGAGCGAACTAGTTCGTTTCGGAGCAGCGAACTAAGTCGTTCGATCTCAATCGCGAACTATTACGCGCAAGACTATTAAATATAATTCTTTGTATACGTTTACCCCATGAAGATACGGGAACGCAGGGTCAACTTCACAAATAACCACAACTGCTTGCAAACCCAAAATAGCAGTTTATTATTTATTATAAAACCAAAGAAGTCGACACATTGCCCTTTAAAAATTTTTCTCTTATATAAACTCCACGTTACACTCGTTAGCGCGTTTCACAAATTGGTACAATGCCATCTTGTTTACAAGTGAGGAACTATTTAACAAAAATAAAACATTAAACTTAAATTGCTTCCGCCTTCACATGACGGTTAGACAGTATAAATAAATGTTTTAAATTGTTACTATTATTTCATCCTTCTTCCTACTATACGAATGAATATTCACATTAAAATTATTTTACCACTTAAAGTCGTTGTCACGTAAAACTTTCGCCCGTATACCGACGTTACAGGCAACCAATTTTTTTTTTTTTACAGACTCCACAAATGGAGAAGGTTTGACTTTGTTTTTTTTGCATGTATGTAAATACATAACTTTATACTGGGTGAAATAATTTTGATATCGTTTTTTTTATATTTGAAAGCTGGTATTTGAACAATGCCTTGACTCTCTTGACCAATATTTTGTTTTTTTATATCCTCTCCCCAGAGATGCCTCTCCCCAAGTCTCCGACACCACTGACCAAACAATGTAGATATTAAGTTTGTATTCAATGTTTGTATTATTATGTCTCTTTCCTGTAAAGATTTTACTTTTACTCGATTATTTTTTAATAACTACGAGCTCTTCTAGTTCTTAACATTATAAAGTATAACCTACATAGCCAACGCCAACAGTTAGTCACATTAAGCCGAACGAGTCCAGCTTGTGCGTACAAAACCCCGTTGGAATGCAAAAGCTCTCGTTGTCCAGATAAGATCGCGGCGGAAATTAACAGGAAATTGTATTTGTTTCTTATACAACGACGACGACGCAATAAACACGTCTCCGCCACGCTGTATAAATAAACGTTAATTTTGTATGGGATAAGCTGGATTAGACAGTTTTGTTTCGGTTATATAAGAGGTAAACTCCTTTGTTTCGTGCTTACCGGAACCGTAATTAAGATTTATTCGCTTTTGTAGGTAAACTGTTGAATTAGACAATGCTATGCGTAAGGTTAGTGAAAATGATAACCGAAAGACCATGTCGCTTGTTACCTACTTTCGTACGTTTCCACTTTTCCAGCGAAACGCTGCGAATCGTGCGACTGTAAAACCAATTTATTGATGCTGATTTAAACGCTTTTGTATCGATGCAGGCGCTGTATATCTTGTGTGTTATATGTACGTGGCGCGTACGGACAATAAGTATTCCGTCTAGGTTTATTGAAAATATTGTCGTAAATTATCAACAGAGACCCTATAACAGTTATTAGTAGACCCTTTAACGGCTTCGCCGCGTATAATTTTTGCTTCAGGTTACCCCCCTCTTTATCCTTTAAAGGGGGAAATTCCAAAAATCCTCTCTTGGTGTTCCCCTACACTACCCAAGGAACATGCATGCCGAATCACAACTTCTTGCATCCAGTAGTTTCGGCTGTGCGTTGTCTATCATCTATCAGTCTCACTCGTTATAAAACCTTACACCGTTGCCGTTGACCTATCAACTCCAACAGCATACCTAGGTACCTACTCAAAATATCACCTCAAACGTCCTTCGTAAGGAAATTATTTTGGTACAAAGGAGTTAGAAACAATTTAGGGTTCAACCTAGTATGAGATTTGGAGAGGTTAGAGGTTAGAGGCGATCACGACACTTTGAATAGCACTGCTCTAGGGTGTCTATTTATTACGCTTAAGTTTGTACGTAGCTACTTATTAACAGACATAATTTCCTACATTTTTTTATTTTTTTTTCATTGGATAATCAACAAGACTTACAATTAACAATACAGTAATAAAATAGTCGTAGTAGTAATTTTAATTATTAACCATTCATAAAATGTGACGTTAATTAAATTATACCTGTAATAATTATTATACTACATTCTCGGGGCTATTACATTAGGTACATGCATTTATATAACCTCAGCAAGTAAGGTATGTGCTTGTCTGCTATTCGGGGAACAAGAACAATATACCTATACACCTGCTCCTCTGATATATTCCCACGGCAATTACACATTTTACAGGAAATTCTAAATGCTTTATAGGTACCTATTAATTACAATCCTTATAAGTGCAATGATATGCAAAATTAAATTCCAACTAGTACCTACTTAATTTATGTCGGGCTCATTCGATTCATTCGAATACAGGATTTAATGGTAAAACCACGATGGTTGTGCAATATTTGAAGAAAATATTTCATGTTCCATGGAATGTAAACCATCCTCTATTGGGACCCAACTTGGCCCTAATAAAACTCACTGGTGTATGGCATCCAGTAAACGATTTCAAAACGAAGTTTAAACTCCTTACCTTTTACACAACCGTAGGATTTTTCTTCAGCATATACGTCAAGTGCTGCATCAAAAGAAGCATCACAGCGTTCAAACCCATAATTCAATTCGCACCCTTCCATATTGCTATCGTTAAAGCCGGCTATTTTTTTAAAGATCACGCTAAATGGACCGCTCTTATTGGTTATATATCATCTGTTGAACGTGGAGAATTGTCTAAAAAAGACCCGGAAACCGAGCGAATAATAAAGCGGTACATAAAATATAGCCGTCGCCTTACCTATTTTTACTGGGTAATGGGTTTTCTATCAAACGTCGGTATATATAAAGATCTTTGTCAAAAGGTTTTCGTGGAAAAGGAATTGAATGAAGAGTACATAACTTATTTCGACGGTTACACTCCATGGGAGCGAGATCCGCCTGGGTATTACTACATTTTTATAACCCAGGTTATAGTTGCTAATATGGTTACTGCATATGTTATGGCATGGGATCCTTTAGTCGTCGGTGTGATGATATTTTTCGCTAACCAGCTCAAGATATCTGGTATCTATTGTCGGGAGGCGATCGATGTGGAGAATCCCATTAAAAGTCAACGGAACATCGTGGCGTGCCATCGATATCACTCTACGCTCGTGAAGTAAGACACGTTCATTTTATAAGATTATTGAGCCTAGAATTCATATAATTACCAACTATTAGATATTTTAACAGCTATTGTTTCGATTACAACGATGTGGATGCACATTACTCTTTTTTAGAAGTGACCATTTCAGAGGGGTAGCAACAGATTCGTAATAACCGAATTAGAACGAGACTTATTAACTATTACGACTATGAGACTTACTGACTAGTATTTATTACTAAGTAATTGGACTATTACTAACAACTACAGGTCTTAACTCAATCCATATCCCGGTACTCATAATTACCTACTAAAAAATTAACAAATTATTTTCTTAAACACCCATTGCTAACTGGACTTACGATTTGAGTCCTGTTCGGTCGGTCAGTTATCATGGGCTACAGCGGAAGAGTGATGCTGCTGGCTCGCTACAAATCATTATCATTTTATTCTAATTGAAATTTACATAGTAGTATAAAATTAGAACGATCGTTCCAGATATCAAGCGACGTTCAACGGCATGATATCTCCGGTAATGTTTGTGTACCTTGTCGTAATTTCCGTCAATCTCGGCGTCTGTATCATCGAGATGGTTGAGGTAACACGAAAATGCTTTTACTCACAATTTATGTAGGAATTTATGTTTTTATTATCAACACTGTGGTGGTGAAATTTTTGTTTTATGCCACACTTTTCTAGGCGTAAATAACGCCACCGCTTATACGCACCTGTGTTTATATTGACGGACAGTTATATTATACTTTGATCCATTAACTTCACCAGCCTTCTGTAAATAAAATTGACAAACGAGCAAATGTGTCATCTGACGAGGTGCAGAATTACGGTCAGGTATTTGTTAAAAAAAAAAATTATAGTAGGTACCTAATAGAAGAAGCGTCCAAGGAGCCTGCAAGAACTTTTAGGTAATAGTTGTTTTGACGGAAGGTAATTGAACAGCATAGCAATGAAGCGTTAGGTAGGTAGGTTACCGGTTAAGTAATAAGTTAACGCAGTTGTTCTTTCAGCTTCAAGATAACTTCGGTGAACTTTTATCATACTGCATGTATGTCATGGCCTGTTTGATCCAACTGCTCGTGTTCTACTGGCATAGCAACGAAGTAACGGAACAGGTGAGTTAGGTCATTCAATACATTAAACTTCTATAAATATTCCATTGTCAGATCTAAGTCAACTTGTCCTGCTCCTAATGTACCTGCCATATTAAATAACGCATCAATTAAAGGCGCGTGCCAAGTACCTCCTGCAGGTCTTTGAACTCTGTACTTTTCAGTTAGTAGTAACAAGAGTTAGAGACTTCACACATGAATTTATAGTCTATCTAGTACATGAAGTCAGAATTCGAATTCCAGTGCACGCACTTCTAACTCTTCGGAGTTATGTGTGTTTCAAGCATCTGAAACTGAATGTCACTCTTATAACAATGAAAGAAAACATGATGAGAATCTGTTCGCAAAACTACAAGGTATGTGAAGTCAGCAAATCGGCACTTAGATAGCTTGACTGATTATGGCCTTAATTCTTCCTTTCCTTCCTTAATTTTTTTTAAGAACATGATGGAGCGAGATGATGATGATGAAATGATGTCACTGTCATTTCAGACCGCGACATTTACCTATCTTGTTTTGTTTGTTTAAGAGCACTCTTGTCAGCTACAACGCATTCCGGAGCAACTGGGTGGATGTAAACATGAAGCTACAGAAGCAGATGGCTCTGCTAGGACACACCGTCAGTAAGAAGCTGGTGTTCCAAGCTGGGCCCTTCAATGAGATGTCCCTCACCACTTTTGTTTCGGTATTTTAGATTATTTAACGATTTATCCAACAGAATTACAGCAGAAAGAAAGGTAACGCATGGTTGATATTTATGATTTACCGGTCCCGGATTCCAACGAGGTGGAATATAGTCCTTGGTCTATGTGCGCTTGTCCATGGCACACTACACATTTAGGAACACTTATGTGGAGCTAGTGCGGAGCTAAAAATAGATCCACTCATTCCCCTTAAATAAATGATTTGTGGAAGTCTCGAAGAGGAGAGTAAAAATAGGCTTTTATGAGATAGTGTATGAAAATCTGACTCTCGAATTGTGGTCAAGCATCAACGATATAAAATAAAAAAGTAGATAACAATACAATAGATTGTTAGTAGAATCTTAAATGCCGAAGATTCGTTAAGATTCATTAAAGATGAATTCGCTGTCTTCTTCAAGATATATCCGTCGATGGTTTGCATAGTTAAATAGTTTAAAGGAAAAGTAACATGCCGTATTAATAGTAGTTGCATTGCAGATTCTGCGAGGGAGCTACAGTTTCTACACGCTATTGAACGAGACTAATTAGACTTCACGTGCGTCAACACTGAAACATTGCCGCTGCACTATTTAATATTTAACGTAAGGATGCATTCGTATCGAAAGCTTCATTAAGTTCTAAGTAGTAAACCGTGTATTTATTCTTCTTAAATAACGACAGAAAGTTGTTACAAATGTTCTAGCATTTAACTTAATTGAGTAAACAAGGTTTTAATATTAACTGCTTCTTCTTTTGTGTCACCTATTTTATTTTTGCATTCAGGCTGTGTATTGGGCTGTAGAATCGTAGTTACTAAATTTGCCTGCTTACTTTAAAAAAGGTCAATGGAATAAAAATACCTCCTGTTTTTTTTGGCTGTTCATTATAAATGAATATTTTTATCTATGTATTTTAGCTAAGTAACCCAGCGAACGTCTTCTTGCAACATATTTTTTTATATTTCAGGTTCTAAGCAGCACATATAAATGCACCAATTTCTGAGTTACACCGACAGAAGTAGGTACTACAGCAAAAACCGCACCTAGACACAAAAATTCGAAAATAATACTATCGGCTTCTATTGGCAATGTAAAGATCATTTTTTTTCTCAAATATTACAGACATAAACCAATTACATTTTTATTTTAAAGTACCTAACTACAGAATCTAAAAATCACTCGAATTTCTTCTCTAGAAAGATCGTGGATTATTTTACCGTGTTTTAGATAGACTTGAACCTGCTACTTACTTTATCAATGTAAGATTAATTTACTGGGCTCTAATAGTTCAGCTTGATTTAAATAAGAACAGTTCTCAACAAGTTACGTTGGTTCCACCAAGTTTGATGAAATGTTAACCCTTAGCCATACATTTCCTTTGAAAGTGTTGAAACAGCCAAACAGCATATCCTTTGAACAACGCTGTAAAACTTATAACCAAGTTATTACTGTTCGATGCTGAAGATTGAATACGATACAATCAGAGCATCATTTAATTCTCACGAACTCCCAAACTGTTCTTGCCAAGAATCTATTCGAAATCGATTTAAGCTCGAAATTTCTCGTTAATCGATTCTGATTCAGCAAGTTCTCGATTGCAATGAAATTGCAAATTTGGATCCCATTTAATGTCGGCAACGAAAGTAGCGGATATCGTGTTTGTGCGGTCCTTTGCGAGTGTCTCTAATCCTAATTTACTTTGATCTAGAAACTTTTCAGTCCATTTATTTGCGGCTACCAACAGATCCTTTGTTAACATTTTATGTTCATGAATTGTTTTAAAAATCGACAAAAAATTATGCTGCTCTATACTTTATTATTACTTTGTTATTTCAATTTTGTTTCGAAACTTTTCGTTTTAGGTACTTAACTGGACTATTTTTTTAATTGATATTTTAGGATTACCCCTTTTCTTAATCCCCCCCCAATCACTAAACTACAATGCCATGTCGCCTTAAGTCACAAATTAATTTCCCTAATAGATGGTGGTTTTGATACGTAAAGCAAATGATTATTAGGAATTCCGTGATTGCATATCTCATAAACAAAGCAAAGTTAGGCGCAATAACGACAAATTCGACGGTACCTCCGTGTTGAGGAGTAATTCTGTAGAGAAACCCAGTCCATACCAGCTGAATTAACATATAAATTGTTTTGAATCCGCCGTCTACATCGCGTTAAATTATTTCGCGAACTTCGCAAATTTACATGGTAATTGCTAAAACTCAAGATTTGTTGTCGAGCCCGCGATTGTGCGGTTAGACAAATCTGAGTGGGATTAACGAGTTAAGAAGTGAATAGGTTAGATGGATCGACCAGATATCTTTGTTTAACACGTTCCGACGCCGGATTCCGCGCTGGTGTTTTGTGTACGGCTCGAATGAACGCCTGGAATTCTGGCTTGATTACCCTTTCATGGCTCATTAGTCAAAGAACATTTGCTGCTTTTACGGCTGGGAAGATGAGTGTCGTAGTAACAAATCTAATACAATCGTTCACTGTAACAAGACAGGCTATAATTGTAGTTGATATCATACAGTTCTTTATCAGTTTTAACATGATATTTTATTTTTTAGTGAACGAATCGTAGGTTGCAATTCTGGAATGAAATACTTAAAACAATACAAATTTTAAATACTCTTTGAGTTTCATGATTCTTCAATTGTTGTGATTATTTTAAATTTGTTTTGTACGCATCAAGTGGTCTCAATTAAAAATAATATCAAGCTGAAAAAGAAGGGAAAAGAAAGTTAAGTGCAACAAATTTAGTATCTCTTAGAGCCCTAAAACTAATTCTAAGTAGGATAGATAGACTCTGTAGGGTTATTCCATATGTATTGGAGAAACCATAAAATTACTAACTTCATCAAAGCCAATTATAGTGTCGGAATATCCCATGTGAAAGCTGCCAGAAATGAAAGCTATTTCGCTCCATCAAAGTTACTAACTCCGAATATTCCCATTCGTATGAAGTACCTATACCTACTTAAGCACATTATATTCCAAGTTGTTGCCGCATAATGTTCGTTATTACCGACAACCGAACAACTTTCCTCAGTAAATTGTGTGCCCTCTGCCTTAATAGATTTTGGGCACTCGACGTCAATCTGGATCTAGAAATTTTCACCGCAACCGGTTCAATCATTTAAGTAGCGTTTCAAGTCACAAGCTTATTGATACTGAGATATATTTTGATGTTATTCTAAAAATTCACGCTGATGGACGCCAATAAAATTAGGTACTTACCTGCCAAAAAAGAAGGAGAAGAAGCTTTTCTTCTCCTGGCTGGCTGCTGGCAGCTGGGAGCCTGGCTGGGGAGTCACCTGGCCTGGCTACTGGGAGCTCTCCCAGCAGCAATACAACAAGTGTATTGGCGACTGACTCAGATACTTACTGTGACCGTTGCGTGCGTGGTAGCTAGCCAGATTCAACTGTCGTACCTCGTACCACATCTACAGCCCTACCACAAAGCAATGACGGGCTTCTGTCATCGTTTACAACAGTATGCTTTTCCGCCCCAATACAGCGAAAACATTTTATATTATTCCTTATCGTAATAGTGACCATTGCAAAAAGGATTCCGAATTTAGTGTCAGGTACCTCCAAGTTTAAAAAACATTAATTTAAAGTCTTAAAAATCTTATAAATATTTTTATCTTATTTCCGCTACAGCATACTTCTTGTACCAATACGCAACACCGTCTGATTCGATACCCAAATTCAATTTCTGGGGTCCGAAGCACACGTCTTAAACATATTTTCAGGATCAGTACGAGTATAATGGTTACTTCGCTTGATTTAACTTTGTGGGTTCCAAGGTTCACTTGGGCGGGAAATTAGGCTCCATGAATGCTTTTGACTAAATATTTATGTATATACACATATGCTATGTTTTTCGATTGATCGTTGGCAAAGGCCGAGTAAAATAACGGCTTCAACCCATTAAGGGCCCCCTGTAGGGCCCCCGTAAGGCACGGATCTCTCTTATAAAATGAGTAGGCCTAGAGCAAACTCCATCACGTTGCTCCAGTGTTGTTTGGTGGGAAGTGGTTAGTGACTAACCCAATTATCGTATACTAGTAAATCCGCCCTCGCTTCGCTTCGGGAAACCAGTCCCTTCAAAAATCTCTATAAATTTTAACAAATTATTTTATTCCGATGTCTAAGCTACATTACTGCAAAGTTTCATGAAAATCCGTTCAGTAGTTTTTGCGTGAAAGAGCAACAAACACATACACACACTCACTCACATACATCCTTACAAACTTTCGCATTTATAATATTAGTAGTCGTATACATATTTATGAAGTTCTCCAACATGGCTTAAATTCAGCTAAGAGATCTTATGACGGTGCTTGGTTGTTATTATTGAAATTCAGTTCATTTTAGTGGTAGATAATTACCGCATATTGGTAGCATTTTTTAATAATTTTCAGATAATTCAAATAGATTTTATGGCACGTACTTATACCTAAAGACGTAAGTACTATTTCAGTATTTTACATTTCAAATACATCACGATAATGTAAATAGGTATATACCTGAACTCGTATTACCTACGCAACGTCTGTGAAATCACTGGAGATTCGCAGAATTCGCTTAAATACGTTTTAATTTTGTCACTACATTCTTAAACGTTATATCTACAGGTAGGTACTGTAATTTAATAAGAATTTTCCAAATAATTGTCCAGTTCTTAGGAGGATTATTAAAGTAGGCGTTTGAATGGGCGGCTAAATTAAATTTCGGACGCGACTTCGGAGACTCCCTTGATGACAGGTGACGACGGTCTAACCTGGCTTCGGTGTGGAGTCCCGTGATTTGGTAGCACTTGTTATAATAATTGCCTAATCATGCCCTTGTGTACGAGTGTACGAGTTTCTACATTGGGAGCAATGCAAGCTATTGATGACTGCCAAATTGTAGATAGGTATTAAACAGTAATTGAAAGTAAGCTGAAGAGCTCATAGCTCACTGCGGCTTGTTTCGATCCTAAATGCAACGGCACGGTCTGTAGAAGGATAAGTGAAGTGATCGTTAGTATGAAAACTTCTTCAGTTCTTTCGGGCTTTGAAGGACACGTTAAGCGTCGCGTCAGTCCCGATTGTTATTGTTTTATAGACAACCTTGGCGGGGTGGGTTGACATTGATAAGTTTTAAAAATAGTTACATAAATAACGGGCTTTCTTAGAACAAAAAAAATAAGAAAACGAGACGAGAAACATAGTCGCGTGGAAACCTTTTTATCTAAATATTTGAAAATTTTCCACAATATTCGCAGAGATGTAGGTACCTGTAGGTGTAGGTATAAAGTCTGCCAATCCGATATTTCACAGTAATTGCTCTCAATGACAAAGTAGAAGCGAGCAATAAAGAAAATTGTATTAATAATAAGTATAATCGGTATTGGGTTGGGTACCTACAAAGTAGGTACTATAGAGCTATAGACCTTCGAACGGAGCTAGCCCAGCCCTGTTCACGGGCCACAAACTTTGTTTCAAGTACTCTCCGTTGCTACGATCCAACATTTTTTCTGCCCACCTGTTTATTGTGAGTACGTACTTGAAGCCAGAAGGATCCGAGAGGACTTCTCTCGACGCGACTGGAACTAAATTTAACAGGAGTTTTGTAGGTACAGCCACTCGCGTGCTCAGGCTGCATGCGGCTTCCTCAGTTTTATTGGGTAGAAGTATTTCACAAACGTATTTTTTTTCATTTTATGCTGTGAAAGTTACAAACGGATAGCCTGTTAGTAGTATAACCTGATTTGAACGCGATTTTCACTGACGTACCGTAGTAAACTTTCATTTTATTTTAATCAGTCATCAAAGCACCGAAATAAAAAAATGATAATGAATAAACAGAAATTGTTCTTTAAGTATTAACTTAAAATGTGAGAGTAGAAAACAACAATTTGTTACTTCGCTCCACAGATTAAATCATATCACTAATAGATTAAATCTGGCAACATTATTTTGAAAAGTGACGTTAGTTCCCGCCAATTTCCTTCATCGAATTAAAAGTTAAAAGTCGAACAGCGAACGGAATCGAGTCCCGTACCGGCAGGGCGTACAAAACAAACCATCATAATTGCATGATGCAGCCCACGCTCCGTAGCGAGAACTTGTTTTCATGTTTAACGCAAACTTTGTCCAGCTGAACTACTCGGTCACAGTCGAAGTTGCGCAGTCCTTGCTAGCTCTAATTGAAAAACTTGTTGAGCTAATAAACCTGGCTATATCTAGGGCAAAATTGTCACTATTCATAGAGACGTACAAATATTTTTTGTCAGTGGTGAGTGGCTTGCTCCGTGTGAGAGACAGCCAATGATTACCTAAGTATAAGTATCTACAGCGTTAGAATGATCACACGGGAACTTATTAACAGGAGTAAATTTTCCTATGTCCCTAATCTTAAACCAGTCACTCGTGTTTTTTTTTAGTTTCAGCCAATTAAATACGCATTATTAGCGGATAACTCAAAAACGTAATGTCAGATCTTTCTCAAAGGGACCACATAACAAGCGCCAGTTTTCGCTTTTTGCTTCGAATGAACACGTAAATGCACACCTTTTACACATTACTGTCACGACTATTGCAAGTTTTGCAATGAGAGTGAGAGCTGCTTTTATGACTCCTACGCAAAAAACGGTGGTGATTGTATTTTTATGTATGTAAGCAGGTTCAGGAGTAGTTTACAAACATCACTAATACCTTCATGTATAAATTTAATGTAAAAATATGTACCTACCCATGTGTATTAGCGAGATTTTTTTATTCTTGTACAGACCAGACTACTTTGGTCATTAATTTTTATGAAGACCTATAGAAAAATTACCTATGTAGGTACTTAATAATATTTAGTTAATAATTGTCTGCTTCGCCGGGGACTGAATGCAGTACCCTCGCTTAAATATTACCTAGTGTCCTGCGGCGTTCAAGATCAAGACTGATTAAGCTTGATTTATCGAAATTGCTTTTGGTTGATTGACCTCATTCGTAAGAGCGAATTGAAACGACCTAAATTAATTCAGATCAAACCAGAGTAAAGCAATTTCTCAATAAGCTTAGCTTTATTTTCCAATTAAAAAAGCATTAATTTAATGACAACCATAAGCACTATATCGATCACCCAAACGTAGTGCAAGAAATCAGGTCTAGTGGTTCCCTAGTTTTAAAATTCCAAATTCGGAACGTACACTCCTATTTTAAGGATGTTATTTGTATTCATACGCACCCAAATAAAGGGTCAACCCTGTGATATTTCTGAAAATCTCGAACAGACTATATGAACCCGTATTAAAAAAACAACGACCCGTCCACGCTACAAAAGAAACAACCAGTATTACTAAGTCGACCGAAAAACCAATGGACCCGAATTTCGTGGACAGCGAGTTGTCGAATTCATAACGAACTGAACCAATTGTCTGTGTCAGTCTTTTTTGATGTCAAACAAGAAACAACTTCACAAAACAGCATTTGAACGCTCCATAATCAAAGTCGACGTTAACTGGAAAACTTCATAATCTTAGATTAATGCCCGGTTCACATTATTCCAGTACGGCATTCCAGTCCAGCGCTGGAATGCTACTGGAATAATGTGAACCGGGCGAACCTGCACTGGAATGTACCATTCCAGTGATCAAATCCAGTCCAGTCGACTGGAATGGCGGTCTATTTTTCATTCCAGCGCGCCCATTCCAGCGCCACTGGAATAGTGTGAACGGCTAATCCAGTGCTGGATTATACGTTGAAGAGTGAATACAAATTGTTATTTTTTTGGGATAGGTGATAGCGTCGGTACAAAAGTCAACTCGCCAATCTGCAAATGTCAAAATGTTCAGGAAGGAGATTTTAATAAAAAAAGTATTGCTGTAAATCAGGGATTTCTTAAAATCAATTCAAGTTAATGAATTTGTATACTATTGATGACCCTCTATTGATACAATTAGACAAAATAATGTATTTCTTACCTGTAAAAGAGATATCGCAGATTGATTAGTTGACTATGGTAATAAAATAAGAATTAATGAAGGAGTACACAATAAGAAAATTGCCAATCTGCCACTTAGACTAGTTGAGCGTTGTAGGTTTACAGTTGTACGTTATATTGTACTACAGTAAAGTATTCAATCTGCTTCTTAAACTTACACTTAGACTAGTTGACCATTGTGATTTTCACAAAAGGTGATAGAATTTGAATATGGTCTATTAAACTAAATTCACATAGATTACCTAGTTTACCTTTGTAGAATTTTAATTTTTTGCAGTTAAGCAGAAAAACGATTTCTAGTAACATCAGCTGTATTTGAAATGCCACAGATTCAATATTTTGCCACAATATGAGTTGTGTCATAATATTGATGTCCATGTATTTAAGTCAAAACTGCCAAAATGACACTTTGGCTAGTTGACTTTTGTACCGACGATAGGTGGTGAGGTGACTAAAATGAAGTTAACTGAAACTGAAAACCAAACTCTTCAGTTTGTTTCTTTATATAGAAAACATGCATGTTTGTGGGACATCACGTCGGGACGTCACTTCTTTCTTGAAAGCATTGTCACTGTAGTGTTACCGATCTACAAGCTTTTGAACGACTGGAATAAATGTGAACGATATGATCCAGTCCAGCACTGGAATGGATTACCGCTGGATTACTGGACTGGAATAAATGTGAACCGGGTATAATACTGCAGCGCTCGGACTTATAATGACATTTATTCGTTCTGAATTAATGTACTGGATATCGTTTATTTCGAGACAACCCTACGAAACGACCCTAGTGCAGCCCTAGTGGCTATACCTAATTGGTGATTGACAACCCTATGTCATTTTGATCACCTAAAATTATACACCATAAACACCAATCAACTTACAGTTAATAATAATAATAATAAATAACGCTTCACACTCAAAGCCCCACACTAGGATTCCCTGTGTCGTGGGTGCCTTGGACAACACACAAGACAAGGACACACACCCAGACCGAGAACGGAAATTTTAAATTCATCATTCAAATTTTCGCCTCGCTGGGAATCGAACCCAGGACCCTCGGAACAGCGATCGGCATGTTAACCATTGCGCCATTCGGGTCGTCAATGAAAATATTAAACATTTTAAATACATAAATAATGATAGCAGTGGATTACAGCAAAAAATTACTAACTAGACTTTTACTAACAATAACTAACAGTGCTACTAACTTTCACTAACAGTCCTGCCTGCAGTAACCTTTTACTAACCAACTCACCACCTAACGTCCTAATACCGGCTACTAACTGGACTATAGTCCCGACTTAAAATGTTGTTTTGGGTCAATCACAATTGCGGAAGCATTGTGAACTCTAGGTTGTTTCCTACCCTAATTAATTATTATGCTGTTAAAAAATCGTACTTCCTGCCTGGCTCCATTTAAATTCGAGAAAAGGAACTCTTTTTGTCAGAACAAAACTTAAAGTTGGTTATAGTTTTATTAAAATCATGATAAAACCATTGTCGTATCTCTCACAGTTTCATAACTCACATGAAATGAATAAAGTAAGACATTCGACCGTACAAACTACGTTTGTAGTTCACAAACTACCCAATAGAGGTTCGTAAACTTCACTACGAGGTATCGTCAATTATAAAATTCCCCCTCTGACCAGAAATCACCTCAACTTTTCTTAATCAAAGCGAGGAGTTCTGGACGCATTCGCTCACTAATTGGGCCAGGAAAACTGCGGTTGGCCGAAGTTTACAAAGCCATTATCAATCCATAGTCACGTAGAAAGAAAGGTGAAAAATGTGTAAAAAAACTAATAAAAACTGGCTTCCCCCACGGCTTAGCCCGCGTAGAATTTTTGTTTCAGATTATCCCCCTTTTTATCCCTTTTTATCCCTTTTTATTTCTAAAAATGCTTTCATAGCGTTTCCCTAATCCCCAATACTCCCCAAGAAACATACATCCAAAATTTATTTTCAAATACTTACGAGTAGTCCAGTCTGCAGCTGAGGAAACATCAGTAGTTGAATTTTTAACACTTAAATGTATAGACTTGGACATGAACAGTTAATTGTGGTTGGTAAAAAACCAGTTTCTAATTGATACTAAGAGTCGCGTCCTAATTCGGTCACAGACGCGTTGCTACCTTTGAAACCTGACACTTTAAAAAAATCGTAGACGGGTACACAAATTTGTAGCCGAATCATACTCGCTGCAATTTTAGCTATGAAATTTTAACAATGTTATTATAGAAGGAATGCAACTCCTCTGTCCATGTTGACGATGCGCCTCGCATACAGACCTCTCACCTGCGGAGCTCGTGAATACCACTAAAACTTTCCTCTCCCGAATACACTCAACCCGCCGCCGCCGCCGTCACAGACTCGCAGTTTGTACTACCTGCAAAACAAGTTTCCACATTGAAATTTAATTAACATTTCATATTATGACATAACTTTTTATTTAGTTAGTACTCGTATACTTCTGTATTTGGATAGGACTTTGCCAATCTGTTTGAAAAAAATAATAAAAATTTAAAAAGTGGACCTAGAGAAAACCATGACCTTTTTTTCTACACAGAACGTATAGAATTTTTTCATGATTCCTTAATTAAATGATTCCACTAAAGCCCTCCATTAC
This sequence comes from Hesperia comma, assembly GCA_905404135.1. Lineage (NCBI taxonomy): Eukaryota > Metazoa > Arthropoda > Insecta > Lepidoptera > Hesperiidae > Hesperia > Hesperia comma. The sequence continues at coordinate 2,896,659 of FR990019.1, forward strand.
ATGATTATACCTGATATTCTGATAACAAGTTATCAGTAGTTCAGCAGACAGGAACGAAGAGGAATAGAATGCGGGATCTACATTGCTCTGATTCTCATTTTCATTTCTTCATCATTGTTTTTCCTGAAGAAGTACCTACTTTCCCTTTGTACTCCGTGCATTTGTGTTACTTCTTACAGTGTAGGTAACTTCTTCCGATCTTCACTCGCAAAGCAGTTCTTTTGAGAAATCATAACGTCATCTTGTAGCCGAAGACATTTTCAGTAAATATTGAAATATACCTTGGCACGGTCTTGTCTATCAAGTCTTTTTTTCAATGGACAAATTAACTTACTCAAGATCCGATACAATGTCATTTGATGTGAACTGTTGCGCCGTGGGTACGCAATATATCACGTGGTTTCCGGCGCTAATACATCCCGCGTTTCCGGCGAGAAGGCACAATGAACTGAATGAGCTTCCCGCGAGAGGCGAGAGGGGAGATCCGCTCTCTCATTTATAATTAGTTGTCCCGATACCAGTTTATTACCAGATTTCCCAACCTTATGATTTAGTTTATCATAATAATTTTTATGAAACTTAACTTAAAAATAAATTTATTTGTTACTTATAACTTTATTATTTATTATTTAATAACTTAGTTTTTTCCCGCAGCTTTGCCCGCAGGAGATACAAGCAACGACAAAATATCTTAATTGTCATTTGCTTCAATGTGGTAAAAAATTTAGGTTCTCAGAGGTGCGAAAAGCACTTGGCCAGCGCGGTGGAAAATTGCCTGTACCCTCATATTTGAATTTTGAGAAGACACCCGTGCCCATTTGTGGAATAATTATGGGTTGCGATGATGCTAATAATTTCCCACAAGAATGTATCGATAAGGGGCACTGGCGTATAAGAGCGTTTTTCCATCTCGAGCCAAAACAAACGCCCTCCACTCGTGATAAATCTAACATCTAGCTAAACAAGAAACAAAGGCATATCTCCAGACTCTTTTTGTAATAAGTAAACAGATTAATGGCAAGTAGATACATGTAACTACGTAATAGTTAATCCTGTATAGTCATAATGAGCTGATTATATCGATTGCGGTAAATTTATGCGTATCAAATACAATAGGGTACCTATTGTTGAATCACCAAGGTGGCAACGTTTGATATCCTTGTCAACAACAAGCGTTCGGTCATTATATAGTGATTGTATTTGTATGCGTTAAACTGTTAAACATGAACTTAAACTCGTCATAAAATGACGTCAATACCAACCAGACCATTAGATATCCACCGACGGAGGCTCTAACAACAAAATATAAGTAAAGTATATCGTTTTACCGGTCAATACTGTCGATGCGACGACGTGTCGATGCTATAAAGATAAGAACGAAATTATTGAATAAGAAAATTTCTTTTTAGAGACACAAAATTTTACGTCAAGTTAATTCAGATAAGGTCTGAAATAAAGTAGGTACTTTCGACTGTGTTGGTTAAAATATAAAGAATGTCTGTCCTTCTGTCCTATACGTTGACGACAGAGATTGGGCGTAATCTCATCTCGGCTAGCCTTGATTATGCAGTACCTACAAGCCTACAGTATGTAACTTCAGTCATGTATTTTCGTCACGCACCTTCAAGGTTTCAATATTTCTAATCTCAATTCCCGTTCACACAACACGAATACCAATAGCCAATAAGAGCGTTCCATGGTCTATTTGTAAACAAACAGAGGAACCAGGAGCCGCCATAAAGTTGTTTTCGTAACGCGACAATCCGCTGTAAGTTCCCGGGTATATCCCGTGTGCTTCTCCCAGGAGCGCCGGGAGTAATAATCTATTTACTTGTTTACGAGTATTTTATGCCGCGTTGCTTCCAGGATATGGTTCTGATGTCGTAAGGGCCTCGTTGGTTCTCCATCAGACGCTATGTTTGCGCTGTGCTGATACTATGGTTGGGACGTTGAGGTTTGTTTTCGCCTACATACTTATTTGTTAGATTGTATTCAAATTTCATAACATAGGTTTGTCTTAATATGTAATGAGAATACAAAGGCAAGGTATTCAAATTTATATGTATAGCTCGGAATCCAAGTTTGGAAATAGTTTTGTTAGAAGACCAAACGAACTTCAAACGGCAGTCCAACATGTTAACTATTGCGCCACGATGAATAACTGGATATATAAAGAATCTCCGACTCTAATGATCCTCTAATCTAATGAGTACCTATCAATCAGCTCATTAGATCTTTTTAAACTGGTTGACCGATTTCTACCAAACATAGCTCAAAATCACCGCAAGTAAACTGGCTTTCGATTTAAAAATCACATAAATCGGTTCACTTATTCAGGAGCTACGGTGCCTCAGACAGACGGACAGGACAAACTTCTAACATACTTCTTTTTGCGTGGCGTGGAGGGTTAAAAATGTCTTTGATGGGTTTAGATTAGCTCCTTGATGCCACTTTGAAGTAAATATCCCGTGCCGCGTGCCTTACAGTGAAAACAATCCGCGTGGCAATCTGTCAGTTTGGAAGCCCGATGCGATCAGCTCGAGTAGACCCGAGGATCGCTGCATCTAGATGCCTCCAACTGCACGCCACAACCCATTTACCTCATGCGACGCCGCTATTGAAATTGCTGCCACAATGGTGTCACTAATAAAGAGGGAAAAATTAAGAAATTGATGGGGAGCTGGGGATTTTTTTATCGTAAATGTCAATATAAATAGGTACCTACCAATATAATAGAACATGACTGCCATTTTTTCGAAGGTTAAGCATGCTGAAGTTCACTGTAGGTATTTAGAGATCGCATCTAGCAATAATAAGAAGAAATTTAACATCTAGAATTCAGAAAAGTGCAGTTTTTTCTAATTTCAAAATAATATGTTTAAGTAGCTACAGTACAGACAGCACGTAAATATCCAAGTGAAACAGCAGAGTCGTATTTATTTATGTGATGACTTGAAGAGAGACCATTGTAGAGTGGCAGTCGACGCGACGGGCGGCGGGTTAATTTGGCCGATATCGCAGCGTTCGGCGCGCGCTCGCACGTAAAATTGGGCTTCTTCACCATTTGATTACGTTCCAAGATCCCGCGCGATCCCCCACGATCCCCACCCGATCCCTCCCCGATCCCACTAAAAAATTACGCCACATGAAAGCCAAATATCGTTTTCGGTTTGAAATTGCTCCGCTTTAATGTAAGATGTAGAAAACTGAATTTCGAAATGGTATTACTTTCGCCGCCTGTTCTCCATTTTTAATCCGGCTTGATCGCGGAGTCTGATTGAAATTGGTTTGAAAATTGAAATATATTGAAGGAACGTGTATTTTATCTTGAACGAGGTGTGAGTTGGTAATAGGTACCTAATGTAAATTAGATAGGTAGGAACATACAATATTTTCAGGGAAAATGTAAGTACCAAGTGCTATTATAAAGCTTTAAAATACCTTTATTCACGTTATATTCATGCAGCCATTACGCTTAACCCAAGAAAAAATAAAATAGAACCTGCACTCAAAAGCTTTCCTTGATTCGTTGGATTTTCTGAAGCAAACTTTGAAAATCGACTTCCAAAGTTCTTACACTTAATGCCAGGAACGCTAAACTGGGTGCTCTAAAATTTTAATTGGTAAAACCTTTTAAATGGATTTGAGAAATCCAGGAACTTCCAAGTTTGGGCCATCGATGAATAAATTACTTTATACAGCTTTTGCTTTAAATCGAATGATTTATTAGGTTACCTGACTTAGGTGTATTTATGACCAGAACGTTTTACATAACAGTTAGATAGGGGAAATAGGTATACCTACTTTAAAAACGGTGAGCAAGGCACACAGACACACTAGGATTCTCTGATATAAGTAGGTGCTTTGATATAAGAGCGTCAATGAATAAAAGAGGCACAACCCTCACGAATATTTGTCTAATAGCTACCTATAGGTACTCCAGTCGCCAGGTTCATGGAATTTCCACTTCCCGCTAAAAGGAAATTTATTACATGTGGTAACAGATCAATTAGGCTTGTAAGCAACATTTTCCCCTACTCTCCTCAAGGAACATGCAAGGCCAATTGCAACTAGCGCTCAGTAGTTTCAGCTGTGCGATTTCTGTCAGTCAATCAGTAACAAGTACCATACAGTATCTGCATAGTAAGATAAGTTATACGAATCTATATAATTATATTGATTCATAGCACGAAATCTAATAAACATGTAGGAGTCAGTTACCACACACAATATCTAAAAAATACTGCGACTTGAATCCCTCGGCTCGTTAAGTGAGCGAGACTCGCTAACGATGAAACGATACTCCAGCGCCATGACGACTGGCCAATTTGCGACGGAATCCGGCTAATTTTAGATTGATTCGCGTTCCTCTGTATACCGGCTTTGGGGATAATTATTCCGTATTGCTTCATAATATCCTTTATTGTGTAGGTACTTATTCATCAAACGCCACACTGATTGATGATTGGAATCCTGAAATTATGCACAGAGTATTTATTTGTTCTGTGCCAAACGCCTGCTTCCTAGAAAGCCTTCCAAGCAATTCCTAGTAAGTAGCTAGACTCGGTGATATATGATAGTCGACCTTCCTAAACTTTGTCCAATTTGTGTCATCTGTCAATACTAGTTAATACTAGTTAGTAGTTACAACTATAGGTAGGTGCCTAATACTATAAAACTGCTGAACGTTATCAGGTATTACTATGTCCTCTTATTTGTACCTAATTACAATATTTGTCTCGAAAAATAAGCAGCTTTACTGTTTAAAGTCATTGTATAGTTGAAGGCCTCTATCGTAGCCATAATGAGTTAATTAATACTCCATTAACTAATTTACCATGGCTCAGGTGTTATTGGCGGTCTAATTTTAGAAATTCATGAGTTTGCAAGATTAATTTCTGTTTTTGGGTTTTAATTGGATACATCACACGATGAGTAATATTAAGTAGATGATGTGTCCGCAGGTGCGCTCTAAGAATATAGCAGAGAAATAATTAATGTAAAAATTATATTTTGTCACTAATACGCGAAAAGTGGAACGTGAAAATTTTGCAAAAATGTTCTAATTTCATGTAGTTACGAGTAGCTCGCCTACTCATGCATTCCAAAATTACCTGCCACCAGCCTGCCACATTCAAAGCTACCGTAATGTCATCGGAACAAATTAAAAAGCATTATGTGCTACTTGTGTTATACATATAAACATAGGTATAGGATCTATAGTGCAAATATATTTGCTTAGAAAAGTCACAAAAGGTCACAAAAAGCCTAAGATAACTTTTACAGTCTCTGTAATCAGACTGACTCGCTTTGTAAAAAATATTAGTTGCTACAAACATGTTTATCTCTGAATTTCGCGTCAAAAATGCAGGCCTTCGCAAGTCCCTCGTCAACTCGTTATGAGCGGGTAGTGGTAACTGGTAAGGAAATACGACTCCAGACTGACAGCTGTCCAATTTGCGCAGTTACACGCGCCCACAAGCACAACCTTCAACACGTTAACAAGGTAATAACTTTGCTTAAATATAAAAAATGTATTCGACAATTCCCTGTACGTTAACACGTACTTACCAACAAAATTGGTAAGTATTGTAAAAATTCCGAGTTTCGGAAGAAAAATATTCCAATACTTTATCACTTAAATAAATAACGCTTCACACTCCCACTTAGCCCCACACTAGGATTCCCTGTGCCGTGGATGCCATGGACAACACACAAGACAAGGACACACACCCAGACCGAGAACGGCAATTCGAATTCATCATTCAAATTTCCGCCTCGCTGGGAATCGAACCCAGGACCCTCGGAACAGCGATCGGGCGTGTAACCATTGCGCCATCCGGGTCGTCAATTAATCATCATCTCAAATTCTCAACCCATCATGGTCCATTGTAAGCACGGGTCTTTTCTCAAAATCAGAAGGATAAGGCCATATTCCACCACGCTGGACACGAGCCTATTGGGAAACTTCACACGACTGAGTGTGAACTCTCCGGCATGAAAATTTTTCGTCATGAACATCCTTCAGATCCGTCAGAGAGTCCGCAAAACTCAAAGGTATGTGAAGTCCGCCAATCCGCACTTGACCAGCGTGGTGGACTATGGCCTTAACCTTCTCTTTCTGAGAAGAGACCCGTGCTCAATAGTGGGCCATGAAGGGTTGAGATGATGATGATGAAGGGCACAAACCACGGAAAGTCAGAAGTGCGTGCCCTGGGATTCGAAACCTGAATTCTTTCTTGCTTCTTAGGTATATGCAATATTATGACTATGAAACTTAGTACAATTAGATTCACCACAGAAAATAATGCCTAATAAGCATTAAGGATAAAAATGTGTCAATATGGTGTTTCTTTTGCCATTTTCTCCTCCATAGGTTGATTGTCCATATAACACCTATAGAAATAACAAATTGTGTGCATATATACTTGTATCACTAATACCCATACCACAAGAACTTACTATAGGTATTTCCTATCTAGCAATCACCACAAATTTCTGCTCGCCGACATTTCCACTATGCGTCTGAAAAATGATATGCAAAGTTTACACAAAACCCTGTAATACACATAAATAGGTAACTGATCTTGGGCTTAAAATTACTCACAGGCAATTTGTCTGGAAAAAGTATCCCCGTCTAACAAATGGTTCAACCTTTTTTGCAAAGACTAACGAAAATTTCTAATCTGTTATATCTTACATATTTTACAAAAATATCAGAGTCCTGATGGCTTTTCCCTTGATTATTTCGGTATTTACAATCTGTTTTGGTGAATAATCACCGTATTATTAATAATTTACGAAAGTAAGTACCTAAGTAATAGTAAACACTAAGGGGGTTATTTGCCAAAGTCAGATGCACATACAATAGAATTTTGGATTGCGTTGCAGTCGCGTAGCGTAGCTCATAAATAGCGTTGTGTGAGGAGTGCCTGAGAAGTGAGAAGTGCCTAGGTACTATCAACGACTCTCTCCGTCATGAAAGATGAAACACTGTGCCACACGGGTCGTCAAAGTAGGTAGGTAAGTTAGTTACTTTTACAAAAAAAAGACATTAACGTCGACAAGAAGAGATAACTCAAAAATACACGTCAGATGTCGCTCTTTTAATCCGACTAACTGACCACAAGACAAACACCAACTTTTGAATCAAATATCACTCCGTAAAAAGCAAAAAAATACAACCACTTTTTTTTAACACGATTAAAAAGAAACCCCACACGAACGTCACACTATCAATATGAAAGTATTATAAATTACTTTTAATATAACATAACCGTGGCAGGCATACACTATGACTGCGCTATATTTCATCACGTAACTTGACCCTTAGGCGACACTGCAAAATTATAGACATGAGGGAAAGATAGGACACACGCCTCCTTTAGGGTTCCAGAGACAAATGACAAGAACCAAGTTTTTTTCTCATTATTCTTATTTTACTGAACCCACGAACGGGGTACAAGTTTAATATCTACGAGAGAGTGTTGAAAAGGTGCTGACATTATTATTTTTTATTTTCTTTGTGTAAAGTACTCTTTTGACTAAGGTCCCACTTGATGGTGAAGTAACAACGTAGCAATCAAATCCAATCCTTTGCGATACGTATCATAAACAAGAAGCAAAGCGTATCGTTTGTACCGGAGAGATGATCTAGCCCAACTGCCCAACTTATGGGAACAGGTAGGTACGTGAGGTTTATATCATTAACATTAACTTCTCAGTAGATAGCTCCTAATTGTTACGCAACACAATAGAAAAGTTACAAAGTAAGGAGATGTGGCACTACCTTATACCTAACTAGCGAACCGCCCTCGCTTCGCTTCGGGACCCGTAAGTATCAACCGCGTAGGTCCCGCTCCCGTAGGAATTTCGGGAAGATAATAAACTATCACCAAAATTAATTGAGGTTAAATTAAATTAAACTTAGAAATAAAGCTTACGACAAAATAATAGCAAAGTAGCAAAGGATCACAGCAAGATTAATTCAGATTAAACTTGGAAACGCGGCAAATTTGATTACCATAAAAACGGTTCTAGTGTGTTAATCTTAAAAGATAGACATATACTGTCGTGGACATTTTTTTAGATCATTTCAAGAGGAATAATTCTTTCATACATATATTTTTGGTATCTTGAATAGTTTTCGCAACGCATGCAACGAAAGCCCTCGAGAATGAATAATTTTCCCCGTTTTTTCCACATTTTCCATTATTTCTTCGCTCCTAATTGTTGCAGCGTGATGTTATATAGCCTATAGCCTTCCTCGATAAAAGGTCTATTCAACACAAAAAAAAATTTTCAATTCGAACCAGTAGTTCCTGAGATTAGCGCGTTCAACCAAACAAACAAACAAACAAACAAACAAACAAACAAACTCTTCAGCTTTATAATATTAGTATAGATTAAATTAAAAATGTTAAAACGCAACCTACTTAAAACAATATTCGTTATAATAAAGTTTTGCATTTGCACACGATATTTTGGATCTTTAAAGAAAATTTGCAGTGTTCTAAAAATATTGTAACAACTTGGATTTGCTGCCCAACAAATAAATTGACTACGGAACCAATCGCTGCGCAATTTGGCTGTATTTTTAGGGTTCCGTACCCAAAGGGTAAAACGGGACCCTATTACTGAGACTTCGCTGTCCGTCCGTCCGTCCGTCCGTCTGTCACCAGGCTGTATCTCTTGAACCGTAATAGTTAAACAGTTGAAATTTTCACAGATGATGTATTTCTGTTGCCGCTACAACAACGAATACTAAAACACTGAATAAAATAAATATTTAAATCGAAATATGGCTTCGACGCCTAAGCGATAATTTAGTTAACTTTCGGTCCAAGAGATGGCGTTGCTTGTGGCTAATATGTGGCTACAAAAAACTGAAGTAAATATTTAAGTGAGGGTTTCATACAACAGACCAGATTTTTTTGGCGTTTTTATACATAATGGTACGGAACCCTTCGTGCGCGAGTCCAACTCGCACTTGGCCGATTTTTTACACCCTTTTAATAACTTGACTTGTATGTAGTTATTTAAGTTTACATGTAACGGAAACTTTCAGCTTAATTTTCACCAATTTAATGAAGTCTGATTTTGAAAATGTGCACAAAGGAAAGAAAAAGTGTTTTTTGTTTTTTATTATGGAAATCTATACCGATAATATAAAGTGTGTTTGTTAATTGTTTGTTCGTTTGAATGCGCTAATCTCAGGAACTCCCTGGTCCATTTATTGAGGAAGGCTAGCTATATGCTATATAACATCGCGCTACGACCAAAAGGAGCGGAGCAACAAATCTCCGAAAGCGAAGCGAGGACCAGGACGTCTACTTATAATAATAATGTTACAAGAAGACGTCTGCCGGGTCCACTATTGCAATTCCTTCCGCTGCCGCACATGGCAACTGTGACGTCTGTGACCTACCTAGAACAAGACTCAATTCAGGGTCTAGGGCGACTAGTCTAATCCAGTTAGTAGCTAGATGATGTTAGAATATTAGTTTGTAAGTTACTTACCTAATAACAGGGATTGTTAATTAGGTATAGTTACTTAGTATTCAAATGAAATCCGTAAGAAGGTAAATCAGTTACTTTTATTTACCTACTAGCGGCCCGCCCGCGGTTTCACCCGCGTGGATCCCGTTCTCGTGGGAATATACGCATGTATTATACATAAAAACCTTCCTCTTGAATCACTCTACCTATTACAAAAAACCGCATCAAAATCCGTTGCGTAATTTTAAAGATTTAAGCATACAGACAAACAGACAAACAAACAGACGGACAAAAATAGCGACTTTGTTTTATACTATGTAGTGATTCGTATTCCGTGATATAAACGCAGACTTGTGAAGAAAATTTCCAGGAATATGCCGAGATCTATTTACCAATAACTATATGACTTTTAGAGCAAATATTTCAAAGAAATGACGTACCTACTTATCTATTACTTTTGATAATATGTCTATAATAATAATATTATAAAGAGGAAATAATATTTGTTTGTTTGTTTGCATTAAATAGGCTCCGAAACTACTGAACCGATTTGAAAAATTCTTTCACCGTTGAAAAGCTCTACCCTATTCCCGGGTGACATACCTACCTAGGCTATATTATATTTTCAAAAAAAATAATTAAAGTGCAACTATGTAACTTCGTTCCAACCGAGTATTCGACAACACTCACATATTTTTTTTATTTGTGAACCGATTCAAATAGAACGAACACTTTATACTTAGGTTTTAATTTGTGTTTTTTCAACTTCTATACTCCGACTTTTAATTCGATTCAGTAAAATGACATTTCCAGTGTTACCGCTTTTTATTATCACAAAAATAGTGATGTAACCTGGACGCAAATTATTCGATTCGATAAAAATTTTAATCGGATTGTAATCGTTTCGCAAATCGCTATAATTCTGTATGAAGTTATTACAAGATCAATAAATACACATGAAAAAATATTTTTTATCAAATTTCCCCTAGATTTTTAATTTTTAGGCGCTTTTAGTGCATTTATGGCAAATGTATGGCAGTAAAGGCAATCATGCACCGCGTATACTATATAATTTTAAACGAATCACTTTTCCGTATTGTTCTCTGATTTAATTATATTTTATTAACATACAAAATAATAGACATATTGAGAAAAGAAAAATCGAATAATCAAAACATCGTTCATTAATCGTGTGAGTAATCACTATTATTGAAAAGCTGGCAACATTATTTCGAAAAGTGACATTAGAAAACGTCATTTTACTGAATCGAATTAAAAAATGATTAAAAGTCGGAGTATAGTAAGTATAAACTTTTAGGTATTCACAGAATGCCTGTATTAAAAGATGAAACTGTGAGTATCGTTTACCCCGAGGAGTAGATAAAGTAAATTACTTATCTGTTAAAACCCTATCCAAATCTGTTTATCCGTTTCTAAAATTATCGAAATTAATTTGACAGACAATAACAATAATTAATCAAACAATTCGTATAAAAAACTTAAACTATCGATCTCTAGGAATGGAATAAGTAAGTTATTAATTACGCACTCCTACTTTTAGTCAAACATAAGTACTGACAGACTGACACACGTGCAGACAACACTACAGTTTAAATTTTGTGGATGTTACGTAGGTACTTACAGACTGATATGCAACAACCTGAATATCGGTCCAACTCGGACCGAAGACGGTGCAGATATTTTGACGCGAGGAGTTATGTGAAGCGGCAATATTTCAATTGTTCAGTGGCCCGACAGAGTTTATAGCCGGCGTCGAGTGACGTCGTAATAGGGACACAAACATTACCTACCCTTTTAAATTGAATTTCGCGCAATTTATCAGGCGGGCCCTGATAAAATACGGTGCTCCCCCCACCCAGAACAATTTAATCCGCGGGGTGTGTTCTGTTATTTATTGAATGACATTTCAGAGTTTTAACCGAAATGGAGTGAGTCACGAGTCGCGGATTACTTATTATCTAAGTATCTACCTATCTACCTAGTAGGTATTTGGTACATAAAGAAAAATCCAGGTACTTAATAATATATTATGATCTTGACTTTATTCTACATAGAGTTCCTTTTTACTTTTAATCTAAATTTATAGAAGCCTTTTCCTTTTATAAATATAGATTCTTCTCTCGCTTCACTCATTTCACACCACGAAATATCGAAAACCGCTTCACCAGTAACGATGAAATTTGATGGCAGGGAGGTAGTTTATAGTTCGGAACGGATTTTGTCATCATTTCATTAGCTGTCTTATGGTAGGTACATACCTACGTATTAGGGGTGGTATTGAAAGAAACAAGCAAAAAGAAATCAATCCAGTCAAAGTCAAAATAGGGCAAGTAGGTAGGTATAGCCTGAACTCACATACTTAAGTTGGATGTTTTTCATTAAAATAATAACAACAGTAACTGGTATCAAAGATAATTTAATATGTAGCAGAAGCTCGCGTAGGGTAAGTGCTCCAGTGAATGAACACTTAAGCATCTAGTGAACTTTAAAAAATAATTACTACATGTTCCCTCTAATGCATACAGCCCATAGCTAGTTTTTGGTGTAAAGAATACATTCAAAAATAAGATTTAGGTTCGTTTTACCATATGTGATTAACAGTCTTTTAGATATTTAGCGATAAACAAAAAAATCCCCAAAATCCCAGTGAATGAACGAAATTTTCCAGTGAATGAACACAAATAAATCCAGTGAATGAACATATTTTTTCTTTATTAATTACGCCACAAAAAGCTTCCAGCAGACTACCGAGTGGTGGTTGAGGCTCCTCTTGGATCTTCTGACCACTGCTTGGTAAGGACAACTGTGCCCTTGATGCGTAAAAAGGGCTCTCGTCCATCTGGAACGCATCAAGTCTGGCACTATAACTCAGCAGATTGAGATGGACTCAGGGAATTCCTGGGTTCGTACCGATGGAGGCAGCTCTGCTTCGCTTCTGGGGACCCGAATGTGTGCGCTGATTCAGCAGCCGATGTGATCCGACAGGGTATGGAATGTTTTACTCCTAACTCTGTCGTATCTGTTGGTGGTTAAAACCGGCCCCGGTACAGTGGTTCATGTATTGCGGCATTTCACCGCAAGCGTGCCGCATACCAGGCCTGGGCATCAGCGTACTCTTCGAAGAATCCATCTGCCTCCGAGCTTAAGAGAAGGCTCAACGCTGCCTCCCGGTCGGCTAAGAAGCAAATGTTCAGGGCGAAGGCCCAATTCATCGTCAGAATTGGCGAGCGACTAGTCGGGACCTACGGGAGTCGAGAATTCTGGTCGCTGGCTAAGGCTGTCGAGGGCAACTTCTGTCGGTCTTCTCTTCCGCCACTGCTATTATCAGATAAATCTGTTGTCCATAGGGCAAAGGGGAAAGCCGAACTTCTTGATACCCTCTTTGCCGCCAACTCGACCTTGGATGATAGAGGGACCATAGTGCCTAACATCCCGCGGTGTGAGAGCTCGTTGAACGATAAAAGATATACTTTTTACTTAAAAATCGGTCAGACGAGCTCTACTGTCCCTCGATACCAAGAAGTCGAGTGGACCAGATGGCATTCCTGCAGTGGTGCTTAAGGCGTGTGCTCCTGAATTGACTCCAGTCTTAACGCGCCTATATATTCACGCTATCCTACACCACTGGAATAGTGCCGTCTTCGTGGAAAGTAGCCCTAGTTCATCCTGTTCCCAAAAAGGGCGATCTTATTAAGCCGGCCAATTACAGGCCTATAGCGATAACTTCCGTGCTTGCTGAGGTAATGAAGCGTATTATAAATGCTCAGCTCCTAGGATATCTAGAGGATCGCCAGCCGATCAGTGACCGGCAGAACAGGTTTCATCACGGCCGTTCAGCTAGCGATCTTTTAGCATATCTTACTCGCTGGTGGGCTCAGGCCCTTGATAGCAACGGGGAAGCATTGGCGGTCAGCCTGGATATCGCTAAGGTCTTCAACCGGGTCTGGCAAAGTGCTCTTCTCGCGAAGCTTCCATCTTACGGTCTCCATGAGAGGTTATGCAATTGGGTAGTCAGCTTTCTATCCGAGCGATATATAAAGGTCGTAGTTGACGGTAATTGCTCAGATATAAAACCTATAAACGCTGGTTTTCTCCAAGGGTCTGTACTATCTCCTACTCTGTTCATTCTGCATATTAATGATATGCTGGAGCATGTAAACGGCATTCATTGCTATGCGGGTGGCAGCACGGGAGATGTATGTTACACAGGCCGTAAAAACTCCTCTCAGTCTCATGTGGAGGATTGCAGAATCAAACTTGTGTCTGAAGTCGAGAACTTTCTGGAGCAAGTCTCGGAATGGGGACGACTCAATTTATTTATTTATTTAACACTTTGTTGTTTGTACACCAAAATTTAGTTGAGATCAACCCCACGAAGACAAAAAATTTGCGGGTTTTCCGCTAAGAAAACCTCATTTGTCATGGCGGCTCAATTCCAGGGTACCACGCTCACCGTTAGTAAAAGTGTTGGGATTCTGGGTGTTGACATTTCGAGTGACGTGCAGTATCAGTGTCACCTGGAAGCTAAAGTCAAAAATTGGCCTCCAAAAAGCTTGGCGTCCTGAACCGGGCGAAGCAGTACTTTACTGCGAAGGACCCACTGATGCTTTATAAAGCTCAGGTCAGGCTTCATTTAGCTCGTCTGCTTTAACGTCAGCCCTTCAGTCTATAAAAAAAAACGAAAACTATTACTTGGATATAATGAAAAATGTTTGTTCATTCACTGGATTTCAAAAACCAATAAATGAACATGCCTGTCCCAATACTAGCCCCAGGGTCAGAAATCCATTCATAAAGTAACTCCCAAAAGACAGGCCTTATAGCATTAAAATATATTATATTATTTAATAAAAACTGAATTTGACGATGACCCAGTGAATGAACGGCCGTTCATTCATTGGGTTTCAGACGATTTTTAGTTCCAATGCTGGGACACGTAATAATTTAGTATAATTGGCTAAAATCTCAACTTATTCGATTTTAAATACAATATTAAACAATTCTATTTTATTATTACACAACTAACTTCACGAAAATACTGCAGTTATTGTTACAATCTCAAATCAAACACGAGTCATCATACCTGACTCGTAAATTCTGGCTCTAACAAATTCTCAGTTTCTTATAACCGACCACTTTAGACGCTCGTCATTTTGAAATGAACAATGTCATTAGGATTGAATGTTGCTATTAGTGTAGGAGATAGAGTTGCAATAATGAAAAAAAATACTCCGTTTCGTAGAAACGCCCTAATTTCTTATTTTTTGGGAAAAACTGCGTTTTGTTCATTCACTGGGGGGTGTTCATTCACTGGAGCACTTACCCTACAACGTTACAAACTATTCAGAATATTTCACTTGGGCGAAGTTTCCGAGAACGTTCTTTGTAGTCTTGTGTATAAACCTAAACAATTTTGCTTCTAGATAATTATAAGTAGTAAAAAACCGGCCAAATGCGAGTCGGACTCGCGTACGAAGGGTTCCGTACCATTATGTATAAAAACGCCAAAAAAATCTGGTCTGTTGTATAAAAGCCTCACTTATATTTAATTGTTTTATTGTAGCCACATATTACGCCCAACGCCATCTCTTGGGCCGAATGGTAACTAAACTTACGTCGAATGTATGGGCACTAACTTAAATATTTATTTTATTCTGTTTTTTAGTACTTATTTGTTGTTGTAGCGGCAACAGAAATACATCATCTGTGAAAATTTCAACTGTGTAACTATTACGGTTCATGAGATACAGCCTGGTGACAGACGGACGGACGGACGGACGGACGGACAGCGAAGTCTCAGTAATAGGGTCCCGTTTTACCCTTTGGGTACGGAACCCTAAAAATATTGTAGAATCGACATACTGGCGATTTATATTGGCCTGGTATCAATTTAGTCCAAATTAGAGCTAACAGTTGACCAAAAATCACCATGAAATTATTCTATTAGCATAGCCGTTAAGTACTTACCTACCTTTCCGCCTAACTATGCTGGAGTCCTTAATTTACCTACTATGATTCATTATAATGTATAGCTTTTTTGCTGCAAAACTTTGCGGGCTTACTTATTTAATTTTAACAATCTCGGTCTTATTCGATCTTAATAATAAAGTAGGTACAAGTATTATCTGGGAGCGTCTATGACTTTTACCTAATTACGTACAAGTTAATTGTAGCTACATCATAGCGAGTAGGTAGTGTATTTAATTATAATAGGTACACATGAAATATCTAGGTATAGGTGTTATTTTCATATTATAGTAACTGCGGTGTAAAGGTGACGTCTAGGTCGATTTTCTGCTAAGTGAATAATGAGTTAATATTTCACAGTCTACTCGTTCGCTCCCACCATCACAAATTTCCACTCTGAATCTTTTGTTACTATCTTTACCTCAATTATTAATTGTTTTATCATCATTAAGTACAATCACATTGGAACACTTCCAGTGCCAGGCGCGGGTCTCCTCTCCCGATGCGTCGGGTATCCATATCCATACTAATAATGGGGAAGTCTATTTGCCTGTCTGTTATGCTTTTACGGCTAAACCACAGGTCCGATTTGGATAAAATTCGGAATGAAAATAACTGAAGTCCCAGGGTCTATCACACGCTACTTATTTGTTCAAAAATCAACCCCTGAAAGGCTGACACAAAGGATTTTTTTTGTGAAAAACAAGCCGCTTGACTGATTTCGTTGAATTCTCTCAGGAAGATACTACTTGATAATAGCTGACAACTAGCAGGTAGTTGCGAGATCTACATTCGGGAGCCACTTCCTCAAGGCACCTAATATCATATCAATAACCAACAACAACTAACTTTTTACAAACACCTAACCGACATAAAAATTGATAATCTGAGATAACTCAAAAACTTCCCGTGAGATGTTCCTCAAAATATGGGACCTCTTAGATGCTAGGTGGTAGAGCCTAGAGTTCGCCCGGGGTAGTACCACCGCCCGCCAAGGTACTTAGTACCATTCCTTCCTACCGTCATAATAATTGTTTTTAAGAGCAATTGTGTTCCGGATAGGAAGGTGTGGAGCCGGTTCACTTTTTTAGAGGCGACCATCTCAGTCCTCAGGGGTAGCAACGCATCTGTGACCGAATTGGATCAAGACTCACACTAATCATTACTAACTGGACAATACTAATATTAAATAACAGGACTAACTATCACTATAACAGTCCCTGTCCTCACACTTATTAACAAACTAACCAACTAACATTCTAACACCATCTACTAATTGGACTAACCACCCTAGTCCCTAAATTGGGTCTTGTTCTAAGTCGGTCACAATTGCCATGGGCGGCAGCGGAAGGGTGGTGCTGCATGCTCGTTTGCTACCTTAATTCAATAAAAAAAAAGCACTACCCTTTGAATACGAAGAAAAATATCAAAATCGGATCACCTAGTGAAAAGTTATGAGGTAATACAAAAAAAATACAGTCAAATTGGGAACCTGCTCCTTTTTTGAATTCGGTTAAAAAACTCAAAATAGCGTCATCTGCGCTTTTCTTGCGTGACGGCTTAAATCCAAGCATGGGATAGTCAAAAGTTGAATATCCTAAACAACTCGGGCTGGTGTCAAAGCAAATTCAGCGTGGTGATGATGCACGAACGATGCCCGCAGAACATTCTATTAACATTGCGCTGCCAACTCAACTTTAATAGTATTACGGTGGAAACTTCCACAAACCCGCGTGCTCCGAGGAAATGCGCTAAAGTTTTTGAAGTTCGATCGGATTAAACTTGGTATGTAGCGTTTTTCGGCTCCGTACGTGATGACAAAGGCATAATTATAGATCACACTTTCAAATACGTAGGTATACGTATATATATATATATATATATATATACACGTATATATATATATATATATATATATATATATATACGTATATATGTATATATATATACGTATACGGCCCTAGAGTAGGTATATTGCAACAGTGCAGATCGGATTGGCGGAGAGATTAGGGGCCAACCCATATTGAGTTTGCATTTCAGATAATATATTATTTACAAAAGTTTCACTTCAGTTTAGCCGTATCTTGATATTTGCAACTTGATTATCTTACAATTATATACCGTGGCACCGCTTCATTGCCCCTAATGTTTTTATATCTAGGTACATTGGCTATTGGGCACAACCCATTACTGGCCCACTGCTGAGCACGGGTCTTTCCTCATTATTGAGGAGGCCTCCTCCAGCATACTCCACCAAGCTGCCCTAGTGGGGATTGGTGGAGGGGTTAGTAGCCACCCCAGTATCGGAAATTTTCAAGCCACTCCAAGGCCTTCCGATATCGGAAGGCCTAGTCGTTAAGCCATAATTATGACTTAACGACTAGGCTTAGCTACTAAGTTACATAATTATGGCTTATCGACTGCTATCTATCGTTAACAACCGGGCGGGACCGATGAATGAATGAATGAATGGCTTTACGCGCTCTCCGAAGCACGGAAATGCTTGAGGTTGAGAAATAGAAATTTTGCGTCTAGCGCTCATCCATACAACTACCGACCGCGCCCGCAGTTGCTTTGTCGAATATTCTCGAAGATCGACGCAAGCTACCGGGCTATGAGCGGTTCAATTCAATTTTTATCTATTTTTAGTCTATTCTTTTCTGCCAGTCAATTCATTTTTATTCTAGTTAATCTGTGCGTAGCAGCTGACGTTGTGACGTCTTGCAACCATAGACTTGCAACTTGCCAGGTTGTCTTGTCAGTCTTGTCTTGTCATGTTGTCAAAAAATGTCAGCCAACAAGGAAAGTAACCTTGTTCAGGCTTATATTGAATTAAATAAATTTTGCCAAAGCAGTGACTATGATAGAGCGTTAAAAGCTACGGGGAAAAGTGAGTAAAACTAACATAATTCATATTTTGGTCCCTATATTCTTAGAATTATCTTTTTCACAAACAACTTGTGTGTACCCACCTTGTGTACGAAAGTGTTCATATTTTAAGTTATACAAATGATATTATTATCTCCTGGGTAACGTGAAATTGGTCTTGCTTCCCGTGGTACATAATTTCTTTATATAAACTATTTATATGTTGGTATAAAGTATTTTTTCGTATAAGTTTCAACTTGTTAATTTACATACATTTGATGTCATCGATATCGCATTTTGAAATACTTCATACATTATAGTAACAATATAACTGCAAGCATTCTATGAATAAGTGTAAGCATTTCTTACATTTCTTTAAGGTTTTTATTCTGTGATTTAGTTTCGACTTTGTGTGTTGTGTCTTATTTGTGTTGTGCATGTAAGGAAACATCAGGAAGGAACACAGGAACATTTAACACAGGAAAATTTAGGAAATCCTTGTACAAAACTCAGTGTTTTAGTGATAGTTATCCTTCATTCAAAACATTATTTTGCAGTTCTCCAGTTAGCGCCTACAGAACAGAAAGCATTCCACTGTAAAGTGATTTGCTACATCCAGCTCCACAACTTCAAGGAGGCACTCGCAGTCCTCAGCAATCCCAAAAATGCTGCTCTGTCTGCCAATCTGCAGTTTGAGAAGGCATATGCACAATACCGACTTAATTGTCCTAAGGATGCACTACAAACTGTTGACAGCGCTCCCGAGTTGACACCGGCTTTGAAAGAATTAAGGTATGATTTTTTTCTAATGCATACAGAACGCTATATATGATTATACTTTACACCATGGGTCTTAAATCACCTCAAAAAACCCATACACAGTATTTGTGTAACCATGTCTGACATCTTTACATTCTGAGTTATAGAAATCCCACTCATGCAGATATTCTAACTTAACAGTTACAATAGGGATATGAAATGCATACCATTAGAATTTTCCTAAATGGAGAAGACTTAGAATTATTAAATCCAATTTTTCTTTTGTATCTCCTAGGGCTCAAATCCTCTACCGGCTAGAACAGTACCAAGACTGCTATAACCTTTACCGGGACATTGTGAAGAACACCACCGATGAATATGAAGATGAGAGGAAAGCCAACATGTCTGCCGTTGTGGCCAACCTGGCAGCTCTCAACCCCGTAAGTATATAAAATACACTGGACACTGTAAATAATTTATAACTATTCACAAAAGTTGATGAATTTACACAATTCTTTAGAAATAAGTAACTCAGCAACTCAAGCATAGCTGTGTTTTTTAAATAGATATACCTATTGTGTTTGATTCCCAAACTTGATGGATACTGAGATTCTAATTTTTAGTGTTATATTTTTGTCACATCCCTAAAACTGGGTGTAAGACTATGTTACATATGAATATTTGAAGATTTCATTGAACATTTACGTCTACTTCTTTTAAAGTTTTTCATTACTGAAACCACAATCTATTTATTTTTTGTATTACTTCATCTGTATTTATATGTATGAGAAAGAAATATTCAAATTATATAATAAGAATTTGTTAAATGTAATACCATATACTTAGACCAAAAGCATTGACTTGCTATGGGTTATAAAAGCAGTACATACATTAAACTTCATGACATTTGACTTAATATTAATACAATAACTTTACAGTCAGCAGACCTACCCCAATTTGAAGAGACAACATATGAACTGTCCTACAATGCTGGCAGCACCCTGGCCATGCGCGGCAAGTACAGCGAAGCACTGCCCGTGCTCAAGAGAGCGGAACAGTCTTGCTCTGAAAGTGTGATTGATGATGGCGGCACTGAGGAGGAAGCTAAGGAGGAAGCAGCTATTATCAGGTTTGACATTATGCACATCAGCAGCTTTAGCAGCTTTTATACAATACTTCTTAATCAACAAACATTTGGTGATCATCCCTTTGTGTCTTACTTGTTATTGAACAAGGAACACTTTGAATTTTTCAAGTATCTACTTATTATAGAGAAACAGATGGACCTATAACAGACAGCATAACTCTTAAGGTGTTACCAAACCTAATCATCGATAGATGCTATCGATTGATTGTGGAATTGATTAGTCGACGTTGATCGATCAATTAGTCTACTAGAAACTATCGATACAATAAAGGATGTCAATGGGAGACATCCTTTATTGCATATGTAATCATGGAGAATAATTATTGGGTTAGAATTTAAATTTAAAAATATACATTTGAATATAGAACAGTACACGTGAGCTATATAACAGTCCGTTTGTCACAGGGTGCAACAAGCGTACTGCCTGCAGCGGCTGGGCCGCGAGAAAGAAGCGGCGGCGGCGTACCACGCGGTGCTGCGCGACCGGCCCGCCGACCAGGCGCTCGTGGCCGTCGCCAGCAACAACCTCGTCGTCATCAACAGGTCGGTGGGCGGGGGCTAGGACGGAAATTGTGTAAGAGTTGTAAGTTAAATGCGCGTGTGCAGTTGGGTAAGATGTCAGGTTAGGTGAGACAGATGTAAGGTGAGTTGTGTCAGATAGTATATAATTATCAATAATTGTGGTAATAGCAAAGAACAAAATAAGAATGACGTCAAATATGTTTAGCATCAAAAACCTATTCGCTTTCGATTTGAAGAAGGCTTATTATTGCTACAGCGACGCGGGCAGTTGGTTCCAGTCACTCACTGTATGCATAAAAAGTAAAGTAACTTGACTAACCAGTGCAGTCTACTATAAAATGACACCCGTCTGTCAACAAGCACTATAATCATAATTGCTTTTTACAAAAAAAATAACCGACTTCAATCTTGATAAGTAGAGATAACTCAAAAACTACTTGCCAGGTGGCGCTCAATTCAACATGTAAGTGTAAAGTTCTAGTCACTACAAATTAATGAAGCCCAAACACTAGATAACTGCAGTAAATCGTTGAGGAGTTCCCTCGACTGTCTTTCGGCTTCATCAGATCGACTCCAGATCTTCAAGAAATGGTAGCGCTTTAATGTACTTATGATAACATGAACAAACACACTAGTTGTCCATACAATTTTCGAAAGTTTCCCTCGATTTCTCTGAGATGCCATCATCAGATCCTGGTTTTCTTATCAGGGGACCCCACTGCGCATATCTACTTTACAACAAAAAAAGAATTATCAAAATCAGCCCATAAACGACGAAATAATCGCTGAACGTACATAAAAAAAAGCATATATACGGTCGAATTGAGAACCTTCTTTTTTGAAGTCGGTTAACAAATGTAGCTACAAAATTTATGAGTAATGAATAAATTGTTAATTTGAACTTTGAACTGGCTTGCTGTTGCAAGCGAGCTCTCGTCGCCGGTGGCTTCTGAAGACGAACCTCGGAATCGGTTCGCTAGTCGGGCGTATCCGACAAAATAATACGTGTGGTCAGCCGCAATATTATTTTACGTGAAAGTATTTGAACACTCTTAAATCATTCGGTAAAGGTAAATGGTTGATTGCAGAGACACGAACGTGTTCGACTCGCGCAAGCGCATGAAGGCGGCGACGGCGGAGGGGCTCGAGCATAAACTGAACTCGCGGCAGCGCGCCGCCATCCTCTACAACCAGGCCATCCTCGCCATATACTCCAACCAGGTCGGTACCAACAGGCAAGGCCTTAAGGTTTACCAGACCAATCGATCGATCGATGGCAGGATGGATTCGTCGACGTCGTTCAATCGATGGGTCTAGTAGAAACTAACACCCTTACACCCTTAGTAGTAACACCCGTACCCTTTCGAATTGCACAAACCACAGACATCTATACTAATAATATAAAGCGGAAGAGTTTGTTTGTTTGTTGGTTTGAACGCGCTAATCTCAGGAACTACTGGTCCGATTTGAAAAATTCTTTCTGTGTTAAATAGTCCATTTATTGTGCAAGGCTACAGGCTATATAACATCACACTACGACCAAAACGAGCGGATCAACAAGTCTCCGAAAGTGAAGCGAGGGCGTCTACTTAATAATATATTATGTTGTGGAATGACGTCTGCCGGGTCCACTAGTATAAAATAAACATAGCAGACGCAACATTTATTTCACCACTACGGAGACAAATGTAAACAATGATTCATGCCTTTCTCTACTTACAATACTAGACTTACAATAGACCCTTAAATTTTGTTTATATGACTGTATAGATGTATAGATTATATCCTTATTGTGCATCTGAATGGAATTCGTTTAAACTTCACCCCCCTATTTCACCTCCTTAGGGGATGAATTTTGAAAAATCCTTTCTTACTGCTTCCCTACACTCCCCAAGGAACTGAGACAAATTTCAGCATCTTCCGTTCAGTAGATTCGGCAGCGCGTTGTCTGTCAGGCACTCAGCAACGCAAGGGATATAATCACAGATAATATAAATAGATTATTGTACTTTTTGTATGTATGTATGTGTTTAACCTTGCAAATAAACAGTTTATTTAACCCACCAGCCGGACTTCTGCAAGCAATGCTGCGTGAAGCTCACCCGGGAACTGGGGCAGGCGGACCGCGCGCGGCTGGTGGAGGCGAGCGGGCTGGCGCGCGCGGGGCGCAGCGCCCAGGGCGTAGCCCTGCTGCTGCGGGAGCCGCCGCTCGCGCTGCCCGCCGCGCAGTTGCTGTTGGTGCAGGTTGGTGATGATGAGGGCCATCTTTTCATCTTCTCTTTTCATCTTTTCATCCTTCTCATCTTTCCTTGTTTTTTTTTCTTTCATTTTATGTAGTACGTAGTCGTGTTATTTTATTTTTCACTTCACTCTTCATTTTGCCCCTTTTCAACTTCTTTCTTCAAATTAAATCTTCAAAATAAATTCTTCATATTTGTGCCCTCCGGTGCGCAAGTGACGCGGCTCGCCACAAGCGCACCGGCCAGCAGGGTCGCCATGTGATGACGTGTGCAGGTTCGGTTTAGTAAGATACGTGTTACTCGTACGAAGTCTTTATTATTACTCTACATAATATAATGATGCTTAACCTAATTTATATTAAGGTGTCTTAGCTACACACTACACGAGCAATACGCGTTATCTGAGACTGGCCTGTCAGAAAAAGTATCCTCAACCGCGCTATCGAAGTTTCGTGAGACTTAGAACTGGTCTGAAGTTAACATTCGGACCGCGGTCCCCAGGCAATGACATGGCCTGCAGATCTCATGTTTTCCTCCCTCCCTCCTTACACCCTCGACGGTTTGTACAGCCTCATGTAGTATACTGCGAGTAAACTATAATAAAATCATAATAATATATTACAATTTCATTCAAGTCAATTAGCTTTCCTCCATCGATAATTGTTCACTGCAAGTCATCTAGATGGCGCTGAAATGCCAAATGCCTTTTTGAAAAATAGCTCAAACTGCTGGACCAATTTCTACCAAAACTAAACCACCACAAAGCTTTTCAATAAAAAAACCATTAAACCCATTGATGCCTAATGGCTGCGTTATAGTACCTCCTAGAATCTGCTAGATACACCCATGCCAACAAGTATCGTACGTGTCCGCAGGGCGACCGCAAGGCAGCAGTGAAGGTGCTGGAGGCGAGCGAGTACAAGTACCGGGCGGGCGTCATAGGGGCGCTGTGTACGCTGTTGTCGGCGGACGGCGAGCACGCGCGCGCCTCGCGGCTCTTCACTGACGTTTATGATCGCTATAAGGACGATGTTCAGGTGGGTTGATGTAGATGTTGCTTTTTGTAACTAGGGGAATTCATTAGATGATTACACGGACTTGTCCGGTGGACTTCGGTACTAAGGTTTTTATAGACTAAGGCTAACGAGCAGGCAACACTAGGAGCGTCATAATGCTTTGCCGGGCAAGAAGGAAGTGATGGATTCG
Source organism: Hesperia comma (assembly GCA_905404135.1). Taxonomy (NCBI): domain Eukaryota; kingdom Metazoa; phylum Arthropoda; class Insecta; order Lepidoptera; family Hesperiidae; genus Hesperia; species Hesperia comma. The sequence continues at coordinate 2,920,887 of FR990019.1, forward strand.
CTTCAAGGATCCTTTGTCCATAGCATAGTCGCATAGAATACCGAGGGAAAAAGTTCGTTACATAATTAACACAGATTTTTTGTCTTTTTCTAACCTTCAGCTACTAGAGAATCATATAACAGAGACAAAAAAATGTTGGAGTAACTTTACACCGCGTTTATAAGCAAGACAGTTATTATTAAAGGATCGACAAAATTTGAAAAGTGTCTATACTTTAATCGATACCAGTATCTTATCAAAAGTATCGATTACCTGAGTTATCAGTACTTATTGCCGATTCCTATTGTTTAACCCCCGCTCCCCAGATGCTATCCTCCCTCCGCAACCTCTGGCGCGCGGCGGCGGAGGCGCACTCGCGCGCGGGCGACGCGGGCGCGGCGGCGGCGGCGCTGGAGGCCCTCGCGCGCGCCGCGCCCGGCGACAAGCGCTCCCTCGCCCGCCTGGTCAAGGCGCTGCGCGACCACCCCGAGCGCGCGAGGCAGCTCGCTGCGGGCCTGCCGCCGATATCTGAGCTTGAGGTGAAAAAACGACAATTATAAACTATGCACGCATGTACGTACACACGCACGTACGTCCGCACGCACGTACGTACGCACGCACGTACGGACACACGCACGCACACACACCTCGCCGCTGGGTTACCGCGACAAGCGCTCCCTCGCCCGCCTGGTCAAGGCGCTGCGCGACCACCCCGAGCGCGCCAGGCGGCTCGCTGCGGGACTGCCGCCGATATCCGAGCTTGAGGTGAGCCTGTCTGTGCTGTGTCCGCTGAGGGGACACCGCTTGTCTATAGTTTATACGCTGAGGTGACCCCGCTGGTCATGCGCTGTATCGATTCATTCGATTTTGAATCTATACTTCTATGCTGTGCTATAATAACATAAAACGGAGTTTGTTTGTTTATTTGTTCGTTTGAACGCGCTAAGCTTATTTTTGTATTGAATAGTCCATTTATTAAGGAAGGTATTGTTTGCTTCAAGGGTCCGGCTCGAAGGACCAAGAAATTATTTTGAAATACAAACAGCCGTAGCACGATACATTCACAGTTGTTACTATCAGTACGTTCATAATATTTCGGTACGTGTTTCAGGGTAAGATCGACATCGAAGCATTGGAATCGTCCAAATGGATGATGGGCGCGAAGGTCGTGAAGAAGACTGCCAGCAAACAGGAACAGTCGCCTGGGTAAAATTATTTTATCAATATTTTCTGCTTAAATTATTTTTTCCTTTTACTTTTTAATTTTTTATTCTTTTCTGTGAGACCTATAATGGTATAGATTTGTAAATTGTAATTGTAATAATAACCTTCAAATTAAAAGAACTTCATTGATTTTTTACATGATGCTTAGTATATTATCACTAATTTAATGACTGAATAAATGAAATGATTCGGTGAAGTTTACTTGCACTTGATTTTTGAGAATATTTTTCGAATGTCAAACTACGCCACCACTCCAATAAATCTACTCTCTAGCTTTCTACTGCTCTATTATGTTTCTAATTAATAGGGCTTAATAGTTTAGCCAAAACTTTGTAACTCTGCCTCGTAGAAACGCCTTTTAGAAAAAGCCAAGTCTGAATCGACCTTGTATAATCCTTAAAGGTATTTAACTAGCGTCTTAGAATTTTTTCGTCTTTGCCAAAAAATACCAAAGCATAAATGTTTGTCCAGAACGCCAGGGTCGGAGCTGTCGCAGAAGAAGAAGCCGCGGCGCAAGCGCAAGACCAAGATCCCGCCCAACGCCGACCTGTCCAAGCCCCCAGATCCGGAGAGGTAAGCGCGGTATTCAGAACAATGAAGAACTACAAAGATGAACGTCAATTTTGCATCTTTGTTTGTTACACAATAATTTCAAGTCAGGGCGCTCTTTGCAGTCGTATTTCTCATGACTGAGATTCCCAGCAAGGCGAAAACTTGAATGAGTTTATTATTTCCGTTCTCGGTCTGAGCGTGTCCTCGTTATTCTGTGTTGTCCATGGCACCCACGACACAGGGAATCCTAAGGCTATGAGTGTAGCGTTATTTATTATTATTAGTGTATTTATTGAGGTTTTTAATAATGTTTGCAGATGGTTGCCGAAGTACGAGCGCGCGGCGTACCGCAAGCGGCGCGGCGTGCGCCGTGACGTCATCAAGGGCAGCCAAGGCATGACCACCGCCGCCGTCGACCAATAGTATGTACAACTGACCTCGTAGTAGACCCCTATACTTGAGTCGCCGATAATATCGATCGGGACTCGTTTGGAGTCGATATGGAATTTGTTTTAATGACAACACATACAAGTGCTTTTCGACGCTGTGATTAAGATCAATATTGTATTATTGACGGGAAATAAAAAATGCCATTAGTAAAGCTAAATTGAAGTGGGAGCAAATTCAATAATTTGTTTTAGCGAGGAATACGATTCCTTATTCTCGGCACCTCAGATATAAATATCACCAGGGGGCAGGCCGTATACTTTTTCATTAGCTCTTTAGTCCAACTATAGTAAAAACGCGCTAGGTATGCGTTCCTGACACATGTCAATTCGTCATGACTAGTGATGTACAATAAAGAGGCTTTGGGCAAAACGTCACACTCGGAAAACGTTCCATGGGACGTTTCGCCCCATCATTTTTTGACTGGGTCGATTGGTCTCAGAAATCCAAAATGAAATTATATAGTCGGCAGAAAAGTCTACATACGTGTGTGAGATATTTTCACTATAAATATTAAGGTTAGCTTCTATTTGATAATAAAAAGAAATTGAAATACAGTACTTAATATAAATTATTTTTAAATAATTATACAATGACTAATACAAATGCCATAATATCTGTTTTTAATTAGAATTTAGCTTTATGTAAAAATGATGAGACAAGCCTTAAATCTTTATTTTTTATTTAATATTCGTTAATAATACAAAAATTGTTACCTGGCACCATGACTTAAACTACCTGTGATTAAAGCGAATGCCATAATTAACACAGGCAATCTAAGGAAATGAACATAATATCTTTAAAATCCTTTTTTTAATATATAATTTGTGTATTCAACCACCATCCAAGTATTTTGGCACTACTTGAACACCTTTTAAGTATGACGTAATAAATGATTTTGGTCATTTTTATGCTTACAAACACATTAATACATAGTACCACTTTAGCTTCAAATTAACATCCCTCGACACTAAAATGCCAATAACTTGTAAAGGAGACGGTCCACAATTGTATGGAGTCTGGGTCTGGTTTTTGTACCAGTGATAAAATAAAATAAAAAAGAAAAATGAACCATTTTTGACTAATCAAATCCACGTGACGCAATTATTCTACATAATGGCGGGCAGTAGACCAGAGGATTCATAATTTTTGACGTATGACGTTAGCTGTCAATATGCCATCTCTATGCTTGAACAATGGCTTGAACTCAGAGTGAAGGACGCCATCTTGCAAGTGTTGCAAGTAGTACCTACCGAATAAGTCGAAATTAATTTTATTTTAGCAAGTCATTTATTGCGATTTGTGAATTTATTATATTTTTAATGAACTTTCTGTATTTTTTGGTTTTTCATGGTTTAGTGTACAAGATCAGGCCCAAAATGGACCATCTCCTTTCCTTTTAAAGTAGTCAGTGTTTTATGGTTTTAAAATCTCCATTTACCAAGCAACATTTTGAAATTATCTGCACTATAATTAGTTAACTGGATATTTTTTTCCATCAGCCACCGTCAAACTTGAATCAAAGAAACAATCGAAAACATAAAAAGACCTAAATAGACACGAATTTCTAGGAATCACGTAATAATTTGAACTCAGTCATAGCTTGGGATTGTAGACCAACTATCTGAAAGTACGTGAAAAAAAAATTAAAACATGTGCTCATTTGTGTAGCCAGCAAGTAAAAGTAGGGTAAGAGAGCTTGATTTCTGAAAAATCAAACAAAGGTCAAAATCTCGAAAACGGTGACACTTTTACTAAAACGATTTTTTGACATCTGGTAGGTCTCTCTCCAAGCTATCGACCATTTCAGTTTGAGTATGTCCAAGCAATCTTTGATCTTGAGGAAAATTATTCTGTTGTGATTTTTTTAAAATCAAATGTTGATATAATATGTATACGGTAAAAAAAATACTATAATTATATACATATATGTCTATATTAAGTAATAATAGATATTTTTTCTATTCAAGAATATTCTGTTTAATTTTATACTATGTATTTAGTTGTTTTCTTGCAGACTGTACAATATTTTACAGCGAACAATATAGAATTTCTGTATATACATATAAGTGGTCCGTTTAGCCCAAAGAAAAAAATTAAATTAAATCAAAGGACAAAAACGTCCCGTGGGACGTTTTCCGAGTGGGACGTTTTGCCCAAAGCCTCATTATGTCACTTCACTACAAAAACAAAAAGTTGATATGACATGGATATAACCTTGAACGAGCGCCGTTTGACGTGGTTTTCTTTTAAAAGGTATTGTTTTTATATTTGTTATTTAAGTAATTGTAATACTTTTAGCCCAAGATTAATACAACTATTGTAAGTTGGCATAATTATTCGATTTAATGTTTGATTTTAATGTTATCACTCGTTAATAAGGCAATTAAAAGATATTAAAAAATTGACAATTAATTGTACGCCAGTTCAAAGTTACATCGCCCAGTCGAATGACAGACTTCAGGAACGCATACCGAGCGCGTTTCTACTATAAGAATGAGCACTGCTATCATGATAACTTAGCTAAATAACAGATGTATGCTGTAACTATAATATTCTTATTTGTTACAGTGACATGAGCAAGCAGACGCCGAGTGTAGCAGCGACGGCGGCCAAGAGCCCCCGCGTGGAGCCCAAGTCCACAGAGAGCGCTTGGCAACGCAAGCAACAGCAGAAAAAGAAGGGAAAAGGCCGCAAGTGGTAGCCCACGGCGGGAGAAACGAGGGGGAGACACCGTACAGACAGCAATGTTTTTATATAATTAAAATATTGAGTTCATACAACATGCCTGTATCATTTACGGTCGTTCCTGATGTCGGATCTTAACAACTTTCTGGGTAAAGTTCACAAAACATTGCATGTATGTTTTTGACAGTTGATGGATTGAGTTGGGAAAATGGTCATTAGTGTGTAAAAATCCATGGATTCATGGAAAGAAACACAACAAAGGCTGTCTTCAATCGGACTTTTAACTATCTGAAATATTCTGAAAATACCGCATCACCAAATACAAGGGATCTTAAAACCAGTCTTCCATATTTTAATGTTACAAATAAAAAAATCATGCAGATGTATATTTAGGATTAACATCCACCGATATTATTAGTTAGTACGACGCCGTACACATTGTGTGCGCGTGAGATAAGAAAATTTATCCTTTGTATAGATGATGCTTTGAACTAAGCAAACAATCTTCACGCACGAAGTATCGAAAGCGGCATAACATAACATAAAGATGAAATTTGGCAGGAGGGTAGTTTATGGTTCTGCAGGTCTACCATGAACTCTTAAAACAGGCCAATTAAAGCCGATAATTGAACTGTCCTGCCTTTTCGTACCATGAACTGACTAAAACACAGGCCAGCCAGCGATTACGTGACCGTAGCAGGTCAGTGATCACCTGATTGCAAAACCGATCTAAAAACGTCCAGCGATTTTATTTGCATTAAAATATTTAGTAACTAATAAATGTTTACTGCTAGAGCTGCTAATTTAAATATCTACTTCAACATTATTAGGGTTATTGTAATTAGTCTGTTAACAATCATCAATAACTTACATAGGTACTGTCAGTCAAATTTCTTTATATTATTATCAATTTACCTACTTTATCAAAAGTTAATGTACACAGACACTGCCAATTTACTGATATAAAAAATTTAAGGCACAATTTTGTTTTATTTGTATGTACATACTGGTACATACATACATTGGTCCCACAAAGTAAAACTTCTATGTTAAGAGTCACAAATTATGTATCTTTTCTTCTTAATATACTGTATGTATACTACTGATGTGGGGCTGTATATAAAATTAGATGCATTTCCTTTAGCTAACTGGAAAATTTAAAATCCAGAGCTTCCCCTTTATTCCCCACAAGTCCTGTACAAAGTACATAATAAAGATAAGTAAATGTCAAAGATTTATCAATGAAATAAAACAGCTTCATATAGAAAATTAATTTTGCAATGTATTTAACCTATACATAAAAACACTACATTATCTCTTAGCATTTTTTCGTTTAGACTTCCCAGGTCTCTGATTCTTCTTTTTATTATTCGGCTTAAAGTTTTTAGTCTTGAAGTTGAAGGGCTTCTTTTTAGCGGAGCTGTTGAAGCCATCCATTTGATTAGACGAATCCCTGGTATTCAATTTGGAACCTTTCTTTTTACCTCCAAATCCAAACTTTTTGTCTTTGTTGGCGCGTTTTTTATTTATTTTGTTCTTCGGATCCTTTCCTTTGTTTTCTTTGCCCTTGCTATTGCTTTTTCCTTTGTTGTCTTCTAAGAAGTCTAGATCTGTAGATTTTCCTTTTCTAACCCTCTTGAGTTGTTCTAACATATGCCTTTTTTCAGAAGCTTGTTTTAATTTTGCGTCAATCTGGAACATTTAGTAAAGTTATTAGTAGGCAGTCAATACAACAATGGAACTGATCTCAAAACACATTACTGGTTATAGTAATTATTACTATGAATCAAAACAAATGCATTACAGCACTATTTGCTAGTTACAGGACTTACATCACTTTTCTCTGAACAATACTTACAACAATGCCCTGATATCAACACAAAAATTATGTGAAATCTCTTGACATTGTAACAGTATCAAAAACAAAGGCTGTACTATGACACTTACCTGTACTCTCTTAGCAATCTTCTTCTGTTCCCGGAGCTGCCGAACCTTCTCCACCTTAGCTTGTGCAGCTTGCTTCGCCATTAGGTTCTTTCGAACCTTCTGCATGTGCTCATCTGTTTTGGCCATCTCAGCAAAGTAATCATCAGGCCTAAAACAATTAATATTTTTCTTGTTAATACCAAGCTAACATGAAAAATAAAACCATCAAATCAAATTGTACCTAAATACTTACAACAAGTATACCTACCATTTTATAATATTTTTTACAAAACCATTCTTAAATGAAACAGTTGTTTAGTGTTCATTTACGGAAATCATGAAATATCAAAAAATATATCCAGAGTAGAAGCGGTACAATAAATGAAAATTTGAAAACAATACATAAAGGTGATATCAGTGCAAAATATTAATAGTTACCGTTTTGTAGGAATATTGAGATCCTTGAGTCTTTTGATGCCGTCCAGCACAGCGGCTTGTGCTTGTCTGTGGATGAGGTTTTCCCGCTTGAACTCATTGAGGACGGGATCCTGTGCTGCATCATATACTGTGTTGCCTCTAGTATTCTCTTTAATGTTCCTAGAAACAGTGTCGTTAGTAGACATTGGATTACATGCGTTCGAATGTTTGCATTATGTAAATGCACATAATCCTATTTTTATAGTGTTAATGCATATTTTGGTACCTTTTCAGTGACTATATTATTATATTGTTATATATATATTGTTATATTTCCCACTATTAACTGATAATAACATAAAATAGGTTTTAGTCATTTTTATGGTTGCAAACACAAAATCACGTAAAGTCTTATGAAATATCATTGTTTTATTGATGTCTAGTAGATATATAAATTAATTTATCTATTTATCTAGAGTTGTATTATGATATTTTAACAGCTATTATAAAGAAAAATAGTTGAACCGGTTTCACTTTTTTAGAGGCGACCATCTCAGACCTCAGGGGTAGCAACGCATCTGTGACCGAATTGGAACAAGACTCATACTAACAATAACTAACTGGACTATTACTAACATTAACTAACAGGACTAATTATCACTAACATACCCTGTCCTCGCACTTATTAACAAACTAACCAACTAATATTCTAACACCATCTACTAACTGGACTAACCATCCTAGTCCCTTTGAGTCTAGTTCTAGGTCGGTCACAGCTGTTATGGGCGGCAGGGGAAGGGTGGTACTGCATGCTCGTTTGCTATCTTAATTCCATAAAAAAAATGTTAAGAGCGCTAACAGTATACAAACTTTCTTCTCTGTGCTGTCTGCTCAATCTGCAAAGCCACATCAGGTGCCATGGGAGCCACGGTAGTGACGAGATCCAAGGTCTCCAGCCATGGCAACTTCAACTCGAACTCTTTTAGCTTGGCTCGAAGATCAGCTACATTGTTCACATACTTCTTCTCAACTTTCTCTATCTCCTCATTAAGACCTGGCTTCAACAGACCCTTCGCAAAGGCTTCCTGTAACTGTATCAATGAAAAACATGTAAACTACTGAGCACGGGGCTCTTCCCACACCTGAGGCACATTAATTCACTGCAGAGCAACATACCTCTTCATCTGAATCAATTTCAGTATCACTATCATTCAACATAAAATCTGTAGTCATTTTAATGTTTCTAGTTTACTTTTCACATTTGTTTTGATATCTCTTAGTTTACAAAGTATTTTGAAAAGAGCTAAAATAATCTGAAAAAGTCACAACATAACCTAAAATTCGGCGAAAATGTGCGATCGATTCCATTGATTCACTGACTAGGATAGGTGGACCCAGTGTTGCCAACTTTATTTTGAAGAAGATCGTATCATGAGAGTTAAAAAGATCGTATTTTGGCCGAAATTGTAGGGAAAAAATCGAACACTAAAATTTTTCAACAAAAGGATAATGTTTAGTTGAGCATAGTGTTATCATTTAATATATTAACATTAATAATATCACAAAAACAACATGAAAAATAAGGGAACATAATATATTTAGTTACTACCTAATTCGGTACTCATTGCCGAAGTATTAATTCTTTCATACAACATTAACATCACAGAATCCTCACAAATAAGAAGCAGAAAAAATTCCAACTTCTACCACTTTTTTAACACGTAAAAGAAGTTCAGACACTTTTATAAGTGTAGGCTACATTCTGTAGCAATATTCCTTACTATTATTTAGTGTGTTCCAGTTTAGCGTGCAAAACGCTTAAAACATGCAATTTTCCATAGAAAAAGGTTGCGTTTTGAATTTGGTCGCTCATTGGAACGCACCCATTATACAGATTAAGGATATGTTCATGAAAAAAATGTTGCAATGACGCTATTAAACTTTAAAATCGATAAAATTACATGAAGCATGTATGACTAAAAAGATCGTATATAGGGCGTACGATTTCAGGTCATGATCGTACACAGCATTTGTGGTAAAAAAGTCGTACAAATACGATTTAAATCGTACGGTTGGCAACACTGGGTGGACCACAGACCAAGGAGTAATAGACTATTACTTCTGTGTCAGACAAAGACACTAACCAATAACCAAAGCCCAAAGCCAAAGCCAAACTCCAAAGCACAGACAGACGAGCAAAGTAAAAGTGTGGTACCATAGAGATAGGAATATCCTTATAGATCAATGTGTGGTACCTAAAAGATAATAACTCTATGGTAGGTACCACAAACATTTGGGCAGGTCCCTCAGAGTAATGATTAAACAGAGTAATGTTTAATCATTACTCTGAGGCAGGTCCATAGAAATCTCTGTGATAGGTAGAGATGTAGAGATGCAGATTTATATCTCTATGGTCAGGTCAGTGATAGAGTAATGATCACGATCAAAACCTACAGGACGTAGGTACTTCCTATAAACTCAGAATCTTTAAAAGAGAACATCAGATTTGGGCCTAAAGGAAACAGCTTGTTCAATATTCTCAAACAAATAATCTTGCATATTTTAATACATCCATTTCATATTTAAAAATCTAGTTACATCATATCATTAATATATTAAAGGACTAAAGTAGATACTATGTGTGCGCGGTGCGTAAGACGACTATAATTTCATTATTCCCATCATTTTCCGCAAAAACGGAATATGCACAATGTCTTAACAATATCCTCGATCTAAAAAGCGATGTCTCATGCATTTTTATATTCCAAACCCTAGTTCTTTAAGAAAGTGTTGCTGGTCTCCTTTGGTTCGAAGGAACGTTGTGTTGTACACAAATAAACGAAAAATTGCAAAAACCGTAAATTTTTAGCTACATCATTTAATTAAAAATATTTTTAATTATTTCGATAAACTATGACTAGATTGTCGTGATGGGTGAACTTTTAGTTATATTCTTACAGATTTGTACGGAACCCTTGGTGCACAAGTACAACTCGCACTTGGCCAGTTTTTTTTTCAAAAATGAACTCTTATGGTGTCGAAATTAGGGGTGAAAGTTTGTGTGAAAAATATATAAACCGAGAATTTTACTGACTTCGATGAATTTTCTCAGGAATATAGTTGACACCCCTGCGTTGGCGGTCGTGGGGGGAACATAAGCTACATATTTTAATATATGTATTACTAGCGGACCGCCCGCGGTTTCACCCGCGTGGATCCCGTTCTCGTGGGAATATATGCATGTATTATACATAAAAACCTTCCTCTTGAATCACTTTACCTATTACAAAAAACCGCATCAAAATCCGTTGCGTAATTTTAAAGATTTAAGCATACAGACAAACAGACAAACAGACAAACAAACAGACGGACAAAAATAGCGACTTTGTTTTATACTATGTAGTGAAGTATATTATATAACTTTATGGTTATCACAAAATAATAATATTATTTTGTTATATTAATAGTAATATTTGCGGTTGTTAATTTTTATTTTTACTTTACGTGGTTTCTGTTTATTATTTATTTTCATTTACGATTACGGTGTTAAATTACTATTAATTTTATTTTGATCGCATCGGTAAACAAGCAAAGACAATCATAGAGACGAAAAACGAATTGTTTATGGTCAGACGTATAAAAAATAAAACATCAAACCATAGTAACATATCGTTTAACTGCGTTTTAAATATCTTTTGACAAATTTCGTTATAATATTCAAAAATAAATTTATATTTTACCCTTTTTTATTATTTTAATATTATTTTTATGCATTCGTAAATTATATTTCCATTGGTATCCTAAAAACTAATTAAAAGTGATACTGCTGACCGGATGTACCAAGTATTCCGACATGTTCCGTGAGACCCCCCGTTGTTTTGTATCATGAAAATGCAATGGCCGCCATCTTCGACTCTTGTGAATGTTTTGGTCGTAGTTTCGGACTTTGAAGGCTATTTCATATGTGCTATGAAATTATTTAATGGAAATTGTTTCGCTACTTCGTAGGAGTTATTAATTTGTTTTCAATAAGGTTAGTACCATATTCTTTATAAATTTTTTATAAAAGTGTTTACATCTGGATTTCTTAGCTTATGTATTGTGCTGTTGTCATTTTATTGGGTTTTAGAATGTATTTATTCTAATTTGGTTATTTAATTAATACAATATTGAATAGTTGTGTCATTATTATGATATTGAACATTTATAAATATACAAACCTCATTTTTCGTATGTACTTATTTTAACACTTCTTTGTTACTAAGCGGGATTAGCCGTAGCGTCTTTTAGTTAAATTTTCGCATCATTGGACCATAATTAGTTATATTTATGGGTTGTAGGTTAGTGTTTACTTTTTTGATGTTTAGAGACATTTCAGTTTTCGTGCTACAATAATGGCGGCAGTGGATTTTAACCTATCCGCGTATTTAGTGGTTTTAACCAATTTACAGACGTTGATATTAAGTTATTTTAGTGATATCCATTATATTTTCTCCTAGGAATCGATATAATGTGACTTTCGATAGATTTCTGGAACAATGACCCCGACTGTCATATTGTATTTTGTGGACTAAAAATATTTTCGTAACGTTGACATGGTCGTGAATCGTAAGGATGTTGAAGATGGATGGATAAAACGTCGATTTTCGATTGCAGTCACATGAAAAAAACTTGGGAGGGCAGGGAGCGCTCCTAACCAACATCTCGGGTTTGACCCAAGATGATATTCCCAGAATGTCAGCTACTACAGAGTATGAACCTGTGGCCCCGCGAGTGAGTACTAGCTTCTGAGTATTCGTTTTCCAAAATAATACGGTTAAATGCCCTAGGTGGAAACCTAGGCATGGTCATATCACCTAAATTATCTAAGTGTATTCTGTGTCCACTGCTATATTTATTTCATTCAAATCGCGTTAGTTTAAGTAAACTAGATAATCTTCATTTTAACATATATTTTGCATAAAATATGCTCCTCATTAATCGGTTTCATTTCTCATTATCATTCTACAATTATTGAATTTTTCTGTAACTGAATGTGACTGCTGGGGTAGAAAAATAATATAAAAATTGATTGTTTTCAACGGAAGTGCCACAAATAAAGTTATTTGAAAGAATGTTGTATTTATTACACCTTTTTAAACCTAGTAATTTCATATCATGTATGTAAGGTATTGCAATAATGGTAAGTCATTTAAATTGTGTATCTATTGGTATGTGCAATTTTAAATAATAAACGATGACATGTTAGGATTCCAATTTGTGCTGTATAACATATGTATAATATACTTATGTAATTTGGTGCAAAATCTGCATTTTAATATAATGTACCTGATTGTTAATAAGAATTCATATTATGTACTATATTAAAACAAATTTCTTACAGGATTACGGGCCGGCCACCTCCAGTGAGAAAATATTTGATCGCTTGTTGGACCGTGAACTAACAAGTACTATGGAATTACCTAGTGTAAGAACCCCTGTATTACGGGCCGTTCCTGTTTCTCCTACTCAAGGAGACCCTGAACCTGATTCAACAAATCCTGAAAGCATTATTCAATCTATTCATAAAGTAGATAAAGAAGTAGAGTATCATATTAGTGAGAAGAGGTGTGATGCAGATATGTCTGTGGAATCACTATCCAGGATCGTCCGAATAGAAGATACGGGAATTGAAAACGTTGGGCATTTAGCATACCCCATAATTCAAGAAACTGATGATTCTGGTGACAATTATGTAGAGAACGCTGCCACTTTGATCCAAACCCCTTTAAACACAGCAATAGTCCAGAACGTCACAAAACTTCCACAGAACTTTACAATTAATGTAGATGCAGCTGTAGGAAATATTACAGCGTTACAGAATGTGTCTCCAGAGGTTACAAACCAAACCTTGTGGTTGCCCACGATACTCGCTACTACTGCTGATACTAAACTCGAAGAGGATAGACCCCCAAATGTCTCACAAATCATTATCACAAGTGAAAGCTATGTTAATGATGCGAGTCAAAGGAGGACAAATATTATTACAGAGACAAGTTATATTAGTAGACCTAAAACATCGAAAGTTCAAATTCTAAGCAACATATCTATACCAAAAAATTCGAACTATTCTCAGCAATATCTGACTCCAGGTAAAGATATAACAGCACCAGTGTATGGCACCCCGAATCATGTGTATAAACTGAGTGCAAATGTTGTTTCTCAAAAACATGTAAATAACTCTGTGTTGTGTACAAAACCAGCCAAGAGTCAATCGCTAATTGGATGTACATCATTATCTTCTACAGTTATAAGCAACAGTCCTATAAAAAATATGTCTTACAGTCATACGATCACAAAAAGCACAATCCTGAATAAGTCCTCAAATAAAGTAAATAATGGTGCTAACTTGAATGCTGTAGTTGCAGCGTCCACTGGCAACACTCAATGCCATATATTATCTCGTGTTGTCTCTGGACCTAACAAACTTTCTGTACATTCAGGTCGGAAATCAGTCAATACTTTCAAGGGTTCTAAGAATTCACAAGGGTCTACGCAGAAAAATCAGTCTAGAGGAATAAAGATTATACAGCAAACTGGTTCTGTTCACAAGTTAACAGAGAACAAGCCTTGGCCCGTTACTAGTGTCTCCTACAAGAACCAACAGACAAACTATGAGGCGGATACAAATGCTTCAAAGATTATACAGAAAGTTGGAAGTCCTACTTCAAATAAGAGTCAACAAACTATGCCATTACAGAAAGTGCCGAAAGGAGACCGTTTAGTGCTTCAGTCTCCTTGTGGCCCGGTGTTGTTGTCCACTGGACCAATCAGCACTAGTTTACCCAAAGGTCCTCATTATGTCCAATCGGGTTCAACACCTAATCTCAGATATGTGCAAACATATGGGCCTGCTGACAACCAGCTCTCTACTGTTTCACAAGTGTCTGCTAACCAGCAGCTTACAGCTCAAATATTGCAATCACTAGCTCAGCCGAAAATAATGTTGCAGCCTAGTCCTACTCCAGTCCTTCCAGTGAATCATATTATATCTCCGCCTGCAGTTGTTGAAGTTGAACCCCCTCCAATAGAGACGAAACCTGTTGTTAATCAAAAAAGGATTGTCTTGTAAGTATAAATATTGAAATATATGGAGAAATATTTATTTATTTATTTGAAATATCCTTATTTATAATAATAATCTAATCAATGGTTTTTATTTTTTTACAGTGGCGATAAGTCTACGTTGTTGACTGCAGATGATATTGTTGGTATGGAAGAAAGACCCAATCTTTGTGAGGAGTTACGTCGGTATTCCATCCAGGCTTTAGCAATAATTATGCTGGACCACACTTATGCTTTGCCAGTGCAAAAGCAGCCTGTTGTCACTTCTGTATCAACACCAGTTACAACCGTCGCACCAATCGTCTCATCGCCAACGGTAACAACGACTCCAACCAGTCCATTGAAGAGGACTTCCCCAGTGATAATGACCACTGCATCCTTATGTGAAACGCCGATCACAGTACCGACCAGTGTAATTGGAACTCCGATTCCTGTCACAACCATACAAATGGCGACACTAACATATAAACCGCAGCCCCCGACTCCACAAGACGATGATGCCGCCTCTGTCATATCATCTGTAGAGGGAGATAGAAGACAAGATGCTCCTAGAGGTGGCAGTGACACGGAAACCGCCCCAGAAGGAGAGGAAGAAGGCAAGACCAGATGTATCTGTGAATTCACCCACGACGACGGCTACATGATCTGTTGCGATCGCTGTGGTGAATGGCAACACGTAGATTGCATGGGCATTGATAGACAGAACATACCTGATGCGTACATGTGTGAATTGTGTCAGCCGCGGCCGATAGACCGCCGACACGCGCGTGCCATACAGTTGAGGAAACGGGAGGAGTTAAGCGCCCTCGGAGCATCTGACTCTGATTCGTCCGAGTGTGGACGACTACCAGGTGGTCCGAGACGAAAGCGTCTACTTACAGTCACTACTTATACAAACACCAGTGGAAGTTGTGTAACCACTTATAATTCAAATGTTCCAGTTCTACCACCATTACCACAACCCACATTACCACTACCCAAGCGAGGTCCAAAGAGACCAAAGAAGCCGGAGGTGGTACGAAAGGGGACTAAGAGAAAACTCTCAGAGAAGAGAGTAAAACGCAAAAAGGAAATTTTGTTGAACAGAAATAAATATAATTCGAGTGTCTCAAACCAATCTCATTGGCAGGATTCCTATGAGCTTGCTGTAACTAATCATTACAGTCCTGAGTTGAGAGCGAAGATAATGAAGTATAGCAGTAAGCTTGGTAACATGCCTAACTTAGCGTCGGCCATTACAGCTCATCTGTGTACCACTGTCCCGCATGCAGGAGGTAAGATTCTTATAGCTACAAAGGACCTAAAGGAGAAAGTGCCAGTTATTGAATTGCGTGGAAAATATATGTTGTCTAATCAACATAGGCCGCAAATACAGAACACTGCTCGAGCAGGCAGTCAAAAGCCAGGTCCTTTTGTTTTCTTCTACCGACTTCCGAAGGACAATACCCAAATATGCATAGACACGAGAACCTACGGAAATGAAGCTAGATTTGTCAGAAGGTCTTGTAAACCTAATGCTGAATTGCAGCATTGTATTGTCAAAGGTGCTCTCCATGTGTATTTGGTCACTATTAGCGTCATTCAGTCGGACACTGAGATAACTGTCGGTCACGACACTAACGGCAGTAAGCAGCCGTGCGCTTGCGGTAATCCTAAACATTGCAAGGTCAATGGATTAAATCCCATAGTCCCTCGAAAGAACCTTGATTTCACACAAAGGGAAAAAAGAAGTAGGAATAGATGTTTAAGTTCTTCTTCATCTGTCTCCCCGCCGCTGTCGTCATTGATTCCTACCACACCCATCAAAGACATTTCACACCCTGTACTATCTTACAATATTATGGAGAAAAAATCTCTAATAAAACACGAATTTCCACCTATGTCGCCTATAAAAGAAGTACTACCCCTCAATTTCGAGGAACCCATAAAGAAAGAAATTATTGAAGAGCCTAAACCTGAAATGCAGGAAATAGATTTGTTGGCCAAAGAGGAAATGAAACCTGAAATTGATGAACCGGATTTCGTAAAACTAGAACCTAAAGATGAAGTAATGGAAGAGGAGCCTCCTAAAATTATACCTGAACCAGAACCCGTGAAAACACCTAAAAAGGAGGAAGTAAAGGAAGAGGTAATTTCTCCCTTCCATGCTGTTCGTAAAGTGCCTGTGATCAAATCGCGAGAAAAACTAGAGGAGATGGAAATCAAGGAGGAATTTGTACCTATCCCTGAACCGGTACAAGTATTACACTTGCCTCCAGTGAAACCTTTGGAACCCTTACCACCCGTACAACTTCCGCAGCCCACTTCGCCTATCGCAGAACCAGAAGAAGTAAAACAAGAGAAGGTGCAAGAGAAGATTGAAGAAAAGAAGCCTAAAGAGGAGCCAAAGATAGAGAAAGTTGAAGAAGAACGTCCGATCACCCGTGAGTTTGTGGCGAAGTCGGCGTGTCACGACCGTTCGTCCAGATCTAGTAGGACGACTTGCGTCAATCAGGATTCCATGGATGATAAGACAGATGACTCTCTAGACAAACCCATTAATAAGGATAAGGAAAAGAAAGACAAGGAAAAGAGGAAAATGGTAAGTTGACAATTTTGTGCTGTATAAACTTTAAATTCAATAGTCAATCTTCGGAACCAAAATACTTACGAATATAACTTTTCAGACTCGCGAAGAACGCAAAATGGAGGCAATCATGAAGGCATTCGAGCGTTTGGAGAAGGCAGAGCAACGTAAAATGGAAGTAAAGGAAAGGCAAAAACGCAGGGAATCAGATCCGCATCCCAATTCTATCGATAAAGATGACGAAGAAGACTTACATTGCAGTTCCAAAAAGAGAAAGAGGTATGTTTAACAGCAGATAATTAATAATTCATGTAATTTTAAGAAATGAGGGTAGTAATTTTTTATAATTGTTTTGTAGGCGTAAGGGCCGTGCGCGAACAACTTCGCAGTCAAATCGAAGGCGGTTAAATTCGGCCGATAGCGACATGGTGACGTCAGGAGACGAAGCCACCCCAATGTCTCCACCACTGATGCCGCTCTCCAGACCTGAACCTCCCATGCCAGAACCGGAAAGGCATCACGATACTATCAGCGAGGTACGTATTATGATGTATATTTCAATAACATTTTGATAACGATAATAATTTATTGTATATTTAAATTATTACTTTTGTTCACAGGACCTAGGACTCAGTTCAGCATGCTTGTTGGTAGAAGCGGCAGTAGGCTCTGTGGAATCCGCCTTTAAACTTCCCAAAACGAAGAAGACTATGGCAACAGAGTGGGTAGGGCGATCGCCTGAGCGCACGCCCTCACCTTACCATTCGCCTTACAGGCCATCTCTAGTGGCCGCTACCTCTTTGGAGAGCCTAGTTCGTGTGGCGTCTACGATAATCGGGGATTTGAGTGCAGGTCAGGATTTGGATCACGAAGACGACATTCACAACTCCCCGCCTCGAACGCCAGGACGAGAGAGAAACAGGCCTCCTAAGAAAGCCAGGAGAATCACCCGGAGTAGTGTCCCAGTGGAAGTGCCAGAAGTAGTGACTCCAGTAATGCCCCAACATAGTGCCAAGAAGCGGTGGTTGAGACAGGCCATTAGTGAAGAGAGTGATTCCCCGTCCATTGGTCTGTTCCCACAAGATTCTCATGACTACTTACATACAAAATCAGGTATTGATTTTTGTTTTGATTTTTATTAATAATTGTTTCATTGTTTTATAAGTGTTTTTGTTTTGTATGTATGAACAGATTTAGAAAACTTATGCTAAATGTATTTGTTCCAGAATCTCCGCCTAATGAAATGGTCACCCCATTGAAGAAGAGACGATTAGCAAGGGAATCCTTGTCGTACGAAACGAACCCTATTGTACCTGTAAGTCTGGTGGTGAGTGAATAATAATCTAATAATTTTTTTAACATCTTTATTTATAATCAAAAACACTCATAATTTTTTTTTGTGATTCTATAACCTATGCTGTATAATAAACCACTGAGTCAACAAAAGTGTGTTAGGTAGTCATATTCATGGAGATAATAAACAAAATTCGTAATTTTTTCCTGCAGTGTAACGAAGATACATCACCAATTTTAACATCTGAAGACTCACCAGTCAAGGAGGACGCATTGGCCCTCGCCAGGCAATATAAAAGAAATATTATGGACATGTATAGCAGGGACCGAACTAGGTCTGACAGCGGGCAGGGTTCGGACGACCAGTGTAACATGGACCCGGACGTCCTCAATATCAAGCCGCACGATAAGGAACACATCAGGCGGATCATAGGCGTGCCCACGCCTGAAGACGAGGTCCCGCCAGATCTCACCAAACCGGAGGACATCGCAATAAACAACAACAACGTCGAACTCGACGAGATCGGCTACAACAAAGTCGTCCCCATGGAGATCGATACGACGGTCGTCGCTCAATCCAAAATCGAGTCCAACGAGAACAGCAACGAAGTCAAGGGGATCGAGAGTCCCAACGACAAGGTGAACAGTTCCCAGTCCGCCGACACGAGCGGCAACTCGTCGCCGCAGCGCGACGAAATGGACGACATCCAAAAGAAGATACATTCGTTTCACACCGAAAACATTCTCATTCTGAAGAGTCGGAACAAGAAGCCGCCGAAGGAGAAGCGGAAGAAGGTGAACCTGAACTTCGACCTGAGCATGGTGAACGACAGGATCAGCATTCAGCTGCGGACGGACGACAGTGGGAATAGAGCCGAGATGAACGGGGACGTTCACGACGAGGCGAGCGCCGGCGGAGACGACGGCAAGATCCTCGTGTCGCCGGAGAACATCCCGCTGCCGCCGGTGGAGACGATCCCGTTGCCGGCGACGGAGTCGATCCCGCTGCCGCAGGAGCCCAGTCCGCTGTCGTCCGTCCTGCTGCCTGAAACCATCCCCTTGCCGGATGGGCCCATGAAGCCGGTGAAGAATGTTCCAGAGACGAAAGCGCCGCCGGCGGAACCGGAAAAGGAGCCCGAGAAGGAGCCGGAGCGACCTCCCGTCGTCGAGAGCCCCACGCTGCCCTTCTCCACTCGGTTCAGCTCCACGGGGCTGTTCTCGGGAATCTTCAGCAACATGTCCACCTCGTTCAAGCTGGACAGCCCCATCAACGAAAACATCCCGAACATGTCGATAATAAAGAGTGCAATAGATAGGACTACAAGTTTAGACAATAGTTTGTTCGACAAGGACAAGAGCGCGCCGGTGGACGATTTGAAGAGCGTTCAGGAGATATTGACTCGTGTGAACAATATGGACTCTAATAATAGTGTGTTACTGTCGGGCGTGCTGAAGGGGTCGGTGCAGACCCCGGCGGCCGCGCTGCCGGCGCCGGAGTCCCCCAAGCCGACCAAGACTTTCTCGCCGCGGACCGACCCGCGCCTGAACCCTCCCGCCGCTGACAAGCCTAAACCAGTCCGGAGGAAGGTGAGTTTATTTATTTACAATTTTTACTTTAATTAATTTGGTGTTCTTTTGTTTTGTTGTGACTTTGAGTCTTTTTAAGTATTTTGTAGTTGTACTATACAAGATTTATTCCTATAAGCATGTTTGATAGATGCTTGCGAATCTCATACATACAGTTGAAATAAATTAATGCTCCAAGATTGATGGCTCATGCTTAGGTACTTATCTTCACACTGTTCAGTGTCTCTTTAGTTATATTTGGCATGAAATAATTTAAAAAAAATCTTGTGTACCCAAAGTTTTTGTGAGACTTGATTACGTCACATTACCGTCTTCACGAGATTGTAAAGATGGTAATAAACTTATGCTAGTCCTTTAAAGTAAAAAGTAGAAAGTGACAGTAGCGGCAATCGGTTTGGATATAGAAGCAAATAAAAACGCATGAGTAATCTATTACATACAATAACATTAGGGATAACAAATTGCTTTTGATGCCATTTCTATTCAAGCATGTTAATGATTTATTGTTTAAAATGACAATACAGTTTGATGCCGCCTCTACACATAGGCCAGCGCATTCGCCAACGCGCTGGCGGTGCGCTTACCAACGTGCTTGTGAGTTAATCCACAAATTGGAAGGTCGTTCAGTATGCTTTGGTTCGAGCCTTCGAGCCAATGTGCGGACGGATTCAAAAAATGGATGTTGAGTTGGTAACAGCTGCAGCTGTATATTTATTCACAGCTTATAATTACTACGTAAATGTGTACAAGAAAAGGGTGATAAAAAAAATGGCAAAGAAGAAGGTGGTGGATGTTATCAATACATCGAAACAGAACAAAGCTCGAAAGGTTGTCATCAAGCTCTCTTTTTTTCTTTTTTATTTCATGCACTGGTACACCCATTGTATCTGCAATACGTTTCCAAGCATCGTTGATCTGAAATAACAAAAATAATTAGGTAGTTGATATGAATAAAAAAAAATCTCGAAATAAAAATAAAAAAGTAGTTTAGGCGGGAAAACGTAACAAACAAACAAATACACTTACTTTCATATTTATAATATTAAAATAATAATAAAGTACGATGCTCTTACTTTGAAGTAAAATATCGTAAGGAAAACGGAATGTCCAAGAACCTTATTTATTTAGCATTTTTAATACTTACAACATTTTTATTTTTATGGTACTTATTTTTTGGATTCCATAGGCAATTTTCACTCTGATAGAGCTCAATAAATTTAAAAGTTTCCTCATTACTCATATTATACGCCATTTTGTTAGGTTAGGTGTTAATACGCCGCAAGAAGAAAATATGCACTCTTGATCGCTGCTCCGGGCAAACTGATCGCGCGGCCAATGTGTGGATGGTGCGCCAAACTTGCGACAAGTGTTCTTTGATGTTACCGACACCGCGCGGCAAGCTCGCAAGCGCGCCGGCCAACGTTCAAATGCTTACCGCCAATGCGCCAACGCCCGTTCTACACATTGGACCAGTGGCTGGGCCAGCGCACTTGCCAACGTGTTGGCCTATGTGTAGAGGCGGCATTACATACACACGTAATTATGCAATCTACATATTGTCGACATGTTGTTTCTGCCTAAATGGAATCGGAGCGAGGCAAAAGATTAGATAACTCCGCGTCTAGTAGCCTCCGTTTTGCTGTCATTTCATAATATGGACTTACGGTGGCTTTTTCGCGTTATTTTTTAAATTTTCTGTAGGTGTAGGAGTAATAAAGTCAATTTACAATCATTATGACACACATTATTAAGTCATTATGAATACAATAGACATACATATGTTTTGATAAATTGAAGTTGTAGGTAGTAAACCTGTAAAATACTGATAAAACCCTGTAAAATTCACAATCGGAACCCATGACTGTCCCACAGCTGGGCACAGATTTAATATTTATAATCTGAGATCTTCATAATCATATTATCACTAGTGGATGTTTTCTTTCCCCGAAGAATAAATGATGTTTAAATTCTGATAAGCATATAATTTATTTTGAATCTCAGAGGTGCAGGATTCGAACTCGAACCACTTCAAAACATTCTGCTATCACTGCTTGCAAAATATTAATCTTATATAATAAATATTTATAACCTGTAACAGTGATAAACGTATACGAATGTTATCTATAAATTATATAATTGCTTTATCGGTTACTAATAATAACAATGACAGGCGCTTTATTATTGCAGTTTGTAAATAACAAAATATCGTAGCATAACATGAAGATTGATAATAATATGTTTAATAGCTGTAACTGGTGCGAAACGCCGTCGAAACGCTGTGTTTACAGTTCAACACTTTTAGATCAAAATGGCAAATATTGTTACATATTTTAAAAGTAGTAATTTTCCGGTGGATTACCGCTGCAAAATGTGAGGCGCGCTTTTGAGACGTTTTCACAGTGCCATAGCTGCTATTGCAGATAATCGACTCAGCTACATGATGATGTTTATAACCGTAAGGTGGCATCTTTCTTACATTTGGATACGTACTAGTGTTGCTAGTAATTATTTGTATGGCATTTGGAGTCTTTATATAAAAAATATATTTTTAAATAAGTCGACCCCCAATTTTTAAGCAAATGAGCAAAAGCGATTGCTTCGAAAAGTTAAAGGTTTTTTTTAAAAGAAACTAATTTCTGAATAATATGTGGCTTTAGAATAATTAGATTTTGAATTATTTAAAAGCATGCTTTACTTGAATCAATCCATTTTTGTATTAATATTATATAGATGAGAGTGCGTATAGGTACGCAAATATTAGCAATCTCACCACATTGCAAGTTATTTAAAGTGACTTGAATAGATACCTACTATAATGTTACATCCGTGTTTAAAGTTTAATACCGAGTAAAAAAGTCAATGAAATTCGATTAAAACTAAGAGATCGGTAAATAAAGCATTATATTTTTGGAGTTGAAAAAAAGTTGCCGCTGAATTTGTCGTCAATTTGTTCATCAGGGAAGTGCTTTGATGATCTAATGTCTAGATTGAGCGTCGCCCTACAATGAAACCAAAAAAAAACAAGGCAACAATTAAAAGCGTGTGCGTGCAGGCGATGTTTTACACGTTCGTCTATGGTCTATGTGTTCGTGATCAATGATACAATGATATAAATTAAAAATTGTGGCTAACAGCAGACTAGCCTCAATTTTTTGACACGTTTGCGCGGATTCGATGTTCCATCTAGACATTTATATCATCAAAGGGGAAGTGTTACAATATCCTAAATAACTCCCACAAACAATTGTCGACTACCCACATGCCGTCGTTCACGAAATTAGTTACAATTTACAATTATACATTTTATTGTGTAAGCTTTTGCAGTTGAGTTGTGGAGCATCGATGTTGTCTGAAAACATTCACACTCACACTCCTGAGGTAAATGTGTTTGGGGATGGCACTGGTTTGACAATCCATCAGCATTCCCCAATAAAAACAAATGTAGTAACTGTGCCATCCGGTTGGTTGTGAGTAAAATTTATTTACGACATTTTAAATGATCGCCGTCAATCTGTAATATATACCTTAATCACAGACGCGGAAAGTTTGCATTTGTGTGGAATGGAGTTAAAACGAATGCCATATGGAATGCGAACGTAGTGTAAGACTTGTTATTCTGGTCTCATGAATGAAATACTCCGACCGGCATTCAAACACCGCTCGATAATTCGGAGGTTAGGAACTGACCTATGGGGTAATCAAAACTAGATTATTATGTATTATAATTTTATAACTTCTTGCACTTTAATTCTTATTTTGCTTATAAGAAATGCGTTGTTCAATTTGTTTAATTTATGACATAAATTGACAAAAATAATAGACTTTCAACATTTCCCTGAATTTATTAGCTTTTTAGTGTGTAACTAACTCATAATGGATTCTTTGAAATAGGATATGGACAAATTCTTAACAGAGGTTTTGCTTGGTTAACTTCTTTGAGATATTGTACATCAATACATGGTCTGTCTACCTAGTGTTACCAGCATCTAACGTGCTACTGTCTGCCCACAGCTCTCTATAACAGAATACCGGAAACGTCACAAGGGGGCGCCGCTGTCGGCGGAGGCGTCGCCCGCGGGCTCGGTGGGGGACGCCGACGCGGGCCCCGAGTGGTCGTCGGGCTCCTCCGGGGCTTCGCTGTCGCCCCAGCGGCTCGAGGCGGCCGCCGCCGCCGCAGTCGACGACTTGGAGCAGAGGCTACATAGGGAACTCTCTACCGCACATCTGCCCAAAGGTGAGTTTGATATCATCATCACTCGTAACCCCTAAGTGTCCCAAACCAAGGCTAAGATCTCAGTGTGAGAGGTACGGTCTATAGGTCATCATGATTGCCAATAGCGGATTGAAGATTGATACTCCTGGTGGACCTCACACACGTTTGAGAAAATAATAGAGAATTTTCTGGTGTGCAGGTTTCCTTACAATGTTTTCATTCAAAAGTGATAATATAGTAATCATGTCTAAAAAGAAAGCAACTATGTATTTAGAAAAAATGTTTTTTGAAAGTTTTTGTCTGCAGAATTCGCACCCAGATTCCCTGCGCACGAAATTGAAATTCGCGCCACTAAGCTATGACTGCTTATAAATTTAATTAAATAATAATAATAATAATTTTTTATTTGCAAGAACATAGTACAGATACAGGTGGTTTAAATTTACAAATACCTTATGCTCTGCCCGTCTAGGCGTGCAAATCAAAATATTCTTTTAGGCTATAGAATTGGCGGTCCATAAGCCAATTAAACAATTTTCTCTTAAATAATATATTAGGTAGATTTTTAAGACTATTTGGGAGTTTATTATATACAGTGTATCTTAGCTCAGCAATGCAGGGTGATAAGGGTGCCTTTCCACCAAAGATGTGCTATGCTACGTTGCTAAGGATGTGTTTGCCATCCACCAATCACATTCAGCCCTCAGGCGGTTGCTAGGCGGGCCAATGTATGTGATTGGTAGATCTCAAACGCATCCTTAGCAACGTAGCATAGCATAGCACATCTCTGGTGGAAAAGCACCCTAACACCGTTTATCGAGCATTCATATTTCCCCTGTAAATACCTACAATAACTCAGATCAAAGCTGGCTTCAGGGAAAACAATAATTTTGCATGTTCTTGTGTATTACCGGAGTTTGTTTACGGGTAGCGCATAACCTTGACTGAGCTGTGACGTCACGCCAGTAGTCGCGCTTCTATCGGCATTCTACACTCGGTTGTTCGTCTCGCGAACGCTTACAAAAAGCACTTGGGAATGAAAAAATACTTACTACGCAGTTATAATATGCTGCGGGGCATTCATATACGATGTTAGTTATGACGTACATAGCTACACTAATGTCATTAAAATACCATGCTAATTTTTTTATTACTACTTTATACCTACTACGCCTTTTAGTACCTTTCTCCCGTGAAGTGTCATATATCTTGACGAAAATTTACTGAAAAATATTAATAGGTATAGATATAATACATATTTATGTCGCCAATGGTATTTGTCTTAGCGAGATAAATAATTACAATCATAAATAAAAAATACTCGCATAATCGAATGTTCAAAATAATAAATGATGTTACTGTACATATATCTCGATCTTAAACGATCCTAATTCTCCACGGTATCTTAAGGATTACTTCCAATATCGCTGTACTACTCACGATAAAACGCTTCGTTCGAGTAGTAACCTCAGAGTCAACATTCCACCGCATAGTAGCGGATTTTTCCATTATTCGTTCTGTGTACAGGCATCATTGCTCTGGAACTCCCTGCCAGTTGAGTTGAGGAAGGCTCCTACCAAGTTTGCCTTTAAGAAACGTCTACGAGAGCATTATCTAAATTCGACTTTCATTTGATTATACACTTATACTTTCCAAGATATTGTGCACAAATATAGTATGTATTTATGTATGTATATATATATATATATATATGTGTGTGTGTGTGTGTGTGTGTGTGTATATAATTGTAGTTATATTATAATATTTTTATTTCATATAGGTGTATTATATTTATTTTTGTGTTTGGCTACTTATATATCTAATATCTTTAAACGAGCAATTCTTGTATATTTATTTATTTATTTATTTATTTATTTATTTATTTATACCTATATATATAATCACGATCTCGGAAACGGCTGCAAAGATTTTCATGAAAGTTACAGATTAGGGGGTTTTCGGCTCAAGGAATCGATTTATCAAGGTCCCAGGTTCGAGAAAAGCTTTTAAAAATTTTAATTAAAATTTTAATTTTAGAGATTTTAAAAACATCATACTGACGCCATCTATGAAACATTAGGATAACTTCTATGAGATACGGTTTGTTTGTTTCAGTAGTATGAAACTAGATGGCGCTCGAATATATTTTTGTTCGCATTCTTACGTTGAAGCGCTATTTTTGCGTTATACCTACCTATTTTCTGTTTGAATAAAATTAAAAATCAGTGCGATTATCTCGCTTGACCTCGCAGGACGCGTAGTGATAGTTTAACGTGCGTTTGTGATATTTACGAGAATATTTGTAAATAAATGTTAGTTTTGTTATTATCGATTTAATAATATATTTTAATAAAGTTTTAAATAAATAATGGTCAGATCGATGAAATTACTATTGTTGTAAATAGAATCAATAAAATTTTAAGTACGCCTAACAACTTGCTCATTAAACTAAAAGTATATTTATTTATGTTGTTTAATTATCATAAACATTCAATACATTTTATCGCAAATAAAAATTTCAGTCGGGGACTGCCTAAGCCTGCGAAAAGTACGAAGGAAAGTTCAATGAATTTATCTAATTAAGTATGTACCGCTCACACAGTTAACTTCTATGAGGTACTGTTTGTAACGTGTTGAACTAGATGGCGCTGTACAACTTTGTGAAACACGCTGTTGAGATCCTTTGGCCGTAACATAAGTAAAATGAATTTTGTGCTCAGTGAACAGTTGTATGATTTGACTCCTGAATAGATGGCGGAATTCCTCGTATTTCTTGCGATTCATACTAAATATAATTTTCAACCGAGCAAAGCTCGGTCAACCAGGTACTATAAATATAATATATCACCTCGTATTATTATTTATATATTATGGTTTCATGTGTTTTCCAACTAATTTTAATAACTCAATATTATTTTTAACACCTGCCATCTGCCTTTTCCACATCCACCCAGGGCTGACTGGCAGAGAATGCTTTTAGGCATTAAGTTTTGCCCTTGTATACCTTTTGTAAGGTGTTACAAAATAAATAAATATATATATCTACTTATGAATCACTTCATAGAGTTCATAGTTAAATCGAGTAGAGACTATTTTGCATCGTTCAGTGAATCAATTATTCAATTGGTATTCTTCATGAGTACAGAGTCAGTCTTAATCGAATGAATCCGAGTGTGCGATTATTATGTGTACAGATTGTCAAGGTCACGCTGATACTCGGATACGAAACCGGTTTGACTTGTTAACGTAAACACTTACACTAGGGACGTACCTATATCTCAGTTGGCTTTGTGTATTCGGAAGCTTACCGTAGATAAATGTTATCACACCCGAAGATTTCACTTTCTACGTATCAAAGCTTACTGTTATTAGCGTGTCGAGCCAGCTGTTACTAATTCTCATATTTGTGCTCTACAGCGTCATATCAAAGAAGAATATTTAATTTTGAATCTGTTAAAAATTAACGACCGCTTTTAAACAAACCAATTTTTTGCTTTTTTCGAATGCTAATCAAACGCTTAAATTTTTCACAAAATGTGTATCTACCATAAAGATAAATGTAGCAAAACAATTAAATTGAAATAAATGTAAAATTGGGAGGATCCCCTTACAAATAAAATTTACTTATTTGTATATTTATATCGGTGATGTAGAACTAAGCCGGATGTGCTTTTTATTACCTCAGTACATAGGCCTTACCATATACAAAAATACGTTATACATAATTAATTAAACTGTTGGATTCCAACGACATGCATGCATGTCACGAATGCATAGTACTTTCACTTCGCTGGAATCTAATGGAATCTAATCTTACAAAAATATTAATCTACTCCATCGACGCTACTTAAATCTGTGGAAAAGGGGATAATATATATTTTTTATTTTTTTATATGGTTATATTCTTAGTGCGTCAACATAATTATTATGTACATGTAGAGCTTAAATATGATTTTACTCATTTAATATAAAATATGTAGTATGTACGATCTCTATTCGTGAGAGCAAACGACGCAGTTTACTTTTATGCATAATGTCTGATCATTTTGTTACCAACCAGGTTTTAAAATAAATTCTATTTTTGGTATTACGTTAACATAACAAAAACTTTGCCCCTTTAGCCGAAACTTGAGTTGATATTCGTGTTTATTCTTTTGTTTTTTAGAGTTTTAGTTTGCGGTAATGAAGGTCCTGTTTCGTTATATGCGTGTTTGTTTTATATGTATATTATACTCAAAAAATCTGATTAGAGATGGAAGATAAAGCTCTCTACTGGGTAAAAAATGAATATTACTATGCTAGATTTTTGCTAGTCGACCC
Source organism: Hesperia comma (assembly GCA_905404135.1). NCBI lineage: Eukaryota > Metazoa > Arthropoda > Insecta > Lepidoptera > Hesperiidae > Hesperia > Hesperia comma. The sequence goes on from FR990019.1 coordinate 2,949,203, forward strand.
TGTAGCTTATTTTTTATTTATCTTTAGCTTATCTTTTATCCTGATGAAAATTATCTTTTTGTGTACCTATCATAAAGACTACTACATAGTACTACATTGGATATCTTAAAAGGATTCTAGATATTAAGATCTAGAACAGTAATTTCTTTTTATAGCCACTATTAGAGTTGTTAACAATCCGCCGGCATTGTATAAAGTTACGTTAAGTTAGTATTATTTAATATTCTAGAGCTTGAAGTAAGAAATAGGCGAGACGGGGTCGTCTCAGTTGAACCACAGGCCACAGGTCTCTCGACTTAAAAAATGTAATGCCAACTGGTTGGCACACTGGTCGATAGAAGCACAGTTGAGATAATTGATGCCAAGTAAACTAGAAAAAAAAAATTAATTTAACATTATTACTTGCGAAAATCGCTGTCTGTGATTAGGTTGGCATTTATACGGGAGTCGCCGAGTATATGGAATTGCCACTCCCCGCCAAAACCAAACTTATTACCTGTGTTTACAGCCCAGTTTAGCTCGTGAGCAAAATTTACTAAGGACATTTTTAGATCTCGCCGTCAATCTTAAATGTACCTTAATCGCATAGGTAGAAAGCAGACATTTGTGTGCCATGGAAATATAACGAATTTCGTATCGAACACGAACGGATTATAGGGAAGATTACGTCGCTACGCGCACGGAGTTGTAAAGGTGCGGTTCCACTGAGGCGGAGTGGAGCGGAGCTGTGCGCGATTCACCAATCACATGGTTTGAAATCCACACGAGGCACAATAAGCGGGGATTTCAAGCCATGTGATTGGTGAATCGCGCACAGCTCCGCTCCTCTCCGCCTCAGTGGAACCGCACCCTAAGACTTGTTCGTCGACCGGTCGGCCAGCTCGAGACCTTTGTTCGGAGAAAATGTCTAGAAAATAAACGAAGCTTTACTTACATGCTTATTACATTGAGCGAGAATTTTACATGAACACTGTACGTAGATACAACTACATTTGCCTGAAATTTTGTATTATTATTTTATTAATAAGGTTGATAAAAAGGGTTAGAATCTTAGAATCGATAAAGTATTTGAGCGTCTGTCGCCTCTACAACTATTGCAAATTGCAAGTCGAGCAACGCGTCTGTGACTAATTTGTCATAGATTCGCGAGGAATGCGATTACAAAGTTTTGTAGCTTATTTACATAAGTACAATTACATTACAAAACACTTAAACCCTCACACTAAGATTCGCTGTATCTTGAGTGCCAAGGACAACACACAATGGACGCACATCCAGGCATTAAAATTTCCGCTACGCTGGGAATCGAATCCAGGACCCTTCGAACGGCTCCTCAACGAACACGCTTTTAACGTAAAAAAACCTATTATCAAAAGTATTTCAAAGATTAACAGTACAAATCCGTTTTATCTTTGTTCAATTACTTTGTATAAATTATAGTATCGGAGCATTCCCTCGCGAAAGTGCATAGATAGATAGCATCATCTAGGCTAGGCTGTGTGAACGGCTGAACGGTAATATAGAGTGTGACAGCTGACAGCCAATCACTGCGCCGCTGCGCCTGTTGTTAGGGCGGCACGACATGACATCGACATGCAAATCGCTCGTCAATATAATGCAATCCGAGCGTTGTGTACTGTACCTACTGCATAGCTCCGACTTACCCCACCTTTGTTCTGTTAGTAGTGTTAGTCTAGTACTTAGCATAAGGCTTTATAAATATTAGGTTGCTACTTATTACTGGGGTCCTGCAATATTTGACTGCAACGTGTCTTATGCTTTCAATGTTTTTACTTTTTAACATTATCTTTATTTCACACACTTCCTTATTTTTCGATTGTTAACATTTTAAAATATTATGTTACGTAAAGTCAAACATTTTTCATACAAACATTCACCTACGTTTATGAAAGTGCATTATATTTTACATCCTTTTAAAATTGCCTCGTTCGTACGCCCCAGTGTGCAGTGTAAATATTATGTACATTGCGAACTGAGCAGTTATATATTCTACATAGTGCTTCTGCACTATTACACATAAAATAAAAAGTGATTCCGTTTTATATGCTCCTAGTCTATGGCTGGCGGAATTTCGCAACAACAAATTCTAGATTCAAATCTGACATCGCGTATTTTAGGAAATACAGTGCGTTGTTGTACGTTGTATAAATAGCAGGAAGCTGCCAGTTTTATTGCAGTGGGTTAGTAACGTGAAATTGTTACAAGCATCGAGTACCGCGGGGACGCTATAAATCGCTGCGATCGGTCAAGCTATCGTTTATTTTATTTTTGCGTCGCCAGCGGCCGCCCCGATAACGCGCAGTCGCACGCTCGACGCGATGCAATCATTGTAAACTTGTAACTCTGTTATGACTAGTGTTGCCTATCAATAGTCCCACTATCGATAAACAATCGATAGTCTATCGATATATCGTATCGACACGTGACAATACTATCGATAGTATTGAACGTAAAACTATCGTTAGTATCGATAGTATTGTTAGAATCAATAGTATTGCCTATAAAGAGCTATCGATAGTATCGATAGTATTGTCACGTATCGATACTATCGATAGACTATCGATTGTTTATCGATAGTGGGACTATCGATAGGCAACACTACTTATGACCTTTGTTTTATGTTTGCCTGGTAGAATGGATGGACGGCTCCACGACAGTACTGTTAACTTTCGTATGAAGTCGTATTGACAATAGACAAAAATAAAACCAAACCGGCTTGATATAGGTCAAACTAGTTTTCCGTTCCGTAAAAATTCAGACAGGTTTTCAGGCAAATAATGAATGAGAAAGAAACAAATTTCAGAGTTTAAGGAAGGAGGTGCTCTTCCTACACAGAACAATTACTTAAAGGTACACTGAATGCTTCAATTTGATATCGTATTGATCTTACTTCCCGAAATGTGAGCCGTAAAAGCCATAACCTGCGACAAATTCGTGTTAACAACTATATTAAATATTAGACTAAGCCCGGTATTACAATTTCCTCTCTTGTGGGCTCTAGAGACATCGCACAAACACAACGCCCAGCAGACAGAGACTTGAATTTTTCGCCTCGAGAATCGAGGTATCGAGCCCAAATGGAAGTCATCGTAACACACCTTTCCACTTAAAATCTCAAAGATTCATAATTCATGCACAAATCACAAATAACTAGGGCTCGCGCACATGCATCCTCGAATAGATAAGTTGAACCATTGTTAAGCAGACAAAATCTCTCCAAGCTGGGCTACAGCTATGGGGTCATCGGAGTTTTGTCCGTCATTGTTTGTTAATTCAATCATCATTATTCGTTCATTATTCACGATACTCCATTCCACTCCACAGCGTATATTGTCCTAATTTCGTTTTTACGATTATGTAAAACAAATGAATATAAATATTTTGTTTCTGAAAATACACCGTTTACGTTAAGTATCTAGTTATTCTCAGCGAACAATAAAGTTATTCTGTTCTAATTTTAATGAAACGCATTTAATGTTGCAACTTAAAAATAAATGAATTAATTTAAAAGTTAGATTTATACGTTACAAACGTACCGCAAATTAAAAAGGTCCTCCTAAATATTAGGTTGTTCATGTTATGTTTATTTTCCACGGAATGAAAATAATTTCAACTAACAGGGTATTTTCAATACAGCGTAGCTTTTACATATTTCAAATTGAACTAAAAGCTTTACGTGTGTGATAATACTGTTGCAATATACATTAATTTATAAAGGCACGTGGTGGATTCGTAGAGTACATGCATGGATACTTGCGTAAGGCTAACTTCGCGAATAAGCCCTTCACTCTGATGAAAGACCAGTGTCTTAATACCTTCACTAAAAATGAATAGGAACAAAGAATTCAATGGATTCTACAAATGTTAACAATTTTAATCATAGGCAATTTGAGTATAAAATCGGTTATAATGTTATAAATAAAATATTTTCTTCAAATGATGAATTAGATTAACTTCGCTCACATCGGTAATAATGCGTCGGTGATATAACCTTTGATGGGATAACGTTATTGGTTCTATCTTTAGTTGGTGGTTTTGTATGCAATAGATAATATTATATGTTCGTTGTTTATGGACCTTCTTACCATCCTCAAGTCCTAATGTACCGAAGATGATGAATCGACCAAACTATAAGTTTATGAAACCTCGATTTTAACCGCAAACTACATAAGTCTTGGTCGCGATGTTTGCCAATTAAACTAGGTAATTATGTACGCGACTGTCTATAATACTAATTGCCTGAAATATGCAATTGGGAAGTTGCTTAATGATTTTGTGTTTACGTGATAATTTGTGATTTAATGTCAACATTAATTTTATGAAAATGGTATCGTCTTCGTGGGTTGATCGATATTGATCTCAATTATGTTATTGACTAATAGTAGGAGTGCTGGCACCAATTTTGGGTAGGTATTTGAGGCAAGCTGAAACTTGTCACATACCTCTCCTATTATGTATACCCCAACACAGTACCTAGTGCAGACCTGGCTGGTCAGTAGCGGGGCTAAACCCGTATTTAGCTCGTGACTAAAATAGTAAATTTAAATAACGCATCGATTCGACCCATATGGGCTGAACGATTGTATTAGCAATATATTACTGCAACGAATGCAGTGAAATACATGCGCGTTTACAAGTTTTTCGTACTTCGGCGAGCGATTATTGCGCACGTGCCAACTAGCGAATGCTTTAGGAATGAGATAATCCAGTGCGCATCGACACACAAAAACATAATAGAGCGTACATTTATTATAGAGTATAGAGAATCGAACCGTCCCAGTTGTACAAACAGCTTCGTTTACACGACGTGGTCACAGCTCACAGTTCATACTAATATTATAAATGCGGAAGTCTGTCAGTTTATCTGTCTGTCTGTGACGCATTCATGGCGTAGCACATGGCACTTTTTTAATCATCGATTTCCATAAATTTTCTAAGGAAGTTAGTTGATGACGCAAGGTCAAACATAGGAATTTTTCAAAAACCAACCCCCAAAGTCTAAAAAATTGTTGCACTGACACTGCACTGACAATGCCGAGAATGTATGAAAGATTTGACGGAACGGTGACTTCACTGATATGTGTGAATCCGGCATAAGGCAGCCTATTACGAATTTTTAAATACATTTGTCATGTACACACATCGATCACTTGCAGTTTTTTTATAATGTAAGTATTTATGTATATACATTTTTGTTGTGGCAGGCGTGTTCGACGCGCAGCCGACGGCGTCGGAGCGGCAGCGCGAGAACCTGAGCTCGCGGCTGCGCCGGGAGTTCGGGCTGGCGCTGCCCGACGACGACGCGGCGCGCCCGCCCGCCGACACCGCCGCCGCCGCCGCCGCCGCCGTCGGTGAGCACCCTTGTTTGTATGGCGTTAAGGTTGCAAATCACCAGGCAGCACCCTTCCGCTCCCGCAGTTGTGGCGACACCGCATACACGTCACACGGTGACGTCACCAAAGCCTGAAGCGCACTATCGAAGATTCTACATCGCCCGCATATATACCACGCCTCGAGTACATTCACTCGGGGCCTCGGCCGGCCCCCAGGCATGTCGTCTCGCCTGGCGGGAGATCTCCCTTTGCCAAACAGTAGTTTCGGCTATGCATCATCTGTCATTCCATCACTCAGTAAGGAAAGTTTTGAAACTAAACCTTCATTGTGATTTGAAAATCGATGAAACGATAAAGCGACAGTAAAAGAGACTGACATATAAATTCATAACAGTTAACGTGGGAGCAAATGAGATAGGAAGCATTATACGCAAGCATTACAGCGACATCTATCTGCAGACTTGAGAACAACTTGGCTTGTTTTATATTTTGAGTAATGTAATTTTGATTCCGGCTGCAAACCATTGATGGCCCTCTATTGAGCACGGATCTCTCATTATTGAGGAAGCCTAGAGCATACTCCCATCACGCTGCTCCAGGGCGGATTTGTGGCCAACCCAGTATCGGAAGTTTTCATGCCGCCCGAAGGCTGAAGCCATGTCGGCTTAACGTCTGCTATCTATCTATAACAGCCGGGGCTGACGGCTTTACGTGCCCTCCGAAGCACGGAAACACTCAAGAAATTTAGCCACTAGCGGTCACCCATCCAATTATCAACCGCGCCCGCAGTTGCTTAATTTTGTCGATCAGTTAGGATCGACGCAAGCCGCCGATATTTATGGTTGGAAGGCGGTAACTAGCTATTATTGTGTAAACAACCCATGTAGCATGTAATTTATGTATGTAATTACGTCTGTATGTAACGCGTGGTGTCCCTGTTTCCAGAGCCGCCGGGCGCCAAGCGCTGCGAGAGATAGAGCCGCCGCCGGTTGTACATTTCCCCCTATCTCCCCTTTCCTTTGTCACGGTTTTCTGCAAGTACAAATTGTTTTTATTTCCCCCTGTACATATTGTATATACGAGATTTTAATAAAGGTTAGGGCGAGCGTATTCTATATGTATAATGGTATGTTTAAAAGATTTTTTACATATGTACAATGTTTATGTATCTTATTGATATATGTTTTATTTATTATCGATTTATCGATAGCGCGTTTAGGGAACGTCGGCTAGGATTTTTGTACGCATAATGTATAAGTAAATTAAAGTTGTTTTTATTATTATTATTATTTGTTTTTAATTTTTTTTAGCGTATACTAGGAATCTAGGCATCTTGTTAGTGTTAGATGTTTCGGGTGTAAGATTTTAGAGACGTGATCACTAAAGAATCGCATTAGCCATTTTAGAGGTTAATTATGTGTCATAAATTAAGTGCTCACCATCACAAGGTCTCGCGGACGGCAGCTGGCTACTGCTACACGGTTTCTGATCTTGCTTACATTGTAAAGCACCTTTACGACGTCTCGGCTGCCAATTATCCTTTATTTCGTAGCTATAATGTGAAATTGCAGTGATTGTGATTGACGAATCACTGCCGCCATTTTTAGTTTACGGCTGTGTGACATTACGTTGTAAGTGACACGACTCTGCAAATAAGACCCCAATACCCGGTGTTAGAGATCACAGTCGAGTGCACCCGTTCTAGCTCACGCGTAAGTTACCTCCGCCGGTGTTCATTGATAGCGGCACTTGGACTAACAACAGTATTTTTCGTTGGTAAATAAATGATAATTCTCTCTTGCATTTGTATGAAATTTGTTAGCTCCTTCGGTCGACGGGGTGAGGAAAAGTTAGTGATAGCGACAGGTCCGTACCTGATTGTACACTACAACGAATATATTATGTGGAATATAAATTGTGAAACTTGCGGCCAACGCGTTAAATGCCCTGCGTACAACCCAGTGAATAGTGTAACTGTACTTGCAAAATATTCTATTAGTTATAATTGTAAACATAATTTGGTGTATCGGTTGATTTGATAGTAGTTGTACATCCTCTCCGTAGATATGTGTAGCTTCGGCGAGTAGGCCTAATTTGTCTGCGTGGGTGTGTGTGGAATCTTCTGGATTGTGAAACAACAATATTCATTGCAAGACTCATTTGTTCTAGTGCTCGATTCTTTGTAAATATTATTAGAGGAATAACTGGAAAGGTATGAAAAAGGTTAACGGAAATTTTTCCGAAAATTCCGCATAATAGTAGTTGTTACTTCCACAGCTATCCAGGTTGTGAGTTGTCAGAAATACAATCTTTTGTCGCTAAAGAATTTTATTGTAACATTTTCACTATAAATGTTGTGTAATGCTTGTGAAAATTGAAATAAAAGCACAGTACACAGATTGTTATTGTGTATAAAAATTGCTTACAACAAAGCTTTTGTGGGGTGAAGTTTGCCTATATTGTTCACTCACTACGAATTTGGTTTGTGTAGATACAAAATTCTTGAAATACTTTATTTTATAGTCGTATCCCTGCGTCTTGTTTGATTGAGATTGTGCGAGATGTGAGCAATTCAGATTTTATATTTACCAATAGATTCAATTTCTGTGAGTGTGTGCCTTTTTTGACTTTAGATTTTTATATGGATTAGGAATAATTATATTGTCGTTGTCCTGCAATAACTTAGCCTTTTATCGTGAGTTGTATTGTGTGGACAGATGTTCCGTTGGTGATTTTTATAAGCCCAGTGTGATCGCCCTCCATCCCAAAAGTTGCTCAAAATTTTGGAATGATTGAGTGGTCAAGTCAATTTATTTGTATTTGGAGGGTACTTTGAAATTTGAAGCTATTTTTATATATTGGCTGTAGTTCGAAATGCGTTTGGAGCCATTTATTAGTAAATTATTTACGCTTTATGATCTGTATTTATAAAATAATTAAAAAGTAATTTAATACTATAACAGATGTGGCGAATTATTTTATTTTGTTGGAAGGTTTTCAAATCAATGCATGTCCATTTGATGGGTCGTTGTGTATTCTTGTGGAGCTTAGACTCCCCACAATGTAATATATTTTAAAACAAAAATAATTATTAAATCGTACATTTCTGAAATCAATCGACGTATCATTACGTACATATCTGACGCATGAAACCGCTCTTTTTTGAACACTTTAATCATTTTGAAATGAAGAGTCACCAGTTAGTGTTTTGGTCGAATCTATTGTTCAAACGTCTTTTATTCACTCCCTTGCTGGAAAATGGCTTTCAAATGAAACTCAGGGTTGAGACGTTAAAGTTGAAACAAATATATTCTTCTCTACTTCCATTTAGTGTAGCACGTGTAATATAATTATCTTTCTCCATTTTTTAAATAAATAAGTAGTCGTAAAGGATGTGTTGAATTGCAGAGAATTTAAATAATTTCGATCTACAATCGGTAGCTGGATTTAGCAATTTTTGTCATGTTTTTGACATCTTTGAGTCGATAGATTTCTATAGAATCTGTTGTATTACTTAGATATACATATATTATCATCGATGCTTTAAATACGTTCATTTCACATCACACAATTTCAATTTATCCATCGCTTATAAAGTTTGTCGTCAAAGCTGCATGTGAGCTAACAAACCGAAAACTGAAGATTCCATGGGTAGGGTGACTTCTCTGACCTTTCAGGGTGAAAATCGTAGTTCATAGGTCAACTAGGACAGATAATGGGTAGAAAGTTGTTAGGCTTCCAGAATGAAAAAATTGGCACTTTGCACATAATAATTTTGAAAATCACTTTCGGTACTTTGCTGAAACTGATCAATTTTGAAAGATCTAGGTCGAATTAAATTAGTCTGTTTTCCTTTTCTGTCGGCCAATCTCGTGGTTGTTATTTATTTTACACGCATCAATTATCTTATTCGTCTGTTCTTTTCTGCATAATCATTCGTATAATAATAAAAGTCGCGCGTTGACTGTTCAGTCCTTGTTACCATGAATAAGCATTATTTCACTTAGAAAAAATAAAACTAGTGCAATAGAAACTATTTGTGACGTTTTCTAATTAATATTCAGTAATATAGCGGCAATGAGACTGTCTGAAACAGAAAACATTGCACAGTTTTTATTATTTTAACCATTTTATACTGGTTACAACGTCTTTTATTATTCCTATACAAAATTCCGAAAAGTAATTGACCAATGGGTTAATTGTAGTAACCATTCTCTGGACACTTGGTGAAATTGTGTAATCGTTTATGCAATGACAGCTTTGTCATTAAATTGACAGTTAGAACCGTCAGTAGACATGTCACGTGTTGACTGCACGCTTGTGTGGCTTATAGTGCTTCGACATACCGCCTAATGTACATTATGTTTATTAGCCATGATTACTTTATTAATGTGTAGTTTAATAAACTATTCTTATTGAAATAGTTACTTTATGTAGAATAAATTGTACGTACGTGTCTAGAAATGAGGGTAGTCACTGAAATCACAGATTATTATATGCGTCCAATTTGTATCGGTTTTCGCGCGAATTAATTTTTCCCAGTGTATTTGTTACATTATAAGGTTAAATAACATTTCTTGACACCTAGCTTAATGTGTGTCTTTCTTTGCCCAATATCAGGGAGTTATGAAATTATCTGATGCCATTAAACTTTTACTTAATTGCTTGCCTTCAAATTGTAAATGTTGTAATGTTAAATTCAGTTTACATGGTAATTTACAAAATAATGCTTTATTGTGATCATAATATTTCAATGATGATTTTAATGGGGTATCTTTATACCCCATTAAAATCATCATATTTTCGAGACGGGCTCTTTAGCCCGTCTCGAAAATATCGTGAATAAATTATTGTAAAGCGTACAATGTGATAAATGCCTCTGAATATCAATTTTTTTTATTATAATAGATGTATCAACCTATATTTAAACGAGTGTAGCATAATTCGAGTTTATTTAATCAGTACTTAGCTCTGTTCTGTTTGATAGTTGTCCGTTTTGTAACACAGTCGTTTGCTCACAAGTCTGGAGTTCTTCCTTCCATGCTATTGTACTGAAGAATAAAATGTATTGACAGGGCCGTGCCTATGTTTCGTGCTATACTGAACCAAAACTCCGGTTGTAATCGTCTGTAAGTTCTTTGGTTGTTTCTCGTGATCCAGTTACTGTTACACGTGCACTTCCGCCGTCTATTTAACGATTCGTTACGTATCTCGTGTTACATTTACTCACCTACTTAAATTTAGCCCATTCTTATGCATAATCATTATAGTTAATTAGATTTTAGTCAACACGTTGCAATAATTCGCCTAAAGGCAAACCACATTAGTGAATAGAGAATTATTAACACGAAAATGATATTTTAGCCGGTTTTTATTTAATTCTTAATTTTATTATGATTTTTTATGTGTTATATATAGGGAAAGGATTCGTTGAGTGTTCTCGGTCCGGTTGTACAGTGTGGTAGGCGTCGAGTGCGGTGCGGGTGTAAATATGTGTCCCAATAAGGTTGTTAATACGGTGTACATTGCTCGCTTTAAGTCTTGTCGCTGGGAGTGCGTTGTGTGGTCGCCGTTCGAAATTACGCTGTTGTTATTGAAAAACAGTAGCGAAGCAGTCGCCAGCAGGTATGGCACCTCAGGTATCTGTGATAATATCGTGCACTGCCTCTAGCATAAAAATGTATTTGCTAATTATGAATTATCTATGTACTCCGTGGTGGCTTCCCTACTGTTTTTTGTTAATCGAATACTTATTGATGACCCATGTGGGGTGTTCGTGTATTTTGTATGGGTACGGTCCGTCGAGAGTTATTTTTGTAAGTAGCGCACATCACTCGCCTACGTCGATTTGTAAGTGATGTGACGGTTGTAATGTAGTGAGACTAGATGTAGTCGTAAACGATGTAATAATGTATTGTATGAAATGGTAAAAGTCGATTTTGGCAAGTTGTAATTCGAGTCCGTGACGAAGTCTGCACACGACGAGGTAGTTGGACAATGTACGAGTGAATATGTAAACTTTTGAAGGTTTTACCCTAAGTGTATTATTTTTGTAAGCTTTTGTGACGTGTGCAGTCTTCGATCGCGAGTGACGTCTTCGGTCGTAGATAGAACTGCGCGGCGCAAGGCACTCTCAACGTTTTAACGTCTCCGTAGTATGTTAGATGAAATCTTTGTGATAAAAAATCCTTTGAAATATCATTCAGTAGAACGGTGTCAGTGTATATATTTTAGCGTTAATGTGTAAGCAAAAGCCACAATTGTTATATTTAGTTGATCGAGGTCGGCCGTGTCGCTGTCGCTCCCACAGTCCCACCTCCGACTGTCTATCCAAATTGTTTATCTTGTAAGGTATTCGATGTAACGATGGAATATTTTGCAATATATTATAAATAATATAATTTTTTTACTGTAAGTGGATCGTAACATAGTAGAGCTGTATATTATCCAGATGTCAAATATTATTATTTCTTTCTTAATGTTTGAACTAAGTATGTAAAATTTAAAATAATAATATAGAATAAAAGATGTTATGATAATTAATTACATAAAATCTTTGTTTGAATCGATTGCCTTTTCCTTTTTATTCCTAATCCTGATTTTTTAATGTGTTCAAGTTTTTTATGTTCACATGTACAAAGGCTAGTGGTATTTGAAAAACGTCGAATCAGGTGTAAAGAGGACCGTGGAAAACACTCGGAAAAGTTGTGGTCCTCGCTTTTATTTTGGTCGGCAACGCGTCGGTGATATCGTTTGTGTTGCAGATGTCTATAACAATGACCCTTTGTCATCAAGTGACATCTCCACGTGTGTTATAAATATTAAGTCCATTGTGTCCTCAGACTATTCAATTCAATTCAATTAATTTATTTTTCAGATAACTCAGATCCATTACAAAGTATCAGTCTATAAAAAAGTATACAAATTAAATTAAAAACAATTATTAATCCAAATAAGATAAAAATAAAAATGTCAATAAAAATAAATAAATAAATATAACATCTAAAAACATCCATAAACCCACTATTAGAACCCACAGACGTCTTATAAAAAAAAGCAGACCTAACATAGGTATGGGAGAAAGAAGCGTCCCAGTTACAAATACATAGACATGCTGCACACATTGACATTCCCCATACAAAACATTCGTGGTCTACAATTAATGTTGTCTATGGTTCTCATACAAAAAGTGAGCTTCTTGTAGCTTATCAAAATGGCGAAAGTGCTTCAACCCCATTTTGTCTGTGTGCGTGAGTGTTGCAACAACAAAAAACGAGATAGACTTTGTACGTGTCACGGGAGAGAAAGAGATGAAACTATTGCTTACATACGTCTTTGTAATGGTGAAAATTATGTTTGGTCTGCTAATTTTTTTTCATAAGTCTGTACAATGTTCATTTCATGAAATGTTCAGGTTATAAACGCCCTAAAGTCGGTTCTGGCACTCGCCGGCCGCTGCCGCGGCACGCTCGCTTCGCTCGCTCGGCTCGTGCGATGGTTCCTGTTAACCTAACACGCTCGTCGCTTCGCTCCTCGCTAACCTAATTACTTTAATTAAAATTAGCGCATTTGAACATTCGATAAAAAGATATTATTCGAAACAAATGATGATAAGAAATAAAATTATGGCAATCAAATATTCGATCAAATGAATAATTATGTGAAATGACTTTATTCCAACTAAAATTAGTCGAAGCGATTTTCGACGAAAAGTTGTTATACCAAAGAAGAGGCACCCATCTGAAATTGGGGTTAATATTGTTTGCGCTAAACATAAATATATCCAAGATGCATGGCATTTGGTAATTCAAGAATCATCTGCAAGTGTCATCGCAGGAAGAAAGAAAAATGAATTTGAAGGAAGTCTTGTCTTTTTCTTCAGTTTCCACACAAGATCCAGGCTTAATTTCGCTTTGTGTGATCAATTGTAGATCAACCGCTTTCATATGGAGAGTGTGGTGGACTAGTGGCTGTATCCCTCAAATTGGCTGCTCTTGCATAGCTGTTGCCAGTCATAGGTTGCGATGATGATGATAAGCTTTCAAGAACCATTACCAAGCACTAACAGGTAAGAAGTTATCTCTTCACTTGAATTTTATTTTAATTATTATCCACTGAATAACACACTCAAATTACTATGATTAAAGTAGTTATTACAATTTATTGATTTTTAACTCCTGGTCACATAATTTCTGATTAGTAACTGCCACTGGAGCATAAACCTTGTATTTTGAACTGAATTTCCTCCCAAAGGGCACAATAAGTACCCGGCAAGTACGTATCTCTCCACTAATATGTTGTCCTTTCTTTCCCTATAGATACCAGACATGAGTAGATCATTGACTTGATATCAGTAGACATAGGTACGATTCAGACCAACCGGCCCGCACCGGGCCGGGCCGGGCGGCATTTTACAATGCGGTAAAGAACATTGAAATCTATCAACAGTAATTACAGTTCATATTTGCGTGCAACGCATAGTTTTGACCGTCGCGACGGCCGTGCGTCGTGGAATACGAACGGAGATTACGGTGCAGCAACTAGCGAATCATTCAAGTTATGTTCTTCAAGCGACAGTTAACATATTAATGTAAACAATGGATACGGAAGAAAAACTTATTTCTTTAGTTCAGACATTTAATTGTCTTTATGACGTTAATTCCCGTAATTACAGTGATAAGTTGTGTGCAAAGTGAGCAGCACATCTGGGCGCTTGTTGGAGTGCGTGCGGATTCCAGCGAACGTGACAGCCGTACGGCTCCGTTCCGACGCGGGCCGATGCGAGCCGGTTGGTCTGAATCGTACCATACAGTCATGAATGACTAATACACTAAATTTTATCTAAATCTTAGGTTTATCAAATTGCTTTGTTACTGATAATATAATTAATAGATTAGTATTTATACATATTAATTAGAACAAAAGTGATTTAGTATATATAAAGATATGTCAGGAAGCTGACAAAGTTTTTTTTTGTTTTGTTATACAATTACTTTGACAATGGGGTGTAAATTAAAAATAAATATTGCATTATCATTATTAGTTTTTATAAAAGTATCCAATACTCATTTGGTTCTGGACGAGCAAGATTTAAGGAGGCCTTTTGATCAGGAGTTGTATCAGAATGTTTTAGATTCGGAAGCCTGTCAGGCTCAATTGAGAAACATATCTTCAGGGAATCCATTACTTTTGATGCAATGTAAGTAGAGGCTTGAGGCTTTATCCTACTATCCTACTAATATTATAATCCTACTAATATTATAAATGCGAAAGTTTGTAAGGATGTATGTGAGTGTGTGTGTGTGTTTGTTGCTCTTTCACGCAAAAACTACTGAATGGATTTTCATGAAACTTTGCAGTAATATACCTTAGACATCGGAATAACATAATTTGTTAAAATTTATAGACATTTTTGAAGGGACTGGTTACCCGCAGCGAAGCGAGGGCGGGTTTACTAGTTAAACATAAATTCTTAATGAGAATAATTGATAATTTTGACAAATCTAATTTATTCTTAATTTACCATTATAGCGCGTTAATTAACGCGTTAAGACGCAGGTGTAGCCAAACCATTAATATTATTGAAAACATCTATGACAGTATCTAAAATCAGTGATGTTTATTATCTTTAACGCTATTTAACCATATTCATTCCAGTTCTGGATGCTGGCATAAGACTACCAAGAGGCGTTCTACAACAAAACTTCTTAGATATGGGCAATTATTACCAATGTCTTGACATAGATGAGAGATTAAACGATGACATGAGGATCCAAGGGAAGTACTGCAATATCAATGTGCCTACTGATCAGGATATTCAATTTCCGGGGTTGCCAGGAGGCTGGTTAAATGGTCTTGAATTTCAAACGGATGGAGCTATGCAAAGGGAACTTGAGTTTGCCCATGCCACTGTGCATCAAACTAGGGCTGTACACGGCTTGGAAGATCTTAGGTAAGTGTTAAAACATGTTCCATCAATATTATAATCTAAACTTAAGTTGGCGAGGATATGAAATCGCCAGTCCCTGCTAAAAAAAACTTACCTGTGCTCGCAGCTCAATACCTACCTATAGCTCGTAAGCAAAACTTACTTGCGGCATTTTAAATTCCCGCCGTCAGACTACAATGAACTTTAACCATAGGGACATAAAGGTGGCTTTTGTGTGGAAGTCGATTATAATGATGATATAGAACGCAAACGCAGTATACGATTATGTTGATGATGTTCTTATTTTATTATTGTTATTGCAATTGAAGTCAATTTCTTAAAACAATCAATTTATTTTGTCCACAGAACTGGTTCGATCGGATTGCCACCTATGATCTTCAGGCTGGCAGTGTGCATACCCAAACCATGTACTACACAGGAGGCATTAACGGGATTCAACAATAGTATTCTCAACCTCAGATTCGAAGAGCAATTTTGTCGACTACCCGATGATAAGCCTTGGGTCGCGGCTGATACTGTTGCTGTGTGAGTTATACGTATTTTTTTATGGCCTCATAGCTTTGTACTGGGTGAAACGATTTTGATAATTCGTTTTTCATTCCAAAGTTAATGCTTGTTGTGTGGTTCCGTATAAATTTTAGCGACATCTGGCGGGTTTTGCGTTATGTGTACTTATCGATGTTGAAGTCGGTTATTTTTTTTTTGTAAAAATTTAGTAATTTATATCGAGTAACATTCAAATTCATTGAATTTCAGTGTATTGTTTTCTGTCATTGGACTTTTGACTTTGGTGAGCACATGCTACGATGTTCGTCACACGGTGTTGTTGAAAAGGGGTAAGATTTTGTTAAATTCTTCATGGATGTGTTCAAATAAAAACAAAATAATCATAAGTAACATATCACTGACACGCATTGCCATGGAAGAAACATTCCTCTGTCACAAAAACGTCTGCTCCGGCCGGAAATCGAATCAGGAACCCTTTGCTATGATGACCAGGCCAATACCAACTAAGCCACGGGGTAGTTTAATAGGTTTTTGCCATGGAGTGTCAAATCAAATTCAATATTTGGTATTCAATATTTCAATCAATATTTGGTATTTAGGGATTTCTATTTTTCCAAAATTTCCTTTGTTGGGCTTAGCTCTATTGACCATATTACACTCCAAAGTTCTGTCTATTGCGAGACTATATGAGTAAGTATTTATTTATTTTTAGGTTTATTTTTTAATGATCTGTTAGAGTTTTTAATGCTTTGTTACAATGGTTTTTATCACTTAAGTGTTTGCAAGTAGGTAAGTACACTTAGATTGACATAAAAATACTTATGTACATTATCAGTCAAGTATCTTTTATAATAATCTGATTAGATAAAAGTGTATTCTTAAATTAGATTTAAATGTTTTTTGTAAATGAAATATTTGATTCAAATTCATACCCAATATAAAATTTATAAAGGTCTTTAAACGGCACCTTGGAGACATGAAAAAAATGAAAAGTTTAAAAAAGAATAGGTACACTTGAGCTATGAGTACTTCATAAGTTTTGTGTGTACGTGTGCATTCACTATTAAAGATTTTTTGGAGTTGCGTTCATTAGATCAAGTAACTTAATAGCCCCTTGCTCAGACCTCAGGGTACTACCAATACTATGTAATTTTTTTAACTTTTCAGATCCTAAATCAGCCAATACCATTTGTACATCATTCTCTGTGTATACCAACACGCGTCGCCTCCTCACCTTCAACCCCAGTAAGGGTACCCTGGAATGTCTGGACGGCATCAGAGTGCTGGCGATGATGTGGGTTATCCTGGGCCATACTTTTATGATGTATCCTTTCACTGCTAACACTATAGATGTGGCGCGTGTAAGTATAATTAATTACATTTAAATAGTACCTAACTTATACAAGTATTGCTAGCAAATGAAAAAACCATTTTACAATTTTAAAATTACGTTTTTAAAATTATTGATTTCAACGTTAACTAGTACAGATAACTCTGAAACTACTCGTCAGATGTTTAAATTTATGTAAAACCAAACGACAAGCACTATCCTTGGAAAGAATTAATCAAAATCGGTTCACCCAGTACAAAGTTATGAGTTACCTAACACATAAAAAATACAGTCAAATTTTAGACCTCCTTGTTTTGAAGTCTGTTAAGATCGATGCGTTGATACTGTGGCTGAAAAACGTGAAAACATTAAAATTTCACATGTTATTTTATCCTTTCAGTTTTTTCTCGGTTCCGAGGGACTGTGGGTTACGACGGCGCCAATTACAGTGGATACGTTTTTCTTTATATCGGGAGTATTGCTGGTGTACACTGCCATCGGGAAAATGAATGCAAGTAAGTGCCTTTTGTGCATTAATTATAATAACTTAGATATCATTGTCAGTAACAGATCATTGTTCATTTAAATATCTTTAAGTTACATATTCGTTCAATGGTTCATTTAATTAATTGTTATATTTTTATTATTCAGTGCCCAAAGGGTAAGAAGTAGCACCGTATTATTTTGCTTTTAATTTCACTTTATTTCACTCATAATAATATGTATTGACTTTTAATTTGTAGTTTCTTAATTTGGTGACTTAATAATTATTACCATACAAAAACCAGCTGGTTTAAATGAAAATACTTCAATATTTGGTATTAGGGATTATAATATCAATAAATATAATCAAATAGAGTTATTTTTAAATGAGTGTACTAAGATAATGTTTCAGATAATGAGTGATGCATAATTCGCAAATCGACCAGGTGTTCAAATTCAAACTAATGACTTTATTATGATTCAGATATATTATACTTATTTAAATAGTAATGTCGGAAATAGGTACATCCTGAAAAGATATAGACGGATGATATGGATGGGCTGTAGTTTCCAAAATTGGTACAAAAAATACTACTAATTATGATTTACAGTTTAATGTAGGAATAAATACTAATATTATTTATTACGGATACGTATATTATTGTGACAGCCCTGGCGTACCTCGCTAAACAATAAACAATAGGGGCCATAAACATGCCAGGCGAAACAATAGAACAATGGACGGCCGTCTCGAAAGTACGCACGCGCACGACGCTTCGACCATTACGGCAATAGTCATACGGGCGAAAGTCGGTTGCCAGGAACGTTCTCGAATCTTGTTCGGAGCGGGTCCGCGGAATTAGCGGGAATGTTCTCGATGGGCATGAATGGTGCGTGAGTGGTATAAAAAGGGGCGATCGGTCAACCGCGGACATTCTAGTTTCGGAAGCGGAACCAGGAAGATACCAGCGATACCTACGAGCGATACCAGTGAGAAGTGAAGTGATTTCTACGTGCGATACAGTGTTCGACGAGTGTGTTTACGAGTACTTACGTGCATAGTGTTGTGGTGTGTACTGTGTTCAGTGTGTAATTGTGTATCTACGAGTACAATAAAGTCTTTGTGGTACATTTTGGCATTTTCTCGAACCCCCATACTCCTGACACGTAACATTATTCACACGTCACTCGATGATCTCATACAAGTTTCGAATGTGGTCAGTCCAAGCTTGGTAGTGTCCAGAGTCCAGACATTACACTACAGCAGTTAAATTGTTATATTTTTTTTTTGCCAAAAATTAAGTAAATAATATTTTAGAGGCCCACCCTCTCAGTCCTCATGGGTAGCAATGCATCTGTGACCGAATTATGACGTGACTCAAACTAATAATTACTAAGTGGACTATTACTAACATCAACCTGCCTTCAGAGTTGTTTAAGAAGCATGTAAAAGCACAACTCGTAGACAAGAGCTACTATAGTATACAGGAATATTTAAATGACAAAAAGGCATGGAAATTACCAGCTCTGCAACCAGCTCCGCTAGGTTAGTGCTTACCTGTATCAATTAAGTAATATTGTAATTTTTATTTTAAAAGATGCGGAGGAGTTTTTTTTGCCGTTTTTTTCTCCTCAAGCACTTTTCCAAACCGGCGGTAGAATCAAAAAATTGACGTTCTTAAGTGAATTTGTAAATTCCCAAATGAAATAAACAGTTTGACTTTGACAACTAACAGGAATAAGTATCACAAACAGTCCTTGTTCTCGGACTTACTATTAAACTAACCAACTAATAGACTAACCATCGTAGTCACTAAATTAAGTCTGGTTCTAGGTGGGTCACAGTTGTTATGGGCGGCAGCGGAAGGGTGTTGCTGCATGCTCGTATGCCACCTTAATTCCATAAAAAATTATCTAATGAAATTCAGAGTGTACACAATTTTTAAAACACATAACAAAAATGTTTTTATAGAGAAATATTGTTATCACGAATTTATGACCATTGAGTGAGCCGACGATATTCTTATCTTCAGTTAATAGCGTTCTCCATTCAAAATAAAATTTAAATAAATTAACAATAAATTGTTTTTTGGAACGAAGTTCCTTACGGCAGGCTTGGAGGAGATAGGGATTTTGCTGTGCGACCGAACTGAAAAATATGTGATAGTAAAACCGTAAGAAAATACGCGTTTATTACCCTAGTACCTACCTTACCTAGTTACCTAGTACTAGTAGTAGTGCGTACCTAGTATAAAAGCGTTATTTCCTTGAGACAGTTTTAAGGGGCATTTGTTACTGTGCCCTAACATTATTATTTTACGTAATTTATTATTTCCTAAAATACTGAATTTTCTAAATACTTTCCTGTACTTAAATAAAAACTAATCAGCAAACTTTAAGAGAAAAATCAAGAAAACCTACATAAAATTGAGCACGATTTTTTTTGCAAATTATGTCGATTCTACATTAGCCGAAGGAACTTCGTTCCTACCTGGTGTCCCACGACACCACATTTAAATTTTTATGATTTCAGAGCAGCTCATCTGTAACCTTCACGTATTCTACTTGAACAGACTACTGCGTCTATTCCCTGCTCTGGCAGCGGTTGTGCTTCTAGAAGCGTCCGTGTTCCATCGAATTGCTGACGGCCCACACTGGAGCGTCGTAGCTGCTAACACTCAGAGATGTAGAAGTTATTGGTGGGCAACGCTGTTACATGTTCAGAATTACGTCACTCCTACCGATATGGTGAGTATTTTTATAGTAAGGCTCTTTACTGAGGGTAATCCTTTAATAATGTTGCCAGATACAATAGTGCTATTTTTAACCCCCGACGCAAAAAGAGGGGTGTTATAAGTTTGACGTGTCTGTGTGTGTGTGTGTGTGTGTCTGTGTGTCTGTCTGTCTGTGGCATCGTAGCTCCCGAACGGATGAAGCGATTTCAATTTAGTTTTTTTTTGTATTAAAGGGGACTTACGGGCGCGTGTTTTTAGATATGTTTGATGAAAATCGGTTGAGCCGTTTTAAAAGTTGTGGGGGGTAAAAGCGGGCAAGAATAGCCGTATGTATGCAAATATACTCGTGTGGGGTCTGAAATGAAAGCGCACAGTAAGAGAATATTTATGACTTAATCGAGAATGTTCTTACCTATAAAAAGTATAAAATAAAAAATTAAATTAAAAATTAAGAAAACCCCCGACACAAACATTTAAAAAGTAAAAAATAATATCTCTAAAAATAATACGACTTGTGTTACAACTTCAGTTACAATTTATTGAATGATGCAAGTATTGACAACAACAAATCTTCCTTTGCTGTTGTCGTTCCATTTACAAATAGGCACAGGCCAGGTCGCTGGCCAGTAGCATTTTAATAGAAAACCTGAAAAAGAAATCTCACTCCTCTCCTCTCCTCTCAAGTCCACTAAAACACTACTCTGCTCAAAAGCACCGCTCCTCTCAATAGCACCTCTCCACTCCACATCTGGCAACACCAGTATGCCAAAACTGCCCTCGCTTCAGCACATCTCATATCACCACCTCCTGCAGTCATTGCTCCTCACAGTTGGTATAGCACAGGCATAAAAATCCTCCGTTACAATTCATTATAAATCTCCGTTTTCTTTTCATAAGTATCACATTTTTTTTTTTTTTTTATGGAATTAAGATAGCAAACGAGCATGCAGTACCACCCTTCCCCTGCCGCCCATAACAACTGTGACCGACCTAGAACTAGACTCAAAGGGACTAGGATGGTTAGTCCAGTTAGTAGATGGTGTTAGAATATTAGTTGGTTAGTTTGTTAATAAGTGCGAGGACAGGGTATGTTAGTGATAATTAGTCCTGTTAGTTAATGTTAGTAATAGTCCAGTTAGTTATTGTTAGTATGAGTCTTGTTCCAATTCGGTCACAGATGCGTTGCTACCCCTGAGGTCTGAGATGGTCGCCTCTAAAAAAGTGAAACCTAGTGCCCACCTATTTAGTCTTTTACCGAAGACTTTCGATTATGAGGTTACATTAGTTACTATTCGTAATTAAATTTTTAAGGTTAGAGCGGTCCCCCAACGCGACGTATTTTTTTTAGAATTATTAATACACACTTACGTGCTTCAAGATTGAGTTTCTTTTATTATTTTTTACTTTTTAAATGTAATTTCTTGTGTCGGGGGTTTTTTTAATTTTTAATAAACTCTATTGAAAATTTGAAATAAATTCGATTTTAACACTTTTAAAGACTAGACTGAATGAAACAGGTAGACCGATAGTAAGTAGTAGGTACCTAGCGCTAGTAAGTAGTAAGTACTGGTAGTAACTAGTGGGTACCGTTAGTAACTAGTAAATCCCGGGAGTAACTAGTAGGTACATACCGGTAGTAAGTAACAGATAGCAGTTGATAAGTCCGATTTTTAACCGACTTCAAAAAAGAAGGAGGTTCTCAATTCGACCGTATATATG
This sequence comes from Hesperia comma, assembly GCA_905404135.1. Lineage (NCBI taxonomy): Eukaryota > Metazoa > Arthropoda > Insecta > Lepidoptera > Hesperiidae > Hesperia > Hesperia comma. The sequence continues at coordinate 2,971,280 of FR990019.1, forward strand.
CTTTTTGACGTGACAACGTCTTATAAATTGGTTTGCCGGGTGGCACTTGAAGAAACTGCGTTAGTAGCTCCGCTCACGTTATGCGCTTACAATGAGAGCGAGTGAGAGGCACGCGTCCCTTCCACTCGGGCATGGTTAGCCCGCCTAAGAGCGAGAGAGACAGACATAAAAAGTGAAAGGCACGCGTCCCTTTCTCCTTAACATTACTTATGGTAGCTACGGCGTACACACGTTGGCGTGTTTCAGAAAATGGTACAGCGCCATCTCTGGAGGAGTAATCTCGTTTGTTACCTCACTTAGTTGTGACTAATGGTTAATGGTCTAACGGTTAGCAGCGCTAGATGGCGGATGGTGTTACAATGTTTTAAATATAATTCTTTGTATAAATAAATGTTTTAAATTGTTACTATTATTTCATCCTTCTTCCTACTATACGAATGAATATTCACATTAAAATTATTTTACCACTCAAAGTCGTTGTCACGTAAAACTTTCGCCCGTATACCGACTTTACAGGCAACCATTTTTTTTTATGTTTGCTCAGCGATTTTTTCGTCGTTTATGGGCCGATTTTGATAATTCTTTTTTTGTTGTAAAGTAGATATGCGTAGTGGGGTCCTTTTAAAAGGATCATCAGGATCTGATGATGGCATCTCGGAGAAATCGAGGGCAACTTTCGAAAATTGTAGGGACGACTAGTGTGTTTATTAATGTTTTCATAAGTACATGAAAGCGCTACAATTTCATGAAGGTCTGGAGTCGATCTGATGAAGCCGAAAGACAGTCAAGGGAACTCCTCAACGATTTACTGTAGTTATCTAGTGTTTGGGCTTGATTAATTTATAATGACGAGAACTTTACACCTGCATGTTGAATTAAGCGCCATCTGGCGAGTAGTTTTTGAGTTATCTCAGCTTATCGAGGTTGAAGTCGGTTATTTTTTTTCTAAAAAGCAATTATTGACATTTTCACGTCCAGTGCATCTCGCACTCGTGGTACATAGCCATCGACGTGCAGCTATACGTGGTGTCGCCGCTGGTGCTAGTGTGGGTGCTGGGCGGCTCCCGGCGCGCCGCCGCCGTAGCGTTGGGAGCCGCGCTACTCGCCGTGCTCGCTGGCTCTACGACCTTCCTGTTTCTCTCTGTTCAGTAAGTTTGGTGTATTTGTTGTAAGGTTGACTTTGAAGCGGTCATAGCTATCGGCGTGCGGCGGTTCTAAATGATTGATAAAGTTACGCGACAGCTGGCGCGGTCGGTAGATGGATAGGTGATCGCTATTGGCGATTTTTTGAGCGCTTCTGTGCTTTGGAGGGTCCCGGTTGCCAAACAACCACCCATAACAAACATCTCCAAATAGTGTGGTGAAGTTTGATAGGCTTCCTCAATGATGTAGTGTGCAGTGTAGACCATTAACGGGTGAAAGCCATGTCGACGGTGCCCTACTTTTAGGGCTCCTTTTTAACCCCCGACGCAAAAAGAGGGGTGTTATAAGTTTGACGTGTCTGTGTGTGTCTGTGTGTCTGTCTGTCTGTATGTGGCATCATAGCTCCCGAACGGATGAAGCGATTTAAATTTAGTTTTTTTTTTTGTATTAAAGGGGACGGCGCGTGTTTTTAAATATGTTAGATGAAAATCGGTTGAGCCGTTTAAAAGTTGTGGGGTGTAAAAGCGGGGAAGAATAGCCGTATGTATGCAAATATACTCGTGTGGGGTCTGAAATGAAAGCGCACAGTAAGAGAATATTTATGACTTAATCGAGAATGTTCTTACCTATAAAAAGTATAAAATAAAAAATTAAATTAAAAATTAAGAAAACCCCCGACACAAACATTTAAAAAGTAAAAAATAATATCTCTAAAAATAATACGTCGCGTTGGGGGACCGCTCCAAACCTAACAATTTAATCACAAATAGAAACTAACCTAACCTAACTAAGCAAGATAGAAAAAAATCGTAGATAATGAATAGTTACGAGCGGTCCCCCAACGCAACGTATTATTTTTAGAGATATTATTTTTTACTTTTATGTTTGTGTCGGGGGTTTTTTTAATTTTTAATTTAATTTTATTAATGTCTATTTCTACCGAGGAAACATATTTGCGAACTCAAGGCAACATATATTATATGACCAAATCAGAACCAGACGCTCACTAGTAGGTAATTTCTAATTGAACAATTAATATCAACAACTTACTGGTAATATGATTAACAACACTAACAGCCCTTGTCTCTGTCTCATTACTATTGAGCTACTTACATTTCTAATAACACTCTTCTAACTGGACTAATTATCCCGATATTTTGTTGTGTCGGTCCCATTTGTTATGGGCGACAGCGGAAACTACTTATTGAAAGAAAAAAAATGTATTAATAATTTAGTTAAAAAAAATATACCTTGTCTTGTCTGGTAATTTAATTGAGATCATTATTTTCTTTTCAGTCGTTTTGTTGAAATTGATGATTACATGAGGCTCTTTTATTATAATACGCCCACAAGAGCCGGCCCGTTTTTTGTCGGAATGATATTCGGATATATACTGCACTTGAGTCGTGGCATCAAAGTTAAAATTAATTTGGTAAGTAATTACTGGTTGGTAAAAAAATACCCCTTATTCCTCATATAATAAATATTACCATCAGTTTGAAATACCTATATATTAAAAAATAAAATAACTATCTTCTTTATCAACTGCAATAAAATATGTTTCGACAAAAATATTTGCTTTACTTTGACAATCGAAACTTTTCCCAATTGTAACATGAAATTATTCTATTCCAGGTTGTAGTGTTCTTGTTATGGTTAGGAGCGTTCGCGTTGATCGGAATACCGTTCTACACGTCGTACATTACGAGACAACCCGACTGGTACAATCAAACAGTATACAGTTTGATCAATTCGTTTGAGAGGTCGCTTTGGGCGCTCGCTCTAGGGTGGCTCGTCTTCGCTTGTGTACACGGATATGGAGGTATGTAGTACCTAATACATTAGCAGACTTCAATAACTTATTTTTCGCAAAAAAAATACTGACAAGTACAGATAACTCGATAACTACTCCCTCAAATTTGAACGAAAAGAAAAGCATCAGTTTTCGAATAAAAAAGGACACGCGGTAAAAAGTCAAAGTCCGATAACGACCATAAATAAAATGTACTTTATTAAGGTTATCTCAAAGACTACTCTGCAGATGTCACTAAAATTTAAATGGATCTAGATTTTCCTCATTATTGATACCTCTTAAATAATTATTATCAAAGTCGGTTGATCTCCTATAAAATGTAATTTGAGCGACATCTGACGGGTAATTTTTGAGCTATCGATACTTATTGATTTTAAAGTCAGTTATTTTGTTGTATGTACTGCAAGTGTCTGCGAGCGTGTATCACTACATAGTATAAAACAAAGTCGCTTTCTCTGTCCCTTTGTGTCCTTAAATCTTTAAAACTACGCAACGGATTATGATGCGGTTTTTTTAGTAGATAGAATGATTCAAGAGGAAGGTTTATATTTTTTATTTATTTATTTATAAACAATATTAAAATATACATTTCATGCACAAATTCCAAAAAACCCAGATAGGTTTGTCTTGGATATGATGAGACATCCACGAACTGTGCAGTAAGTACTGTACTTATAAAAACTACTTAAAAATAAACAAGAAAGGTAAGTAGGCAAGTATTATTACATCTAAAACTGTCTATTAATTATTACGGTAGGTTATAATTCGTACAACACTTCAACAATAATACAGAGTGAGGATCACCGATAAGAACTGCATAAAAAACTGGTTTGGTTTTGTTGATTGTCGATGCAGTTGTCCAATACAGGGTGGTGTAAAATTTTGTCGCAAAATTTATAAATTAAAATTTCTAGTTGTGTTGAGAAATTTAATGTATAATAACATGTATGTATAATAACATCCATTAAATGTTATTGCACCCGTGCGAAGCCGGGGCGGGTCGCTAGTTTAATTATGAAACTGTCTTCTAGGTCCGATCAATTGGTTCCTGTCGCTCCCGATATGGAAGCTGCCGTCCAAACTGTCCTACGCTATGTACTTGTTCCATTTCTCGTTGATGTTCATCTATGGCGATATGAGTCTGGCCCCAAATTACTTTACTGTACCCCATATGGTAGGTATTACATTCATCAAAGATACTCGCTCAGACGTGCATTAAATGTGAAATATCGAAAATTTGATGATCTATGAAAATAAATTATGGATGTTGGTGTATTAGTAGAGAACGCTGGTAAAACGGTTATCATATCCCATCCCTAAGTCGTTGAAAGTTTAAGAGAAAATCCAAGCCAGAAAGAAAGAGAAGAGAAAGTTAGGAAAACAAGAAAGTTATAAACCGTTTTTTAAATTTTTTATGTTAAATATATTGCATGAGAAATGATAGCCGTGATGTTCATTGAAATTATCACGTTTGTAATAACCTCTCGTCAGAATGCCTTTTAAATTCAAAGATTAAGTTATTACTGGTCATATTATTTTCAGCTTTACGACTTCATAGCACAGTTCACGTTGGTTCTGGTAGTAGCCTTCATAGTAGCAGTCGTTATAGAGGCTCCATTTAGTTCGCTCGTAAAACTCATGCTCAGTAGAGGTAAGTTGTATGATTAACGTCTATTTATCTATAGTAATATTATAAAGCTCTAGCTTACAAAATATCTTCTTCACTTGATGGTATCTGTCTCAGATAACAATTAAGCCATTTTAAATATTTTGTCTGTTTTCATAAATTTAAAATTACACTGTAGAATTTTAAAGAGCAATCATAGTTTAAGAGAAGTCTTTAAATTCACCTGAGACACCATGTGATATTCTGAAAATTAGCAAACTGTTTAAAATAAAAGCTCCCAAAGGTCCCACCGAGATTTGAACTCGGATCGCTGGATTCAGAGTCCAGAGTGCTAACCATTACACCATGGGACCTGTGCCGGAGAAAATGAAATTCGCAGCGTCATTACAAAATATGGCGCCGAACAATTAAACATACTTACATGCATACTGGCACTAATATTATCTACACCTATTATAATAAAAATGTAGCTGGTTTATGTCTGTAAATAGGAAATATTAGAAGCCAATAGAATAAAAGTCAATAGAAGCCAAAACATGCAAAATCCGCATAAAAATTGTATTGCTGGAGGTCTAACTTGAGAACTGGTTTATTTTTCATATTAATAAGCCGCTCATAACTTGAGATATAAGTTATGATATTGCAAAACAACTTCTGGTGGTTTAGCTAGTCTTTAATAATCACTAAATTTCAAGCTATGAGACAAGTAAGTTTTGGCTCCATATTAAACAGAACTTTTATTGCAGGGAAGGGGAAGACAAAGCTTAAAACAGAAATTGAAGATAGTGCAAGACAGAAGAATGAAACAATTCCATGATTAAATTTAATAGTGAATTATAGAATGAGGTCAGTGTGATGATTGCATAATGTTAGGATTATGTGGAAGCGCCAGGACAAGCCAGGAACAATAAAAACCGTTTTCTTCATTAATACTTTGCTTTATTGCGCAACCATTTTTCACACAGCAGTGACCACAGAGCATAGAGCACACAGTATAATGCACAGACAAAATACAGAGTAATGTAGATTGTTTACATTGCTGGTGCAACACTATAAACTTATAATTGCAACACCCTTCCTCAATGGACACAATCTACATAATTAAAAGTTTAGTTCAAAGCTTCAAAGTCAAACCAATTTTAAAACACAACCTTTTAAACTGACACTCCCCCAACCCCTTTGTAAACATGTCAGCCAATTGATTTTCAGATGAAATATATTCCAAAGTCAACAAACCCTCATTAACCTTTTCTTTAATAAAGAAATACTTTAATTCTATATGCTTCAGTCTTTTATTTTCACAAGCCTTTGAAATATGAATGGTTGATTAGTTATCTACTAGAATCTTAAAATTCCTATCATTTAATTTAAGTTCAGATAGAAGATTTTGTATCCAACTACCTTCTACAACCCCTTTTCCTAAAGCAACATATTCAGACTCGGTAGATGACAAAGCCACACACTGTTGTTTTGTGCTACCCCATGATACTGTACATCAAAATCTTTCATCAAAAAACCTGATGTAGACTTTCTGTCAACTTTGTCTCCAGCCCAATCAGCATCAGTGTAACCCAACAAAGTCGGTTCACCATCATATTTAAAAATCAATTTGTAATCTATGGTTCCTTTTAAGTATCTGAGTATACGCTTCAATGCCTTCCAAAGGCGTCCAGTTGCACATGTTTGGAATCTAGCTAAATAATTTATTTATTTATTTACTTATTTAAGCTTTAATGACCACAAAAAACAAACAGGGTACATATGGCGAGCTTAATGCTTAAAGCATTCTCTACCAGCTAACCATTAGGCCAAACTGATATACACGAAGAGCGGTATTATGCTATTAATATTAAATTCATAGTGTAAGTATTATTTCATAAAATAATAAGTAAAATAAATAAGTTTATACATAGGTATACACACATAAAAATAATATAAATAACAAAAAATACATATATAATTTGTATAATAATAATTCAAGGCAAAGCAAATATCCGGACGTGTTCCAAGCATGGCTGGCATACATTAGGATTCCAATTTTTCTACAATTACTTATTAAATTTTCATCTTCTGATTTGTCCGAGTTTAACTGTAGTCCTAGTTCAATTGGAGTTTCAATAGCATTATAATCTTCCATATTATAGTTAATAAAGTTTAAATTTGTTCTAGTTCAAACTGTCAACATAGGGCATTCTATTGGTTTCGATGTGTGTTTTAGGCGCACTTTTGCCGGCTTCACGCTTTTGTTCACGGCACTTACGTACGAAATTACTTGAAACAAACACTGTAGGCATGATATGGGTGACAAATAGAGACACTTTTATTTACGGGACTCTTTTGACAAATGTCGTTTTAGCCGAGTTTTTTATGTTTTAGTTATGTATCCTCTCAAGCACCATACTCCATACGCAATAGATTTACATGGTGCCTGTGCGGCATCATCCGCACGGAAACGGTTAAATGCTTGAGAATAATAAAATATGTTTACATAGTGAAGATCTGTATAAAAATAATGACAATACTAATTATTTATTTCAGATATCTTTCATAGAGAAATCGTCAATATAGTTCCATAATATGGATTAACGAATTATATTTTCATATTCAGCGTATTCGGAGCCAGTCAAAAGGTACTTAGCGGCCCACATGTAATTCCCCTCGTCTAGCTTAGTTATTAACGTCTCTAGTTTATTGGCGTATCCTCTCAAAATATGCTCTGGAACCTTCTCGATCATGTTGTGCTTCCTATTCCAGAAGTAATTTATCTTCTTAGCTGCTAGAGCGCTGTGGAAATCTCGTAACATCGCCTTGAATATGGTAGCCACGTCGCGTTGCCAGAAGGACGGATCGTTTAGTTCGCCGATCTTCCACAAAAACAGTGTCTTGATGGCGTAGCTTGATATGTCATCCATTTGTTGTGCGTCGCGGAGTTTCTTCAGCTGCAAGTATGAAAACAAATTTAATGTTAGATAGGCTTAAAAAAGTGACTACTAGTTGCAGTTAGGCTATTGTAATAATTGTAAGTGCTGTTTGATTTTTACTGTAGGCATAATGGTGAAATCATTGTAAAGGACTGCGCACATTACAACGACTCCACGCCAACGCGGTTACGGAGCAACTCAAATGTAAGCATTCAATTATGATCCTTATATCTTAGGCGTCACGGTTTAATTTCGAGTGTGAACGGCGTCGGTGAGCAGAGGGTGGGGAGTAGTCCACGTTTTCTAAGTGTACACTCGAAATTCAACCGTAACGCCTAAGATATAAGGATCATAATTGAATGCTTACATTTGAGTTGCTCCGTAACCGCGTTGGCGTGGAGTCGTTGTAATGTGCGAAGTCCTTAATAACGCTACGCACTCAAAGCCCCACACTAGGATTCCCTGTGTCGTGGGTGCCTTGGACAACACACAAGACAAAGACACACCCAGACCGAGAACGGAAATTCAAATTCATCATTCAAATCGCCGCCTCGCTGGGAATCGAACCCAGGATCTTCGGAACAGGGTGCCGGCGTGTTAACCATTGCGCCATTCGGGTCGTCAAATGGTTGATTATTAAATCAAATTACAAATGATCTGCATGAAAAATATTTTTCTCGCGCTATCGATTGAAAAATATCTATTTACTGTCCTTTTAATTTCAGTAAGTACTAAAATAGTTAAGAATTTGAATCAATACGTACAGTTATTGATGTCTTCAAGCGATCGTGACCATTAACCATCATATAACTTGCTTATATACCTACAAGAAATCGGGATGTTTTCATCCTCCGAATTATGTGACAATGCGTTATCTTACTGTAAAGGTACTTACCAAACGATTCGCCTGTCGCAGGTGATACGAGTTATGAATTAACTTCCTCTCCTGGTCGTGCATAGCGACGCGCCACGACCGATTCTCGTCGAAATTGTTGGCGCCGAACTTATTGGGCTTAGGGACGACCATCCAGTAGTCGGCCTTGCAATGCGCAGGGATCTCGCGGTATGTCTTGCTAGAGCCCAGCCAGCGCTCCTCTGGGAACCTCAGCGCTGGGACCAAATCCACATCCAGTCTGAACCCACCAATGTTCGTTATTATCAACGTATAGGCCGGGCCGCTCGACGACACGCTGATCGTATACACGAGTCCGTCGATCACGACGCCCGGGTAACCGTTGTATCTCTGGAACTTGTTCAGGGCGCGATCCACGACGCTTCTGAACCAAGAAATGAACTTCGATCGCAGGATGTATTTCCTCTCGTCCAGCCAAAGGAATGCTTGCTTGTTGACGTCGTAATTGTCGCGTTCCAAAATCTTCAAGTACTGTTTCCCCGCTCGGAGCTGCACGTAGCCCGGATGCTTTGGCTCGATGATGACGTCGCTCTCGTCAGGGTTCAGCGGGTCCACGCGAAGGTTCACCGGCAAGCCTATCACGATGTCCATGTCGAATTCGTCCGGCTTCTTTATTCGCAGTCGGTCGTAGTGGCTGCCGGCGAATTGTACCTGTAATGAATTAATATTAACATTACCTATATGTAATGTTGAAAAACGAAGGAGTTTATCTTGCTGGATCGCCGTTCGAAGGGTCCTGGATCCTGGGTTCGACTCCTAGTGACGCGGAAAATGGAAAGATTACTTTTAGGCTATGACTGTGCTGCGTTATATTTTAAGTTTTTGGAAACGAATATGAACAAATTGTAGGTATGTTCTTAAAAACAAAAACAGTAGCCGCAAATTGAACAGTTAATTTTTCCGAGTCTGAGTAAAGTTTAAAGTCTTGACTAAGTAAGTATGACATGAAAGTGTAGGATTTAGTACATGGCATACCTACCTATACATTGTTTTAATATGTATAAGATAACTAAGAAATTATCTACATTTATTGACGAATAAATATTTATTCTCTTTTAATAAAATTTATACCTAGGTACATGAAAAATGGTTAAGTGATTAAGTATATACTAACCCGGCAAGAATATTGGTTGTAATAAGCATCAACGGACTTCATAGTGTCGTGTAGAGGGTAGACTACTTTGAGGAACACTTTGTAGTGTTGTTCGAATTCATCCCGCTTCAGCGCCACGTATCTCTGGTGGATGTCGTTCAGCAACGAGTCCAGGTTGTTGACCGTAGGCCTGCTGGATATTGACTGGCGGGAAACTGCACTGGAATGACAAGAAGGTATGGGCACATTACACATAGAGTTATAACGTTTTTCTAGCGGATCAGCCTCGATTTTCAAAATGGAGGAGTTTCTCAATTCAACTGTATTTTTTTATGTTTGTTACCTCAGTACTTTTAACTGGGTGAACAGATTTTAATGATTCTTGTTTTTATTCGAAAGCTGGTCCTTTTCGTAGTCCCATATAAATAAAATTGAGCGACATCCGGCGCGCAATTTTTGAGTTATCTCTGCTTGTCAATGTTGAAGTCGGATATGTTTTGTAAAAACTTATAATTCTTGATTAATGTAACATACAGCGCTACAGCTACAGCGGGTTAACGACTGCTATCTATCGATAACAGCGGGGACCGACGGCGTTACCTGCCTTCCGAAGAATGGAAAAACTCAAGAAATTTTGCCACTAATGGTCACCCATCCAACTACCGACCGCGCCCGCAGTTGCTTAACTTTGTCGAACACCATGCCGCCAGGCTATGCTCGCTCGCTAGACATGCCGATTATTGCCTATCTTTCCGGTTTCAAATTGCACTGAGGAGATACTGATGAATTAGATGAGATATCAGACTCCTTATGGAGCCGGATGTTTGCCTAAAAGTAAAATATACAATATTTATTTATCTGACTAAGACTTATCTTACTCTGATTCAACTTGCCTGCCTAAATCCGATAAATAATTGTAATACGAGTTGATAACGCTAAATTAATTCACTCGTCTTTGACGGCCTTGCTTCCGCCGTCAAATTGCAGGCTAGATAGTAATTGAGACGTCAACGTTGCTTTGTACCTACGCTCAAAAATTGTTAGACAAAAAATCTAAAATTCATTAGGTTGTAGGTACCTAGGTACTATTATTTTGCGTTTAAATAACAGGCCGATCCACTATCCAATCGATTTTTATATAGGTACCTAAGTACAAAAAAAAAACAAAAAAAAATATAATAACACTTATTGGCATTGACAAATAAGTCCTTTTTTAATAATTAATTAATGACAAATTTAATTAAGCAATTAATATTTTGACCAAAATTGTTAATTAAATATGAAATTTAAAATTACTTACTCATTAATGTTATCCATGCCGGGATTCCTGTCTGTCGTGGACTTATGTCTCTCAGGAGCTTCCTCTTGCGACTGCTCCCCAGCAGCCTGGCTGAGCGTATATATACCAGCCGCGATCGCGGCGCCGGCTGCGATGCCCAGGCCCACTGCCCACCACGGGCTGCCTTCCGGCTCCGGGTTATCGCCTCTCCCCCGACGCTCTCTCCCGCCCGCGTTATCCATGTCCTTAAGAATCGTTACATGTGGTTATTACATAGTAAAGTAAAATTGTTAGTTAAACGCAATTTAATAACACGCAATAGGTAAACTTTACAATGTAACTGTAAAGTAAAAATTTAAAAGCCCCCAAATCAACAAATCCTGAACGTATCGAGGGATTCAAAGTACGTCGCCCGAGTCAAAAATAAGTATATTTGCGCCCGAGTGATACACTCTACTTTTCATCCCCCTCTATGAGAAAATTAATTCTATACTTTCACTGCCACTTGAAGAACTCCGTTTTGTAAACAAAACCATGAATATCAAAAAATCAGTGAAAATAGTAATCCGGCGGCGCGACTATAGGCCGACGTACCAGGCAGTCTTTATTCAAACAATTTTGCGTTCATTTCTTTGGCGTTGAATTGAACACTAAAATGCTTTGATGATCTAATGTCTAGATGGAACATCGAATCCGCGCAAACGTGTCAAAAAATTGTGGCGAACTGTTAGCCACAATTTTTATATCATTGTATCATTGATCACGCACACATAGACAATAGACAAACGTGTAAAACATCCCCTGCACGCACACATGCTTGATATTGTTGCCTTGTTTTTTTTGTTTTCATTGTAGGTGTAGGGCGACGCTCAATCTAGACATTAGATCATCAAAGACTAAAATGTTCCAAACTCAAAAAGTGCGCGGTAAAGATAATTGCGGCGCACTTATTATTAAGAGGATTCAAAGCCCGCTAAAATTTTCATAAAGAAAAAGGCGAACCAAGTCATCCTTTTCGAATAAAAGGGATGAAACATTATAGACCATGGCCAATTAAACTTCCGGCTTAATTTTATTAATGTCATGAAATCTCGAAGTTATGTTGAGAATACTTAGTTCATTTTAAACTACTTGGATATTATGATCTAGATGCTCTTAACTGTTTCATTTTCATTAAATAATAACGATAGACTCTCATAGCCCCACAGTAGGATTCCATGTGTCGTGGGCTCCATGGACATCACACAAGACGAGGACAGATACCCAGACCGAGAACGATAATATTTAAATTCATCATTCAAATTTCCGCTTCGTTGGGAATCAACCCCAGAACCCTCGGAACAGCGCTTCGACATATTAACCATTGCGCCATTCGGGTTGTCATAATATAATCGTCATATTTACGTCATAATATATACCTATACGAAAAATATTACCTATCTCTTAAATTAATGTAGTAATAGTACATTATGATACAAGTGCGCGAAGTTGGTCATTACAGTCGAGGCGGTTGCACAGCCCGAGCCGCAAGGCGAGGGCTGTAATAGAGCCAAGACTGTAATGAACAAAGCACACGCGTATCATACGACGTTTTTCAACACACTTGCGAGGAAAAAAACAATTAGGTATCGACATTTTTCAGTCACAAATCAGCAAATTATAAACGAACAAATGTTTGCACAAAATGGCGCGGAGGTTTATTTTATTTTTTCGCGCCCCGTATCTTTGGTTGAATAACTATGCGCGCGCAGGTTAAGTCCAGAGGCACCGAACATTCAGCCACAATATATTAAACTAAATAATTATGTATTTATTTACGGTAATTAATGATTTAAAATATTGTATTTTTAAATGCTTTAATAGATAATTAGATGAAGTATAATCTTATCTTATCAGATTTTGACTAAGTACAACAAGTTTATTTATTTACAAAATAATAAATCTTTTGGTAACAACCTCTTTACGGATATTAAAAAAAAAGTGGAAAAAGAAAAACACTAGTGCGGTAATGAAAAGTAAAACGCACTAGTGTGTAATAAACCGCATTCCGGGCGTAAGACATAGAGAAAGCGTAAGACTAAAGAAAAAATAGCAACTTTACGAGCAAGTGTGTTGAAAATGATATTATTATTTCTCAGTAGATAAGTGACTTTAATCGTTGGTCTTACTCTGTGGTCTTACTACTAAACTTACGGGTCAAACGAGTCTAAACAATGACACTTAAATAATTATGACTTACCAGTAGTCGGAATTGCTGAAGTACCAGAAACAAAAGCAATTGTGTCTTAAGTGGGGCACTCCTCACTTGAATGTAATGATATTTCGGGAGTAAAACAAAGGTTTATTTGATATTAAAAACTAGTTAAATGAAGACACTTAGTACAATAAGTACGAATATAAAGAATAACAAACACGCTTTAATCAACTTCTCCGAAGAAATATCCGTATTTATAGCAAACTGGTAAGAATAGGTATACAGAAAAACTTGATAACGAATGATCACAACAAACGATACCTACGATAAAAGAAAAATAGTTTGCAATGTAATGTCCCTACATATTTGTGGCCAGGGTTGCCAGCCTTCAGCGAACTTGATTCGCCAAACGCGTTCCGCTTCCGAGTAGCCTAAGGGAGGCAATAGACGTCCGATTTTTCTCTCAGACAATCGAATCGGACTTGTATTGTGTATGTACAAAATGTATGGCACGAGTGCCTTCCGATAGTCTGTTCAGACAATCGAATCGGACGTGTATTATGTATTCAAACAAAATGTATGGCACGAGTGCCTTCCGATTGTCTGATCAGACTATCGAAGAGAAAAATCCGGACGTCTATTTTGTAGCCCTCAGGGAGGCATTTAGAAACCTTAGGAACGATTTTGTTGTATTTACAATACACGTCTGATCCGACTACTATCGGAGAGAAATATCGGAAATCTATTCCAGCCATAACCACACTTTTAAGTGCTTTTATTATGAGGACCATAGATAACATTTGTAGACCACAAAATGTTTTGTATAATATAGTGATTGATTGTCAATGTGTGCAGTATTTCTATATAGGTACAGTGCCACAAACTTATCTGACCCGGTGGCCAAGATTGGAACTAATGCAAATGTTTTACTGTTGTCAGACAAAGACAGTAGCGCTCCCCCTTATCGGATCAGATAAGTTTGTGGCAGTGTAGTTGTAACTGACACGCTTTTTTCTCCCATTATATTTGATCTACTTTATTTTATAACTCTGTGACTAAAATTATGTTAAAAAATTGGTTGTCTGTAAAGTCGGTTTACTGACGATAGTTGAACGTGACAACGTCTTAAGAAAATACTGATGGAATGGTAGCATAATCACTAATAGTCATCCTAAACTATCTTTGAATACCTACTTAGTTATAATTTATTTACTGTTATATTGCAGTTAAAAACCTTTATTAAATATTTTACCAAAAAGACTAGTCGTTGCATACCGTATAACGAAACATTAATCTTTAGCTAGTCTGTGCATATTATGTCATGTCAATGTGCCACAAACAAGTCAAAACAAACCTGGCTGGTTATAAATAATTTCGATAAAAAGCAAAAGCAAAACGTCAGAGTTACATTGACAAAGGCCGATTGTGCTTCTTTGTCGCTCGTTCCGCGATCTCGCTTGCACTTCAAGCTTTAAATGGGACGCCTCAGAGCGTCGTTACGATAACGCCGCATGGCGTCAGATAACGGCACATAAACGTCATGTTTTTCGTGCGTGCAGCCGATATCGAATTATAAAACGTAACGTTGTCACGTCAAAACCTATCGAGTCCTACAAGCATTTTTTGGCGCGTGGGTGACGTGTGGGTAACAGAGACAGCGCCTTACAGGAAAACTAAGAAGTTGCTGTCTCTGTCACCCACACGTCATATTTGCGCTAAAAGATCCGTGTAGGACTATATCTCGGAATCAATTCGGCATCGACTCGCCTCGTAGCTTTGATAGGTGTGCGTTAACCCTCAGAATTTTTTGATTTTATGCATTCTGTGACTGTATTTCAATGGCGGGAAATTTAATTTTTTTTAAAGTAATTTCTTATAATTTGTATTTTGTGTTGGTCATCTAAAAATACATAATTCAAAGTGCAAACTAAGTTTCGCAAATATAACTAAATAGGTATTGTTGAACTGTGTGCTCCGGTTACATTTAAATTGAACAGAAGTCGGTATACATGTATTCTTAGCAGTATATTTTCCGCAAACAGGCACCTATCGTAATTTGTATTTTCGCTCATTGAAATTATTAACTCCATCACCGGTGTAGAAGACTGAATAGAAAAGGGCTCTGATCTGAGTTTTTAATATAACATACTTAACATGAAATCTTATATTTTAATTTTAAATTTAAGTGAAGCGACAAGTAAGATTTTCGTGAATTGCAGAATATTGTATTGCCTCGAGATAAAATCACAATACCTACTTATATTTTATAGTCAGTTTACTCACTAATAATATTAACACGGGCCCTTCCACATTTTTTCAAATCTAGGTTAGTCAAATAAAACAACAGGAAATAAAAATAGACATGTATTTTCAACGGCGTAGAATACTTGACTAACAAAATAATTATGAGCTTCGAGCTCAATTTTATATGAATTGCTAAAACAGTCATTTCATTAGTCGAGCATGTGTCACCATTTAAAAAAAAACCACATAAAATCAAAATAAACATGTACAACAATATGGCGGAAACATTCTTATAGTATAACAATAACATAATTAATATCTTAACATATAAATTAGAATAATTACGACGACTAACAACAGCAAGTCTTATTTATCAGAGGTGGGCAAATTGTGATCTTATTGTAGACGTTTTTAAATGTGCAGCCTCGGAAATGCTCCCGCCAAGACGCTCCATGATAAGTAAAAAAAAAATGTTAATTGAGAATAAGACAATATTTGCAAACTAATATGTATTACTTTTATAATTTTAATGAACACCGAAATTTTTCTCTGACTCAATCACCGCAGAAAACTTATCACTTTCCGAAATCTTAGAAAGATATTATTTACATACCCCAAGATAAAATCGTAGACTGATAATAAGAGAACATTTTGCCCATCTCTGCTAGTTACAAACCAATGTTCCAAACATCTTATCAAGCGTCCAAGGACCTTGACTAGGTACTTACATTCATTTCTATCACAGCCGTAATCTAAGAACACTGAAACATTGTCTATGCCAAGTCTTTAGCAGTCTTCTTATTCAATCCCCCCACAATTTTAAAGACAGATATGCTATCGAGAAATAACATTATGTATTATCATTTTACTGAAGCAACATGTTCATTTTGTCTAACGAACAAGAAGCTCGATGTTTCTTCAGTAACATGAATGCAATAAATTAAATTAACAACCTTTACGCTGTCGTTGATATTCACTCCAATTAACACACAATACTTACAAATACACAATCGATCATGTCAATACTTCTGAATAATTTAGATTCCACGTTGAATTTAAAGAAAGTACAGAATTTTCGAAAGTTGAATTTTGTAAAATATATAATTTGTTAAGTGTCACTGAAAAAGTTACCGGGAAAGGATACAGTATTTTAAATCGACTGATATCTTAATCATCTATACATGGTTGTATTTAAAAGGACGTTATGGTAATTAACCGAGAAGCTCAAATAGATCAAGTAAAAAATATGTTTATATCTGATACAATGCTAAGTTTCCTATTATCTAACACATACACACAAAATACCCATACCTACTTCTTTAATTTATATTAGGTAGACATACTTACTTAGAATTAAATATTTATCTCCGTATAATATTCTAGCAATATAACCATGGTATAAAATACTGTACCTACTATAATACTATTTACATCGAAAATAACTAGGTACAAGTCTCTTATAAACATCCGAATAGGTATATTTAAAATATTACTTCAGATAAAGGAATATTAAATTAAGCTAATTTATCATAATTTAGAATAATTAAGATTGTAATCGACAAACTAACAATATTAAAATCTCTACTCATAATAGTACCCTTGTAAATAGCATGGAAATATTTACATTACCTTAAATAAGTCGTAAATGCGACGTAGTACGTATATAATTAATATGTGTATTATTTGAAGATACATGACAAAACGACAAATAACACTGTTTTATACTCAGACCAATAAATTATACAACAATAGTCACGGAAAACGAATAGATTCAAACATTTAAGCCATAAACAATGAATACTCCATTAAATTATTACCAATGGGCAGTAAAAAGATATCAAAAAATGTACTTCCATGCTTCCACTTACTGTGTACTTCGTACTTCGTGTGTACTTCAATATAACACGGAGAAATTAATTTATTCTTGAAAAAAAAAAACAATATTTTGGCTATTAAAAGTGTAGGTATGAATGATTCAAAATTAAAACTTAACTTTATCTTCAACGACATAAAAGAAAGTAACACCCTGAAAGTACCTATTCGTTTCCCGATGGCTCAACTTTACATGGCATCATAGAATGTCAAACTGTTTTCCAATTTAACAAAATTACAAAAATAAAACGCTATTTCTCTGTTCCAATACTACAGTTCCAGTACAGGTGTTTCTTTCTAAAAATCGGACGTATGATTAGAGTGATTGTCGCGTTTTATACTCTTAAAAATAGACTGTGACAGGTTTTATTAAACTGGATCAAATTTAATACAAATTCAATAACAGTTTCCAGTGGTGATTGGATCATTGAACGCATAGGTTTATCTACTTACATAATTTTTCTTACTGCACATTATATAACATACTTACTTAGTTAAAATTATTTAAACTTAGGTCAACGTTCAAATAAATTCAGCTGAGGTCTATATTAGCACTGTATCGGAACTATTACTATATTTTAATTTTAACGAGGTAGTTGATTCAAGATATTGCAATATTGCAACGCCATAGTTACAACAAAATATACTTAATATGTTTTTATTTAGGTAACTGCAATGGATATATGAACGTTTTATGAAATACATAATATAATTAAATTGAAAGCTTGAGGCAAATAGATCTCTGATCGAAAACAAAATCAAATTCAAACGTAAGTCAATTTTTTGTAACATTTCACACTCATTTAAAAGATTAAAGCAAAGTCCAAAAACCTTCCATTAATACTAAATTGCACCATCTTATTTGATTTTGTGATGAACCCAAAAAAACCTAAGTTTATTTTGGTGACGAAAACACAGATTTTTACATTTACATGTTTGGATAGACTGTTACTGCGTGCATTTAACAACAATTATTTTATGGAGGAATTTATTTGAGTCAAAATGTGAGTGTACAATATGATATCGTACTTCCACAACGCACGATTACTGAAATTTAAAATTATAGTACAGTCTATCCAACAGCACACAGATAAGTATACTATTTTATAGGTAGTTACTCCCGGAAATCCAAACCAAGCAACCTACCTTTGCTTTGGTCTTGCCTTTTGGTTAAAAAACTATCCATTTTTTTAATTAAAAAATGTTTAAACAGCATCGAAAGACTATTCAAAATTTTAATTTTGACTTTGATTTTTGGTTCGAAGTTTCTTGATTCTACAGTTAACTGTTTATTGATTCTACAAGTTAACTGTCATAAATCGTCTATGAACATGGTAACGTAACGGAAAACATTAAATGTACCTAATCTTCATATTGTTTAAAATGAAATCATTCTTCGCCACTATACCAAGCGTTTTAAAGATTGTTCAAATTTGTTCCATGTCGACACCTAAATCTTAAAATTCTTAAATCACCACTTCACATTGTAAAACATAATATCCGGGAGTAAGTATAATAACAAAATAAATAAATAACAAAAGGTTATCTTGGAAGAAAGTTACCATGCGACGTTTGCAGGTCTGTCTAAGCTAAGCACGGGTGTCTCTTATCATCGAGCTCTAGAGTTCACTACACCACGCTGCTCCAGTGCGGGATAGCAAAGAGATTCTTGAGCTGCAGTAAGAAGCTCAAGAACCGGGTTTTTTGTACCGCTCGAAACCACCAAAAGGGTTTAACGATTAAAACGTCACGCTCACCAGAGGTCTTTTAGGTACCTACTTTTATTCTACGCCTATGGATATAACTTTCTCCATACTCGAATAGAAAGAGAGAGATGATTGCAGTAACGACATATTTAATTTGTATCACTTGACAATCTTATCTCTCTTTCTAATCATCATTTCCACTTAGAGGCAGCGGGATGTTTCCACTTTATAACGATACCTCTATGGTCTAGACTCGTGGTCGTCACACTATCGCCCACGGTTTTTAAACCGACGGGAGGTGCAAATGCAACACGGTATTAACGCGGGAGCATACTGCTCATAGATAGAGGCCTTCATTGCCCTTGATCAATGACGAACGCTGGTCTAAGGCGGTCGCTATTACTCGCGGGTGCACATAAAGCAGAGGCCTGACCAAGGGTCGGGTCAGTGACGACCGCTGGTCTAGACACGCGGGCGCTACTCGTAGATAGATGGCCTTCATGGTCCATAGTCTACGGTTATGAGTTATGACACACGAGCGTTTTTTAACAGCAAAGGGCTTCAATGCCCTCGGTTACTGAGCTGGTCTACACAGGATGCCAGGTCCGGTCGGCGGGCTCGCGTTTCACGTGGTAGTTGACGCAGGGCTGGAAGTTGACGTGTATGGTGACGGGGTGTAACGCGGCGAGGTGCGCGGCGCGCGCGTCGAGCCCGTCGCACGGGCCCAGGTGCCGCGCCAGACACGCGTACTCCACGCTGAGAGGTACGTAGTACTTGCCTGCGGGGAGATATATTACTCATTAAATTTGGTAATAGTCATAGATACAGTCCTCATTTTTTTATTTTAGCCCAGATAAAATCATACATACAACAATACTAAAAATAATTTCGGTTTCTATTCTATTTATGAAAACACATCACGCATTTTGCATTTTTAATTCCCTAATATCTCCTATGCCCAGAGATAAGACATTACCCAGTTACCCAGCTACGTCTCTTAGAACAATAAGTACCTACATTTTTAACAATTTGATTTCGGTAAGATTTTTGAATTTTTGAATACAATGTAAAATGATAACATTTTAAAAACTCAAATTATAAGGTTTTTTTAAAAATACCTATACCTACTTATAAATAAAGAAAACCAATGCAGTGAAGCTATGCTGATAACATTTAAGTACTATTTCCGAGAACGTTATAATGTCCTTGACTATTTCACAATCATTAATTATAATAATTAAAAAAGTACATATAGGATGTGTTTCAGATAAAAACAATCTTGCATATCCTTAATCTTATCTCAATTCATTATTTTGTGTATCATTAAAACACTTTAATATAAAGAAACAAATCAAGTTTCGAATTAATATTTTGGGGAATACCCGAACTGTATTGATAAATATGGCAACACTTGTATTATGCGCTTTAGTGTATATGTATTGGAAAAGTCCCTGGACACCTATTGGGTTTTGTCACATTCAAGATAGTTCGTAGGCAAATTCATCATAAACACACAGTTATCAGCACCATCGGATTCTTTTACTTATTCTGCACCCTTACGAAGTACCTACATAGTACATACTCAAAGGGACTAAGCAAGCCGTTGGAAAATTATAATACATGGTGATACGAATTACGAATAAATCTTTGGAATATGGAGAAGCATACGTACCGAGAGAATTTAATGCGAACACTGGGACATACTGCGTTGGTGGCGGTAGCTTGTCGTACTGGTGGTGGTGTGGGGATTCGCTCGACGTGTCCTGGAAATAGTTACATATTACATTTCGTACATTACATGTTGGATTTCACTCAACCTGGGGAGTATTTCCGAAAACTTAGGGGTGAACAAGTTTCCTCACAAATTTTTCTTGCAATGAAGCGTACCTTTACTCCGAATTTAAGCTGGGATTCGTTATTAGCACCAAATGCCAGCGTTCCGCCGATGCGATTAAAGTACATTTAAGATTGACGGCGTTATCTAAAAATGTCCTTAGCAAATTTTTGTGACAAGCTAAATTGAACTGTGAACACGGGTAATAAGTATGTAAGTACTAGTAAATCCGCCCTCGCTTCGCTTCGGGAAACCAGTCCCTTCAAAAATCTCTATAAATTTTAACAAATTATGTTATTCCGATGTCTAAGCTATATTACTGCAAAGTGTCACGAAAATCCGTTCAGTAGTTTTTGCGTGAAAGAGTAACAAACCCACACACACACTCACATACATCCTTATAAACTTTCGCATTTATAATATTAGTAGGATAGGAAGTAGGATAGGATAGTACCTGTGGGGAGGTGTCGCGGGCCTCCTCGGTGGAGCCGGAGTTGGAGGTGGAGGTGGAGGGCGCGGGCTTGACGGCGCGCCGCCGTTTGTGCGAGTACGCCTTGCCGTGCGCGTGCGCACGCGCCTGCACCTCCGCTGCCTGTTGGTAATTTATATTATTTATTATTACCACGCTAGTGGAAGCCCTCGCTTGGTCGAAACGTTATGTTGTATAGCCAACTTTCCTCAATAGGTAAATGGAATATCCAACAAAAAAAGATTTTTTCAATTTGTTCTAGTATTTCCTGAGATTAGCTTGTTTAAGCTCTTCAGCTTTGTATTGTTAGTACCTATAGTAATTAGTGTAGATTTTCGGTTTATACTAAATTCTATAAATAGTGTTTTATTGCAGGTATACAGAAATGACAAATAACCAATGTGCTGTAACGGTGACGTCAAGGCAAGCGTGAATTACGCTATCAAAGTTTTCGTCAAGTTCCGACAGAGAACAATCGGAGCTGAGCAGGCGTGGCGCCTCTCCTGGCAGGAGATCTCCCTTGGCCAAACTTACAACCATGAAGCAACTCTATATTTGCTTCATGCTTACAACGCTCAAGCATTAATCACGGCATTTACCTCGCTATCCTGTGACCGTGAAAACCGCCTCTCGATGGAGTTCTTGAATTTGTAGGAGTGAAGGTAGTCCTCGGCGAGTTCTGGTTTGCGCACCTTCCGGAGCGTGGGCTCGCGTTTGCGGCGCCCGTCCAAGGGTAGAGGCTCGTCTTCCGGCGGAGGGTCCGAGTCCAGACCTACCGGCATCGGCGGCAGCACTGGAATACAAGAGGTTCTGGTTAAGAATGCTCACGCTTTGTTTAGCCCGAAACTTTCAACACTGTTGACATTTAATTTACATTTATTTTCTAACATGAGGCTCATTACTGCTGATTACCGAAAAAGAAGAAGAAGTGTTATTTCAGGACTGTTCTGTTGGTGAAAAGAATACTTAGCAAGTTTATCTTGTGTTTGCAAAAAGAGAAATAAAAATATACTTAGTAATAAATAAAACATTTTCGCAAATAGTTGGCGTTAGCTAGAGAGTCATTTCTTTCTGTTTATCCGTGTGTCTCTGTGTTCCGTGGTTTATCCTCTTCCATCTATCTCCTATCTTCTTTATAGCCGTCAGTGACATCTACGGTACGTGTCTCTGTCTGTCGTTACTATTGTCCATGTCCATGGCCGATGCCAACTATTTACGATCAGATGGCTCGACTGTTAAACATAGCTCTTTATCCGGCGGTTACATAAAAAAGTTACCTCTGTCGCAATCCATGGGATATTGAGGGTCGACGGAGCGCTCGGGCTCGAAGGGGGCGAAGGCCGGCGGCGGCTCCGGCCGATGGATGACGCCCTTCATGTTATACCCGTGGGAGCTGCCCGACGAACTGGTGGTCTCCGACGAGGAACCCAGGTGAGAATGGAGCTTCTCTCGCTGTGGCGCTTCTCCTGATCGTCAATAAGAAATGACATTGATTTTGTGAAAATATCAAGGGATCTGACCAACTGATGTATTTTTAGTGAATTATGCGCATCCGTTTTTCAAATGGTGTATTTAAAGAGTTTGGCTTTTAAGGTTGCTATTACCTGTGTTAAATTACGATGACAACTATGATCTGAAAGTAGGTACTCTTACCCATAAGTAATCATGATCATTTACGATATTCATCAGCCTAGGAAACATTAAGGACATGATGCCTATCCCGTCCCTTTTACCAATTACTCCAATAAAAAGTGTAAAATTATTACTGCGCTATACAGTCAGCATCGCAATGATCAGCACCATACCTTTGGTAACGATATCGCAGTGTCGCTGCAGATGCGTGGCCAGTTGTACGCACAGCCCGTCTCCGGGGCCGTGGCCGTGGACCTCAGCAAGGAAGCGCACGGCCTCCCCCACAGCCTCCTGGTAGCCGGCCCGGAACGCCTCCTCGCTCGCCTGCCGCTCCGCTGCAACAAAACCACGGGGAAGATGCGACTTCCACCCCCCCACTCCCGACAACATTAGCTTCCTTCAGTACAGCACCGGTTTTTGAGCAATTTGTTTTTAGGGACCGCGCGCGCTTTTTTATTTTCTTTTTTTAAACTTCTTTGGGTTTGCTAGCTGCTTCTTTACGTTGCTAGCGTTGCGGTGCTAATGATTTTGAACTTAAATGATTCTTAGTAAGGTCGATTTTTGCTTGCAGATCTTACTAGTGATGTTCCAATGTGACAAGGTTTACTTTTGAGGATAACCGATAAATGCGATTCACGAGCAGTTGTAAATATACAATGGTCTTTCAGATATGATGATTATAACTAGTATTTCTTGTAACCCATAGAAGTTTTACATTTTACTCAATTTTTTGTTTTTTATATTACTATGTAATTCTATAATTAAAATATTTTTGAAAGTAATTTCCACCCATTCCATTGAGAAGAATGATAACAAAAAGAAAAGAAAAGCGAGCGCAGTTGGTACTTTTAATTAAAGTAACAATTAACATCAATATGGAATTATAAAAAGTTTTTAAGTAGAGTCAAAAAAAATTAAATGTTTATTTACCTTATATCGCCACAGTAGCGTGTTAAGTAGGTAAAGGGTAAAGTGAGATTAAGTAAGAATAATTAATAATTCAAACAAAAATTAGGATTAAGAAAAGGGAAAGAAACGACGGATTTTTTTGAAGTCATAGTACTTATTACTTCTTATGGTATATGGTATAAGAAGTAATAAATATAACTTTTTCGCATAGTTACATACTAGTAGGGTACTTTTATAACTTTATTTTATGACTCCATAAAAATTGACTACTTATTTTGTTTTTATCGGGGATCAAAATTGCTCAAAAATAAATATTATGTGCTCTACTTAGTAAAATATTTAATTTTACTAACCTTCAATTATTCTTGATTATGTACAGAAAAAATAATGAGTTAATATAAAATAACGTTGGAAAAAATTCTGATACAAATCTTAAAAAACATTTGAAAGCATCTGAAGAAAACTAATTCATCGATAGTCTAAAAACACTAAAAAACTAAATAATAAAAACTCTTCAACTAATAAAATTAGAAAGACATAATTTTCTCTAATAATAACTTGACAATCATCTCTGTGTATCCAATCATTAATTATTTAATAATGCTTAATATAAAGATGGTGGGAAAAAAATACGAAAATAATATTTTTGCGGTAAATATTGTATTCGGCGTAATTTTAATAATTTGAGTTATTACTAGTGACAAAATAAAATGGATACTAATGCAGACATTAAGTATATATCTTATAATAATTTTTATGTTAGACTGAAGAAACATTAAAATGTTAAAACTCAGTCTTGCATAGGTTTTTACTTTTTTGGAAACCATTTAATATTCTATAATTTATTTTTAAACGAACTAATAGGTCTAATTTTTACTATCCGATCTTGCTTCCGTTCAATCTACTTCTACATTGACAAATTACAACCTCGCCTTACAAAATTTTATTATCAGTTTTTATTTATAATTTTAATATTAATTTTATCATTTAATGACCGATTTAATTTATTCAGATTAAATTTTTACAAACCATTAACGCGGTCCTGTAGAAATTTAAGATGGCGGATGGCCATCTCGATGATCTCTGTTTTCTCGACGCGGCCGCGCCCTTTCTTCAGGTACTCCGGCGGGATGAGCCGGGATAGGTCCGCCAGACAGTTGTTCATGCGGTCCCGGCGACGCTTCTCTATGATCCGGTGCGACATCGGATCTTGCTGTACAGAAAACTATAAAATAAATACCTTACTTAATATAAAAAATAAAAAATATGATAATAAAAATAATAAAATTGCTTTTGGCTGAATGTCTCTTGTGAGTCTTGTGCCATGAGCAGAAAAAAGTTTGGGCAGATTGCCGGGAATTACACTAACTTATTGTGTGTCAAATTTACAGTGCCACAAAGTTATCTGGCCCGGTGGCCAAAATTGGAACTAATGCAAATGTCATACTGTAGTCAGACAAAGACAAAGACAGTAGACTTACCGGGTCAGATAAGTTTGGGCACTGTAAATCTTGATCTTTATTAGATTAAAAAACGCATTTTTGATGCATCTGTAATCTGTAGATAATAATATGTTAAATAAGAGATAAAAACGGGCATATTCAGTGTAACTTGCCCTCGCGACCTTGCCCTTCTTGAGGTACGCGCCGGGCGGGTAGTCCGCCTCGTCCTCGGACGGCGCCGCGAAGTTCAGCTGGTCGCCGGCCGGCCGGCCCATGCCGTCGTTTGAGTTGTAACTGGAAAAGACAAAAACATTTATAAACAAATGTGAACACATTGGTTGCTTATGGGCTATGCTTATGTCTCGGAGTTCGAGATATGATCGTTCAGAAAATAGAAGCAGAATGCAGAACACCATAACATACATCACCCATCTATCTGGGTGGCGCTAGTGGCGTTATAATGTTCACTGAAAGTTGTAATAACTTTGCAGGGTCATATTATCACGTTTCACGCGAGGAAATAGTGATTAGAAATATTATGAATACATAAGTGATAATTTATTGAAAAAAAATGACACTTATCCAGCAAAAATAAGCGCAATGACGGTAAAACAGTTTTAGCTATCAACATATTAAGTCAAGTTATTACGGTTCTACTCTACATTAGTTACGTACAAGTAAACAACACAACAAGTTAACGTACCACCGTCCGTAAAGTACCGCCGTAATTGAACAGAAGCGCTAAAATTTAGTTTAACTATCTCAATTGAATTACAGTATCTTTTTTATTATTAGAATTTTTACTCCAAATTGGTTATTTGTTTTAGTATGCCACCACGAAAAAAACAGACGAGAGAAGAATGTTTAGAAAAAAAGCGACTAGCAGAGCGAGAAACAAAAAAAAGAATAAGGAGTGACCCAATGCGTTATGCAGCAATGAAAGAAAAAGATAGACTATTAATATATTCAATTTATACAAGGAAAAATTACCTATTCAGTTTGTCATTATAAATATAATACCTTTAATAGTTGTAATTCCGATGGCATTAATCGATTTCGGTGGGTCGGGTTGTAATTTCGGTGGTCCTTAAGTATTTTCGGTGGTATTTGGTACAAATACAAACTCTTCCGCTTTATATTATTAGTATTTATAAATAGCTCTTTCTGGTATTTAGATACCCAGAATATTCCGTTTTCTATTTTTTATGTTTTTTCCAATAAATTGGAAATTAAATTTTATTTTTAAAAGTGGTAATTTTACGTCGAAAGTGAGATATAATTAAGAAAAGTAAGTAAACAAACGGTCATTTTAAGAGCATTAGTGGCATTAATCCTGTGTTCGAATTAAATTAATAGCGGTAATTAAATAGTAAAACGTAGTTTTTAGGCATAGCGCACAGCAGCGTGCACATAAACAACGCACATTGAGGCGAAGACGAAGATTCCCGTGTTCCCTATGAATATGAACGTTGTATGTATGTACTTAGCGGGACCGTGGCCGTGACCGCTTGACCGTAGCGGCCTTGAGATTTAACTGCCCCGTCGGCGATTTAATTACCATCTTATTGTCCGGCAATAAGGTGCACGTTGTGTTATGATAATTTTCTGTTTATTTATTTTACTATTTAAAATATTTCGTACTTACATGCGGACCCATATGAACTTTGAAATATTATAGGCACCTACTATTTTGCATTAGGTATATATAATTGGAACTTTGTATGTCCGCTTGTCGCTTAACGTAGTTTGTTGACTCAAATTAAAATCTTCTAAAAATAAACTATTTTAGGCTTAAACTCATTAGGGTTGGGGATGCTGCAAAAAAATTTTTTTTCTTCATTTTTTACCGATGACAGTTGCGTCGTAAGTCGTAAGTCGTAAGATTGTATCGTATCAAAAATGAAAAAAAAAATAAGAAGATTAGGTTACATATTTATAAACTTGATTTTATAATAAATATGTTTGAAAATACAAAAAACAGCCAGAAATATATCCATGAAAAACAAAAACCATGTAGGTACTATAGTTGGCGTATGTAGCGCTTGAATATCAAACCAAGCAACATAGTTTTTGCTACGTCACGTGCGCTGTCCTGCAGTCACATGTCTTAAAGATATGAATTCAAATCGAGACAACACATTTTGAATGGATTCAATATTTTCTCGAGATCCACGTGAATCCTTTCTGGACAGCAGCTACGTGACGTTCGTGTTGTTCTCGAATACCTACATATTCGTCGTACTTATGTGATGATAGTTGCACATGTATCCTAGTAAATTTTCTTATTTTTTTTTATAAAATACTTATATAAGTATTGTACCTATTTGTTACTCTAATAACGACGTTCCTAATAAACCAAAAAATTTTAAAATAATGATATTAATAAAAATGAATGAGTAATGACCAACCGGTACCGGTACCGGTTTTAGCCGAGGTGTAAACTTAAAAAAATAATAATCATAAATATACCTAACAATAATATAGGTATACACATTATAGTACGTTGATGTGTATATTTTCATTTAAGTATGTAAATAATTATATACCTGAAAATAATTATATTTTCAGGTACCTACTACGATATTCTAAAATATGTCTTAGAAGAGGAAAAAGCGACGTCGAATATAGGTACTATGGGCGATAGCGTTTCAGTTACGAACAATATGTACCTGTCTACATCTCCTGGAAGCTACGAAGATTGGCAGTGCTAAAATAGTTAATTATAGTTAATAGGTGGTTTCACATCTGCCGAAAATAGATTGTTCTAATTCTAATGATCTTACCCTATAGTTACTGATATGTTGACCTTGAGGTTTTACAACTGACGCCAAATAGGTTCTCAAAGAAAGATTAGCCAGAACCAGAACCCAAGTAAAGAGAACATTTCAAATTCTTGAAAGAAATGTTTTTTAAAAACTCTTCCTCCACTCATTGAGGTACAGGCGTACAGCTGTTAATAGTACATAGTATCTCAATGCCTCCACTACGCTTGGTTCATGCATGGGGACACGTAGTAGTAGTACAATAATCTGATAATGTCATCTGTTTTTAGAACTCAGCTGTATAGAAAGAACAAAAATAACTCTTAAAAATATAAGTAGTCCATTAACGATAAGAGCGTAGATTATTGGCTACTACGAAATATTTAAGTCAAATACCTCCACCGAGTTACGAAAGTATTAGAAGTGCCAAAATTGTTTATTTGTTCCACAGTGCGAAGTCATTGTAAAATGACTCGCGCTGACTTCACAATATTATTATGGTGCGGCTCGCAAAGATATCAGTAGTTTAAATTCATAAAGGCCACATAATTTATATATTTATGAAGTTTGCACGTCACGTTTCGCCCGCCTGTACACGTGATCAACTGATTATTCGGGTCTCACGAGGATGTTTACTGCGGTGATATAGGTATTAGGTACATGGAGGTCGCAAACAGAAGTCCAATGTGTGCCATGGGTATTGGACTGGCTAGGTAGGCTAATGCATAGGATTGTCGAATTAGTTCGTCTTTGTTCTCTCCCTACATAAAAATGGATGCCCACATTACAGTTTAGCATTTCACTCTTCTGTCATAATTCACTATTTGTGTCCACTTGATAAGGTCTCCAACATTGGACAACGTAACACAGGACATCACAGTAGTGATGAACAATCGGTCAATGACATTAAGAGTGAACCTTTTTTCTTCATAATTATCATTGGCCACGGACCGGTTATCTTATTCCTGAATTACTCCTGGCTCCTGGCTATCTTATCGACCACTTAGTTGTCTAACAGTTGAGAGTCGAAGAGACCATCTGCGCTGTCCTCAAGCAAGGTCGAGTGAGATCTCGAAGTTATGATAAACCAAACCCAGACCTTCGGTTTCAATGTAACGGATACTTGACTTTTGCGTTGTGCCAATATTATATCTAATAGTAAATAATAGTAATCACAAACTTGTTTTGGAAGGTTTATCAAAAGTATGCCGATCTCTGTTGAGTATCTATGTAGATGACACGTCATGTAGGTTTTGGTTGTAGGTAGCAGACGATAAAATGCTTTGTTAATAAGTAGAGGCATACATAAATCAATTGCTTCTTTTTATCTCCTTTAGATTTTTTTAATTACTTTGTTTGATTTTGAGGGGGACCCGTGACCCCCCCGCTGGAATCGTGCTTGAACTACTCTAGGAAGCTCGTTGTAGAGTTTTTAAACTGGTGATAGGTCTTAATAGTTACCTAGTGGTGTGTGTTGGTACGCAAGATTTTTACTGACGTTACACTTTGACACAATTACGGAGCTGTAGAACAAATTATTGTCTTGCAATCAAAGACGATACTCGATACATTTCTACCGGAGTGAAACGAGATGGTGAGATTTTTCTTGAGGTTCTATAATTAATTATCTTTGTAACAGTAAATCTTGCTTTGTTTTTGAATGAAGTAAATTTTATACAATAGTAATTTACTACTTTATTATACTCGTATTATATAGGATAACCTATCTGAAACGCATTACACAATCAGTTCGGTACCATTAGTACCTGATACAAAGTAATTATAATGGTGAATATTTTGTGGTGCAAAACAATATTGTTTACGGAAGTCTGTCTGGAAAAACACTAGCTACTATACTCGTAGTAATGAAAATAAATAACTGAGGTCACGTCGACTCACGTAGGCGGTAGGAACTAGTAGGGCCAGTGAGTGAAATCGTTTACTTTGTAGTACTCGTTCGTAATACATTGTTAGTGTATTGTTACGGTATTTAGAAGCTGGTGTTTATCACACGTGGTATTTGTACCTCACTTAACGATTTTACGATGTTGGGCGCCATTTAGGAATATGATAACAACCTAAAAAATCGGTTTCCATACTGCCCATTCCTGAAACTTCCCCTAAAGCTATTACTTACACGGTATACACAGTATATACACTTACAGTATATACACGGTGGTGATATTATGTCACTGAATCTCGATGTTATGTTAAAAAAACAATGTTGAAAATACTCAAAAGTGTCTCGTTCTAAATCGGTCACAAATACGATGCTGCCCCTGAGGACTGAGATGGACGCCGCTAAAAAAATGTAACTGGCTCCACACCTTTATATCGCAACTTTTTTATATTATGTCACTGAATCTCGATGTTATGTTAAAAAAACAATGTTGAAAATACTCAAAAGTGTCTCGTTCTAAATCGGTCACAAATACATTGCTACCCGTGAGGACTGAGATGGACGCCGCTTAAAAAATGTAACCGGCTCCACACCTTTATATCGCAACCATTATGGCGGTAGAAATGGTGTTAAGAACCGTGGCGGGCGGTGGTAAGCCTTCTTCTGTAGACTTACCACCTATTACATTAATAATTTGTAAGCGGTACAGACATGTGATAAAGTATAACGTAGTAAAATTTTCCAGCAATAGGCCCTTGACATCACGACTGTCCGGCGACCACCAACACCAACACGAGCTGCATGCGGCGCGGTCACGTGACGTCGCCGCTAATTGATAAGTGGCGAGCGTATCTAAAGATCTGCCACACGTACGGCGTTTGTGGTAAACCGCTGGAAATATAATTATCAGTTTCGCACGCTCATAGACCGCAAAGGTCGTTTATTGCAATACGTAGGTACTGAATCGCATTATGTATGGTAAAAATTATGATAAAATTTCGTTGATGAAAATGGTATAGGACTGTGTGTAGGTACTGTAGTATTGAAGGTAAAAAGTCATTGTCTAAGGCAGTCTTATTTCGTAGGTCTATGTGTGAGTTTGCGTTAGAAAAATATTCCTTGGAAATGTCGTGTTGCTTCGTCTTCCAAGACCACTAAGGTAATTGTAAAAGTGATGGCGTAGTTTTAAGTCTCGACAGGAAACCTCAGAAAGACACTGACGTAATGTACATAATAATTATGTTTACTTTTTAAAACGTCGAAGTCAAAGACGCCCGCTTGGAAGCACGAGATGTGTAGTATGAAACGACTTTAAAATATAGAGCATGTATTCAATAGACACGGCGGCAAAACCCATGTACACCTACTTGGCGATCTTTCAGCGTTCTTATTCGAATAAATTGAATTTCGTATTCAGATCAATGCGTAACAAATAAAATGCCCTGTCGTCGTTTTGAATTTTGATAAGAAATATACTTTTTTATTTCAATAATTATCATATTTACCTCAATTAATTCAATAAGGTGTTTTACTAATTAAGTCATTTTTGCACAAAGTTTTTATTGTATTTGACGTCGCCGACGACAACCGTTTGCAGGTATTCTTTGTCTTTGGTTGTGATTGATACATACCGTAAGTACTTGTATGTTTAAGTTCCCTACAATTTTCCAAACGTAAGTTTTTAAGGCAAATTTCCGAGATTTTCACAGCGGTTTCTAATTTTACGAAATATACGAAACACATTTTATCATTTACCCAATATTTGCAATCCTTATTGCATATTAATGTCTGACCTTTTGTCTTCAGGAAAAAGTGCACAGATAAAACAAAAAATTATTAGCAAGAGTTAATTAAAAGTAAATATTGTTTCGGAAGTTGACCGTATGTAGCACGCGGCCTTGCGGCTTGCTGCCATCAGATAGCTAACGCCATGTCTACACATTGGTGGGTCTGCGGTTATTCAACAGGACTTGTTTTCCAACGTATTGATAATTATATTCGGCATCAGGCCTCACGCCGCGCGCCGCGTGCCGCCGCGCACGTGATCCGTAACGTCACAATCCATCGCAGGTGCAATAAATTGTACTATTTACCTTAATATTTGCGGTTTTTTCCACTTTGTAGGTACATAACAATTACTGTAATAGATTGACAAGAGTGACTAGTCTATTTTAGGATAAATTATACGAACGCTCTCAACTCGGTTTAAAATAGAACACACGACGTATGTACCTGCCTACCTAATTTCCAATGTTCCTAAATACTTTATTGGTAGTAGGTTTACAACTTTAGCAAGTCAGCTGTGTTCAATAAAGAACCAATGCACATTAAAAAACGGAATTCCTTAAAGCTACTTACTACAACAGAAAGAACTGAACTGAAAGCAAAAGCTGAATAAATTCAACTCGAAGGAATGGGTCAAGTTCGCACGTGTTAATTTGCATAATGATGTAAATTTTTGTGTCGGAAACTGCGGTCGAAACAATTCATTAAGGTACCTGAAACTTCATATAAATGTATGCACAAGAATACAAATCAGGTGCTCTGTTCTTTTTAAACCTCGGTTAAGCGTGAGGGTACTTAGGTCATGTTTTTCCGAAAGGTAAGTTACTCCGATTCGGCCTTGGTCGATATGGTTGGTGTCGACATAACAGGGAATAAGAGCTAGGTATTTATATTAAGTAAAACAGAAGAAGTAGGTACTTACCTATGTCATAAAAGTGGATCCAAAATGCAAGCCGCGACGTATGAAGATGAACGTATCATAGGTAGATTATGTTTGTTCAACCGCCTAGAAGTTTTACTAGAATCTAGGTATTCTCTTTTCATTTCAAATAAAGCAGATTTCAAAGAATTCAAACTTCACAGGATTCAAATGCTTAGAAGCCCTCATCTCGGCTTGTCAATTTTGTTGTCGGTAGATGATAGGCCTAACCTTATGATGATGATAGCCTTCCTCGATAAATCAACGATCCAACAAAAAATAAATGTTTAAATCGAACCCGAACAACCAAACAAACTGTATAATTTCTTATACTAATTTATAATTTATAACTTCAGCTTTATAATTAGTATAGGTACTACTTTTATTAAATTGGTAACAAGAAGAAAGTTACCTACACATTATGCAGTGATGTCATACTTGTTAATCGCTGGCCTATCTTATCTCTCCAGTGACGGTCTTTTTATCAAATCTCTCTTTACTCAATTTATTTAATAAAATACCCAAATTTGCGGGAGGTTATGAAAATAACTAAGTAAAGAATGGAAAAAATTAAGCCAAAAGGTATAAATTCGACAAACTAGATGGTAAGATAAGAAAAGCTTAATTTATTAATTATTATGGTAATGGGTGATACACGAGCAGACGAAAAGTCTGATTATGGCAAGTGACCGTCGCCCATATGATGGCAAGTGGACATAGGCATTACAACGGCAGCAGGCCAGGAAATAAGGATGAAGAAATTACTGGCCCTCAGTTTCCCTCCCAAAACAATACATTTTTGGGCTTCAGCTCTACCAACAAGCAAGGCGTAATAATAAGTCCGTAAAGAGTCTACTCTTTTAAATTATGTTTTGTTCTAAATGTTTAGTGTCTTAAAACGAAATCATCTGTGAATTTGAAGATAAAATAATTCCCTGAACTGGCAATAATAATTAAATTTCTCAATTAATATCAGCAGCTCTTATTAAATTCTGGTGTGGATCTGAGTCAATGCCTGACCTAACCAGAATGACGGGTCCCAAGAACTGATAAGATGATGTCAGCGGTCACCAACTCACTGCCTCGACCGACAGATATAAAAACATTATATTATGCCCTTACCATAAGTAGTTTAGCTTTAGACTCACGAAATGTGTCATTGTTGAGATGAGTGAAGTACCTCATCCCGTTTCTACAATAAGATAGAGAGCTGCGAACGATTACAATTACAGTACGCAGAAACGAAATAACGCTAAACCTTTTTTCGTTATCAAATAGAACAATATATAACAGTCGTGGACTCTTTTTAGAAGTGCGGGGCGCATCTAATGTTGTAAAACCTCTGTCGGCTGCGCACACAACCGCCATGATGGACCATGGACGACATTCGATTAGATCTATCTTTAAACGTTTCCATAATGATGTGGACATACCGGTTTATAGCTATTTTAAGTATTGCGTGTTCAAAATTAAACCTCATATTGACTCAAGTGTGATGCCACGTGAATTCCTCGTATCTAAGTCATTTATCACGTGCATGTGATCGATCGAAAACATACATCATCATAATTCGCATGTTGCTAGATACGAAGTTGTCTTCGTCTCACACCTCAAACAGTGGACCTCGAGGTAACCGGTAACGTCCGTTACTGTGACTCACCGAGAGACAACGCGTGTATGTTCCTTGGGGAGTGTAGGTTGGCACAAAGAGAGTATTTTTGAAAATTTCAGAAGCAAAGCCTTACTAGGCAGACAGGAAGAAGTACTAAGAATCCATGAGTCACGTTCAGACCACTTTATTGGTCTGAGGTGTCACGCGTCACCCATCAACATTGTTCACAGGATAGATATTCATAGATAAACATTATCGAAACGCAAAATGAATGTGACTGATATATTTATAGAATCAGATATGAGTAGTGACTTTGACTTCATAGTACCTAAACAGTGTTTGAGGTGATAAGTAATTGATAGATATTGCGTTATGGGTTGTAAATTGACTGCGTGGTAATTCTATTCATAATTAAGAAAGTTACAGCCGATTCGTCGCAAATAACTAAACTCTACTTTAAGTGTTTGTAAGTGGGTTTCCTGTTTCCTCTCACAAAGTGAGAGGTACAGGCAGACTTCACACAGCTTTGCGAACATTATGCAGCAAAATTAATATACTTACCTGATGTAAAGTGGCGATGATGTTGGCAGTGTTTTTTATTTTTAAATTAACAATTAACAAATGTAATATAGGCCATTGCGCTTCCCATAAATGTTCGCACCTTAGGTATCCCTATGTGTGTGAAGTTGACGCGCAATTGAACCGTCTCTATCACATTTACACAAGACTGACAAGACAGACGCCATTTTTGAAATGCGATTCTATTGGATCTTTTTGTGATTCTTGAGTAATTACCAGGTAATTTATGTTGTTTTGGACGTTACAAAAACCAATTAACGTGCTGTGACGTGCACCATTCGCTGTTCATGAAGCTATTGTGATGTGACGGGACGAGCTTACGAGCTCATCACGACATTGACTCACACATATGGTAAGATCGTCTCTATAATTTTTAAATCTCTGGGTCAAGTTTAAATGAAATCTACGTGGATGAAGCCGTAGGAGGAAGCTAGTTATGAATAAGATTAATGATTGACGACCCGGATGGCGCAATGGTTAACACGCCGGATCGCTGTTCCGAGGGTCCTGGGTTCGATTCCCAGAGAAGCGGAAATTTGGATGATGAGTCTGAATTTCCGTTCTCGGTCTGGGTGTCTGTCCTTGTCTTGTGTGTTGTCCATGGCACCCACGACACAGGGAATCCTAGTGTGGGGCTATGAATGTGAAGCGTTATTTATTTATTTATGTCTTTTCATTTAATTATGTACGTATTGAGAACAGGTACAGAGACAATTTGTCACAGCACTCGCAGGCCTCGCAGCTCTATCGATAATAATTTGATTGCCGTGTTTACACCCGCAGCGTACCGCGCACATGGCGAGGACAACGTGACTCGATCACTCGGCTGATTCCAATTTCAAATATTGAGAAATAAAAACATTTTATTATGTTGCCTGCCAGTTATGTAATTTGGTTTTGAATTTCGCTAAGTAAGTGCTGTCTTTATTTGTTACAGAAGTGTATTTTGTAATCCATACTAATATCACCTAATACTGTGCTAAAATTGTAAATGCGAAAGTAACCTATCCGTATGTTGGTATGTCCGTCTGTCTGTATGCTGCCTCTCGCGCGTAATCTACTGAACCGATTTATATGAAACTTATTTTATATTACTTATAGTAGACATTTTGAGAGCCTAGAAGCACGTAGGATAGTCTTTATCCCTTAGAATAATTATAGTATAGAAACCGAGTCAGCGCGGCCATTTTGTAACACCTACATTGGAGCCATTTAATGGTTACTTACTTAAAAATGGTTAAAAGTTACTTACAGTTTCTAAATAAATAAAACCAATCAATAGATTAAGTTGGATGGGGCTTTATTTACAATTCAATTATAAGCTAAGTTTATAATTTCGAATAATCAACAAGTTAGTTACGCCACTTGGTTGCTCTCGTAAACAGATCAATCGTTATATAAACATTATAAACCCGTCTACACGAATCATTCCACGTTTGTTCATGTGACTAAGCTCTTTGCATTTTATAGACTTCAGTTTCCTTTGCTTTCAAGTAGATAAAAACGATCGGCGATTGACAGATTAATTATTCTATTTTTTATTCTGTATTAATTGGGTATTTATTTATTTATGCGTTTTTTGTAGGATCTGATATCAGGTTTTTTAGGGTTCCATACCCAAAAGGTAAAACGGGACCCTATTACTGAGACTTCGCTGTCCGTCCGTCCGTTATTTCATCCTATGTGAAATCATAGAGATAATACACGAGAGCGCAAAAGCCAGGCTTCAGAGCGTACCTCGGATAAAAAGAGACGAAATCTTTAGTAATCACCTTTCTCTTTCTGGCTCTTCGGGATCGGAGAGAGATAGGTACAGGTGTTCGCAACGGCTATATATTGAAAAAGCGATATAACGTTACGCTACTTTTATAACGCCTATTATTTTTTACGCTATAATATATTCGTTCGCTTCGTAGAACGACGCGTTTTGATTTAATCGTTGTAGAGGACACCTAATAAAGAGACGTCTTTGGCGACAGATAACAAATTATTTTATTGTGTGCTTGTTATTTAAGGATATTTAAGGACACATTAAAAAAAATTAACTCATTTTCAGCACATTACTACTTTGTGAGCGAATTAATTGCATTTTAAATAGGTACATACTTCCTACTTCCTACTAATATTATAAATGCGAAAGTTTGTAAGGATGTGAGTGAGTGTGTGTGTGTGTTTGTTGCTCTTTCACGCAAAAACTACTGAAGGGATTTTCATGAAACTTTGCAGTAATATAGCTTAGACATCGGAATAACATAATTTGTTAAAATTTATAGAGATTTTTGAAGGGACTGGTTTCCCGAAGCGAAGCGAGGGCGGATTTACTAGTAATTAAATAAATTCATTGAACTTTCCTTCGTACTTTTTGCAGGCTTAGGCAGTCCCCGACTGAAATTTTTATTTGCGATAAAATGTATTGAATGTTTATGATAATTCAACAACATAAATATATACTTTTAGTTTAATGAGCAAGTTGTTTGGTGAACTTAAAATTTTATTGATTCTATTTACAACAATAGTAATTTCATCGATCTGACCATTATTTATTTAAAACTTTAATCAAAATATATTATTAAAGCAATAATAATAAAACTAACATTTATTTACAAATATTCTCGTAAATATCACAAACACACGGTAAACTATCAATACGCGTCCTACGAGGTCAAGCGAGATAATCGCACTGATTTTTAATTTTATTCAAACAGAAAATATAACGCAAAAATAGCGCTTCAACGTTAGAATGAATATATAGCCGAACAAAAAATATATTCGTTAAATCAGTACTGGACATGTAACTGAATATAGTTCTTATGCGGTCATCTTAAAGCATAATTTGGTAGGTGACAAAAATATTTTACGGATGTTCGGTTGTTCCGTTCTCTTTCGTTCGAGTATTTCTGTTTCGCTCTCGCATAGAACATTCGTGATTTGAATCGTGCGATGTCGTTGTGAACGTGGCTATGGCTAATAATCGCTCAACGTTATAACTTATAACGCTTGCCAGCTATAATAAATAACCGGTTGAAAGATTATAAATAAATATTTGATTATTTTATCAGCTATCTAATATAACGAACACTTCTAGAGATAGGTAATTATCGTTATCGTTGTTTCTCTTTCTAACCGGAGGCGATTGCAATGTATTAATTTGTGGTATGGACAGCCGTATGGCTCGCCCACTCTAGTGTATTATCTCTATGTGTGAAATAGAGTATATACTCTGTGGACGAATCGATTAAGTAATCAGCGCCATCTATTTTTAAATTCGGAAAACTGAAAACTGATTACGCGAGGACGACTGCCGGTGAAACAATAATAATCGTTTTTAGAAACAGGCGTGTAAGTGCGTTAATTCAGTGTACCGTGTATAGTTGGGCCATTTTAATAGGCCACATTTGACAGTTCGTCAAAATTTTCCAAAGTAACCTTGTAAGGGAGGCACCCCATAGTATCTAATACATTCCATACTAGATGTTGTTAAACTTTTTACACTTAAAAGTAAGGAACTGACGTCGTTACAAAGTTACGTCAGTGAACTCTTTTTCTTTTTAAATATCAGGGATGGTACCGAAAGAAACAGATGAGTAGATAAGTTGAATTCGAGAAGTCGAACTAATCGTCAAAAAGTATTTCACGATTACAAAATAAAATGTATTTTAATACAAACAAAATTAATTTTATTACATTTTAGGCCAAAAAATATGTAATCATTCATTTATATAATAACGTCTGGCTCAAAAGTCAGTATCTAGAAACGTGAAATGTTACAAAAAAGTCATGATTTCATTTCGCGCCATTATTTGACTCATTATTTTTGTAATTTTTTTTAGTCGTTGTGTGAACTGTTCGCTTATTTATACTTTTTATAACAATCGCATTCAATTTACAGATGTTTGAAGTCCTTATCGATTTATTCAATTTAATCGATGTTTTTCAGCAGGTTATCCTCACTATGAAGCAAAGACAAACAGTTGTCAAATGTGGCCTATTAAAATGGCCCTACTTTAGGACGAATTCGGGCGTGAGGGGGCACGACGACGTGTGTCGTTGTCTTGTCACATTGTATCAATTGTATGCCAGGCGGCCGTGTCGCGCGCCGGCCACGGGCACGGCGTTGCGCAAGCGAATACCGCTGCCGTGCCGTGACGTAACGGATTACGGACGACACGGGATTCCACGGGGTAGCGCCACCTCCACGGCACGGAAAATGTGCCCGGAAATATTGCTTCGACGCGACTTTTGACCGTCAGTTATAAAGGTCATTAACGCTAGACGAGTAAAGATTGGCACACTTTAAACACGTTTGCGAACTCATTCCTGAAGCGCACAATCTTAAAAGTACAGCACTCTAAGTTTGAACTTTTAAGAGTTTGTACGAATGTGTTAAATAAAATTTATTGTGTGAACGAGCACTTCTTTGCATTCATCCTTCCGCTATCGCCCATGACAACGTGATCGACACAGAACCAGACTCGAGAGTCTCGTCCTAATTCAGTCACTGATGCGTTGCTACTTCTGAGGAGACTGAGGACTGAGATAGTGCCTCGCCTCTAAAAAAGTGTAACCGGTTCCACGCCTTTCTATCTGGAATATTATTGCTGTTAATATATTGCGTGCGGACAATATTGCAAATGAAATGGCGGTAGAAATGGTACCGTGTCGAGGCATGCGGTGGTACTTACTTCCCCGGGTGAACATTAGGCTCTTACCACCTTCCCTGCTCGAGAATCACGGTCAGTGATCAGTTAATTCAGCAACACCCTGAGGTGTTGAGAGGCTGACCTCTCAGCCTAGTCAGACCAGCCCGTAATAGTTGTGTTACTACGTTACTAGAAAGCTAGGGTCCAATTTTAAGGTAAAGGGGCGCTGGTAACTTGTTGCAGGGTAGAAGAAAATGTTCACATACTGATCTAGGTACTGTTTTAGTAGAACTTATCTAACTTTGGTGGATGAGAAAGGCGTCTGTAATATAAACCATCAATGAAATTATGTAATGATCCTATCGTTTTGCAGGGTAGAGCATCACCTGAATACTTTTAAAAATACTTTTGCGTTTGACATCGCAGTGACCAAGTGACCTGTTTCATCCTGGATTCACAACTTGGGTAAACATTTGTGTGATTGTGTCTGATTCAATTGTTTTGCCCCAAACAATAAAGACGTTTGTAGCAGAGCCGTGAATATAATCAAAGGTTTATGCGTATAATGGGTAATGTCAACTACACCATCTGACAATCATCGCTTGGGCAAACATTATTTATCAGCAGATTATAAATAGTACTTCTACACGTTTATTACGGCGCAATTATACTTTCATTTAATTGATTTTATAACTACGTCATAATCAAGTCTTCAGTGAAGTAATATTATGTATATAGGTGTGTGAAGACTCTTCACACACCTACATAATATTAAGTTCGATTTATGTCCGACGGTATAATTATTTCGGCTCTGATTTTTGTAAACTAAGTTTCAATCTAGGGTCCATTTGTTATAATCGTAAAACTAAGAAGGACTCGCTAGTCCTTTCAAACTATACGGACACATCGCATTAAGACGTTTAGGTCCTCCTTAGCTTCTATTTTTAATTTTAATGGTTTTGTGATTGATGTAGAGCCCAAAATTCTATTTTTACTGCAACAGCCTGACGTAATTGCGTTATTCGCGGTACTATCGTATCGGCAGAGTATCAGTTTGCTCGGCGTAACCAATGAGGTAAGAGGCACCTTGAAACGCCATGTCCGTAGACTAGCTGTAGGACACCCGTGGAGTGGACTGGTCACTGGTCAGTGAGCTGTCAGCTGAAACGCTTTGTCCGTGCCTGACACACGCAGACAATGCATTTGATTACAGCTACTGAACTTGGATACTGAAAATAGAACAACCTATGTCCGTATTTATGTAGAACATTTTGAGAGAATGCGATATCTCATAACTCATAACGAATATTTTTAGAAATGTTCTGTTGACTGCTTGTCCAACAAACCATTTGTACTATTATCACACTTTTATTTTATCACAAAGCAAAAGTATACAATTATCACACTGTAGTTTATTTTTAGAAATCATTGTGATATTATGTTGTATCGTTAGGAACTGAAACGTAAAACGACAAAACGGATATTTTACACATTGGCATTTTTGATTCTTTAAAGAATTAGTCAATGTCATAGTTTATTTATAAATAAGCACTTAACAGGTAGGTGCATAATTAATAATTAATAGAGGTAAAAAAGGCTAATAAGGTTTCAGAACTGCAATTTTCAATGAAGTGGCCTTGCTTTTAGACCCTAACTTAGTGTATTTATTAAAAAATCTTGGTTCGAGGGATATTTTGCTAAATAACAAAACAAGTAAAGATTATCACAGTGATCCCAGAGATTGTAGATTGCTCGCAAAGCGTAAGCATTTATTTATAGCGAGGAAATGCTGTCTTAATAGATATTAGATACTGCCTGCACCGCAGGGACTTAATTTTATAATTTAAGTTTTCTACTTTTACATACTTAATTCATTTAATATAAATGATTTATTTGTCTGTCTTAGGTGGTCTTGAACCTCTATAGAGCCCTCCAGTAGTAAGCGTTCAAGCTTCAATGTCACAGATGGCAGAGATGCTATAGTATACAAATGATTACTCAATGTTCAATGTTCAACACACACTTTCAGGGACAAATTATAGAGCATGGTAGTATATTATTATTACAGTCGTTATAATATACTATACCTACTGGCAATTCAAAGGGCTTGAAACAAATGAATGATGAATCACCCGGGTTTGGTTCTCGGTGAGAGCATAGATTAAGGTAGGTCGTAGTATATTTGTTTGTGTTTATTTGTTGAAGTTTCAATTGTGTGTGTTCATATTATTGTTGAACATTATAATATTTTTAACGGAATGAAGGTAGCAAACGAGCATGCAGCACCAATGGCGCTACACACTCTTGTGATGGGATGGAGTACAAATACAGACAACTTGATTTCAATCGAGTCGTATTTGACGTATGTCGTATGTCGGTCATACTTCTGCACCATCTATTATATTCAATACTATTAGCATGAAGCTGAAGAGTATTTTTGACTGTTTGTTTGAACGAGCAAATTTCAGTAATTACTTACTGGATGAATTGATACAGATCATACAAACTGTACGAGAAATAGGAGCTAAGCATCAGTGAAAAATGTTGTAAAAGTTGAAAAAATACTTATTTTATACATAGGTACCTATACCTAACGGAGGAAATTTGTAGGTACCTCTTTAAAACAACTGTGAAGGTCAGGATTGGCAGGAGGTTGATATAACACGTGGTGGGGCGAGATAGTTTTAGTAATGAATGGTTTTAGTGAGTTTGTGAGGCGAGGTGTGGAATGGAGAGTTACTATAGATAAGAGTGGTGCTTTAGTGGAGGGGAGAACTGTGATGGGGAGGAATATTTCAAGTTTTCTACCAAAATGCTACTGGCCAGCGAGCCGGCACCTAGCAAAGGAGGGTTCGATGTTGTAATACAGTCATTGAATAAAATGTATCGGAAGACGTAACACGAGTATTTTATTTTGCCCTCATTAGGACGGCTCGCTTTGCGTCGGGAAACTTGTTCTTTGCTAGTCTAGTTTGCTTTTCTGTATTAACTAAGTTATAAACGTCGTAATAGTACCTATCACCCACATAAGTTACTCGTGGTACCAGTAATGGCTGATGACGTTCTGCGAATCACGGGTAAAGACGGTCGTCAGGTCCACGCCTCATGACACGTGCTGGTTACGTCTCGGTCGGCCGGCGCTACACGTGCACCTAGCGGACGATGACCACTTGACCACTGTACAAACTACATAACAAGCTATGTAGGTGACGCGGTACATCAGGCCGCAAGCGGGCTTGCAAGGCGTGCACTGGTCGTGGGCGGCATTTCGGCGGGGCGGCAAATAGATCATGTAGGGGCGACAGGAGATATTGTTTCAGTGAAAGGAAACCGATATCAGCTTGGTAGGTGAAATGATGATGAAGGATGAGGCTGCAAAATGGTATTGCATTGCACGCGGGCACTCATGCAGCTAGCGGCGGCTCTGCAAACCATGGCCTTACGGCACGGGTTTTCACACTTTTGTAGCCAAGGGCCGCACGAGACCTATAGGTACCTACTTACTACCTATATCACTTAGGTACCTACATTAGTACCTAGGTAACTGAGTCCTCATCTGGCTACCGAGGCACTACGTTTTTCGCTAACAATGGAAATCTCGCGCTCAAATAAAAAAAAACAACATTCGTTTGCCTCGTTTTTGGGTACCGCCTTCGGTGATAAGTAAATTACCTTTTTAGAAAACTCCATATTTTTGTAAGCCGGACGAATAACCCATAAAACATTACAATTTATACATAATTTTCAAACCTTTAATGTTTTAAATAATATCTAGATTGAGCGTCGTCCTACACAATGAAAACAAAAAAAAACAAGGCAATTCGTCTATTGTCTATGTGTGCGTAATGTGTGCGTAATGATATAAAAATTGTGGCTAACAGTTAGCCACAATTTTTTCACACGTTTGCGCGGATTCTATGTTCCATCTAGATATTTAAAACATCAAAGGTTCAAACAGACAGGTAAAAATTACAAAAATTATTGGCCTCTATAACGCCACAATAATAAAGGTGGGTACCTACATAAGTACTTTTATTTAAATGAATTGTATAGTTTTTAAGGAATATTTTACAAGAATAGATAATATGACTTTTGCATTAAAACCGAGCATCGTCGAGAAAAGTTGACGCTTTGATGGTAAACCGCAGTCATAGGTCAAAGGACTATACATAATTATATAGCATAGCGTCCTACCGACTCCTACCACAACAAAGGTTCGCGTCCTTGTGAAAGTTGCGAATGCTACGCTTGAAGTACGCTGTACGCTTGTCTACTAAATGCTATCTACCTAATTTAATACAACATATAACTGTATGTGGCACAAGAAAAATTTATTTATTTAATTACTTATTTATTTGTCCAAAGGTCTTTGATGTCATAGAAAAAAACCTTTTAACATTCTCTTTTCTTTTTGCGACGACGAATGCATTTTTATGCGTGATAAGAAAATATTTATTTACACTTACAGAAAGCGTAAAATACTAATAATAATTATAATAAGGAAAATTAGGGTGCGCGCTCGCACTTTTTGCCCGCATGAAAAATAAGTGACGTTTTTTTTTCACCGTTCGATAGTGTATTGTTTTAATTTTGAAATCGAATGTGCGAGCGCGCACTTTATGTTTTTGTGGCCTGTTTTAGAAACTTAAATAATAGTATAATGCGCCGCCTAGGTACCGTATATAGGTACGTCTTATACTCTTCTACGTCCTAGGTCCTAGACAAAGGTCCTAGATATAAAATGATGCATGTAAGTATATTAGAAACAATATTATATTCAATGATACCTAACTTATGACATAATTATGTTTTTTCTTGTGTGCTAAAACTTTTATAAAACATTTCAATTACGGTAACTTTGTAGAATTATTAAAGTAAAAGATTCGCAAGAATCGTTAGTTTTTCTTTTGTTGTCAAATCATTTTGTATCTCACTCGCACTAGTGTTGGACTTGACATAAAATATGCCACGATAAAAAATTAAACTGCTAACGTTAAATATTTATGTGTTTATGGTATACATGTGGAGTAGAGTATATTATTGCATAATTATTTCCGGCTATTTTTATATAGAGATGATACATTTAAAGAACATATTCAGATTGTATTATTCATTATTTTACACGTGTATGCATAATCATCCTATTTATATACTTATATCCATAGACTGAATACGAATGGTAGATAGAACATTATAAACTTTCCGACAAGCGTTACTCAGTTTAGAATATTAACTTGGTGTAAACTAAAGTTTCATATTAGACGCATTTTTCAATTTATTTATAATAAGTGCATTTGTTACCGACAATTATTCATTCTAGGTTAATTAATCCAGTAA
Source organism: Hesperia comma (assembly GCA_905404135.1). NCBI lineage: Eukaryota > Metazoa > Arthropoda > Insecta > Lepidoptera > Hesperiidae > Hesperia > Hesperia comma. The sequence goes on from FR990019.1 coordinate 3,015,905, forward strand.
GTAAAATTTATTAGTATTAATACAAGTACATAATAAATTATACCTTCAAACTAATAAGCACATGATTATGTATTATATGTAATGTCGTATCAAATATCCTTAGATAGCTCTTAAAATTTATTTTATTTATTGTGGACAAGTAAATAAGTGTTTTATTGATAATAATTCAGATTTCAAACGATATGGTGATCGAAGTGTAACACAACGAGTCACGTTTTTACTTCACTGACTGATATCTGTCTGTAAACAGCTTGCACATCCGATTATAGCTCTCAAAATTTTCCATCCAACGGTCTGCACGTGCAAAACGAAATACCTAATATTGTGGCGTAACTTATTCACATAACTCAAACTTTGGATTTTCTGCTTTGTGTACACATTTATAAAACTTAGTTTTTTATTGATATCACATGAGTTACAACTCACATCATCACATGACATACCTATATGTAATAATAATTATGCTTTCTGAGTCCTATCCTAAACGTCACTTGGTTCCAGTTTTATTTCAATAGAAACTCAAAGAACTTAAAGTAAAAACGTTACGATGTTAGAACGAAACCAACAACAGTTGGTTAAACCATATTGTGACAGCCCTGGCGTACCTCGCTAAACAATAAACAATAGGGGCCATAAATATGCCAGGCGAAACAATAGAACAATGGACGGCCGTCTCGAAAGTACGCACGCGCACGACGCTTCGACCATTACGGCAATAGTCATACGGGCGAAAGTCGGTTGCAAGGAACGTTCTCGAATCTTGTTCGGAGCGGGTCCGCGGAATTAGCGAGAAAGTTCTGGATTGGCGTGAATGGTGCGTGAGGGGTATAAAAAGGAGCGATCGGCCAACCGCAGACATTCTAGTTTCGGAAGCGAAACCAGGAAGATACCAGCGATACCTACGAGCGATACCAGTGAGAAGTGAAGTGAATTCTACGAGCGATACAGTGTTCGACGAGAGTGTTTACTAGTACCTACGTGCAGAGTGTTTTAGTGTGTACTGTGTACGTCGTGTAATTTGTGTATTTACGAGTACAATAAAAGTCTTTGTGGTACATTTTGGCATTTTCTCGAACCCAGTACTCCTGACACGTAACAATTGGTGACAGAAGCGGAATGCCTGTAGTACCGCAGAGTGAAGAAGGGATTCGTACGCGACGGCAGACGGCATTGGATGCCGCGCGGATGGAGTCGCCGGGTCGTGACCGCATGGAAACGGAGACCACCGCTGGACCACCGACTACATCAGCCGCAGCAGTTCCGACACCGAGTGCATTCGATATGGCCTCCTTGTTAACAGTCTTACAGCGCATGGAAAGTAAAATGGAGGGCCAGCGCGAAGCAATGAAGAGCCTGGAAAGTAAATTAGAGGGCCAGCGCAAAACCATGGAGGCAATCGACGCAAAGCTGGATGGTTTCCAGGGAGAATTGAACGTCGTGAAGGAGGACCTGGAATTGGTAAAGGTGCGTACAGCCGAGCACGACCAAACTCTCAAAAGCCATGACGCATCAATCAACAGCCTCAGTGCGTCGGTAAACTTCCATGAAACTAGGCTCGTGGATTTGGACAATAAGCTGCAGAAAATAAGGGTTATGGGCACGGCAGCAACGAGTTCATGCTCTGGGGCCCCGAAATTTAAGGTCCCAAGTTTCGACGGCACGACCTCGTGGACGGCGTTCAGGCACCAGTTCGAGGTAGTTGCAAATGGGAATGGCTGGGAAGACGAGCACTCGTTGGCGGCACTTACCTTAGCTCTTCGAGGGGAGGCACTGCTGGTCCTTGAGAACCTGCCCGCCGAGCGACGCACCTTGGAGTCGCTATTTAAGGCCCTGGAAGCTCGATACGGGGAAAAGCATCTCGAGCACGTGTACCGCGCACAACTTAAAGACCGAGTACAGAAGTCGAGCGAAGGACTGCAGCAATGGGCTACGGAGATCGAGCGCCTCGTACGCCGAGCCTATGCGTCGAGTTCCACACCGGTCGAAGACAGAGTTTTAGAGGCGTTCGTCAGTGGAATACGGGATCCCGAGGTGAGAGCAACGGTGCGCTTGGGGCATCACGCAACATTGGAAGCAGCTTTGGCGCATGCCCTTGAAGTGGAAGCGGTACGAAGCGACTATAAAAGTTGTAAGGTGCGCGAAGTCGTAGCGGCAATTCAACCTCGTACTGGGCCTATCTGCTATGGATGCGGGGAACGAGGTCATATTAGGCTTAGCTGCCGGACACGGAAACAACCGAAATCGGTGTGGAGGGCTACGCAAGTGCAAGAGCTAGAAGCCGCCGCCGCCGCTAAGAAGACTGCCAAGCCTCCTACGAAGACCTCGACGGCTACCCAAGTTGAGACCCAGGAGCTGCTAAAATTAAAAGGCGTCAGCGCCACGGGACGGGCAGCGGCTGGACTTCGTCGAGCCCCTACTGTTATAGTGTCACAAGCTTGTGACGGGAACAGCCTGGTAGCTACTGGTGAGATAAATGGCATACCTTGTCGATTTACGATTGACACAGGAGCATCGAAGTCCATCGTTCGACCGGAACTACTCAAGAGGACTATCATGTGGGAAAATGGACGACCATCATGCAATCTGCAGACAGCGACAGGCCAGCCAGTGACCGTCCTAGGAGTTACGGAAGCAAGACTGAAACTCGGAAGTGACATTTACACGCAGTCTGTTTTGGTAGCAAATATAACTGACGACTGCATTATCGGATTGGACTTCCTACAGACACATCGCTGTATAGTCGACATAGCGAAAGGAGTATTAAGCTTCCAGGATCAAGAAGACCCTTCAGCACTTCAGCAAATATTTGCTGGGACGCGAGTTCACGATAAGAACGGACCACGCCGCTCTTAGGTGGCTTCTGCAATTCAAGAACCCAGAAGGCCAGGTTGCGAGGTGGATCGAACAGCTACAAGAGTTCAACTTCGTAATAGAGCATCGTAACGGAAGAGCTCATTCGAATGCCGACGCCCTATCACGACGCCCTTGCTCCGAAGAATGTCGACATTGCATCAAGCATGAGGCTAAAGAAGAGGTCAGGGTGATAAGGATGCAGGACCTAGACGAGTCTTGGGGAACGGAGCAAGTAAGCCAAGCTCAGAAGGAAGACAAAGACCTCAGCCTGATCATGGAATGGAAAGCCAAAGGACAGAGGCCCCTGTGGAGCGATGTGTCAGCCTCGAGCGCAACGACTAAGGCATACTGGGCTCAGTGGGACAGCCTTATATTGGAGAATGGCGTGCTTTACCGGAGCTGGGAATCACTCAACGGAAAGGAAAAAACCCTGCAAATGGTTATTCCCAGGAGTAAAGTGGCTGATTTGCTGAAGCTGGTACATGATGGCGCTTCTGGTGGGCACCTCGGCATCAAGAAGACCCTGGTAAAGATACGGGAACGCTTTTATTGGGTGCGGTGTCGAGAGGACGTTGAAGATTGGTGCAGAAAGTGTACAGTGTGCGCTGCAGTAAAAGGGCCCCGCACTAGATCCAAAGGGAAACTACAGCTGTATAACGTCGGAGCCCCTTGGGAAAGAATCGCCATAGACGTTGCTGGCCCATTCCCTCAGACTGAAGACGGGAATAGATTCATCATCGTGGTTCAAGACTACTTCAGCAAATGGCCGGAAGCGTTTGCAACCCCGAACCAAGAGGCGAAAACCGTGGCCAAGAAACTTGTCCAGGAGGTAGTATGCCGCTTTGGTGTACCATTGGAGTTACACAGCGACCAAGGCAGGAACTTCGAGTCGACGTTATTCCAGGAGATGTGTGATCTTTTGGGAATAAATAAGACACGTACCACACCGGCGCATCCTCAATCTGACGGCATGGTGGAGAGATTCAACCAAACGTTGGAAAATCACTTGGCCAAGGTCGTCGAGGAACATCAGCGAGACTGGGATCGGTACATTCCTCTGTTCCTGATGTCATATCGGTCTGCCATACACGAGTCCACGGGATTTACACCCGCTAAAGTAAACTTTGGAAGAGAAATGCGTCTGCCGTTGGATTTGCTGACCGGTACACCGCCAGACGCCCCGAAATCAACCGTTGAATACATCTCGGACTTACGGACCCAATTGGACGAGACACATGATTTTGTGAGGGAGCAGTGTTTGAAGACAAGCGAAAAAATGAAAACCCGGTACGATCGCGATGCCCGGAAACATGGTTTCAAGGAGGGAGATTCCGTATGGTTGCACAATCCACTGCGGAAAAAAGGGAAGTCTCCGAAGCTACAAGCACGATGGGAAGGCCCTTACACAGTTGTCACGAGGATTAATGACGTGACCTACCGAATCAGACAGGGGGACAGAAGAAAACCGAAGATCGTGCATGTGGACAGATTGGCACCATTTCATGGATCGAATAATGCTCGGGACGAGCATGACTAAGAGGGGGGCAATGTGACAGCCCTGGCGTACCTCGCTAAACAATAAACAATAGGGGCCATAAATATGCCAGGCGAAACAATAGAACAATGGACGGCCGTCTCGAAAGTACGCACGCGCACGACGCTTCGACCATTACGGCAATAGTCATACGGGCGAAAGTCGGTTGCAAGGAACGTTCTCGAATCTTGTTCGGAGCGGGTCCGCGGAATTAGCGAGAAAGTTCTGGATTGGCGTGAATGGTGCGTGAGGGGTATAAAAAGGAGCGATCGGCCAACCGCAGACATTCTAGTTTCGGAAGCGAAACCAGGAAGATACCAGCGATACCTACGAGCGATACCAGTGAGAAGTGAAGTGAATTCTACGAGCGATACAGTGTTCGACGAGAGTGTTTACTAGTACCTACGTGCAGAGTGTTTTAGTGTGTACTGTGTACGTCGTGTAATTTGTGTATTTACGAGTACAATAAAAGTCTTTGTGGTACATTTTGGCATTTTCTCGAACCCAGTACTCCTGACACGTAACAATATGAAGAAAATGCAAGTTGTAAGGTACATCTCTCGTTGTACCTGTTAAAGAACTTTATCAATTCAGTTATGAAATGATTCAGTTTTCATTCGCTCTATTTAGAATTCAAAATGGAGAATTCTAAATATCAAAGACTAATCGATTGATGCATATAAAAATAATAATTGCTGGCCTACTCATTAAATCTTTCATGTCAAAATCAAAGTCATTGATACTAATGGCGAATATGGCATGTGTAGGTTATAGTTGTTTGTATGTCATTCAGGCGACAAGAATGCCTTGATATTAGCTTCGACATCGACTGCCGGCCGGCTGGGCAAAGCTACGTGTTTGTGTGAATGCCTGAATGGCGACGACCTATACTATCACGCACACATCAAAAAGCAGGTCGGTGTGCGCCGCGCGCCGGTCACGTTTCACGCGGCGTGTGGAGGCCGCGGCCGACGCGTGCAGCCCCCGCGCCCCTCCCCCCAACCGCGAGTCACGTGTTTCGCGCCCGACGATTCTATTTTCACCTCGCGCTTTTGCTATACTTAAATCATTTAGTATTTCGATATCGAATACGATTTCTTAACAGTAAGGGCACTAAGAAGCCCTTTTATGCGCGAAATAGGGTTTTTTATTGTTAATGTTACACAATAATTATTAAGACGGTATTACTTTCGTACAAATGGCATTTAATATGAGTAGGTATGTACCTACACAATTACTGAAATAGGTACATAAGTACTTATCTCTTTTTTCAATATTATGGTCCGTAGGATATGATACATATAACTAGGCCATATGATTTAATAAAAACATGTACGCAAGTAGGTTGGACAATACTTACGTAACTATCGAAAAACTTTCCACTCGCTAGGTATATCTATTTCTATTTATTTCAAAGCATTTAACAATTATTTGAAGATTGAAGAATTTCGGTCCGATAGTAAATATTCATTTAGCATCATTTCAAGGTCAGCAGAAATTATGTAAAGTTACATGTATTGTAAGTTGATTTTGTATCCCATGACAGTATATCTGAAAGTATGTAAAAGAAATCCTACTCAATACGTACCCCAAATGTCAAACAAACAACTAAGGAGCTGTTAGGTCAAATGTAAACAAGTAACAATCCTAATTCATGGCCTAATTTCAGTGTAATTCCTGATAGGAGCACTACACATAGAAACAGTAGCCTAGGTGAAACAGTGTGGATAAATCTAACGTTATCTACGGTTGCATGTTGCGGAAGGTCAGGTTGGCGAGATGACGCGATAACTGCACAAACTATTCATCTATTTTTAAATTGTAACACACTAGACTGCGTTTAGGCAGTAGCAAAACAATAATTATTAATTAGATATCGATATAACAATAGCAATCATGGCATTTATCGATAATAATGTACCTACAACTCTATACAGCTTGTTTTCTTTGCATGCACTTTTACATAGATTTAATTAAATATGAAAATGATTAATCCCGGAAGAGTATGTCACATCTCAATGAATAAGAACATTGGACAGTATTTTTATGCTTAAGTCCTTTCTTATTTTGTTATATATAATGTATAATATAAATATAAATATTTTATAAACTAGGACATGTATCAAGGATGCCCGTTCACCGATAAATTATTTTATGTTTTTTTTTCAAGTGTAATGTAAGTTATTAATTTTTTTTCAAATGATACAATTATACATTAGTATGTAGACAAAATATGGCTTTATTATAAGAAGGTTCGTTTTTATAGTAACATAAAATTCATATAACTTTTATATAACATAACAGTTCCTACCTACCATAAAAATATTAATGACATTGGTATAGGTGTTTTGTTTCCTTAAAAAAAATTTAGTCCTTTGAAAACAGGGATGTGCAAATTGTGTATCTTTGGTGTTGATATCGATGATTTAAAGTTTTCCTTCCTGCGTGCATGTATTTATATGTATGGTATAAAAATTTAAGGTCAAATGTGTGACTGATAAAATAAAAGAATTGGGTTCTTACTTGTCATATTTAACGGCATGTCCGTTTTCCTCCCAATATTGACGTGTTTCCATGTCAATATCTATCACTATCACCACTAAAACAAAATAATTCACTGTTCAGCACTATCACGTATGTTTTGTAACTTTTTATGTGGTTCCCATGTCGGGCACAACACTATCACAAGGATCACTTAGGTAATATTTTCGCAAGTCATTTTTGATAGGTGATAATTTGTTGTTATCGTGTTAACCGCGTGTAGGACGTAAAGTTTCACCAACGTTGTTGCCGTGACACGATCCGAACGGTTGTGAGACCGCGAGTGACTAAAGCGTTCGACTGACTGTGCGCGTAACGCCGGCCGGCTAACACAAATCATGTGACTAGCCCGTCAAAATATGGCACGGGCATCGCAATGTGCACACTTTGAGGGCTACCACCGTGAATTTTTCACAATTTTAGCACTCTCGTGCAAATGACTACTAATCGCACTTACTAGGCTTAGTGAAAACTTGTGACATCGTATCCAGTCTCTGATTTTTTTACACGGGATTCTTTAAATTGATGATAGAGATACTTACTTGTTATTTTTTAAATGTAGGCTAATATTTCACACAGACTCATTACTAGGCAATACATACTTATATTCTGAGCATCTGCATCATTTCTTCCGGAAGGTGTATAAATTCATTGAGTACTGAAACTCGAAGCTCTTAGATACCACCTAACTATCCTTGTCAAAAAATTAACCAACTAACATTTAAACACCATGTAGTAACTGGACGAACCACCCTAGTCCCTAAATTGTATCTTGGTCTAGGTCGGTCACAGTTGTCATGGGTAAAAGCGGAAGGGTAGTGCTGCCTGCTCGTTTACTATGTTTATTCCATAAAAATATTCTACTAAGAACTGATTGGACAGTGAGGTCTGTTGGACTAGTTATGCAACAGAAGTTAATAGAACAAGGGCTTTACGCAATTACGCCTACGAAAGTTACCAGCATCACGTACACTTCAGCCTTAACCTTAAATACGTGTAACGCTTTACTTATCCCATGTTTTATTTTCATTTCCGCATCATATATAAGCATTCTTAATGGAGGTTAAGTATGTTAGAAAACTGTTATGTAGGTTAGTGACATACACAATCACAATGGAGCAAGGGAATCAAGTTTCTATTCCACTTAAAAAATAATGGTGTTTTCGTTGCGTTCTAATATAATAATATAAACAATTCAGAAATAACTAAATATTATTATTTTCACGTCCATTAGAAATGAAATAGAAATAATGAAATAGAAATGAAATTAGAAACTAACGAAATGAAAAATTAGAAACTAAAACTATTTTATATTGTTAAGTGTGTGCACGACAAACCTACCTCTTGTAATGATTTCTCCAGTCGCAGGTCTGCTGGAAGAAATTCCTTAAGGAATAAGCAGTACCTTTGTACATCCTTACTTAAATGTAATTTCTATATTATAATCTGTTGTGTGTACATAAATAATAAATAAATAAATAACTAAATAAATTAAAGCGCTGAACTATAAAAACTCTTACAATGATGACTGATAGACCTTATGTTAGCACATTGCGCGACTCGTGTCTGCTGCTTGATCAGAGTACCTGTAATTAAGCAGGTAGGCTACTCGTATCTTCGGCAGTTTACGAGAAATAATAGACTATTTTTGCGCGATATTAGGGCTGACACTATCTTTGTAAGTTTAATCAAGAAGCAAGATGATTTTATCAGAAATGACAGTGTACGAATGTCACAATATAAAATTGAGCATTTATGAATGTTAACAATTATGAATTGAATAGAATCCCTTAAAACACTAGTAGTTATGTTACGTCATTTCTTCCGATGCCACGTCAATGGAGATGTTCAAAAGTAAAATTCGGAATTTAGAAATGCTTATTTTTTCCCTATGTAATGAATAAATTTTAATAACACTTATAAAATACGTCTGAAGGTATTTTCACGATTATACTTCCTAAGTTTGATACCAGTGGACATAACAGTCGTTTTATCTTTTATAACTACATATGTAGTTATAATTATTATATTAGGTATAATATATGACATCCCCGGGTTTAATTAGAAGGTAACATACCTAAATATCTTGGAAAACAGTTCTCTGTGTACAAATGTTGCTAATCCTAACGTTTAACGTAATAAAGATATAAATAAGTTATACTTACCTATTTGTTTTACTTTGAATTTCATTTGTTGTCGAAATCAACCAAAAATAAAATTCTAATAAACACGAGATCCGACAAGCATGGCGCTCCACGTTGCGTTGGAAGACGTACAGAGTCCCCAAGCTAACACGTGACTAACTTTGCAAGTGTAAATATTTTCTCCCTACCATGTTTCTCTGTGTTTGTATCAAGTGTTTACCGATTTTTTATAAGTATCGATATTAAATAATTATTTACTTTATTTTAGTCATGCTCATGACCATGACTAAGTAATAATATTCTTCTAGTGAAATAGATGCAACAGTCGTGAAGTTTCCTGATGAGTCCTAATTATTTAATTTTATCAGTACATCGATAGCAACGAGCAGAAAAATGTTTGCTGATCGATGAACTGCATCCTAAACCTATAAGAATATAACAATACACAAGTCCCAACTTTAACAAAATACTTCTTCTTCTTCGTCGTTTCAATTGCCAGGAGGTTAGTGATACTATATTTTACCAGCCCAGAAAGAAAATAATAAAAAATACTAATACACCATGTATATATTCCGCTTTCATAAATCTTAAAATAGGTATTATTATAAATTATATGTTAACACCAACTAAAATTAAATCTACTGGAATCAAAAACAGCAGAATCCAATTTAGTTGTTGTAATAAAACATCGATAAGAGAATGCGACTATCGCGTCACTAGTGTAGCCACGCTTGTCCACACGTGAACGTGACTCGCGTGACTCGTGATCGGGGTTGGTTCTGTCGCACCGCGCGCCTTTAGGTACTTTAACTCTGACACTTTGCATCAACTATGACGTCACTGTTATTGTTTCACCAGTGTCACGATGCATTATTGATGTTATAAACCCATTACAAGAGTGTCAACAAAAGTGTTTACAAACCATTAGCATAGAGGTAAAGCAGCACGTGTTTTTTTTAATATACAATACTTATTTATACCTACGTGCACAACTATACACAATGCGCTGCGAAAAAGCTGTTGCCTATGCCGCATGTATACAAATTGTACCTGTGCTGCGCAGAAAATGCGAACTTACTGGATGGTTTGAATTTGAACCAATAAGCACGGACTTATGACTGGATTATACGCGCTATGCTATGGATAACCTTCTATCTACACTAAAGGAATATAGACAATTCTTATACTTTTTTCGCGTAGCCCCCATGTGACAAGATCGTACCGATAAGCGAGAAGGAACTTAGTTCCAAACATTTAGTTTAGATACTATGTTCTAAAGTACGTACTTCAATGGTTCCAAAAAGTTATGTCACTTTAAATAATTACGCCTAACAAATAAATATACATTACAACTAGTGCTGACCCCGCAAACGTTGTTATGCCATATAAATTAATTATAGGAAAATGACTATTAAAAAAATAGGGGTTGGGTGATAATAGGGTGAAAATTTAGGGTTGTATGTATTTTTTAATGCCACATTATAGAAAAATAAAAACAAAAAATTTTGTCCAAAACTTAAAAAAATGTTAAGGGTGAACTACCCTTATCACTTAGGGGTATGAAAAATAGACAGTAGCCGATTCTCAGACCTACTCAATATGCATACTTCATTACAATCGGTCAAGCCGTTTCGGAGGACTATGGTAATCTAACATTGTGACACGATAATTTTATATATGTCGTGGCCATATCGTAGATTTGCTCACATCATGAAATGATCGACCATATTATGAAATGGTCGCATTTCATGAAATGGTCAACTCAGTTTGGCCAGATCGTAAAATCGTCTACGTTTTACGATTTGGTCATCAACGTTTGGCCGGATCGTAAAAACGCGGAATATAGGGCATTATTTCGAACCGTGACGTCTCCGGCGCTGCGGAAGGTGCAGCCCCTTCGCCCTTGCGTAACAAACTAACAAAGCACAGACTCGCTCGCCTGCGCAGCTTCGGCTTGATGGTCGCCTTCAGCCGCTTCGGTGGCGCCCGGGTGTCTGTGTTTTGTTACAGTGGGCGGGGGCTGCCCTCCCTCCGCGCCTCCGGGTTCTAAAAAACACTCTAGGGGTAGGGCATACAAGACCACGCGGAGTAGGGGTAGGGTAATTCGGTTCTGTAACCAATTCGACCTACCTACACCTTGAAGAATTTGACTGAGTAGTAATGGAAATGAGTATTCTTTGTTTTATATCCAAAATCAACTCAATTTTTATGCTTCCGTTCAATGTTACTCGTTTTTAACACTTGACGTGTATTGTATTCTACAATTAGCAATTTTTGTTGCTACTCTTTTACTCTAGGCCGAATTGAAAAGAGAAACAACATTTATACCTACGCCAACGGTCGCCATCTTTACACATAAACAAAGCGCTTGCAGCGCCTCTACCGGTAATTAATGTAACTACTTTACGATATGATCAATAATAATCTTGACCATTTCATGAAAAAGCCGCGCGTTTAGTTGCCCATATCGAGAAACGATTTCTTTTCATTGATCTGCTCAAACCACATCATGATGTGGCCAATAGACAGTTGACCATATCATGAAATGCGACCATTTCATGATATGGTCGATCATTTCATGATGTGAGCAAATCTACGATGTGACCACGAGATATATTATAAGATAAAACTATAGTACAGTCTGTCAGTTACCTACCATGCCTGACTCGGTCTACAGATTGAATATTATGTAAATCTATCCAAATAAACGTACAAACATAAATTAATTCGTGTGTTTCGATCAGGATAAATGAATTCGTGTGACACGAATTGAGGGGAAGGGGGGAGAGGACTTCAAGAACCAAGTAATTAGCGTGATGCCACATATGGATGGCACCTACGAAATTAGTTATATTGATAACTAATTAAGAGTTTTTCTCGTTGGCTCCCATTCCCATTCTCACCCGTCCCACTAGACCCTGAATTCCGATTTTACAGATAACGTCAAATAAAAGTAAACATTGCTTAAAAGTACAGTTATCAGAAAAAGTCTTAAAATAAAAATTTAACCACGCCGGACGGATAACTTGAATTGCCGTTCTAAGTATCCTGGGTTTGGCCTGGTTCTTGGTCTAAGTGTTTAATGCCCATGGAACCTACGATACGGAATTCTAGAGAATGAGGCTACTTGTGCGTTGTTATTTACTAAAAGGATCGGGTGTAAAATATAAGTAGTTAACAACAATAAAGGTAAAGGTAATTTAAGGCCCAGTATCATTGTTACGGCTGAAACGGCAGTAGCTACGCCCGCGCCCCCCTGTAAAAATCATTATCATACTTTAAAGCACTTTTTCTATCGACTGTACACGTTGAAAAAATAAGGTAAGTAAAAGTAATAAATTATAAATCAAATTAATCGTTTTCGGGGTCTAGTGGGACGGTTGAGAACGGGAATGGGAACCAACGGGAAAACCCCTAATTAACAGACAAAGTTTTATTGTTAATATTATGATTCTGAAGAGTTTTATCGCACTTCGTTAAGATAAACGAGCGTCATACTTGACCCAAATAAATGTATTGTTTCTCTGAATTGAATTCGAAATCAGCAGTAAACAGCTACCAGCTATCATTTTGTTTGTACAATGGCAGACGTATTTTTTATCAAAACCCTTTCTTTACCTTAGACACCTTAGATATTTGGTTCGATAACCGATAATATGACAGATCGGCTTCGCCCACGAGGAATTCGTATTTTTTTCATTTCCAATCTATAATATCAGCACCTTATGGCTTGGTTGGTTTTTGAAAAAGAGTAGCCTATGTGTGAGTGTGACCCTGGATCTTCAACTATTTTTATTCGAATTACATCCAAATCGGTCCAGTGGTTTAGCTGTGAAAGCGTCACAAACAGACTTTCGCATTTATAATATTAGTATGGATTTGGATGTATTTAGGTAGACAAAAAGTCCTTTGGAGTTTTTTGCTGCACTCACGGTAAGAATATGTATTATATTGATGCGGAGTGTCGACGTTCTTCATTTGACTTCATTTGACCCATTTTGACCCTCCAATAATTTTTCAAGTTTGTGAGGTGGCAACGGCAACTCATGTCCGCCCATTGAGACATTGAGATACAAGCAAGACACAATATGATGGCGGCGCGGCGCGGCGGCGGCAACTCAGAGCCATCTAGTGGGAGAAATCTTTTCTCTAAATGTTTAAAATTAGCATCATAGACCAATTATATATATGTACTTTTGATTTATATTTTTAAATAGGTATTATTTCAATGTAAGGTATTGATTGAAGGAATATTCGACACTTAAAATTAAATACCTATTATACACTTCAATGTCTTAGCATCTGTGGTAGACGGAAGACCAAAAACAAAACACTGACTAATTTTTGCAGAGTCTGTGGTCATACGTCAACCAATTTTCGGTCGAATGAGTAAAGTTTGTTTATGGTTGTGGTGACTGTCAATTGTCAAATGACAAATCGTTCCAGCAGATTTTCTAAAAAGGCGTTTTAGGATTACTTACTTTTTTAGAAATAATACCGAAGTCTATTTAAAAATGTTGGCTTTAATCAATCGTATCCTTGATTGGATTAAAAGCCTTTTCTGGAAAGAAGAAATGGAGCTGACTTTGGTGGGGCTGCAATATTCGGGCAAAACAACTTTTGTGAACGTCATTGCTGTACGTATTAACACTAAACAACCATTAATACTACTGAAACACTTCTCTTTTTCATTCATTACACACTATTTTTAATGTATAATTCGTACTTTGTTAAAAACCTCACCCGTTTACATATTATATTTTTTAGCGTTTCAATTTCAATGACTCGTGAATTTAAAAATCTTCACAAAGATTTGTTTTTGTTTTATTGCATTTTATCATTTTAATTATAAAATATATCTAATCTCATTTGCTTAGTGCAAAAGTTGTATGAAGTGAAGTGATTTTGTGGAATGTGTAGCAAAGTACTTACATAGCTATATTGTAGTCTAGTTTTTTAAGGAAATACATTTATGCACAATATACAATGCATTGATTTCTATATCTATATCTGCCCTACAACACCCACCTAAATTATACTATGGTTTTAATTTTTTCTCGTTATTACCTAAACATATTTTACATCTAACTATTAATTCCAATATATAATTTAACTATGAGATAATATCAGTTTTGTTTTTGTTTAGTGCAAAATAGCCTCCTCCCTTGCATCTCCCACTGACTGTCAGCTGACTTCAGTTCATAACCTTCTTTCATTTTCTGGATAAAAATGACCGTTTCGAAGGAGAAAAACAACTGAAGACATGACTAGTCTTATACTTGAAACTGCAACTTATGACTACTTAACTCGCGTACGTTTGGACACCACTTAATACTTATTACTTAATACTTTACTGGGTCATTTCTAAACTCGCTACTGTACATACATGTAAATTGGCCCTAAGTCATTTAGAAGCCTTATAGCAACACAGTTAAAATAATCCCAAAGTAAGTTATTATATGTTTAAAAACTACCCTGTGCCCTTTTTAAGATCTCAAACTAATGTGTATATTTTAATTCAGTTCATTGTCTATAACCATATATCCAGAATGGTGTTCTAAATATTATGCATAAAAATATGAATATGTACTGTGAAAAATGTATTGATAATTCAAGGGCATAAGTATTTATTGTTTACTTTAACTATTTGTAGATAAACTGAAACTGAACTGACCAGCATTGAACTAAAACCTTTAGATAAACATCAATGTCATGTTATCTATAATGCATATGCCATAGCCCATGGTACTTGTGTATCTAGATTAGAATACACATTAGCATTGATAGATGATGATAGATTAGTTGAAATGATAGCATAGTTCACCTTTGGAAAGCAATTTCAAATAAACATATCTGAATGAAGAAACAAAAACTGTACATATCGAGAAAATTGTCTTTGGATTCTACAAGAACACTTTGATTACTATATAAAAGCAGTAACAATGGCAGTTAAAAATGTTTTAATAGTACCTACTGTATGAAAGAATGTACATGCGAGGTTGTTTTGTGACTAAAATAGTAATAATCAGAAAAATTTATAAATTGGTAGTACTGATTATCAGGTTATCGGAGTATCAAATGTTGCATTGTTGAATACATGAAGGGCATTGTAACATTATAATGTATATGGCAATAACTGCAATTAGTAAAAACAACAGTTTTTAATTACATATTTCCAGTGTTATTGTATTATTAATGTACTTGTGTGTGATAATTTTTTATTGTTATTTGCCTGTGTGCTACATATTTCACGTTATTTTTGAACATAGACAAATACTTAGTTTCTTTATAAAATAGTTTAATTTATTGTTTCTATGGTTAAGAACTCATACTCCTTTACATTCCTTTAGATTTTAGATCATCTTCATTTACCAAATTGAAAGTGCTAGTGATAATGTCACAATGGTCTCAGGTTCAAACCTTGGTCTGTGCAAACATTAACGTAACCGAAAATAGGTTGCAGTACTTATATTTAAATTTGTTGCGATTCTATAATTTGCTGTTTATATGTAGAGTAGAGACTGACAAAGTAGCATTGTTAATTTATCGACAGTCGAAATTCAACTTAATAGTCTTTTGTATAAGACTTAAATTGGCATAACGGAATAAAATTGCTTGGGCGAGATGTCCCGGCTTCTGCATTCATATTTAATGTTTGGGCCGTTGACTGTAGTAGTGCTGCTTTTATATGTCTCAAATGCAATCGCCAATGTTACGATCCAGCGACAAATAAATAAGTTATCGCATTTTAAACTAGCTTTCACCCACGGCTTCGCACGCGTGTATTTCACCCACATTACTTTTACTTGCTTACCGATTTAGACGAAAAAACCGTAAAACTGCATTTAAATCGTATAAACCGTTTCCGAGATTAGCGTGGTCAACATGAAAAAACATTGTTTTGGGTACTCTTGCCTATATACCTAACGCCTACTTATATGTAAGCTTTTTCTATGATATCAATCTTAGATATCTTGTTGCTACAGACCCAAATGCGTAGTTACTATTATATAAGAAGGAGACGTACCTAATCTTAATTTAAAACTTATTATAGATAGAGCCACTTACTCACAAAATTTTTACTATTTTTATTACATCTTTATTTGCAGTCTGGCCAGTTCAGTGAAGACATGATCCCCACAGTAGGGTTTAACATGCGCAAGATCACCAAGGGAAATGTTACTATCAAGGTGAGTGCTTTATAGCTTTATACAATGTTTTTTTTTTATTAAAGTGGCCGACGAACGAGTA
Organism: Hesperia comma; assembly: GCA_905404135.1. Lineage (NCBI taxonomy): Eukaryota > Metazoa > Arthropoda > Insecta > Lepidoptera > Hesperiidae > Hesperia > Hesperia comma. The sequence continues at coordinate 3,032,228 of FR990019.1, forward strand.
GTCAAACCTAAGTGATTATTGCGTGCCTACTGGCCAAGAATAAAAGAAAAAAAAATACTGAGTTAAGCCGAAAGACAGCGCATTATTTGGCGGATGCTTTAACCAAGATGGTAATAGCTAATAGCTAGCGCGATTTGCTTCACAGAAAGACTTGTATTAATAATATGTAATATATTAAACGCGAAGCTCTGCCATCTAGCGGGAGGGACGGTTTCTGTAAGCAAAGTGAGATAGCCGCATGCTTAGCGAGTGGCGGCGACTATTTTCATTCAGATGATTCAGAACTTGTATTATCTCCGAGCGGTGAAGAAAACTTCAAAGCCTGATTCAGGCGTGATATGACCTCATCGTAAGACGTGTGTGCGATGTTCCCATAGACCCTAAACTAGACTAACTAAATACTGATTTATATTTTTGTATCTACATAAATTAATGTATAAATATGTATGTGACATCAGACTGTCTTGTGCTCAGGTATGGGACATCGGTGGCCAGCCTCGCTTCCGTTCCATGTGGGAGCGGTATTGCAGAGGTGTTAACGCTATCGTGTGAGTATACCTTTATAGTTACCTATTGTTATATAATAATGGTCAACGCATATAAATATACTGTATAATAGGTTATCATCATTCAAAGGTACGAAAGAAGCTTGAAGGGAACTAAGGTTTGAGTGAGTGTCCTATGGACGATAGATGGATAATTATGATTGTTTGCGTTTCATTTCACTGTAGGTACGTACGTACGGTGCAACGCATACAGACTTTACCGGATCTATAACAAAGTTTATTGATAGCCTTTTTCAAACCTATTTCATTGTAAAACAAAGGGTAATATAATTAAAGCTAAGGTTAGTGGTCGGTGTCGTCACTCGTCCCAGTTGTAATCCTGCACGCACTAAATTTTCAAGGTTATTGCTGTTAGCGTAATATTAATTACTTGTTTCCAAGTAGGGTAACGTTACTAGCAATATAGCACAATAAGTAGAAAATGATTAGGAACTTTGTTAATAACTTTCTCAACGTTGTGTGACATGCGTTGTATATAAACCTTTCAGGCATGATACATAAGGTACGAGCAAATGGCGGTTGAATTTTTTAAATAAATAAGCGCTGAGTCCGAAACTGTTATGTATTGGAATCATGTAGATTGTATCATAAAGGTCTGTGACATCAACTCCATGCTTACCTCGGTTCCAATGTAGCTCATCAGGAAACGGAAATCTGGAAACTTTTAGCCTACGACTTTGCCTCCCCTTCTTACCTCTTAAGAGGGAAGCTAAGGCGGGGGTAATTTCCAAAGCCCTCTCTTAGTGATGCACACTGCACTCCCCAAGGAAAATACATGAATACATATTTCGTGTACGTTGTATGTCATTCAACAGCATTGTATTAGCGCTCAGCAATGTTGTAAAAATGAGAACGAGGAAATAGCTACGCTGCCGCCCCCGCCAGTGTGCCGCCCGCGAGCGTTGCTCACCTTGCACGCCTGCTTGCGAGGGGCCCATCATTCACTACCGGAAGACTTATAAGTAACTAATGTTTCCTCGCGGCTTCACTCGCATGGAATTTTGGTTTTAGGTTATTCCTCATTTTAAGCAGACTTCTCATTTCAACTGAATTTTTTATGTAGTATTTTTTTGTTTGTTCTCTCAGAACTTTCGATTGGGTGGAAAGATTTTGATGATCTTTTTTTACTCAATTGAATAATGTAAGCTATCCTATCTTTCAAGTTGGATCAAACTGCACATAGTGTGCAAAGTTTGATTCAAATCGGTTGAGTAGTTTAGGAGTCCATCGCGGCCAAGGAACGTAACCCGTAATTTTTTATATTAGGTACTAAGAAGACGACAGTAACCGGTGAGTGTTCGCAGGTACATGGTGGACGCGGCGGACCCGGACAAGATCGAGGCGTCGCGCAACGAGCTGCACAGCCTGCTGGAGAAGCAGCAGCTCACCGGCATCCCGGTGCTGGTGCTGGGCAACAAGCGCGACCTGCCGCACGCGCTCGACGAGCACGGCCTCATCGAGCGGATGTACGTACGCTCCGGCTCTTGTGTTGCTAATACAGTAAGGTCATTATAACTTGGCCGCTCTGAATACAGCTACGAGTGCGCAGATGTCGATTTTAAGGCCAAAATGGTGGTAGGGGGCGGGGAGTGCGGGCGGTCGGGATAGATACGCCACTACGAAGTAGCGCATCAGAACTGCATGTCATGGCCGCCGTGTTTTGATTGGTCAGTTACTGTACGTACAGTAAGGTCATTATAACTTGGCCGCTCTGAATACAGCTACGAGTGCGCAGATGTCGATTTTAAGGCCAAACTAGTGGTAGGAGACGGAGAGTGCGGGCGGTCGGGATAGATACGCCACTATGAAGTATCGCATCAGAACTGCATGTCATGGCCGCCGTGTTTTGATTGGTCTGTTACTGTACCTGCGCAAACATCTCGGAAAACGAAGTTCAGATCGGCCAAGCTATAATGACCTTACTGTATAGTGTATAGTGAGTTCGGTTACTCATCGAGCGGACGTACGCTGTCTCTCTCATACTATATCTCCGCCTCTTGTATTGCTAAGTATAGTGTATATCGGAACCGATGACACTTTTTTTAAAGTCGACTATCTTAATCATCAAGGGTAGCAAAGCATAATTATGTCACCGAATTCGATCAAGAATCATACTAACTGGACCTTTATTAACAAGACTAAGGGCCTGTTTCACCACTTCCTGATGAATGATGATGTCATAATAGATTATCAGGAACTTATCTGCCAGATAAACCACAACTTTTGGTTTCACAGGTATCGGATAGATCTGGCACTGTCACTAACAGCTTCGGTCCAAGGAATCATATTACATAATTAACAAACTAGCTTCCGCCCAAGACTTTGCCCGCGTAGTAAGTTCTATAAACCTCAGTGATCAATGAAATCAACGTGAAAATCTCCACATTGCAGGAACCTGTCGGCGATCCAAGACCGCGAGATCTGTTGCTACTCGATCTCGTGCAAGGAGAAGGACAACATCGATATCACGCTGCAGTGGCTCATCTCGCACAGTAAGTCGGGCGCCGCGCGCTAGGGCAGCCCTAGTGATCTACTGACCTACACCGCTGGGCCTAACCTACCTTGGTTATATTACACTCGTTTTCTAGTTGTCTGGGCCGTACAGGGATGCGAGTTGGTGCTTTGTTAAAATGGACAATTTATTACTCAACTCAGTGTGTGTTAAACTTTAAGTTTTAATGTACCTGTAATAGAGTTCAAAATTCAAAATGTCATATTCCGTTATTGTGAAATGTCAGAACTTTTCTAGCTCAAAATAGTTTCTGACTTTTAACGACAGATGGCGTTACATTACATTGTATTATATCACGCGTTATTTATTCCTAACTAGGATGCATACATAAAAAATGACTATTTTGAAACAAATTACTGTAATATGAATTTAGTGTAATTCTGCTTAGTTATCTGAAAATTGAGTAATAAATTTGTTGGATGGCGCCTCCTCTAGTATCCCTCCTCTACGGTCTAAAAATATTACTGGCGTTATTGACTAATCACTGTTTATTTACGAGACACCTAAAAGTTTCGAGTGAACAAGCTGTGAATTGTCAGTAATACTAGTCTAACAAATGGTAATATGAAAAAGTGTCGTAGGACAAAACTATCGCCTTTTTCAAAGTATCATCTATATTATTATTTACTCCATGATACATTGTTAGTTGTCTGCCCGTCACAACCGTTTAGTGATCAGGCTCTTGACCTCTATAACTTTCCCTTCGATTCCAAATTTGTGATTTATAGAACCTATAGACTAGATATAGATTGATTTGTAAATCTCAACTGTCGTCCTGAATCTAGTGAAAACGTTGCTAAAAAAATAGATGACACTTCTAGCACTTAATAATTAATCGCACCGTGTATTTAAAAAATATTATATAAATAACAAAATCGCTCATATCACGTAACACCCAAAAATACGCCTAGTCAATAATTGTTATTCTTTATTCTTATACAAACGTCCAGACAGATTACAGTATGTAAGTTTTAGCCTTACGAATAGAATTGTCCCTTGAGCATTCCCGTGCACAATACTTAGTTTAGTTTTTACACAATCCAGTGTGCTAGTTGACTAAAACTAAATTGTAAGTAGCACACTACTAAATTAACTAAAGCTTAGATATTAGCACTATCTAGCAGCCAAAGCGTGGAATTTATTATTATTCCTGTTTATAAAAATCTATCTAAATTTACTGTTTAGAATTTAGAATGTCTTAATTTCGGTTGAAATTTTGTTACTTTAAGAATTTTTACACATAAGTTTTTTTAATAAAAGATCATTAAATTAAGTTGTTTATGTAAATCAATCAACGTTTAGGTAGGTACCTTAGTGTTTTTTATACATGCTGTTTAAATTTTATGTTAACTACACTATTTCTTCCCCGGCATGACTTCTATATTTACTGTATGATAAGTAATCAATACTGAATTTGTTTCAAATATAACTTTTTGTGCAACGTTTTTATTAGAGGCGGGCCTCTTCTCACGCGAAGTTTTTCACGATTTTCACTCGTAGCTAGTTCGATATGATAAAGTATAGGCTGTTAAAGTTTGATACAGATAGCTCAGTAGTTATGTTATGTACCTTACGCTAGAGGAATTTAGGGTTCCGTATGTCAGGCGGTGACGTCACTGTCTAGGATTGCGAGTTGTGCTTGTGTAAGCTGCTACACGAGTGTCGGTCATATGTATTTATAAATAAAGCTGATGTTTTGGCTACAGCGAGCTAAAAGGTTGCGCATTTTAATGGGACTTACACTTTACAGAGATGGTTTTATTTTGTAAAGCTTGTTGAATAAAGATAGATGCATTTTTATAATTATAGGTAGGGGAGCCAGGGGCATGTACTAACAAATTTTATTATTTTTGCTGTAATTCTGAACTTAATTAATTTATGGAGATAGGATTTACTATCAACATATAATAACTATCTCTTTTTGACATAGTAATAAAAATAATCTACAATTCGTATTAGTTTTTGCTGTAGAGCGGTTTTTTTAAAAAAAGTCGGCTGTTAATACTTACCCCGTCATTGGGGCAAGTATTAACTACTCTGGGGCATATATTAACGGAAATATATTGCTTGATTTTCACCATTATTACAATCATAAACACTAAGTAAATATTAATAAATTTTTGTAAAGCATACTATTTATTAATAGAATTAATAAAACTACCTCTTTTTCACTCAATGCCGCTTAATACTTAAACCTTGATACAACATTAGGTTATTTTTTTATCAACACTTCTTTAATCACTCTGTACTACACATTATACTTAAGTATAGAAGAAAGTTTCAACGCTCTACCCCTACGATGATACCCTTAATTATACAACAAATATGCAAAAAATAATAACAGATTCATTCATCGTTAACATTAATAAAAGTAAACAAAATACAATCATAGATACAAAAATTAATATCTTTTGCTTGACTTCTGTCAAACTTAATAAATAAGCAACATTTATTCATCATAATCATCGTCAAGAGTTGCAGTTAAGGCATACAAAACTGTATGGGTTCCCTTTGATACATTTTCCATGCGCCCATTTATTGCATGACCTACATTTAAACCAATCAACTCCTGAAGTATTTGATGAATACGATCCACCACATGCCATGCCTGTAATTTCTCATTCTGAAATAAAGAAATAAATTTTGTAAAACATCTTTCTACATCTTCAGGGGCAAGTATTAGATACATGTTAAAACTTACCCCTGACATTTTGTTAATACTTGCCCCGAGCATAACGCTTTTAAATGAAACATTGTATGTTTAGAACGACAAAAGATAATTAAATAGAATAAACGTGATATTATAGCTAGATAAATTACCATCAATTGACTATAATCTGTCTGAGTTACATGTATTACATTTACTAAAAATCAAAAAAGTTTTAGTGTAAAAAAGATCGTTTACCTGCTAAAATTCACTCATGACACAGAACTTTTAAACGCGGTGTACGGACGACACCTGACAGGTCGCAACGTGATCGGGACGTTGTTCTTGTCGTCGCATCGCGTACACAGATCACACTCATTAATAGTTTTGCATCTATGAGCTTGTTAATACTTACCCCCGTTAATACATGCCCCTGGCTCCCCTACTGCGCGTAGACCTCATGCAATCCCTTGTTTGTAGAATCATGTGAAATAGAATTATTTAATTTTACCTACCTTAGTTTTATGTTGAAATTTTAAGGCAATTCTGTCCTTGGGACCCTATATGTTACACAGCGTTCGTCAGTTTTATAGTATTAGTATTGGTTCGATATAATCACTTAAGCCAATAATCCACCAAGTTACGCAATTTATGTGTGTGCTGTATGTATCTACTTTGTAACGTATTAAAATAGATCATAAAAACTAATCCTCGTTTTGCATATTAAACAGCTGTTGTTTGTATAGAGTACATGAAACTATAAAACACGGGTTTGAACGCCCGCATTTCGTTCCAAGGTCGGCTTCGATTTACCGTGTTATCATGTTTAAATTTGATCCTTGTACTGTATATTGACTGATTTTAAACCAGGGATTTTTTCGATAAAACACTTAGATTATACACCTACCTACGTATTAATATTTTTACCTCGATTTCATGACATATTTTGAAATTATCATGTGAGAGTTAAAATATCAGTATATTATTTAATATAGCTCTCTAATTTATTCAACGGTACAGCTGCATTATTTTCATTAAAAATATTATGTCCTTATTGAAAAGTGATCTTAATTTTAGTCAGAAAAATTTTTGGTGAACTAAATTATTTTGTAAATTTTTACAAAAATTATTAATTATTGTACAACTTTAAAGATATATTATGTCGAAGGAGTCAAATAATGTAAAACTGTAAGTTAACATTAAAGCGCAACCTCGGCTCGTGTAGCGATGGGCTGTGTCAGCGAGTCGTGGACTCACGGACTAAAGTCATGCAGTTGTTAAAGTGTTGCATGCTTCGTACACTTGCATGTTGCATGGTCCGCATTATTAATGGACTACAGTCTAGCCTTACAATAATAATTACGCTAATTGTATACTGATTTAGTATTTGTCTTTGAAAAGTAACGTGCATGTACTATACATGAAATGCATCTATAAAAATTATTGTAAATTGTTATATTGATGCTGCCAACATTGCTTAGTTGTAAAAACTAATGTAATATAATATAAAAATGCATATCTACAGCACAATAAGATTCAACATCTGTATTAAATGTTAACAACGACGATAGTTATTTTTTATAGATAAATAATAAATCGTTAAAGACATTAGTTGGAAACGGGGGCATTTCTTGGTTTTCGACAAAATATTAAAATGGTTTTTCAAAATTATACAGATGTAGTTTTGTCTCAATCGTTTAGCTGGTAAGGAGAGGGAGAAAGAATTTGGAAAAAAATTTATTTGATCTGTTTAGAGTTTTGTTCGAAAACTAAAGTGCCAGTTTGGAAGTATACAAAATCTGTAATGCGGCCACTGGAGGTGGAAGTATACTAGTCTATGTTACCGGCAAACAGTTGTTTTTAGTCTTACAGTTTACTATACCAGCCTTATCCACTGTGAACAATGAACAAAGTATGGTCAAAGACCTTCGGTTCATCTCTTCCTGGGACCAGGCTTAATTTTTCTTGTCTAGACTTGCTAGAATTCTAGCATAGAGAAAATTTTCTATTATGGAAAACATTGTTGAGTATAAAGGCTGAACAAGAAATGTTGCTACTCCTATGATTATATTTTAAAACGTGGCGAAGTTTGTTTTCCAATTTTAATAGATTCTTCCATTTGAGATCCGTGATTTTTCTTAAAAATTATGCCTTTCAACAAATATGTAATCTTGAGCCCAATTTCTTATACAGACTATACATAGAATGTCAGACTAGTCACACAGTGTCGGACACTAGGCAATTAAACCATTTATAAATTAGCAGACTTGGGCCACTGAAAGGTTTTGTAGGTATATTTTAACTTTAAATTTCTGTTACAATATTATAACACGACTGAGCAGTTGTTTGCCAGTAACATAGACAAATGTTATACTTTCAGATATCAGAACAATATCCCAGGTTGCGCCGTAAAGAATTGTATATACGTATTATAGTCTAGTTTCTCTAATTATATTAGCATTATATAATATATAAATATTTCTCATGTATTGTTAGCTAAAATTAAGTTTTAAGTATGTATGTTATAGACTAATTCCACTCGATCTATCGCTGTATATAAATGAATGGAACAATTACTATGTGTTTGTCATATAAATATTTGTCATATTTGATTTGTATAGCATCGTTGGCGATGGTCGACAGAGGTCAATAAATAAAAATAAGGTAAAAACCACAACCAATGTTGTGTAGGGAGTTATAATCAATGGTGGTTAAGACACTGGTACGTTACTTTCTGGGTAGCTCTATGGTTGACCTCTGTACCGAGATTCCGTTGATGGCAAAGAAATATTTCGCTCGTTAATCCCAACGAATAGTTTTATTGAACCAATTGATTTAGCCCGCTCTTTCAAATAGGTATTAACATAGAATAGCTATGAAAATATTAAATTAAATTTAAAATGTTGAGCATCCAATTCAAATTGTATTTTTAGTATCTACGAGACTTAACAACTAAAGAAATTATGCAGCACATATTTTAAACTACTGCTTAAAATAGTTACAAGACAAGATTTAAACCTACGCGAAAGTAGTTGAGGCATTATTTTCAGGCGTCTTTGTCATCTAAAACCTTTACCTAGCAGAGATGGCCAAAGTTTATTTACATACATATATTTTACACATATATTTTACAGTACAAATCAATAAATAGAAGTAACGCCCATGAAAAAACAGCACTTTGTGAAAGTAACGCCCTCCGTCATTTATAAATGACATTTTATTTTAGGCAGTATTTTATTTGAATTTCGCGCGTTACTATCATTCACTACGAAGTTTCTTATTGTTACATTGGCAACCTTTGACTATGGAATAGAAATGTCAAATTGGCATATGTCAAATCAGTGATATTTCAACGAAAGATGGCTCACGCGCAGAGTTCACGTAAGTAAATCCATTATAATCTTTATAATAGGTGAATTTTTATTTAAAACTTTGTATAAAATCAATGCTTTATTGTTCGTAATTATATATTATTGATCTATTTTACTCAGCAACTTGTAAATTTTTAATAATTTTGATTTGTCCATTATAAAGGACATTGAGCGCCAATTGCCAACCGTTTTGTCCATTTTAAATCACTTTCGGGTTGATATTATGTTTATAAATTTCTTTACAGATTTGTGTGACCGAGATATTATTGAAGCTTTAGAGCAATCAGAAACGGAATATTTCGTGCCTAGTGATGACGATCTAGGCGATGTTGAGTTTGTAGTCCATGAGAGTGAGCAGGATACTTCATCTTCGGAATTCGAAGACGGAGAGCGTGAAATTGAAAATATTCCAAACATTTCTTTTACTCGAGGTCGATCTCAATGTTGCAGAGGTGCCAGGTCACGTGGAAGAAGTCTTCGAAGTAGGAGTACACGTCAGCCCCAGGCTCCTTTAATTTCAGAGGCAATTGACAATAATAACTGGTCTGTAACATTACCATTCAAGACATGAGGTCTTGATTTTTGTTTTACCTCTTTTTTTATAAGTAGTATTATTTGAACAAGAGAAGTGTAGTTTCTATGAGTGATCTCTCGAATTGTGGTTTATTTAGATAAGAAATATCTTTGTATAATTTTTATAACGTTGATTAATAATAAGAAAGTTGATAATAAAGAAAAACGTTTTATTTCTAATTAACGCTTGATGTCTTTTATAAAGGTCAATGTTTTTACACCTAGTTATGTAATAAACGCCCAATGTCTATTTAAAAAGACACGAGTTATACCATTAAAATCTATTTCAGCATGCTCTTTTATACATTTTAGTACCCACAAAATTGATTAAAAAAATCCTATGTAGTTTTTGAGACAAGAAAATATACTTCGAAGTCTTGGGCGTTTACTACATTACAAGAAAGGTCATTTAAAAAAGACGTCTGGGTGATTTTACAGTACCATCGAAAAAACTATTGGGCTGCAGGAGGTTAAATAATACCAACGGAGCCTTTTTTTTGACGAGGGGGAAACCTTCAAAAGGTACCCGGTGCCGTGGGAGGTGTGCCGGTGTGTGGGATTTTTACCCACTAAACCCCCCCCCCCCCCCCCGGTGGCCTACCTCAGCACTTGTGGAGAACTCCGGGATCTCCGTAAGGAACACAACCGGAGTCCTCCAAACGCGGCGCCCTTATGTTCGGGCTCTTCCCGCGAGGGACTAAAGGCCCCGTCGCTTGCCAGCGCCTTACAACGGTATGCGGCCACACATACCGTCGTCCCTCCCGGGGTTGCTGATGGACGGTTCAAGCTCCCACTCTAGCCGCCCGCAACCCCGAAAGCCCCCTTTTAGTCGCCTCTTACGACAGGCAGGGGATACCGAAGCTCGTATTCTGGTCCCGAGCTACAGGGACAAATACCAACGGAGCCTGAGAACTGTAGTCCATTGAAAAGTTACATTTGGGGTTGCGTTTTTTAGAGGACGCAATTTTATTTTTTTGATGTGTAGGGGGGGTAAGTGTAAAGCTAAAACCAAGTTTGTGGGGTCGCCACCCTTGTCCCACGGCCGCCATCTTGAAAATAGGGGTTGAAACGGTTTTTATGATATATCTCTTAAACTATTTATTTGATAAAAAAAAATTGTTAACATTTTTTGTTGCAAATTAAATTCTCTACAACTTTGGTCCAGTAACTTTTTATCGTAGAACTATAAATAAAAAAGTTATAAGCGAAAATCTTCAGAAATTCGAGAAAAAAGTTTATATTTTTCGATATAACTTTTTCTTATCATTTTACGAAAAAATAATATCAGACCATTTTTGTAGATCGTTTTTTGAGGAACAATTTTTATTCGCATCATTTTTTCATTAAGTTAATAGCTAAGGTTTTACAGCGCTCCGAAGTGAGTACTTACTATTGTTTAGTACTCTTAACTATACCTATATTATATGTGTGTACTAATAATATGTCATCAGTTATTGTTTTTTTTTATTTTGTTATTATAACTTTTTTAATTACAAATTTAGCAATATTATTAATAATTAATTATTGACTCTTTTCCCCACCACCCACGAGGTAGAGTCTAGAGGCGCGTTTTTTTTACGTGGTATCCCCAATAGGCATAATCCACGGTAATTTTCTAAATAAGAACTACTTCGTCCTCAGTCGTTTCGATGGACCAGGCTGCGGCTCAGCATCTGATTGGCTTTCTGAATCAAATACCAGAGGGAAAACTGGAGAAAGAAGGGGTGTTAATGTTGGCGGTTCATCATCAAAGTCATTTTCATTTATTAATTCTGAGAGTTCCATTACGTTGCTGCAAGTCTCTCCAGAACAATGGAAGCACACTGCAGAACATTTCAGTCCTGCTTTTCGACATCCACACATCGCTCCACAGTTTCCTTTGCATTTGCAAAAGATCAATTTTAGAAGCTCCGGGGGTGCTGGAGGTTTAGAGTTCTGCACTGGCATCAATAATTTTCCACATTTTTTCCAGCCCCAGTCATCAGGATCATTATAATTACCAAGCCACGACTGGACCTCAGATATAAAATCCTTAGATTTAAATTTATTTTAAAAATCAATAATTGTTAAATCCTGCAGTTATGGAGTGAGAAAGAGTCAATAATTAATTATTAATAATATTACTAAATTTGTAATAAAAAAAGTTATAATAACAAAAAAAAACAATAACTGATGACATATTATTAGTACACACATATAATATAATTATGTAGGTATAGTTAGGAGTACTAAACAATAGTACTCACTTCGGAGCGCTGTAAAACCTTAGCTATTAACTTAATGAAAAAATGATGCAAATAAAAGTTGTTCCTCAAAAAACGATCTACAAAAATGGTCTGATATTATTTTTTCGTAAAATGATAAAAAAAAGTTATATCGAAAAATATAAATTTTTTTCTCGAATTTCTGAAGATTTTCGCTTATAACTTTTTTATTTATAGTTCTACGATAAAAAGTTACTGGAACAAAGTTGTAGAGAATTTAATTTGCAACAAAAAATGTTAACAATTTTTTTTTATCAAATAAATAGTTTAAGAGATATATCATAAAAACCGTTTCAACCCCTATTTTCAAGGTGGCGGCCGTGGGACAAGGGTGGCGACCCCACAAACTTGGTTTTAGCTTTACACTGACCCCCCTTATACATCAAAAAAATAAAATTGCGTCCTCTAAAAAACGCAAGGTTAGGCCTAAAAAATGTAACATTTCAATGGACTACTGAGCTTTCACTAATACTTTGAAGTAAATAATTATATTTCCTTTGATTAAACGACACCTAACACTGAAAATGAAATAATTTTATTCGTACTTGCTTTTTACAAACACTTTACGAAGTCTAACTACGCCATTGCTTCCACAAATCCCTACGATGAGTGGCCTTGGTAGAAGAAGCGGCAAGAAACTCCCAAGGAGTTTTTTTTTCGACTCACAGTTACAGAGAGCATTTATAACTACATAATTAATGGCTATAATTATTTAAAACTTATGTCCAGGCTGTTTCACTATTTCAAAGGACGGGCTATTTCGGTTTAATAACTCCTATTCGGTTACCAAAATTTATGTAGCTTATGTATACGTTCAGTAGCTAAAGTTTTAGTGTGCCTCTAATTTAGCAGTTATGTTATGTTCCACTAGTTTTAATACGAATGTAACGTTAGGCGAGCGTGGATAGATATCTCAAATATTTTGTATCGGTGGCGCGGGGGAATGTATTGAGGTGAGTTTTGTTTTATGCAAATTGCCTGAAAACTTTACTTTTTAAATTGTAACTGAGATTTTTTTGTGTTATTTAATTTAATGCGCTGGCTCTCTCGGTAGTCATTTTTTGTGGGGAGTATAGATAATGTTGATGTATTTATTAATATACTTTGTAGAATATAAAAAAAATGCAGCAGAATTAAGAAGAGAATCTTATCATATGTATAGAACGGAACTGTTAGATTATCTTTGGGAGCAGGAAGGATGTGAAAATATTTGAGATATCTGCGTATCTGTTATATTGTCAAGGTGCGTTATTGTCACGGCTGTAACATATTCTCTTTTCTATGACGATGACACAAATCAACATAGTGGTGGAAAAATATTAAATTATGTTAAAGACGATGTGTTTTATTTACCTTGCTGTTCGGTTTAAGATTTTCCAAGATACTCCAGCTAGATTATCCGATTATTTTAAAAACAGACAGGTAATTTGTACATTTTGCTCCGAAGGGGAACAATTGATAACATAACATGACAATTGAAACCGTTTTAATAATAATAAACGTGGAATAGTGCCATTAATTTAGTTACGACTTACGCTTGGAGCAGTGACATTAATAAACGCAGTAATAAACGTGGTACGGTGTAAGAAGGGAGTATACTAATCAAGTTACGAAGAATTATTAATTCTAGGCGCTACTTGGTTTAATAATAGACTGAGCATAAGTAAATAGATTAAAATCATTTATTATTACTGTGATGTTGATTACATAAGTATCAAGTAAATAAAAACTTTCGTTGCATTCATATAAATTTTTAAAATAAGGAACTTGGTACACCTCGGTGCTTAACTAACCTACATATCATTAGTAAAAGTACAATTGTAAAATTAAACATTGAAGGCCTTAGTAATAAACGCAGTATAAAGTTAATGTTTAAAATTATTTGTCTGTCATAATATATGATTCCCTGTAGTCACAGGTACGATAAAGACAAATAAACATGGAATAATTTAGTGTTGCGTTTATTAGTAAGCCACTATAATTATAATCCTTTAATCAGTTTTGTGACGAAAGCAAAACGACTAAAAGGTAGATATTTATAATAATAAGGCACATACAACTTTTAAATAATATCAAGAAATATAAATCTGTTTTTTTATAATTATAAAAAGTAAAAAAAGTAATTTCTGGCCGACTTGATTAAAGGCGAACGAACAATCGTAACTTCTGCTCGCAATAGCCGCGCCATATTTATGCACCATACATATAAATTCAGGATTGTCATGGTTAGGCAATTCTTCTGTTTCTCCATAAAATCGGTATCTGATCTCATTTTAATAGGGTCTAATGTGGAAGACAATCCAGAGTCTCAATTGTAAATCTATTGAACTTTTAGCGGTACGTTTATCACAGTTAGGTACATTTGGTCTTTGCTTTATTTTTGGGTCCGTATATCTATAACATAAATGAACAGAGAATCGAGCCACTTTAAAACAGGAACTTATTTTTTAACATGTCAAACTTTGAAATTGGAAGACTTAAAAAAATAATTAACATGCAGTTATATTTTTTACATTTTTATACATAAAAATTTTAGTGGCTCGATGCAGATGCCATGAAACATAAAATACATGACTATTAACTATAATAAAACATAATAATATAGGATTACAAGAATAGTATACAATAAATGCTCATTATTTATACTAAAAATGCTGAAATGTCGAAACATATTTTAATTAGGAAGTTTAACCCCTTATTGCTACAGAACAATTTTTTTATCAGTCTTGTGATCACTGCCAGTAAGCCGGCAATATCATAATATACTTAACTCGGCAGGAGGCGCTACCGGGTAAAATTTACCACATAGTGCATAAATTCATAAATATTTATTTTTCTACTTAATTTTGTGCCGCGCCGCTTTAGGTACCTTTCGAGAAACGTGCACCAGTCCCCCATTTTGAATAAACGGCCAGTGTTTTCGCGGTGTTCAGCCACAACAGAAGTATAAGGTGCGTACGGGTATTTTTTACCCAGTAGCGACTATTTGTGTCTTATTATTTTTATTAGTCTACATTTGTTTTTTTGTTGTTTTAGACTATCAAGATGCCTTATTTTCCTCTTAGTGACGAACAAATAGAAGAGTGCCTGCTTTTAGAATATAATGAGGAAGAAGATATCTCTGAAATTGAAGACAATGAAGATTTTAGTGAGCATGAAAGCAATTCAGAGCAAGAAGCATTTTTTTTCTTAAACTATTTTTTTCTAAAATACAAGTAGCCTAAGTTACTCCTTTGTTACATCGGCTATCTGCTAGAGAAAGTCCCGTCAAAATCGGTTCAGCCATTTTAGAGATTAGACATAAATCATATAAGGAGGGTGAGAGGTAACTTTGAACGATTTTTTTTCAAAAAAATGCCAAATTAATAAATGTTAAAATTATTGTTATAAATAAGAATATAATAAGTTAATTTGATATTGATCTCGTTTTTTTAATTTTTGTTATGTTTAGAGTCTAATTTTGGTCATTTTATAAATCATGTGCAAAAAACATTTAATTTTATGATGTGATTTCATTAAAAAAAATTAAAGATTACATTCATAGATTAATACTTTTTTACACATTTTTTCGTAACAAATATATTTAATTATGACATAAAAATTTGTTTCATTGAAATACCCATAACAAACCCCCATTTTTACAATAAATCCAAGGGTATTTTTTACCCGGTAGCGACACTTCGTGTTGCATTATGGGGTGCGCCTCCCGCCGAGTTAATAATCATGGTATAACTTGTTGAAGTGGACATGGTACTTGAGATAATATTGTTATTAAACTTTATATTCCAATGTCAACAATGAATTTCCGCGTTATATTGGTTGGCATTGACAACACATGTTGCACACTTACCACCTTCTGATATCCATCTCGCATATATATAATAAGTACAATTAACATCAACAATCGCTGTCGATAGCGAATACATGTGATTTAGTGATATTGATAAAATTTACGCTTGTGTCAGCCAGGCTTATCGGAATGTTGATTCACATCTAAATCTGAAATGGTCTTTTTTCACCTATCTTTAACAGCAGCCATATGGTTCAGCGACCAATAATTTCAAACAGGAACATTTCAAAATTCACTGACACCCTCTAAAGCTTACGAGAACTTAGTGAAAAGAGAGCAAATTGTCAACCGTATCCTCCTTGGCACATTGCAACTGCCCCAGAGCGACCGAGTTCAATCCAAACGAGAGTCCGTTCAAGTCGTCGAGGGCCGAGCGAGTCTTCTCAGCTTTCTCAATTTCCAGTTTGGACACTCTGTCATCGAGAAGGGTCACCTTGTCAGTGAGCACGTCGATCTTCTCCGACAGGTTCCTCATGAGCTCCATCAAGCTACTCACCTGGTTATCAGGTCCCGCGTCAGCGTTGCAAATCACTACCGACTCCTGTCGGGAAACTGAGGAGTTAGAGCCAGCGCTGCAGGACACGACCGACTCCTGTCGGGCAACTGAGGAGTTAGAGCTAGTGTTGGAAACTTGGGCCTGATAGAATTTGGACTCCTTGAATTCCTTGAGTTCTGCAGGCGTCAGGAGATACGCGACCACTTTGTCGACATCGTTCGCATCGATGCTGTTGAGAACCGCCTTCAGTTTACTCGCATACAACTCCTGTAAGGTCGGCTTGAGACCCGCTATGAGGTTGTTGCTGTCGTTCCAGAAGTAAGGGATGTTCTTCGCGACGATCGCGTCGTGTAGCTCTTGCACCATGTCCCGGAACGAGACGCTCAGCTTCGTCTCCCAGTATTTGCGGTCCGTTTTGTCTAATTTCCACAGAAACAGCGTTTTTATGTAATAGCTGGCGATGGCTTTCATCCCGAGGGCGTCGCGGAGTTTCTTTACCTGAAAAGAAATGACGTTTTTAACACAAATACAGTAAGAACAGGTGCAGTAACTTCAACAAGGGTTGGTGATCGTTCTTGAAAGAAGTTCTGGAGTGCTTTGGAGGGAATTTTAAATGACGGGTTGCAAAGACAAACAAGTGTATACCAGTCGAATGGTGGTCTTGAGTTGCTGGCAGCCCTTCATCATTTCCTTCTCGAACTCCTGGAAGGAGAGCCGCCAGCAGCGGTTGCGCAGCTTCTCGTCTTGGACGCCCTTGTTCGGTTTGGGCACCACCAGCCATTCGCGCACCTGGCTGCCTGCTATGCTTCTGTACACACCAATAAATCGGAGCTATAGAAATTCATCTATACATAATTTATCATGAGACCCATAGTATCCAATGTGTTGTCAGAGTTTATGTTTGTATGTCAGTCCACATATCATGCAAAAACTATTGGATGAAATACAGGGTGGTTTTCATTTTCTTGGAGATCTAACTTAAAAACTACGTTTCATCTTAAAAAAATCTGAGATATAAATCTATCTATCTATCTATACTTATAATTTTTAGGTGGGCGATACAGGAGGTTGTGGAGCAACATATAGGCTACTTTTTATCCCGAAGTTCCTGCGGGATCGGGATTCACGCGAGAAAAACTCCTATCCACGAACGAAGTCGCTAGCACAACAATTAAATAAACAAATGTTGCAATACAACGTCTCAATCTCAATAGCACTTGAATGTACCTGTATCCCTGCGGCCATCGCGGCGTCAGGAACCGTATAACAGGCACCAAGTCCACATCTAACTGAAAGTCATCGCCGCCCACGCCGCGCACGCCCAGGGTGTAGGCGGGCCCGTTGGACTTGTACTTGAGCTCATACACCACCCCATTCACATCCACGCGGCCTTCCATCTCGTTGATCGCCTTCTGCACGATACTGTGCATCCATTGACGGAACTTGTTCTGCAGAAAGTATTTATCCGCGTCGCGCCACTCTCTCGTCACCTTAAAGTATTTGATGATATGAGGTTTCCGTTCCGTTATCGCATATATCCATAAATAAATAACGCTACACACTCATAGCCCCACACTAGGATTCCCTGTGTCGTGGGTGCCTTGGACAACACACAAGACAAGGACAGGACCGAGAACAGAAATTCAAATTCATCATTCAAATCACCGCCTGACTGGGAATCGAACCCAGGACCCTCAGAACAGCGATCCGGCGTGTTAACCATTCTGCCATCCGGGTCGTCAATATGATAATGGTTTCATAATATACTTATTAAGAGTTTTCTACGAGTATTCCATCATCACAAATATCTATGGTCCATTCAAATGGGTCGATCTCAGTAAAACAATTCTAAATCGTGACATTGATGAAACATATTAGTTTATAACAATTTTTTTTACAAAAATATAACTGACTCCAAAATCGATAAGTGATGTAATCAATACTATGCTGAAAACCGCATCAAAATCGGTTCAGCCAAACGCGAGATAATTGCGCACAAATATACATACATACATACAGGTCAAACTGAGAACTTCTTTTTTTGAAGTTGGTTAAAAACCACAAACACATTATCACCTCTCCTTCTATTCCTCCCTTGGCCGGGCATACCTATCCTTGCTTTCAGATAAAAATATACCAAATAACCATGGTAACATTTCGCCCATATCCAATCACTACCCCATGTTCCCCATATCCAATTACGGCCACAACCACTAACCTTGTGTCTTGTCTCCCACTCCTTCTGTTTGTCCAAGTTATCGAAGGCCCTAGTGATCTTCATGCGAACGTAGCCGGGCTGGTCGGTCTCCAGGCTGATGCCGTTCTCTCCCTCGTCGTAGCAAATCGGCAGCTTGATCACGATGTCCATGTCAAACTCGTCCAACTTCGATACTTTGATCCCGTCGTACACGCTGCCTGCGTACATCACCTGTAAATCGTTCACACGTAATACATCACACGTTTCATTAAACACTGTATTTGAGTCGCCGAGCAAATGGAATTGCCTGTTATTACCTGTGCTCAGAGTTCAATTAGGCTTGTAAGCTAAATTTACTAAAGGCCTTTTTAGATGCCGCTGTCAGAGTATACAGGGTGGCCAAAAAGTCATGGATCAAACGCAACGACCGGTTAGCTGGGGTCATTCGCTGCAAAAAACTGTTCTACAGGTGGTCTCTATCATCAACCATTGAAAAGTTTAACTGATTATGAATTTTCTAAGAAAATGAACTTTTTCAATGTAAATGTTACTGAAATTGGATAAATTCACATCCTGTATCATTTTTGTTTATTTAATTGATTTAACTGAGTAGTCTGTTCATAACACACAGCTTTGTATCGCTGTGTATGTCTTGAGTTCGAAAAAATTACACGTTTTAGTAACCTTTATTTTCCTTCATCATAACTTTTCTTTTACATCGGTTCCATCGGTACATCTACCCTCAATTTTACTCTTTTGGGCCGAAAGGAATAAATCCAATTAATTTAAGTTAAAATTTAGGACATGTTTTATCAAAACTATTGTAATATGTAATTTCTTCTTCAGTTTAGAATGCTACTTTCAAAGTTTTAAGTAATTGAGACAAAATAATAATAATACAGACAAAATAATAATAAGTAAGTCCATAGTCAGCGATAATACCTACCACTTTTTGAACTGTGCCTCATTTATAATGTTTCCTCATGTATATGTTTGTAAATATTTTTATTTTGATAATTAACAAAAAATACAAGTCTACATAATTTTGAATCTATCTTTCACCTACTTGTGCTGCAAATAACTATTCAAAAGAGTGTGAACCAAGCTGTGTTCTATGACCACTCATATCGTAATCTCATAATGTAACTAAAACATTTTAATTGTAACATTAATGCAATTAAATTAGTTATCAACCATCTTATTTTATTAAATAATACACACCTGAGTTGCATATTGGTTAAAGAAATTGCACTGTTCCCCCATTTTTTGCTTGACTTGCTCAAACACACTTTTGAACACCTCCTGAGACTTTTTTAAGTCATTGTCCTTCAGCGCCACAAACTGCTTGAATACCTCTGCCAGGTAAACATCCAGGTTTTTAGATTTTCCTGACATTATTCTGAAAGAATACCATTTGATTAATAAAAACTTCTACTCATCATACAAATACAATATAAAAATAGGTATATTTATGTTTATTATGACTGCATGCCTGGAGGACCAGATCTATCTGACTGGGATGATTTTCATCCCAAAATCAGGGCATCCTCATTGTAAGTAGACTGCATGACTTATCAAGTAACCAGCACAGTGAGAATCAAGTTTGTAAACAAACACAGCCAGTCTTTTCTATGTTAATCATTGTCAAACAAGCAGACAAACCAACTGTTTGTAAGAGGTCTTAACCCATATACCACGAAAGAGAGATGGCAAAGAATCTACTGACTCAGAATCAGAAGCCTAAAGTAGACTCATCATAGTCATCGGGCACAAGAGGGTTGCTGTCAGGCAGCCTTCAAGATAATATTATATATAGTTAAGTCAATAAATGTTATAATGATGACATAATATTAATACCTATATTATCTACTGATAATAGGTAACTAGTATAATGTATAATACTTTTGTTTAGTGGAGTCGCTACTATGATAAGAGTCGTAAGATTAATGTTAAATATATAAACGCGATGTTAATGATATTTTATTGCTTTTAAATTGTTTGTCATCCTCACCCAAAGTCCTCACCTTTAGAAGATTACTCCAGATAAGAAGGAAAATCGGTGAATACGTATGGACAACTAATTCTTAGGAAAAGGTGTGTGGTCACAAATTAGACTTACTTACTAAATATATCTGATACCATTGTCTCACTTTTTTACTATATACTTAGAATAATAAGACTTTATAATACTTGGCAGCAATCATACCTTAAAATAAGTGAATCTTGTAGATATTAATTTCTCACGTTCATATATACCTAGTTGCACGAGAGAATTAAACCCTGATTTTAGGTACCAATACCAAACACCGTACTCATTCGTGATTCGACCAAGGAACATATACACGGATAATGGATATGTTCCTTCGATTCGACCAACGCAACGCACCAAACAAAAAGAATTAAAAGAAAGAATTAAAATATTTTGATACGAGTTTCAGGGAGTGACGGTAGGTAAAACTTCTTTTATCTATGGTAAAGTCCCAATCATAAACCATAAACACATCTTATGCAAAACAAAATTCAAGCCACAGAATCCACAGATTATTTTTAATTGTCAGATAACACCAGAGACCAAAGAGCTCTTTGCCACCATCACAAAATGGGGATAGTACAGAACAGAAGTTAAGCTCATGTATGGTACAGTCCGTTTTTTTAGAATAGATAGAGTTAACTACCTACTGTTAGGACACTATTAATACACTGAAGGATAACACTTTGTTTGAGCAGTAATACACTTTATTCTCACTCGTACAATTATCGGACAGCATTAATAATGATTACCTCCAATCCAATTATCACTCACATTATTTTTTATAATATCTTTAGACGGTGGTGCCATCTATGTCATTAACAATTATGACCGCAAGTCAGTAACACAACTGTACTACTTTTAAACATGTGATATAGTGCCACCAACTTATCTGTTCAGTAAACGGATGTCGCTAGTGCAGCGTCAATGTTACCATAAAATAAAATTTGGCGACTGTCAAGGGAGCTCAACAACTTTGACCCCTATGATTTTTACCAGATGTTGCACATAATTCGATGGTAAATGATGACAAAGCCTTTCCGACGAGTCGAATATAGATACACAACTTGGGCTGTGGCTACTAACTTAAACTACCATGCAATGACAGCAGTAACATAGGTTGTTAACATTATCTCAATCCATCAGGGCCCACTATTAAGCATAGGTCTCCTCTCATATTGAGAAGGTTAAGACCATGCTTACATTGCATGCATGCTTTAAGTTCACCATGCTGAACAAGTGCGGTTTGGCAATGTTTTCCTTTATCGTTATATCAAGTGACATTTAAATGCTTAAAACGCACATAACTTAAAAAACGGAAACCTCCAAAAATAAAAGAATTACGTAGGCCAACACAGTCAAATTTTACTTTTTCATATAAAAATTAAAATTTCAGGACAAGAGAAATAAAAAATCCATTGTTATTGACTATAATTATTTATATTTTTATATATTTTATTAAAATAATTGTCATCGTGATTTCTAAGTTTGAGGGGTTCAACACAAGAAATCCCTGTGGAAAATGATGGTGATGCGCCAGAGAAATTTCTTCAGCTTTTTTCACTCATTAGCTTGTAAACAAATTGTTCACTAACTCCTGTAACAAAGATATAATTATAATAATTATAACTGTAATAAAGATATAATTATATGAAGTATAAAAAAATTCGATACCTAATAAATTCAGTGACACTTTAATTGATTAAGCAAACATAAGTGAGGAAAATAAAATAACTGAAATATTTATTTGAATTTTATCGGACAATTAATGAACTAGCAATAGCAACACTAACATGTTGTAACTGCGACGTATTCTGCCACATATTCAAACGTTATTTTCGGAGATAACAGGCGATTTTCTTCCCTCGTACAATCTAAAACTTTTAAAATAACTAATGTTGCATCACTTCTAAGAGGCTCGGGCATTTTTAATCACTTTTTGCAATTAAAATCGAATTAAAACACATAGAGCACACGCACTTCAAAGACTTGACAGCGGACATAAAATTTCAAAATTGACGTTGTCTTTTTTTAGTTCCATTTTTTTCTACTGAACAGATAAGTTGGTGGCATTATAATCAGATTTAATATCTGTAAGCTTAAATAAATAAAATACCAACCAGCTAGGGTGCGGTTCCACTGAGGCGGAGCGGAGCGGAGCAGTGCGCGATTCACCAATCACATGGCTTGAAATCCCAGCTCATTGCGCCTCGTGCGGATTTCAAGCCATGTGATTGGTGAATCGCGCACTGCTCCGCTCCGCTCCGCCTCAGTGGAACCGCACCCTTAATGTCGGAAATAGACATAGACATAGACATAGACATAGAAACATTTATTCCATCATAAAGCACTTCTACAACATTAAGGCCGAGGCCGCACTACGGCTAAACCGCCGCGGTTTCTTGCCGTGTAAATTTTGTAACTCAAGGAAAGCAATACAAGCGGCCGCACTTGCGGTTTCTGATAATGTATCCGAATCGCGCGGTTACGCGGTTTCCGCCGCGGGAAAAAACCGTGGTGCGGCCTCGCGCTAAGATTGTGAGTTGAGTTACATATTTGGTTACATTCAAAGTTGCAGCTGCAGAAGTGCCAACATGATAAAAAAGGGTCGCACTCAGAGAAATGGCCCGGCATTACCACGGCCCTCTGATTTTCTGTGCGCCCGTCCGCGTTAGTCGCGTGCAGATCGGTAAGCGGAGCAGCATTTGGAATTAAAATTAAATTATGCTGACTGCAAGTTTGAAATCAGAACATAATCTATAAACATAACATAATATAATATAACAGTACTTGCATAATTCGACAACAATGTGCAATAAACATTTAACTATAAACAAAATTAGGATTGAATGTACAGGTTATTTTTGTGCTTACAAAGCAAACTACCCACGTAAAATTTACATTTGTTAGAAACCTATGCAGACAAAAACAAAGAAAAAATAAAGTCATGCTAATAATACAAAGGGACAATATTGGCGTGGAAGGAACAATTTATGACAAAACAATAACAATAATCCAACAGATCGGCGATACCCAATGATGTAAGTAAAAGTGTTAAATAATGTGTAATGAATTTATTTTATTTTATGACTCTAACATTCGGCCTTTCCTGGCATTTAATTACGGCCTCGTAATAAGTGGTTGGTATTTTGTAATTTGTTTACATTAAATTTGATTTAATATCGATCTGAACATTTTATGAACTTTAAATAAACCATTGACAAATGTTAGGTCTGAATATGACCATTTTATAACTTCACAGTAGCGACAAATGAAATATGGAAACAATTATGAAGTTATGTGACGAAATATGAAATCAAATTAAAGGCTCGTTCAGTTCGCCTCGCACGATATTATTCTTAATACGGGAGCCGACGATGCTAAACGAGATTACAATCCCTATTCAGCAGCTAACTATCCCAGACTAACACGCAAAGAGACTTACGGGGTGTCCTACGTGAGCGACGAATACGACGCGACGCTAAGCAACACGACGCGATGCTACACGCGACAATGACAACGTCGCGTGTTATCGCAGACTGTCACACTGTCACATAGGACGCAAGTAGGGATACCGTTGATTTGATCGATTAAGTACGTCAAAATCACAATGTTGCGTCGCGTCGTTTTCGTCGCTCACGTAGGACACCCCGTTACCTTTCTTTTCCGTTGGGGGCTAAATATCCATCTATAAGACAACAAACAGTAAGAAGGTTAAGTATTATAGTTTCGAATGCACTGAAGTGACTTAAGCCCATAGAAATAGGAATAGAAAAGTCGCGAGTCATGTCCTCACAGCTCAGATAACGAATCACGAGAAGCGCTGTTCCCGCGTCACTGTACGGACCAATCACATTGCACGAACGGCGGGGGCCGCCCCCGCCTATCGTCTCATACCGTCAAAGAGACCTGAAAATTCGCTTCTGCGCAGGTTTTCATCAGCGCTCAACATAGTAAATATAAGTGCTGTAGTGCTGTATACTGTAACTGTACGTACAGTCGTAGTCGGCTAGTCGCGTCATCGCCAGTGCCAGTACTCGGTCGTGTACTCTAGATTCCCTCTATTGTTTTCGACGCATTTGTCGAACCTCAAACTCAAAATCTTCAAGTCAAGTAAGTAATTATAATAAAACACGTTATAATTAATAGGTAAATAGTCAACATCAAAATCATTGGATCGAATCATCTGTTTTTATTAACACTTCGTATATGTAATAATTGGGAATCATCACAAACTTGTCAGTGATTGTGAATGAAGCTTGAATGCGGGGCAATCGATGCAGCGACATTAAGAAAAAATCAATAACCACGCATCTTGCGTCATACTTACATTTTCTTACCAAGAAGTTATGTAGGTACGTTTTCTTATTTTAAAAGTTACCACAGTGACAAAATAATACTTATGTACATGGCTAAAAACCATTAATGGCCTACCACTGAACTGAGCACGGATATCGGATTGCAGTGGCCTAACTGCACGCTGCTCCATTACGGAATGGTAGAGGGGTTAGTGGCCAACGAAATAGGAAGTTTTCATTCCCCCTAAAGGTCTTCGACATATAATATTATTATAACGATAGCCATCTATTGACTGTTGTCTGTAACTGTAGGGAAAAACTCGGAGTTAAGTTGAACTTAGGAGTTTCTTGCCGCTTTTTCTTACAAGACCACTCACCGTAGGGATTTGTTGAATCGATGACGTAGTTCGTAAAAAACGAGTTCGAATAAAATTAATTTAATTTTCATTTTATGATGGGATATGTTACTTGTCACAAGTAACAATACGTTACGCTACAAGCGCTATACAGTACAAGGATACTGCATGGAGTGCATGGTAGATTAAAGGACCTCGCACATTAACGACCTGGCAATGGACCAACTTAAACAAAAGCATTCAATTATGATCTTTATGGTTCTGTGATTACGGTTCAATTTAGATACTTTCGTTCGTCAGGATCAATGGGTCTTTAAGTAAGCATGAAGATTATAACTGAATGCTTTGGTTTTAGTTGGTCCGCTGTCGCGTCGTAATATGCGTAGTACTTATTTCAACACCTAACACATGCATACATATAGTATGCGACAGTTCGACATGGCTTTCGGGGGTATGAGGTGAGACGCGGGGGAAGGGACACCCCGCATGCCGCACGTCACCCGCGCGCGCCTTAGTAATAGTAATGCGCGAGCCTATAACCTATAATGCCTATATCGACCGCGTTTATCGGTTTTAATTTCACTCACATTTTTGTTTGTTGTTGTTTTAAAATAACTTCGGTAGGTTTAGATTTTATCATAGAAGTCGGAGATACTAATGACGAAGAGTCACTAAGTGCTTGTAGCGATGTTAGTATGAGCTCATTTGATATTTATTGCGATGAATTAAATATTATAATTCAATAACAACATACATAGTTGTAAATCTTCTTACTAGCTCATTACTTATATATATGAAAATTATTTAAATATTTCTTTACCTGTATATCAACAATATTATTTTAATGTAGTCATAAGTCATAAGTGCTAGTACCACAATAGCCTAAACTGAATAAATCTGATTTAAGTTCTCTAAAATACTCTAAATGAAAATTACTTATAATAAACTTTTATTTAAATGATGTTACTCTTATTTTGTTGCGTGAGAAAAATATCGATATAAACTATAATGATATAAGCCACATCACTAGAAAAAAGCCATGTCAATTTGTCGCGTACTATACAACATAATTTGATTAAATTATTATTTACATCAATCAAGATTCTGACGGGGACGGCGCGTACGCAGTCCCCACTATCAAAAATAACGCGTCCGAGTTACCCACATTAGGGGTAATCGCAGGGGTCAGCCGAACCGGAGTGCAATGGAAAGGCCTCGCCCTGGGGGAACCGCCTTCATGATCACGGTGTCCCCTACGCCAGGTAAGTATGACTAAATAACAAACATTCGAAATACTTAGACAACGTTCACGAAGTCTCAACAGCGTGATTCAGAATGAAATTTTGTAGCGACATCTACTGGCAAATTAACGAAGCATTTGGTTCTAAATAAAAAATAATAACAAACTAACGC
This sequence comes from Hesperia comma, assembly GCA_905404135.1. Taxonomy (NCBI): domain Eukaryota; kingdom Metazoa; phylum Arthropoda; class Insecta; order Lepidoptera; family Hesperiidae; genus Hesperia; species Hesperia comma. The sequence continues at coordinate 3,058,800 of FR990019.1, forward strand.
CATCTAACTTTGGACGGTCATATTAAGCTTTACTCGGGAAGCCATGCTCGCTTCACAGCATTTTTAAGTTTGAGAGGTTTGTTACTAAGTTTAGAAGGGTGCCTTTTCTCCTCTTCGGAAAAACTAATATTCACAAATAGCAGACTACCAGTACCACATTACATATATCCAATAACCTTTTTCCTCATATATTTTAATATAAATTATATTTCAACAATCTTTCCTTACAAACAATAACTCCTTTGTCTTTGACTCGATCAGAAGAGTGGACGGGAGTGCTTGCTGAGGATCGAAGAGGGCATGAGTAGAACAAACAAAACTAATTTGTTCTTTTGCATAGGATCGACTACAACTTAGATAGGTATATTGAATAGGACGCTTGTAAAGGGAAGAAAAAAGCGAATTGGGATTGGGAGCGATTTGAGCGTATTAGTTTTTCGAATCCAAAAACAAAACTAGTTTAATTCTATCAACATTTTTAGGGTTCCGTACCCAAAGGGTAAAACGGGACCCTATTACTGAGACTTCGCTCTCCGTCCGTCCGTCCGTCTGTCTCCAGGCTGTATCTCATGAACCTTAATAGTTACACAGTTGAAATTGTCACAGATTATGTATTTCTGTTGCCGCTACAACAACAATTATACTAAAAAACAGAATAAAATAAATATTTTAGTAGCCACCCATACAATCGACGCGTCAGCGAGTTTAGTTACCTTTCGGTCCAAGAGATGGCGTTGTGGGTAATATGTGGCTACAATAGAACAATTAAAAATTAAATATTTAAGTGAGGCTTTCATACATCAGACCAGATTTTTTTGGCGTTTTCATAGATAATGGTACGGAACCCTTCGTGCGCGAGGCCGACTCGCACTTGGCCGGTTTTTATAACTTGTCTTAGATAAACTCATCCTACTAGGGATTGCAATCCGGTCCGGCGAATCCGGCGTGTTTTTGGACCTACCGGATCCGGTGAATTTACGCCGGTTCCGTTCGATTTTATTTTCCATAAATACGTATTTTATTTCCCTTTTTATATAATACAGTGCAAGCTCGATATAACAAATCAGAAGGGAACAAATAAATATTCTTTATATCAAGTAATTCGTTAAACTGAGGTTTGTTATATTGAGGTAAGGTTGGCCTATTTGCAATAAAGAGGTGAAGAATTCACCTCAACGTTACACTACTCGTTACATTACTCATCTTGTTACAGCGAACAACTTCTGCTTATAAATGCTAACACATTTTATCAAATTACTCTATGTATTTTGTATTTAAAAACAATTAGCTAGTAATTAGTAGTAACATACTTTTCCCGACCTTATTAGCTACTATTAAACCCGCCCTCGCTTCGCTTCGGGAAACCAGTTCCTTAAAAAATTTCTATAAATTTTAAAAAATTATGTTATTCCAATGTCTAAGCTATATTACTGCAAAGTTTTATGAAAATCCGTTCAGCAGTTTTTGCGTGAAAGAGTAACAAACCCACACACGCACTCACATCCATACTAACAAACTTTCGCATTTATAATATTAAGGTACCTGAGGGTAAGTAGAGCCGGGGTTTAACAAGGGCCACTACAGCAAAAACTCAGTTATAACAAGTTTATTAGCACACATTTACAGGACTAATAGGAAGGCTAATATTCGAGATCACGTGATCGTACGATCCGCCATCTTGCCAGTAACCCCAAGACCGTCTAGGTAGTCTGTTGGTTTGCGTCACGCTGTTGTAAAAATCCTTCTACAAAAAAAATTGTACGAAATAGATCTTGCCGTGAATAAAAATTGCTGTGTCATAGTTATAATGAATGAATTGTGAATATTAATCAAGGCAAGTTTAATTGTTATATCAATATGTATTTAACAATTTATATAGAAATTTTAAAAATGTGTCTCTTAGTTTAATAAGGGCCACTTATATGGCGGGTAAAAAGGGCCCTATAATATTAAGCTTTTTTTCAGAATACCAACTAATTATGGAATCTCCTGCTAAAAACTCCAAGGGCTTTGGTCTCTGCAGTAGTTAAAGCTCGCAATGGATCCTGTTCAAGGAAGATTGATGTCATAACGTACATCAGATCTCATTAGGCTAATAAGGGCCACCAAATTTATGGCATAATTTTTTTTATTCCATTTTTTATTGTTTTTTTAAAAGATTTTAATAGTGTTTCGAAGAAATTGTTCAAAAATATTAACATTTTTATTATAAGTATTTGATTTAATTAATATTATTAATGCAAATTTTCGATACGTTAGTCTAATATGGCTCAATAATGTTTTTATTCGTGATTATGACTTGTCCAATGTGCCGTTCTTCAAAAATTATAACTGAAGTTAGTGGAAAAAAGAAAATATTGTGTTTGTTATCATAAAACTTAAAAAAGTGTTCGTTTTGTTGCGGTCCTTATTAAACTACCTAGGTTTAATAAGGGCCACAAAGATGGTTTTGAAAAATCTTAAATTTGGTATCAAATAATTGAGGAAAAATAAAAAAAAATACTTATTCGAAAAAATAATAAAGGAAACCTTTGCCTTATGTCCTATTTTTATTCATAGTTTCAAAATACGTAAAATATTCAGTTTTAAAATAAGGTGGCCCTTGTTTGCCGCAGGTACCTTAGTACGAAGTACGATAACGTTGTCAATTTTTTTTGTCTAAGGTTTTATTCAACATTTCGCTTTTCTGCGACTGATAAGGAACACCTTTTACATTTCTGAGCCATTGCAACTACTTAGAATCTTTAACAACAGTGACGAGCAGCACTGTATTCGTAAAAAATCGTAATGGAAAGGTATATTTTACATTGACACTTATGGACAATTCAAGGAGATTACGAAAAATTGTTAAATCGAGCAAGTCGTTGAGGTTTGTTATATTAAAGTTGCAAAACTAAAAATCACTAAATACTAAACCCTTAATGACTTTAAAATCCGGCCAGATCCGGCGGAATTGAAATTGACACCGGATTGCAATCCCTACATCCAACCCTATTATAATTAACCTATATAATAATAATATTTTTCGTGGTGCGTACAGACTATATAACAAAACATGTTATAAAACATAGTTACATAACATGTTTTATAAATGTGGACGATATGTCATTAAAAACACATTGTGTCTTGTTATATGTTTCATTGTTAGACAACAATGTTAGATAGTGTGGACGTGTTATAAAACAGAAGTTATATAACATGTTACATAATCTGTACGCACGTTGCTTAACAATAATTATTGTTCGAGCATTAAAATCTGGCACGTGAGAGTACAACCTTTAAGTAGCTGAGGTATAGCCAGAAATGACGATGGTCAACATGGTTTCATGTTGCCCGAAATGCTACTAGTAAACTAACGATAACTAACAACGCTCTACCTTTTCTACACAGGGACCAACTGGGACATCTTCGTGCCTTCAGACAAGTAATCCTGAACACATTTCCTGTCTCTGTGCAGATAGCACACAATGAGCAATAACACAAGTGACAGGCAGGCGGCTCGGCGAGCGGGCGACGGCGGTCCATCGTGGTGGACCGTAGGGTTGGGGGTAGCAGCTGGAGTCGCGACCGTCGCTGGTGGTATCTACGTGCTCAGCAAATTAGACGAGTCCCAGGAAGAGCAGAAACAGACGAGGAATGTGACCCACAGCGCCCAGTCCGTAGCCCCGTCTTCCCCTTGCGAGGAATACCCAAACGAAGTCACAACGGAGAAGATTTATGAGTAAGTGCGCTTACCGCCGGGTTCTCAATAACTGATCAGTGAAAAAGTTTACATAAATACTTGGAAATGAACTTATAAGTAGTCCGTTTTTTTCGCTACGGACTAAATTGACACATGCAAATGTCAATTTTCGAAATAATGATACCAGCTTTTTAATAGTAGTATTGTACTACGATACCGGTTTTATGAATCGTAACTTTTTACTTTTATCAGATAATTTTATTTTTATTTGATAATAGACGAATCTTTTAAAAATCATGGTAACTATGGAGAATCACAGATAAAAAATATATTTATTAATTTTAATTACGTATTACACTAAGTGAATACGAAAATTATTGACTTCTTGTTGAAGAATACGCAATAACAAGGTTAAGGTACATTATGTAGGTATGCCTGTCGGTCATATTATTTTAAAGACACATTTTTTATTATTACCGAAAAACGATACTAGATTGTAAATTACGTAAAGTTACGGTAGAGGCACATCACTATTAATGATTCGCAAAAAAGTGGCAACACAGCTAATGTCAATTTAGTCCGTAGCGAAAAAAAAACAGACTGTAGTTCATTTGATTTTAATGCCGCCTCTACACATAGGCCAGCGCATTCGCCAACGCGCTGGCGGTGCGCTTGCCAACGTGCTTGTGAGTTAATCCACACATTGGAAGGTCATTCAGTATGCTTTGGTTCGGGCCAATGTGCGGACGGATCAAAAAATGGATGTTGAGTTGGTAACAGCTGCAGCTGTATATTTATTCACAGCTTATAATTACTACGTAAAAGTGTACAAGAAAAGGGTGATACTTTCATATTTATAATATTAAAATAATAATAAAGTACGATGCTCTTACTTTGAAGTAAAATATCGTAAGGAAAACGGAATGTCCAAGAACCTTATTTATTTAGCATTTTTAATACTTACAACATTTTTATTTTTATGGTACTTATTTTTTGGATTCCATAGGCAATTTTCACTCTGATAGAGCTCAATAAATTTAAAAGTTTCATTATTACTCATATTATACGCCATTTTGTTACGTTAGGTGTTAATACGCCACAAGAAGAAAATATGCACTCTTGATCGCTGCTCCCGACAAACTGATCGCGCGGCCAATGTGTGGATGGTGCACCAAGCTTGCGACAAGTGTTCTTTGATGATACCGACACCGCGCGGCAAGCTCGCAAGCGCGCCGGCCAACGTTCAAATGCCTACCGCCAACGTTCCAACGCCCGTTCTACACATTGGGAGCCAACGCACATGCCAACGTGTTGGCCTATGTGTAGAGGCAGCATAACAGCACGTGAGTCAACAGAACTTGAGTTGGCGCGGCGAAATTGTTGTCGCTTCTTGCCATGGCGTCTTGCAAGGCTTTCTCGCTCGCTTTACCTGTAGTACCGTAGGGCTATTTCATTGGTATAAAAGTTATTTACTGGTCAGATTCTTTTTGTATTCCAGTTCAGTATCGCGACTGACAGTTTCTGCTAAGCCTTCGGTCAACAACCTCAATTCCTTACTCGACGATATCCACGTGAGGTACACCGTTATCAAGAGAGAAGATTTCGCTCCTCGTTACGAAGTGTTGATGAACGTCTTCAACAAGTTACACGGGACTATGAAGGCAGTCGACTCCTACTACCAGCGGTATTCTAGTGGCGTAAGTTTCCATTACATCAAGGATGAATCTTCGGTCCTGTATTTTTCTTACTACCTACTTAATACTTAATTATGAAATTTGGCAAATGTCCGAATTCATAGTAAAGATTAACAGTATTTAGGTAGTTTGTCAATGATCAATTATGCATAATATGATAAGTAACTGGTATGTTGAATATACCGTTTTTATTACTTTCATACTAGCCTGCATTGCTTAATCTTGTACAATATGGATTGGTTAGAAAGACTTTAATTTGATATATTTAAGGAGGGCTACAAGGTCGTTACCGATAGTAGTTATAATCGTCAGATCACTTTCGGCGTTTATACCGAAATTACCAACACGGCAAGCCTAAACATAACAATGTCCTTACAAAAATCATCACTGAATTTGAATTTCTGCAAGGCAAGCCTTTATTGCTAGCTTACAATAATCCTTGTCCTTTGTTTCAGCTGATATTCAGACCGGAGGAATTCAAGATGTACATCCTAATACGCTTACCGGGCAACATCTTCGAAAATTGCGAAGACGCTGAGGAGAGCGACATCGACATCGAGCCCCAACACTCCAGTTTCGTGCAGCTCTGCGCCGGGACCCAGTACACAGATACTTTACTCAGAGACGACGCAGACTGCCTCATCAACAGAACGGCTCACCAGTGGCTTGACGACAGTCACTACATTTTGCACTCGAAATTTAATTCATGGTTCCAGAGCGTTCTGGATCGAGCGCTGAGCAAACTTCAATCGAGCGTGAGAATTGGGGACATCGATTACAAAATAACCACGTCTTTTAATGAAGGCGCCTTTACTTTATGGATAACTAACGCTTTAGGGTTTAGAATGGATGTGAATCTGATCCCGTCGCTGCAGTTTCCCAACGAGGGCTGGCTCGGCAAGACCAAGGCGTACCGAGAGATCCCCTCAAGCTGCAATGTAGACTACTGGATGGTGGTGCCAAAGCCGAACAAGTTTGGAGCTAACAGCTGCGACGATGAACGCTCTTGGCATTTAGAACTGCAAGAACAAGAAAAGGAGTTCATTCACGATTCGTTTCATTTGCGTCAGGCCATGCGCTTGGTGAGTGATACCTTACCTTCTCTGGTAATATTACCAACTAATAATTTGTAATGAATCTTAAGTCGAGTCAAAATGAATGATAGTGAGCCTAGCAAAGTACCAATTATCCTTTAAACCATTGCCATTGATTTTACTGTCACTCTCAGCAGCACAGGATTGGAATAGTTTGACGTAGCTCTTCATACCTAAGGACACCTTGAGCATATTCCAATACGTTGCTTGAGTACCGACTGGTGGGGAGGTGGTATTGACCAACTTCAAGTGCCATATGCAATAATCCGCCTATTATGGCTTAAAGAATGTTACGTGATATTGGAAGTGTTAAAAAAAAATTGCCACTAGCGTTATCGTAGTTGCTAAAGTCGGTCGAATACTTGGTCCATTCAATACTTTCCATGTCAACAATCTCCATCTCTTTTGCAGCTGAAGAAACTCCGCGACGCTCAGCGGATGACGCAAATCGATAACTATCATATCGAGACATTCTTTTTGTGGAAATGCGAGACAGCCGAGAAATCGTTTTGGGAGCAGGACGTGGGTGACGTTTTCAAAGTGATCTTGCAAGAGTTTTGCCATGCCCTTGATGAAAGGAAGATACTTTACTTCTGGAATGAGTCGCACAATTTGTTGGAGAAGATTCCTGAGGATATTCTCAAGGGATACGCTAGGAAGTTGGGTGTGTTGGACACCGCTTTGGAGTCTGACTACATGATGGCCGCAGTGTACTTTCTAACAGACGCAGAGTACGCTGAATATAAGAGAATGTTGACCAACGCGGCTTAATCCCGCTAAGGATGGCCTTTAAAGCTAATTCATGACGTATTTGCATACAAAACGTTTACAATAAGTAATTATCCAAGAATATCGCTACCTATCTATTTATTACATATTTAGATATTTGTAATACCTACATGGACAGCCTGGGCTCTCCACATATTCTCCACCCACTAGCCGTAAACATCAGGCAAAGCATTCAGGAAATCCATGAGCAGGGCGGGCAGGTAAGCCTTCATTGGATCAAGGCCCACGTCGGAATTCCTGGAAATGAGAGAGCAGACATGTTGGCAAAGGAAGCAGCACTAGCGTCTCAAACAGCTCCTGCTTATGATCGCTTTCCCCTCTCCTTTGCTAAACGGACTATAAGAGGATCAACCCTCGAAAAGTGGCCAAAGAGGTATACTTCATACCCCACCGGCTCCGTCACAAAGACATTCTTCCCAGACGTGACGGAGGCATATAAAACAATAAGAAATATAAGGATGAACAATTTAATAGCCCAATTGTTCACTGGCCACGGTGGGTTCAAAGCATACCTGCACAGGTTCCGGCTTAGAAACGACCACCTCTGCATCTGTGAAAACCCTGTGAGTCATCAAATCAAGTACAGAACAAAAAGCAAAAAGACGCGAACAATGTTTGTAAATATGTAGTGTTTAAGGCATAGGAAAAATGGACTTAGTATTAAGTAATAACATAGGTTAAGGCATGTATGCATGGTAGATTAATAGCTAAGTGTAAGCAATAATTGTAAGTCAAATAACTTTAGATTATACCATAAAGATATATAATTAATCAAGCTTAATATACACAGTAGGAAGGTTGCTGAAAAATAAGTATCGGCAGTTAGTATAGGCACATTGGCAGGGAGAATGGTGGCTGGTTGGTTCAAGCGACCAAACAACCACCACTCAAACTGCGAGTGCATTCAATTATTAAAAAAAAAACCTACATGAACCAATAAAAGAGGTGGTTCATGTTGTAATATGATTAGTTTCAATGATTAGGTATTTTTAACCTGTTTTAAGCAAATTATACTTAACTTGTTACTTACTCAAATTATTAACCAATTTTTTTATACAAGTAACGGGCACGCAATCATACGGTACGCCTGGTGTTAAGTGGTCACCATCGTCTAGGAACACGTTCCACATCAACGGAGTTACAGATGTGTTGCCGGCCTTATAGGAAATGGTTTACACTCCATTCAAAAGACCCCATGTTGTAACGTATAGGGATAGGGAATAGAATAGGACCCTCTGATTCTTTTCGGACTTGTACCGTCAACAGTTAACTGCAACCTCGCAGAACTTTAGTCTCTATTAGATAATATTGATCTAACATAATAATTTATTTTAAGAATAATTTTTACGAAGTGAGGCTCAAATGTTATCAACACATTATTAATAAAAATATATGGATGTTCAGGTCCAAATAAATGAAATATATTGTTATTGTTAAATATTAATATTATTATTATCCACAATAAAAAATATTAGCATTTAAATGGTTGTTTCTATAAATTCTTATAACACCGTAAAACATAGAAGCGTGTCTTAGGATGGTTATCCATTCGTCACCATATCTTTGTCAAATGTGCCTACTAGTAACAGTGATATTTGATCAAAGGTTCTGATTTTGTGGTAAAACGCCATTTCTATTCCTTTAAGCCAAGTTTAATTCGATCACACAATATACAATATTTTATTTTCCCTTTATTATCTATATCCCCTAGACTTTACATTTTTAGATTCTCCTTCATCGCTTTCCCGCCATAATGTCCCCAACTCCCCACTTGCCGTATCTACGTGGTATCTACGCAGTACCTACTTACGTACTATTTTTCGTCCAGTGTTTTTAATGCTGGGTCTACATCAGCGGGCGAAGATTCGTATCGTGTTGGCGCGACAAAAACATCGTGTTCGGGCATAGGCGATGCTCTTGTCTACATTAAGGCGGACGAAGATTCGTGTCGAGTTGACGCGATTAATCGTGACAGATTGTGCTGACTCCTCTGCTCTTGATTTCTTAATTTTATTGAGATGGGCTCTGTAGTATGCCATCAATGAATCTTCTTTCTTCTTCATTTCTTCTTCTGTGGTAGGCCAACTGAGCTTATTTTTAATTCGAATCGACGCTTCATGCACCAAGTGTTTCTTTTTATGGTCAGGGTCACTAGGATTCCATATGATACTCTCCGTTTCATAAAATTGAATGAACTCTATCACTTTTTCGTTACTCCACTCCATAGTGTACAAAAAATAAAGACACGTCCGTCTCGCTTCAAATTCTGGAAAACACTGAATTGACGTAGGTGTAGCCACCCAAGCGAATATTGTCGCGACAAATCCCTTTGATCCGCGCCAGTTTACCGACAGCTCCCCAATACTACATCGTCTTCGCCCGAATACTACGCGATGACACGATGTACCCGGCCACATTCATCGCGTTAACTCGAATGTTCGCCGTAGCCCGCTAATGTAGACCCAGCATTATAACAATCTTATAACAATAGCAGCACACAAAGCCGCTCCTAGTTCCTCGATTTCCTCAAACTAAGCGAATATTGGACAAGTGGAACTGGCACTCGTCAAAGATATTTGATCAATGGAATGACCACCCATACGTGCAATAAGTATAAGTACTTTTATTTAAAAACTGGTTTTCTAAAAATTTTTGAGTAGTAGGTACTAATCTACTTGCATAAACCTATTTTTATTTATCTTTTATTTTCAGTGTTTTCAAAATTTTATCTTGATGACAGTTGAAAAGTTTCAGTCTGTCAGCTATGTCGTCAGAAATGTCAGAATTTTGAGTTATAAGATTGTTAGTATTATAATTATTCTATCTCTATGTGATTTCCTCACCGAATTGGCGATTTTTAATATTCCTGTTATTTTAAAAATTGGGATCGTCATGTATGTCTGGTACGACTTATTTAATTTTATCATTGAATGCAGTTTAATAATAATCAATAATCTTCAACAATGCATTTTGGTTAAGTTAGTTTGGATTTCACGTTGCAGAGAACGATTTTACATTTTAATAAATAACGATAAACAAAGCGTATGTTTCAAATGATTCAATTACAACCCATTAATGGCCCACTACTGAGCACTGGTCTCCTCCTTATTGAAGAGGTCTAGAGCATACTCCACCACGCTGCTCCAATGTCGATTGGTGGAGGGGTTAGTGGCCAACACAAAAAGCACAAAGAAAGGATTTTTGAAAATCCCCCCTCCCTGAAGGGAATCGGAATTTATTTCTTCAACGAATTTACTTAAAACTTTCTGTATAGTTTCCTCAAGTGACACAAGTACTTAAGCAATTGATATTTTTGGAAATTACCCCCCCACCCCCTTGCCCTTTACAAGTAAAAAGGGGGCACAGTCAAAACTAGCTGTGTTACAGTAAATTTTGCGGCTCACATCATCAGATCAGAGAGGTCCTCACGCTGAATAAGTGTAATTTCCACATTTCTGGAGCATGTACTTATGAAATAATCGCGTAGAAAGCTCATGCACGGTAGAATTAGGTACGATTTAGACCAACCGGCTCGCATCGGGCCGCATCGGAACGGAGCCGTACGCGCGCCGCCGCGGCAGCCGAACGTATGCCGCGGCAGCCGAACGCGTCCGTCGGAGCTGTACCGCCACCGCGGATGCGTCCGGCTGCCGCGATAGCCTTACACGTGCCAATCATAATTATGTCTGAACTAAAGAAATTAGTTTTTCTTCCGTATCCATTTTTGACTTTAATATTATGTTAACTGTCGCTTGAAGAACATAACTTGAATGATTCGCTAGTTGCTGCACCGTAATCTCCATTCGTATTCCACGACGCACGGCCGACCGCCTCCGAACGGCAACGACGGAAGCCGATCGGATGCCGGCGGCGCCGTTCGGAGCCGGTCGGGGCCGGTCGGCCGTCGCGACAGCCGAATGTACTCTGTGACACGTCGCAACGTGTCGCGTCGCGCGACGGAGAAAACTATGCGTTGCACGCAAATATGAACTGTAATTACTGTTGATAGATTTCAATGTTCTTTACCGCATTGTAAAATGCCGCCCGGCCCGGCCCGATGCGAGCCGGTTGGTCTGAATCGTACCTTACTTATTGCCCGGACTATATGGTCAGGGTGAGATGAGCGGTCGCGAGGGCTGGGTGCCGGTGGTGGCGGGCGTGGTGCTGGGCGCGGCGCTGCTGGCCGGCTACCTGCTGCTGCGCCCGCGCTGCCAGCCCACGGCCACCGGCGATTGCGCGTGCTCCTGCGAGCCGGGAGCCAAGAACCCTGTATGCACCCTCACTTCCTTGGCTTTGGGAGCTGTAGTTTTAATCGGAGCAATCTTGTATGTAGAGCTTTAGGAACTATACCTAGTTTTATAATATACTATACTTAGCTAGTTATATAGGTATTGTCCTTATTTGGGCTTGGGAGCGGTGGTTTTAATCGAGCGCCATGCTTAAGATAATTGTAGTAGTAAGTATGTAGTAGGTAGTATGTAGTAGTAGTTAGTAAAAATTGTAACACTACAATATGTAGATTCTGTGGTGGGGCAGAGGAAACCTCCATCCATATCCTCTGCGAATGCATAGCAATTACCCACTGCAGGAATCTTGTATTGGGAGGGCATTTAATTGTGATTTAATTACACCCGACCAAATCAAAGACCTGGACCCCAAAAACATTCTACGGTTCGCCCAGACCGTAGGAGTAGGGGACCAGATCTAATTTCAATGGGATGGCCACAATAGATCAGAAATGGTCGCAGTGGCCTCACGGGAATACTTGTTTCCCGTGCCCTACATTTAAGGTTTTAGGAGCTCCATAGGGTATGCACACTTATGGTGGACCAGATCCGCAATTAATTGATTTTTATTGTCAATTAGTCGTTTGAATAGGTTAGGATGATTTAATATTTTTTTCAATCATTACAGTGCAAAATTCACCCTCACAGAAGAAAATTTCCATGTAATCAGTAGAAAAATGAAGAACTTACACATTTCCGATATTCAGCATGGTTCGAGTGTTAACTAAACCTTGAAGATGCCTTAAGGACCTCTAGATAAAACTTTTATAAGGTTCATGAAAATACCCAATAAGAAGGAGACGATTAGTTCACATAGGAGCAAAAAAAGAATGTGTGCCATGGGAGAAATATTATTACAGAATAATAGAAATAATGACTGAAGTAACTCTGAAAATGAGAAGCTATGAAGCTACACGCCATTTGAAGTTTAAGTTAGTGTTGATTGTTCTAGTTAGTGTTTGTCAACAATCACGAACGAGTCTTGTATTGTATTTGTATGTAGGTAGGTACCTAACTACCTACCTAGTAAATCCATGTATCTATGATTAGTGCCTATTTATCTAAGTGTAATAATAATATGTCACCATATTGTATCAACTAATACATTAAGTTATTTATATTGTGAATTCATGTCAAATTACAGAAATGATTACTTACCTTCTTTGTAATTTGAAATACATATAAAAATAAATGCCTACATCTTCTTTTCTTCACCTGTAACTGTGCCTGTAATACCTAAGAGTGGTGCCTGTCATTATCATACAAACTTTTACCATTTCGAGGCACGACTTTTCCTTGACCTATAGTTTAGTTAACTTTTCCGAAGCGAAGGCGACCATCTTGAAAGATAGGTACTTTTATATCGAACACCAATTAATAAAACTGCAAAGTCAACAGTAGCAACATACGCTAATAACTAATAACATGAAAAAAGTGAGTGTCAGAATAAAAAAGAATGATACTACCTTTGATTATTAGGTGAAGCACGGGTCCGGATCCGGACTCATTATTACCTATTGTTGTAGACAATAAAAATAGATAGTCTGTGGTTTGTGGTACAGCTACTACAGTAGAGTTAGTAGTCTGTGGCTAGCTCTGCCGCCAATATGTTTTTTGGTGTGACGCGTTCCTTCTTGTGAGCTAAGTGAGCTTGAGTTGTGTAAAATGTGAAGCCATTGTTATTACTAAGTTTATAACCACCGTTGTTAATAATAAGTCACTTCCATCCTAATAAAAGGGGTTACCAGCACTACACCGTGTTTCTCTTTCTTTATACATAAATCCTAACAGGTTATGGGCCCAGGCGGTTCTTAACTCTGCTTGGGAGAAACACGGTGCTTGGTTATATATTGGGGTGGGTCGCCGGAGGCTACGCCACGTTAAGTTTGCGGCGAGTGGAAATTAAAGTTGTTTCGGGGAAATGGAGCAGCTGGGAGCATCGGTGGGGGTTATCAAATTGGAGGGCGTAAGAAACTGGAATGTGTGGAAGTTCCAAATAGAGATACTTTTGAAGGCGCAAGAACTCTACGAAATCGTAAGTGGTACAGAAACCAAAACGTCAACAAACGAGGCTGACTGGAGAAAGAAGGATGTGAAAGCTCAAAGTATGATTGTTACCAGACTGAGTGAAGCTGCAATGGTTCATGTGCTGACGTCTGAAAGTGCCTCTCAGATATGGCGGAAACTCCTCAGCGTGTATGAACAGAGGACGAGCACGAGCATTCACTTACTTCAACAACGTTTTTTTAATTGGAAATTTGAAGACAGTACAATGTCCGTATTCCTGTCGAAGTTGGAAGAATTAAGAAGCCAGTTAAAGCAGGGTGGGGAGGACATATCCGAAAAACTGTTGATAACCAAAGTGTTGATGTCCTTGCCTGAAAAATATAAATATTTTGTGTCTGCATGGGAATCTGTAGATGAAACGAAACAAACTTATGAAGACCTGGTAGCGAGGCTGCTGATGGAAGAGGAGCGCATGGAAAGCAATTGTAGCGAGGATAAAGTAGCACTGGTTTTAAGGAAGGAAAATAATCAAAGCGTCGGGGAAAGAAAATGTTTCAAGTGTGGACGTACCGGTCACCTTATTAAGGATTGCAAGAGTTTTAGAGATATGAGGAAGTGCTTTCTGTGTAATAAAGTGGGTCATTTAAAATCTCAATGTAGGAATAAGCCACGTACTAAAAATAGTAATGCGTTTTCGGCTACATCTGTCAGTGCTATGTCTGCCATGAATAATAATAAAGTAAGATGGATAATTGATAGTGGGGCTAGCGAACATATGACTTGTGAGCGGTCATTATTTTCATCATTCACTAAATTATCAGATAGATTTGTTGTTGTTGGGGATGGCCGTCGTTTACCTGTCTTGGGGATTGGGGAAATTCAATTTGTTGAAAACACACTTAGTGAAGTTTTGTATGTACCAGAATTAAAACTAAATTTATTTTCTGTGTCAAGAGTAACAAGTAAAGGTTATACAGTAGACTTAACTAGAGATAAATGTTATATTAAGAAAAATGGTAATGTATGTATTGTTGGGTTAAGAGATGACAAATTTTATATATTAAATTTTCTTTACAAGGATGATCAATGTGCAGTAACAAAATTGAGTGAATGGCATGAAAGTTTATGTCACCAAAATAATTTACATGTTAAGTCACTTTTAAACAGTAATAATATTAAATTTTTAGAGGATGACATGCAGTGTGTGGGGTGCATCAAAGGTAAAACACACAGGGGTACATACAGGGAAAGTACAAGTAACTCGACAGTTCCTTTAGCATTGGTATATGCTGATGTTTGCGGGCCCTTTGAACAGACATCACTTGGTGGGGCAAATTATTTTTTATTAATTAAGGATGATTATTCAAAATATCGTCAAGTATATTTTTTAGCCAAAAAGTCTGAAGTTGTTCAAAAGGTAAGGTTATACATACAAACAGCTGAGAGACAAACGGGACACTTGGTTAAAGTTTTTAGAACAGACAATGGCAAAGAGTTTGTTAATGAGGAAATGAATAAGTTACTTACTGGGAAGGGTATAATACATCAGACTACAGTTCCATATACACCAGAGCAAAACGGACGGGCAGAGAGGGATATGCGTACTATAGTCGAGGCAGCTAGGACTATGCTTAATGCGAGGAATATAAGTAAGGAATTATGGGCAGAAGCAATAAATACAGTAATTTATGTTTTAAATAGGACTAGTAAGAGTAGGAATATAGGGAAAACGCCATACCAAGTTTGGATGGGAAGGGATTATAATATATCTAATTTGAGTAAAGTATTCGGTACTGAAGTGTGGACACATATTCCTAAGGAGAAAAGATACAAATTGGATTCGAAAGCAAAGGTTGGTATGTTTGTCGGCTATGAAGATTCTAAAGGGTATAGGATATTCTATGAAAGGGAAAAGAAGGTAGAGATTAAAAGAGATGTAGTGTTTGTGAGGAAAAATACTAGAGAGTTTGTGTCAGAAGATAGGAATGTAGATGAGGTAAGAATAGATGGGGATATAGAGGTATTAGATAGCTCAGATACTCCTGTATCTGAAACTCCAGAAGCAGGGGAGGAAAACCTTGTTCAGGACAGAGACGAAGAAGAGCAGGAAAGAATGGTAGAAGAGGAACAATCGCTGAGTGAAACGAGCGAACCTGTAACATCTGAATCAGATGATGAACCAGTATTAACTAGGAGAGGTAGATTGATTAGGAAACCGGGTTGGTTATCTGACTACATAGGGCTATCAACTTCACTAGAAGATCCTAAAAGTTACAAGGAGGCAATGGAAAGTGTGAATGCGGAAAATTGGAAAGATGCGATTAGGGCAGAGGTTAAGCAACTACAAGAAAATAATACTTGGTCATTGGTAGATAAAGTGCCACATGGTCAGGAAATTATAAGTACTAAGTGGATCTTAAAGAGGAAAAAGCTTGTAGGGGGAGAAACTTTATTTAAAGCTAGGTTGGTAGCTAGGGGATTCCAACAGAGTGGTTACGATAGCTACGATCTGTATGCTCCAGTAGCAAAATTAAATACATTTAGGATTTTTACTGCTGTAGCTACTAAACTGAATCTTAGGATTCACCAGATGGATGTATGTAGTGCTTTTCTTAACAGTGTAATAGGTGAAAGTATTTACTTAAGATTACCGGAGGGCATTAATTCAGATTCTAAGTTTTGTAAGTTAAATAAATCTATTTATGGTTTGAAAAGGTCACCAAAGTATTGGAATGACATGTTTCATGAGGTAATGAAACAACAGGGGTTTAATAGTTCAGATAAAGATAACTGTTTTTATTTTAAGCATGAAAATGGATGTAAAACTTTTTTATTGCTGTATGTTGATGACATATTGTTCTTTGGGAATTCTGAAAAGGAAATTACAAAATTAAAAAATGTGTTAAATAGTATGTTTAAAATGAAAGACTTAGGTTTTGCTAATAAGTTCTTGGGTATTGAAATTAATCAAAATTTAGACAAGGGCTATACTACTATATGTCAAAAGGATTACTTGGTAAATATTTTAAATGCATATGGCATGTCTGATTGTAAGCCTTTATCTTTGCCAATTGATAAGAACTTTAAGTTTGATTTGCTAAAAAGAGAGTGTTCTGAAACTAAAGAAATAGAAAACAAGTGCAGAAAATTGATTGGCAGTTTATTATATGCCTGTAGTGGCTCAAGGCCTGATTTATGTGTAGTATTAAGTATGTTTAGTAGGTATCAATCCTGTGCTAGTAATTTGCTGTATAAGTTGTTACTAAATGTGTTAAGATATATTAAGGGAACATTAGATCTTTGTCTAACTTACTATAGAGATTGTAATGATACTGTAGTGGGCTATGTTGATAGCGACTGGGGAGGTAGTTCTGATAGAAAGTCCACAACGGGCTATTGCTTTAAAGTATTTGGGTGTTCTGTAATCTGGGTTTGTAAGAAGCAACAAACAGTGGCTCTCTCTTCAACTGAAGCAGAGTATGTTGCATTAAGTCATGCGACCAGTGAAGCATGCTGGCTTAAATCAATTTTGTATGATTTTGGTTTTGATGTGTGCCCTATTACTATTTTTGAAGACAATCAGTCTGCTATTAAGATGGCTCATATGGCTTCTGGGACTACCAGAGTAAAACATTTAGATATTAAACAGAAGTTTGTAAAAGAGAAATTAGATGATAAAATTATTGTGATTAACTATTTAAGTTCTTCTAATCAAATTGCAGATGTTCTAACAAAGCCAGTGGGGGGAGTTATTTTTAAAGGTCTGAGGGATAAATTGTTTAATTGAAGTCAGTTCATATTGTTGAGTTTTTAAAGTGTATTGTGTTCTTTTGGGGACAGTAGGGAAAATAAGATTTTGGTTTGTATAAAATATTTTTATTGAGGGGAGGTGTTGTAGACAATAAAAATAGATAGTCTGTGGTTTGTGGTACAGCTACTACAGTAGAGTTAGTAGTCTGTGGCTAGCTCTGCCGCCAATATGTTTTTTGGTGTGACGCGTTCCTTCTTGTGAGCTAAGTGAGCTTGAGTTGTGTAAAATGTGAAGCCATTGTTATTACTAAGTTTATAACCACCGTTGTTAATAATAAGTCACTTCCATCCTAATAAAAGGGGTTACCAGCACTACACCGTGTTTCTCTTTCTTTATACATAAATCCTAACACCTATACCTACATAATCAAAGGATACTACCTACAGTCTAGCATTGTGTCACGGTTTTTTATGAAAGCCAAGAACTTTGTTGGGCAAATTTTTCTTGTGCCGAATACAGTCGTAACTAACTACTCGTGCTATCTTAATATTATGGTGGGCAAGCTCACAGAGGGCTTTTTTCCTGTGTCTATGTTTTTGATTTTCTCTAATGTTCATTGATTGTCTACAATTTATTTAAAATGTACATCTATGGATTACATCATTTTGATGTGCGATGTCAAATCATCGTCAGACAAGAAACATGGAAGGGCCCTGCTGTGCGCTGTAAGCTAGGTATAATCTCACATCACTGCACCCGCGTAATGCTATTCTGGTACCTATGAATTAAAGTTGCTCTCATTTATATTTGAAAGGGCTTGTAAAGATATTTAAATAGATATTTGGAAGTACCTACCTATTGGTACTGAAGAATAAGTATTAGTGTTTATACTAATGATGCACTTTCACAACTAGTGTAGTGTAACTATTTTATAGCCACGTACAAATGTACGCTCTCGCTTCGCTTTCGGAGACTTGTTGCCCCGCCCCTATTGGCCGTAGCGTGATGTTAAAAAATAAAGTAAAATAAAAAGGCACAATGAGGGTGTGTGTGCGGCACCAATTTTAAAACAGTTTTACTTAGTTTGACCTGCTTATTTATTTGTTGCGCTCTGGAGCAGTAACCAAGATAGCCTAACGTTGTGTGGTCAGAGTGTGATGAGCAGTCGCGACGGCTGGGTGCCAGTGGTGGCTGGAGTGGTACTGGGCGCGGGGCTGCTGCTAGCCGTCTACAGACTCTTCCTCGCCGGCCGCCCGCCCAAGTTCGAGAACCAGCAAGTTGGGGCGCCCTTCAAGTGCACTTGCAAGTCCGGCGGCAAGAGTATCGTGCGTTTTTAAATTGCTTTATTGTTTGCATCAGATCAACACTAATGGCTCGTTTTCTTGGTCGATAGCCTAATCCTATACAGAGCAGATAGGTATGTATGTGACTAAATGCTTGTTTTCGGGTGTTGGTGATATGTAGGTACCTGCCTACTTAATGTGTTAACCAAGCCACACGATACGATAGGAAACATAGTGCGGAAGTACGAGTGGGTTAGTAATTATATTAGTTGTGTTGGAACCGTTTTCATCGGTCGATAAGGGCGACATGTTCATAGCTGGTGATGTGTTGGAAAATGCCAATATGCGCCATAAATAGCTTATCGCTAGTGTCCGGTCCTATGTGACACAAGCGGAATCTATTTCCTTCGATAAGTTAGCTCCTATCACATAAATGGTAAAGCCATCACGACTTAGGTAACATGTCTGTACTTAGGTAAATAAATTAATTGGCTGCAACCTAATAATTCTAATGGCCCATTACTGAGCACGGGTGTCTCCTCATCATTGAGGAGGCCTAGAACATGCCCTAAATCCTAAAACACACTGCTCCACTGTGGATTTTCATGTCACCCGAAGGCTTCCGACTTGGTTTAACGACTGCTATCTATCGATAACAATCGGGATTCAAAAACTTTACATGCCCTCCGAAGCACGGAAGTGCTCAGGAAATTTTCCCACTTTGCCACCCATTCAACTACCAACAATTTTTTATGCTGAATTCGTATAGGTGTATACGTATATTACATAAAGCATTTATTACTTGACTAGATCAGCTATAAGATTAAGTATATAGGCATGTCGCCACGTTGTACTAATTATGTTGTCCGTATTGTCTGATTTTATTGTCATTGTAGCTTTATTTATGTACTATGAAGGTACTTACGCGTGACACAGAAATCGCGACAATACTCAGCCTACTTCCAGATCAATCGCTAATTTTGTCTTGCAGTGCCAACTTCATGGCCGGAATGGATAACAGAAATATCGAGAGCGGAGAAAGAAGAAAAAAGACGTCTCCTTAATCTGTCACCTCCAAATACGGTTGTCATTTGTGTCAAATTCATGTAAACTACGGAAACATGGAGCGCCCGCCCGCCCCAACCACCTGAATAGCAATGGAGAACACCAAGATTTCCCAACAAGAAACGCAGATTACCTACCATGTTTCGTCCGAATACTAAATAATCATGTGCGACTGGTGAGTCTGTCTAACATATTGTCTCTAACTTACCAATTTAAAGCGTAGTACCTACTTAGCTTAGGTACCATAGGCTTTATGCCCTATAAGCAGAGCTGAAGCTAAAGGTAGCTTTTTAAAATAGGTACTTAAACATTACCTAGGGAGAATTTCCGGAGGAGAATCTCTTTTGTTAGGTACATTGTTGTAAGTACGAGTATAGGTACATGGCGATGCTATTGTTGTCACAGTCATCGACACATCGATGGGCGAAGGTAACTAGGGGAATCTTTTGTCGGCTTCAAACAAAGAGGAGGTTCTCAAATCGACTGTGTTGTTCTTTTTGTTACTACTGATCGTATGGTTCCACGAAAATTTTAGTCTGGCGAGTAGATTTTGAGATATCTCTACTTGTCGATGTTGAAGTCAGTTTTTTTTTGTAAAAAGATATTTACTGTGTTCTAAAGCTGGTGCTTGTCATGTGTCATGTTTATTTTATTACTGGACTTCGTTAAAGGTTCGACGGTTTTTAAAGCTATAATAAAAATAAGGCTATGTCCTATCGGCTTTCAGTGCTGAAGAGTTGGAAAGACGCGAGAGGGCCGAAGCCGAGGAATTGGAGAATGCGCTTGCAGCGTTGCGCGCGCAGTCCGGCGCGGGCTTCTTCAGCAAGCTATCAGGATTTTTCGGTGGTGGGGGGGACGGCTGGCTGCCCTTCATAGGGGGCGCTGCCGTCCTCCTCGGCCTCCTCGGATTCTTCTTCAAGAAATTCGGCAGCAAATTATTTAACCTAAAACTTAATCTGGGTAAGAAGAGCGGTAAACCTGACCCCTGTGATGGAAAATATGAAGCTCCTAAACCTGTAAGTTTTAATAATTACTGTAGTAATGTGACAGTGTATTTAAAGCAAGTAAGATGTGTTGAGTCCTCCATTATAAGTAATCCGAGCTTTAGCAACAAGGTGGTTAGTGGATAGGGTGCGTACTAAATTATCAATATTATGTTGATGCCTAGATGAATATATCTAACCTTAATAAATAATTTTTAAAATTAACTACATAAATAAATGCGTCGAGTGAGGTTCAACCCATTACAAGGTACGGATTTCTCATTATAACTCTGAAACATTCTCCACCATGTTACTCAATTGCGAATAGTGTAGGGGTTAGCAGCCAACACAAGGGTTGGAAGTTTTCATACCTCCTACCTGCGAAATGGCTTAACGGCGGTTATCTAATGACAATAACCGGGACCGACTGCTTTGAAAGTAGTCCTCCGAACCGTGGAAGCGCTAAAAAAAATTTGCCACTTTATCTTCAATTCAAGTCCACAGAACTTCTCACGGACTCAACGGACACATTTTGACATTTTCACACTTAAACAACAACGCATCATTTGTTGTTCAAGTTAAGGACCAAATATTCTGAGATTAAGTTGTGTTAAATTTAAGAAGGGAACACTTTGTGAGAGCGAATAATGGGAGTCACTAACGATAAATTTATTATTTGTGTTGTCCATCACACCTATTTAGTACCTAGGTACCCGTTATCCCAGAGCGTAGTAGGGAATGTGTTGGCATTTATTTATGTACATTGTAAATATATTTAATAACATACATAATAATTATGTACTGTTGTATCTTTTCAGAAACCACCGCCTCCCAAGGAGTTCACGCCATGCCAATGTAATTCATAAATTAAATACATCTGTACGATAATAAACACAGCATTCTTTCATTAATTAGTTTTACATTTTAGTTAGATGTCCTTGACATTATTTTACCAACTTAACTCTTAAATAACTATCCAACTGTTGAATTTAGGTATCACACGCAGAATGAGGATTTAGGGCCTTCACACATTATAGTGAATAGCTAGGTGCCTCATAATGTTTTTCTTGATCGAAGGAAATGATGATAATTCGTTTTCCGCCTCTGTCAATAAGGTTAATTAGGTATAGATTGACGCAGAGAATTTAAAAGAAATTAAGCCAACAGGCTAAACTTAGGTAACTTTGTTTTCAGGGGGGACTGGCAATTTCGTATTCTCAGCGACTAAACTATATAGCTAATCACTGCAGTGTACTTTGAATAAAAACTAATTGAATAGTATATTATGGTAAGGGTACCTACACATCAAGTTGATAAAAGAAACGCAACATTGAAACAAAATATATTTAATACCACCTTTCATTTTTACAAATTATCTTCGCAACTGCCTCCATCGGCTGTGAATAACTATTTCAAAACCGGGTATATGTATGTAAACACACAACCGTTGTAACAAAATGCTCTAAGTAAACGTTAGTGCCTTAAAACAAGGAACGTTAGGATCTATATCGTACAAGAAAACTTATTTCGATACGAGGACACACACGAGCGGTGTCGGGACGATTATTTAGTGTAGTCGCTTCTTCAGCTCGCTAATTTATATAAGTATATAATAATGTGTAAATAAATTATAATTCACATCGGCTTCCTGGACATAAATTTGGATTATAAAATAAAATAAATAACCTCTAAAAATAATTTACAAAAAAATATTATCTAATGTTTTAACAAGGTCTCCCGTTGAACCGCTCGTGTCATGCGATTAAATCTAGAAATATTACAAAAATAACTAGACCTAAATGTTCTGTAATTGATATGCTTGACACGGTGTAACTATCTCGACAATGAACGGGCCTCAATTTCAATAGCAGCCGCCTGTCAACTGACATGGTTACAATCTGAGAAAGTTACACGCTTTCCTTGCTATTTAAATTTATGTAAATGTCGCTTTCAGCAACGAAATAAATATGTATAAAATGATTTTTAATTATAAATTATTGCTCAGTACCACGAATTAGTATATTTTCACTCGTCACACCTGTTCAATTTGGCGACATTTACACAAACCGTCGCATACAACCGTAGTGTCCGAAGGGCGCGGGCGTCCCCGTATATTGCACATTATCTACACATTAATATGGTTTATCGTATCAACAGGTACATCTGGCAAATATATTATTACTTCTAAATTATTTAATTTAACTCTTAAATTATTCAAACATGTCGACGGAACTCAACGGAGTCGAGTCGCAAGTATTTCTACGGCGCCATAACCGAATAGTGTGTAACATTAAGACACATGCATTGGACGTCCACACGCTTTCTATAATCTGTCGCAGGGAAATAATGAAAACGAAGATTTAATCAAATCTCTCAATGAGATAATAAATTATTCTCGTAAGTTGGACAAGGTGAAATTGGATTGAGTTCAATTAAAATAGAAACCCCACGTATATGGGTTCCGTCAATCGTTATTTTGTGGTTATGGGATTTAATCAAATACCTAGTCCCCAAATAGGTTGTTTAAAATCTTCAGTCTACGAATTTGAAAAAAATCTCCGTTTTAATCCCTGCGATTTATAATTTGGTTGTAGGAATTGAGCCTCTACAGGCACAGTACTTGTATAACAAATGAGATTTAATGGCAACAAATTATTTCCAAAAATGGATTAAAAATTATCTTCAGTAACAGTTCAAATATGAGAAATAACATTCAACAGCGATCATGTTACTTAACATAGTTATTATTATTACCTGATATTTAACTATCTTTCATTAATAATTACCTTCCAATTTACACAAAACAGCGCATCAGTCAAACTTATACGTCTATCACAAATGAAATTTTTATAAGTTATTGGTTACTACTTTTCTCATAACATTGTTTTGGATCGTGTCGCTTAAGACATTAAATACAATCTATACATAAATAAATATTATTAAACTATTATTATCAGTGTTATTTTTGACGTTAATTATTAAGTAGATAGATATTTAAGCACGGACCGCAGTAAACAATAATATAACATGAAAGTACTAAAATAATAGACATAATTATATAAATTCCCCGGAAATGGAAGGGTTTTAAAGGTGACTGATGCATTTAATTTATACGTGAAATGATCAAAGTCTTATAACTGTTAGGGCCTAATCTTACAATACAATAGTGACACAATCGCGAGCGATGTGTAAACCTAACTGATACTTATTGTTAATTCTCAGCGATACTTTATTGTCCGGCGAGGAAATTTATCATAAACATTACTTAAAACTCGTTCCATCATTCATTTGGCAACATTAAGTTTTCAATAATCAAACTGGGTATAATTTACGACATAATTATAACAGTATAAAATACAAAAATACTCAGTGGTACAAGTCTGAAAAGAAATGCGTCAATTTAAATTTTACTATCTCTCTTTTTTTAATTATGAGTATAACCATAATAATTTATTGATATCATTTAAGACAAGGCGACCAATATAAGGGTATATTCACATACATCGGTAACGTTACGTTAAGTGTCGGAGAAAACAGTTTCGTTACACACTGCTCGTGATCACATTCGTGTCTGTGAAGCGTCATCAATGATGTTCTGACGTCATTCATAATTATTTTCAGTATTTTATCTGACATGGACACAGAATTCAAAGACGGATGACGAGAAACGAATAGTGAGATCCTATTAAATTGTGATTATAATTTTTAAACATGACAATATGCAACGAAATTGAATAAAATCATAGAATTTAAACATAGTTAAGTATTTTAGAATCATAGCGTGTTTAAAACGCACTTATCCGAACGCCATCAGATTCACGTAAGCGGTACGGATGTGTGTGGATAAACCTTAACATAAGACGTACGTTCATCCAATGAGGGACCGAAATCAAAGTACTAAGTAATATAGAAAGTAATAATATGAAATGCTCGAAGCGTTCAATACGGAGATGGAATCGAGTAGCCACTACGTACACTACACATTTACGGTGACGTTTGGACGGACGAATAATTGCTCATGAACATTCGGCAACAATCTAATAGTGAACCCGAGTAACTAAGAACTATTTTGTAATTTTGAGTAACATTATAAAAAGAGTTGATGGTAGATACTTAAAAATGTTAGTTTAAATATCGGTTTAATCAAATTGAAACTCTATAAATAGACAGTCTGGGTTCAAAATTACACCACAATTCAAAGTTACCCGAGTTAACTGTATCTTTAGACACGAGCCAGCGATTGTGACCTGCCGAGTGGACTGCGACGTATGGGGGAAGGGGCCTACACGGCTGGCTCAGTGGATCAACGGATGAGGACAATACAAGATACTTCATAACCATAACCACACCAAACATATATTTTAATGTGTCAATAATATATGTGTTGGCAGTATAAGAAAAATGCGATTTTAAATTATATCGATATACCAATAAATATATGGACAAGAAAATTATAATTCTCGCTACAGCATTTATTACATTTTATCATAGTTTTAATTTAACCTTACACACACAATGGACCTTACCGAACAAAACAACACGAATCGTTCCTAGTTCTGACACCAACTTTGATATACATATGCTATGGAAGAGCAACTGTAACTTAAGGGTACTTAAGTTTCAAGATGGATACTTTCTCTGTAAATAATATTAATTTTATTTATTTTTTGGCACTGGTTTTATTGTTATTTTGAATATTATAATATTCTCGCAGTTTATAAACATGTAATATTCATCACATTAAAGTATAAACGGATATTTCTGTTCGAGCTAAATTATAGTAAAAATACCGTATATACAACATCAATACCCTGGTGATAATTTTATCCGTCGTCTAAATTAAACCCCCTTCAATATATATTTATATATCTATCGAATAAACGTTACAACCCTATTTACAAAAATATTTATCATTCAATATTTAATTTATTTTAATATTGGTTACTTTGACGAGGCGGAAATAGGTGATTTTAAATACAATTAAACATCTACATTGCCGGATGTATTTTACTGATTGATTGTATTGTTGATTATTTCGCACTGTATTTTGTAACACTATAATAATTACACACATACAGTGCAGGCATGTGCAGTTTAAATAAGTATTTTGCTCGTCACAATAGCCGATACCATAATTATAAGTAACATCAATATTTACTGCAGTTCTACTGCAGTTCCAACGAATGGCTCACATTGATTCAGTTGAGTGTAGTTATTCTTGCTCCTAGATTATAACTAGTCGTTTATTTAGGTCAGTCAGCAAAGCAAAATTTTAAATTTCCATTTCAAGCATCTCTCATACTCTTTAAGTTATTTATATAATCCAATTGAATCAAGAGTTTCCACTTAAAACTTTCGATTTGAAAAATGTTTGTTGTCTCATTTAATTTTATGATAATTTACATTTTCGATTAATGTGACGCGATATCGCCACATTTCGTTAATTTTTGCGATAATCATTATATTTTAAGAGTAGAGCGCTGGGATGATTAAGGTGATTGCAGAATGTATTTTTGTATACGAAATGTTCAATTGTATTTTTTCATAATATAATTTTTCTAATACTCCATCCCGTTTACAGTTTAACCTAAATAATTTGACTAGGTACACATCAACTATATTGCAGTCGGAATTAATTTTAAAGTATTGAAAATTTCAGTATTAAAGTGCTAACTACCTACGCACGTGACGGATTCGTTGACTTCCTCGACACACAGACACAGCACGCAATTAGTCTCTTCGCGATAATAATTAGTTAATGGACAAAGTCCCGTCATATTATTTTTACACCGGCGACTACTTACGGTCAGGTCAGACACGAGATAAGGAGAGAAATGCTGTACATATTATGATGAAGTTTAACAATTTATCGTTATATTTATTCACTAAATACAAATTATTTTTATAGTAACGCGATAATCAGTACACAGTACAATGTAGCTCTTTCGAAAAGTACAAAAGTTACTTTTGTTAGAGCGGAAAGTACCTCAGAGCGCATCTAGTACACCGCAACTGGCAAGTTATATTATAATACTGTATAAATTATAAATATTAACCGAATCGAATAAAACTTAAAATTTAATATTTACATAACACCGACACCGTAGTCCCTTGTCGAACGCTATTTCGACTTATTTCAATGGGTTCTACCACCAACCATAGTTGCCATATCTCAAGTACACTTTCACACTGACGCTGCTTTATACAAACTGTTATACTATTCACATATTACACGACGAAATTTGGTTTTTTCATCGACAATGAAAGGCAAATTTCAATCGTGTACTTCAGTATAGCTCGAAGGGCAGTTTACGTCCGACAATTTTATGGAGAACATGCACATAAATTTATTAAATGTGTAATTAATCTGATTTGTATTAATTTTCTTTTAAGAAACAATATTATAGTCCTATTAATAGGGTTTACCTACTAATGACGTCACTGAGAGTTCCGTGAATAAAATTATGATTCTTTATACGCAACATACCTGTATAAGATTATGAGATGTCACAATTCAATCCGATCTGTCGGTACCAAAGCGCAGAAATATAATTTTTTTATTTCGATTTTG
The DNA here is from genome assembly GCA_905404135.1 of Hesperia comma. NCBI lineage: Eukaryota > Metazoa > Arthropoda > Insecta > Lepidoptera > Hesperiidae > Hesperia > Hesperia comma. The sequence continues at coordinate 3,086,005 of FR990019.1, forward strand.
TTATCGAAAAAAATTAAAAAGTTAACTATGCATGTTCCCCATTCACAAACTTACTTCACATACGATGCCATTTAGCAATCGCGATACACCACAGACAGTCGAGCACGTCCCACGGTCCACGTTTTCACTCACGTCACGGTAACGTTCACCCGATGACGTCACAGCTTCGCTACGGCTTCTTATCAAACAGCGGCAGTTTGGAGCGGACGGCGCCCTCACAGACGAGCAGGCGCTGCGCCGCGTGCCGCACGTCCACGACCACGCCCCCGCCGCCCGCGCCGGCCCCGCCCCCCGCGCCGGCCCCGCCCCCGCGCGTGCCCCGCCCCCCGGCGCGCTCGAAGTACTCGACGATGCGCGCGATCTGCGCCGAGCGCGTGCGGCCCGGCCGCTCCTCGTACACGCTGTCCGAGCCCAGCGACGCCACGTCCTCCGAGCTGTCCGTGTACACGCTCGACCGGTTGCACGCCGACAGCGGACGGGTTCTGAACGTTTGCAAATAAAAAAAAAACGTTTCGACAGATTTTCATTGACCTGACCGTTGGGGCCGATGAGAGGGTGATTACTTGCATTTTTAGTGGCAGCCAGAGATGGACAAAATGTTAAGTATGAAAAATTATGACTAGTGATTACGATTACATCAGGAGGCCCGGAATTACTTTCGCCGAGAACGTTCCAACTCCCTTCTCACGAAAAGCGCTCGCAGAAGCATTTTCGGGCCAATACATGTAATGGTAGTTTGCAATCTTAATAACATTTTGATTATCTTTGGGGGGAGCATATTAAAGTGAACAGCGTACCTGGCCACGGGGTAGTCGGCGCAGCAGCAGCGCGAGAGCACGTGGTACTCGGCGCTCTCCTCCGTGTCGAGCAGCCCGCACAGGAAGGGCGAGCGCTCGGCGGGGGCGGCGGGGGCGGGGGTGGGGGGCGCGGGGTCGGGCGCGCGGCGGCGCAGCGCGCGCTCGTACAGCAGCACGCAGTCGGCGCACGCCCGCAGCGGCGCGCGCTCGGCGTCCTCGCGCCGCCACCACCAGCAGCGCGCGCAGCCCATCAGCGAGCACGGGCACATCGCGCCGTAGCTCGCGTGCCCGCACAGCTCCTCGTTGGCCACCGAGAAGATACCGCTCTCGCCGGAGCCGCGCCGCCGGAGCGAGCCGCTCGACTCGCTCTCGAACTCGAACGCGAGCTTGGGGTCGCGGCGGGGGGTGGGCGAGGGGGGCAGGGAGGAGGAGCGCGGCTCGTCGTCGGGCGGCGGCGGCGCGGGCGGCGGCGGCGGGGGGTCACCGCTGGAGGGGCGCAGGGGGGCGGCGGGCTCGAGGATCTTGTGCACGCCGCGGAAGGTGTGCAGCGGGCGGCGCGGCGGGCGCGGCGCGGCGTGCGAGTCGCGCAGCAGCATGATGTGCGCGAGGCGGTGCAGGCGCGCGAGCGGCGCGGGCGCGGGCGGTGCGGCGGGCAGCGCGCTGGCCGAGCGGTGCGGCGGCGCGCCCGCCCCGCCCCCGCCCGCGCGCCACGCCCACTCCAGCTCCGACAGCGACCGCCGGTGCGCCACGCCGTCTGCGGTCATCGAATACATATTAGGTACATATTTAAAAAATAATAATTTTGCGAGTATCTGAGTAGCTAAAGGTAGCCATTAACGATGCGTCCATTTGAAGTGTACCTCCAAAGGAAATCTTTGAAATTTTGGAAGCCGTTGACGATACGTCCATTTGAAATGCTTGTAAATGCATGGAGGCACTTCCATATGGATGTCGTCCATTTGGAAGCACTCCAAACGTCAATGGCCACCTTAAGTCCACACGGCGACGTAAGAACCATCATTGTATCATTTGACACAGTAATTACTAAAGTGTACAGACGGTGCGGTCCGTCAAGGTCCCCGACCCAGCACGACGCTGACACAACGCGCCGTGTAGACATAGCCTAAAGTCGTGGTTGCCATACTTGGGCTCGTGGCATTTTGCGCCTAGGACAGCAATATGGGCGGCTACATCTGCGTGTTAATGTATGCATTCACTACATTTTCGTAATTACCGTTGTTCCATTCCTGCCTAAAAACGAAGTAGGCGTCTCGTCTCGGTCTATCATTTAGTGCACTAAATTAGGCACTAACATGCGACAAAGGGTTTCCTTTGTCAAAAAAACCTACACCCGATTTAGTGCTTAACGTGCCATTAGTAATGCCGGATACAAATTTGCACGTTAACGCACGCCACATCTAACACCCGGGGAAGTACCACCGTCCGCCACGGTACTTAGTACCATTCCTACCGTGTAATAATTGTTTTAAGACCAATTGTGTTCCGGATAGGAAGGTGTGGAGCCGGTTACACTTTTTTAGAGGTGACCATCTCAGTCCTTAGGTGTAGCAACGCATCTGTGACCGAATTAGAACGAGACTCATACTAACAATAACTAACTGGACTATTACTAACATTAACTAACAGGACTAACTATCAGTAACAGTCCCTGTCCTTACACTTATTAACAAACTAACCACCTAACATTCTTACACCATCTACTAACAGGACTAACCATCGTAGTCCCTTTGAGTCTAGTTCTGGGTCGGTCACAGTTGTTATGGGCGGCAGCGGTGCTGCTTGCTCGTTTGCTATCTTAATTCCATAAAAAAATGACATCAACGCATCAAGACGCAGGTGTAGCCGTACCCGCGGAGTATTGCAAGTATGAAGCAAATATAGAGAGGAGATGTTGTATGTAGATTTCCCTAAGAAAGAACGCGTGACACTTTGCGGGGCGAGGGGGTGTTAGATCCCGCCCTCCATCCGCCCACTTGTTTATTTTCCATCTAACGGTCAATAGCAAAACTACTCGCTTCGTTCTATATCGATTTTACTATGTAGTTTAACTATCTCACACTAGATGTCAATAAATGTAGGATATAACAGGGACGTACTCAAAATATAAGAGTAGTGTCGCCATCTAATGTCGAGTAGACAGCACTTCATCCTTTTCTTTGAAAATGTGAACGTCCATAACGCTGTGCACAGGACGGGCGCCGACGACAGACTGACTTTAGGCCACGCCTACTGTGATGACGTCAGGACCTAGTTGAGTCACAGTGCACAGTTGGTTTGGCCGTCTCCTCTCTATATTTGCTTCATGACAGCAAGCTATAGCGGTGTGGTGTGTGGTGCGGGGGGTGGTGTAGGGTACTCACGATGCAGGCGGTGCGGGCTGCCCTCGGAGCGCAGGCGCTGCGGGCGGCGCCACGCGCCCGGCGCGGGGCACGACCGCGGGCCCGACGACTCCGCCCCGTCGCTGCACACACAATATTAATAAATATATATATTAAAAATTAAAATAAAATAAAATAGCGCTCATCGATCGATAATAAATAAAAACATCAACCTATAGTAAAATAAATTCTTTAGTATTACTCGTAGATGATAGCGGTTTTATATTCACACACATAGGTACACTCGTGTACGTATGCGCGCACGTTCATACGTACGCGTATTGGGACGCACGCAAACACGCTCATAAACAAACTCAAACTTATTCAATGTATGTAGGTACCTATATATCGTTCATGAATTTCCGAGAAAATAAATACGCTTTAACTTCATCAAAATAGCATCATAACAAAAACAGATATGTTGCAAGCAACTCCTCAGCACATTTTTTAAAAATACAGCCAAAACCGCATGCGGCTGGGGGCCAGCGTGGGCCAACAGCCCATCATGGGACCACCGTGGGCCACCGTGGGCCACCTCACCTGTCGTACGAGCCGTTGGGCGTGTGGCAGCGCCAGGCCGCGTCGTCCAAGCCGTCCTTGACCTCGGCGAGCTTGTTCACTATCTCGGGGAATAGCGGACGCGCCTTCGGTTCGTACTGGGGACAATACGTTCACGTTATTATAATAGAGGATACAAACTAAACATAATACATAATCAGCCCTATAGCCAAGCTTTCTTCGCTATATTATTTGTACAATACAGTATCAACGCATCTTATCAACACATTAGGGACCAATAAAATGTACAATCATAAACATTTGAACTTGACTCATACTGACAATATTACTAAAAGTCGAGTGTTGAGTGTGAATCACACTGTGTGATCCATCACTCCAAGTGATGGATGATCCAAGTTGATAATCAAAACTAAACTCCAGTATTCGCGTATTTCAGTATAACTCCAGTTATTTTATTTGATAATCACTCATCCTGTGTTTGTACTGTAAGGGTTCAGTTCCACTATGGAGAAGCGATTTACAGCGACACGCGACATTTCAGTGCAAAATATCCGACAATAATTATTTCAAACCCTACGCACTAACAAATTATTTGAATCAAAAAACAAAGCATTTCACTACACTTCCCATTACTTCAAATAAATTTGAACTCATCCCATAGTAACTAAGATTCAAAATCCTCCTTAACATTGTAGGTACACCTGCCACTTGGCACCTGCCATCTACTATATCATTGCAAATTGACCCCTAAAGCAAACGTAACAAGGTCCTCACAATGCAGCAGTTCCACGTGTCACCTGGCACCAGCAGGTAAATTGTCATTGTAAATTGACCCCTAAAACAAACGTAATAAGGTACACGGATATCTCACAATGCAGCAGTTGAAGGCGAGCCTTAGGAAGTCGGGGAGCGTGTGCTCGTCGCAGAGCTCCACGAACGCCATATAGTTTACACCTGGCACCTGCCACCTACTATGTCATTGCAAATTAACCCCTAAAGCAAACGTAACAAGGTCCTCACAGTGCAGCAGTTCCACCTGCAACCTGCCACCTACTATGTCATTGCAAGTTGAACCTTAAAGCGAAGGTAATAAGGTACACGGATATCTCACAATGCAGCAGTTGAAGGCGAGCCTTAGGAAGTCGGGCAGCGTGCGCTCGTCGCAGAGCTCCACGAACGCCATGTAGTTGAGGCCGAAGTTGTCCGTGCGCGGCAACACGTCCGGGTCGGCGTCCACCTGACACACACACAGACATACAGACATAAATATGTATACATTATGGTGACGGCACTGTGCACATGTCGCACGCAGATTTACTACATTAAGTATTACAATACCCAATGTAATTTTTTCAGAAAGAATGGCAGCCGGCAACGGACCAACCAAAACGAAAGCTTTAATTATGATATTTAAGTCTTGATCATTAAGGTTGAATTTTGATTCTATGCTTAGTGTAGTTTCGGAGGAGCCGTACCGTAATAACCCAGGCGTAAAGATCATAATTGAATGCTTTCGTTTTAGTTGGGCCGTTGTCGCGTCATTGTAATGTGCGCAGTGCTGTAATAATACCGTCATTAAACAAACACTGGTGAAGTATGCTCTAGGCCTCCGCAATGATAAGGAGAGACCTGTGCCCAGTAGTAGGCCATTAACGGGTTGTAGCGACTAGCCACACAATCTAAAGGTAGCCATTGACGACGCGTCCATTTGGAGTGTTTCCGAATGGAAGATTTCCATTTGGAGGTGCCTCCACCTCCATACATTTAGAAGCATTTCAAATGGACGTATCGTGAACAGCTTCCAAAATTTCAAAGATTTCCATTGGAGGTACTTCCATATGGATGTCCTCCATTCGGAAGCACTCCAAACGGACGCCTCGTCAATGGCCACCTTAAGGCTGCACTCACCCTGGCGATGAGCTGGCACAGGATGATCCCGTAGGAGAAGATGTCCGAGCGGTGGTCGTACCAGCGGCCGCGCAGACACTCCGGCGACATCCACCACGGGGACCCCACCGACGGCAGCCGGTAGCCGTTGCTGGAACCATCAGAGGTAATAAATAGTAGATTATATAACAAGGGAGCAAAGTAATATTTTTACGGCGAGGGCGCTTTTTTAATCCAGTGCGAAGTGAGGGATTCTAGAGTAGAATCGCGGAAATAGCGGAAAAGATCTTTTCCGCGCACTTATTTAAATAAAGAGGACGAAAAACTCATTCCCGCCCGCTAAAAGTTTCTTATAAAAAACACCTTTGGGCGCACTTAAAGGCGAACCAAGATGTCTTTTTCGAATAGGTGAGATGAAAACTTAATTTCTACCTATTCATAATATCACTAGTAGAAAAACTTGTTGCTCTGCTGTTATTGGTCGTAGCATTAACTATTTTCTAATCTGTGGTAGCGTGATGTTATATAGCCTTTCTCAATGAATGTACTATCCAACACATTTTTTTTTCAATTCGAACAATTAGCTCCATTAGTTTCTGAGATTAGCGCATTCAAACGTACACGTCACGTACTGCTTATAACCTGATCGTGTGCATGACGCCTAATTTTGGTTTCAAAATGAACAAGGGAAGTATAAAAATTTGTTTGTTTATTTTTCTTGGATATGATTGTACACATTAAATACCTAGGTATCAATATTTGAACAGAACTGTTTTGAATGTTATGATGGAAATTGTACTAAAATATTTAATTTAATAAATTACTAGACCTACGTCTGTCGAAGCTAATTAAATCGATCCAGAATACTATTTACTTAAATCAATCCAAATGTCATCTCAAGAAGTCATTAGTATGACGTTACTATTAGCATATCGAAGTGACTATCGACTAAGGTTTAGACATTCCCATTCAACAATAAAATATCAAATCGTTTGCGTAACAACAACAACTAGCTATTACGAGAGGGCAAAAAACCGCACAGATGTGATCCAATCCAATCCACGCATCCGCACCAGAGAAGGGTGACGTTACGACACGACACGACAGTGCGCGATGTATCGGCCGTGCCTAGGGTTGCCAATTTTTTTCACGAAAAAAAGTATATTTAGGTCTGAGAAGAATAATAAAAAGCATTATTTTAGAAAATGAACAATATTTTATTTATTTAATGTTTTTAATCCACCATTTATACACCATTATTGTGATTTGTTTGTACCTGCACTGCACTAAGCACCCTTTGACATTGAAAATGTATGAGCGTCTAAGTCAAATTTGCATTTTGATGCTGAAAACAGTATTTTGTATACTTTTATTGTTCAGCAGTAAAAAGTATTATGTAGCGAAAAACAGTACAATACTGTTTTTGTACAACCCTAGCCGTGCCTGACAAATGACCCGTTCCGTCACGACACCGGAGCGCACGCGAGTTCGCGTGACACTTTCCCGGACCGCGTGTGCGACCGAGACGGCGCGGCGTGTGCTGACGACTTAATTGCCGGCTATGCACATCTATACCACGCACCGCGACGTCAATTAGGAATGCGTTCGATAGCTGATGATGGATGAGATCGTCATGTCAAGATTTAATCAGATTATTGAATACTTTAAAGTGTAAGCTTACACATTATGACATCTTCACATTAATTTAGTTTAAAAAATCTGGCATAAAGTGCACAGTTGAAGGATAAAAAATAAACATTAGAAATCGTAGTTAAAACAGTTTGCTTTCATTTCGAGAAATACCTACCTATTTGAAAACTTATAGAAACAACTTCATACGACCGATAATGAAAGGCATTCAAGAGGACGACAAGAAATTAGCGAAGATGATATCTGAGGCCACTACTTATCATCTTAGTTAACTCCTACAGTATCTGTTTACCTATCTTATTCATCGCCAAAGCTCATTTACACAATTCGTTTAAACTGATCACTACGAGTATTATACAATACTAGCGGCCCGCCCGCGGTTTCACCCGCGTGGATCCCGTTCTCGTGGGAATATATGCATGTATTATACATAAAAACCTTCCTCTTGAATCACTCTACCTATTACAAAAAACCGCATAAAAATCCGTTGCGTAATTTTAAAGATTTAAGCATACAGACAAACAAACAAACAGACGGACAAAAATAGCGACTTTGTTTTATACTATGTAGTGATTATCGGAACACCTTACTAATTAGTGCTCGTTGTTCGATGACTAATTTCAGTGTATTATTAACATTTATCACAATACGAGCACATGCGAGGACGAATACCTAGTTGTAAAACAATTGAATAGTGATATCAGAGGCAGTAAAATAACTCTCAACAAAAAACAATAACAGACTTCAACATCGACAAGTACAGATAACTCAAAAGCTACAAGCCAGATGTCGCTCAAACTTATATGGGGCCACCTGACAAACACTTGCTTTCGAATAAAAAAATAATTATCTTAATCGATTACCTAATAAAAAGTAAGACATAAAATACAATCTAATTGAGAAACTCCACTTTTTTGAAGTCGGTCAAGAAAGATCTAGTTTACTCCCCACTAGTTTCAGTGGCGATTTCTCTAAGATGGCGCGTATGGCGCCGCCATACCATAATTTTTAAGCATTAAATAAAATGTAAAAAATCATATATTTACAACCTAATTATTTAGACCTAAGTACAATAATTACATTTTACGAGCGCTGCGGTCTTCTATCACGAACGCGACTCGCGGCGATTGTCTTCGCGTTCGGTCGGCGCCGAGCGCGGCCGAGGCATGCGCTTCTGCTAGCGCATGCATAGTCCATACAAAGTCGTTGGCCCGCGGCCGCCCGCGCCTCTTCGATCGCTTAGTATCACCATAGTAAAATTATACTGTGGTATCAGCGTATCACTGAGTTTGAAACGCGGGTCTGGCGCTGGGAATGGCGCATTACCTAACGAGTTTTCGCATGTTTTTCGTGATAGTGTAGATTTGTGATTACGGTTTCTATCTTTCTATTGATTTAATTTACTTTTTATTTAGTAGGTAATTAGTTTATAATGAAATGACATGAAATTATGAGTGATTCAATAAAATCTGTGATACAAGAACTTTTAGAAAGACCTTTCACGACGAGATCGTTTGCCGAAAAACGGTTGATAGTGGAAAATGGACTTTCACTATGGGACCAACCCTAAAATCGCGAAAAAACATCAGCTATTTCATACAAAAATAAAAATGTCAAATTGTATGAAATTTCTTTTTAACCGAATTCAAAAAAGAAGGAGGTTCTCAATTCGACCGTATATATGCTTTTTTTATGTACGTTCAGCGATTATTTCGTCGTTTATAGACCGATTTTGATAATTCTTTTTTTATTCTAAAGTAGATATCCGCAGTGGGGTCCGGTGATAAGGACACCAGGATCTGATGATGGCATCTCAGGGAAATCGAGGGGAACTTTTGAAAATTGTATGGACAACTAGTGTGTTTGTTCATGTTACCATAAGTACATTAAAGCGCTACTATTTCATGAAGATCTGGAGTCGATCTGATGAAGCCGAAAGACAGTCGAGGGAACTCCTCAACGATTTACTGCAGTTATATATCTAGTGTTTGGGCTTGATTAATTTGTAGCGACGAGAACTTTACACTTACATGTTGAATTGAGTGCCATCTGGCGAGTAGTTTTTGAGTTATCTCTACTTATCAAGATTGAAGTCGGTTATTTTTTTTTGTAAAAAGCAATTACTTGCGATTTCAAAGTAGGTTCCTTAATGAAAGACTGCAAGTTTGTTAGATTGTCTGTCTGAAGAAATGGTTTTCCGGTTATGCGCACTTAACACTACACCCTATATAACAAAAGCTGGAGCCACCCCAATTATAAACACCAGGAATCGCCACTGACTAGTTTACCTACTGTCAGCCAAGTATTGGTCAAACAAGGCCCTTAGCAAACTCTTCCAGGAACTATTAATTCGACGTAATGATTTCGTATTAGCTACCATAGCTACTAGTTAATAATAGGAACGAAGAAGAAAACGCTCTCAATTCATACGCACGTAGCTATCCATTTACAGTCCCTTGGAACTGACGACAGGTACCAAGGCATCATAGATTCCGTCGGTTCAAGAGTAGGCACTGATTAAAAATTTTACGCTGGTTCTAATGACATTCGCAATACATTTTAAGTCCTAGTATTCAATCGGTCACGGCATTGTGGACCGCGTGCGTCGAATCGAACTGAAATTATGTTCATTAAGGTAATATAGACACGCGTACACGGAAATATTGTATCTTTTCTGTGGTTGCTTAAGCAATCTGTTGTCCTTTATGAGTGTATTATGTATTTATATCAGAATGCATGGTCGATTTTTTACAAAACAAAATAATTTTAAATGTATCAGGTTGGATGACCATCACATTTCTGGCTTGTGTACCTATCGAGATTAGGAAGGTTTTTATATTTGTTATTTTTAACCGAATTTAAAATAATACGAAGTTCTCAATTCCACTCATTTTTGTAATGTGTGCCACCTAATAACTTAATACTGACTGGCCGATTTTGATTTATTTTTATATTCAAAAGCTACTTTGAAAATTTTAGCGACATCTGACGAGTATTTTTTTAACTCTCCTAATGAATAAGTTTTTAATTAACCTCGATAACAATAATGATGTGTTCATGTTATTACTTGTAGATGCTAAAGTCCGTTTTTTTTGTTTTCAAACATTTTATTTACAATAATATGTTATTATTAGTTAAGTAATTGGAAATAATAGGCTGTATACAGGTACTCACACGCAGGGAGGTATCTTGGCGGCGAGACCGAAGTCGGCTACCACGGCCGTGTAGTCACCGTCCGGGTTCTTCTTCAATAACACGTTCTGAAAATATCACAACACAACACACATTAATAACAATAACATTATTATTATCGTACACCAAATCGATAATCGAATTCAAGTAGGTATAACGTGTGGTCTTCTCCGGTGTGTTCGATTGGTGACCCCGGAGCCTCACCGTTTGCGACAGAAGGCCATCGAGGGGGTTTTAGGGGGTATACTTCTCACATAACCTTCGGGTATCGATCCTAAATGATCGACAAAGTTAAGCAACTGCGGGCGCGGTCAGTAGTTGGATGGAAGACCACTAGTGGCAAAATTTCTTGAGCGTTTCCGTGCTTCCGTGCGTCCGGAGGGCACGTTAAGCTTTCGGTCCCGGTGGTTATTGATAGATAGCAGTCTTTATACCATGTCGAAAGCCTTTGGGCGGCATGAAAACTTCCGATACTGGATTGGCCACTAACCTCTTCACCAATCCGCAATGAACATGAGACAACCCTAACAATATATCTTAGCGGTGAGCTCCCGGTGGAGAAAACCCTAACCGTATCTTAGCGATGAGGCTCCGGTGGAAACAACTCTACAATGTACCTTAACGGTGAGCTCCCGATGGAGACAACCCTAACAACGTACCTTAGCGGTGAGGTCTCTGTGGAAGACGCCGAGCGCGTGCAGGTAGGCCATGCCGCGCGCCATGTCGGCGGCGAGCGCGACGCGGCGCGGCTGCGGCAGCGGCTCGCGCCCGTCCAGGATCAGCTGCTCCAGCGACCCGCCCTCCATGTACTCCGTGAGCGCGTGCAGCTGGCCCTCGTGCACGCACACGCCCATGAACCTGCAATGGTCAGATAAACTGTGTTAGTGTAGCCGCACGTTTAGCCGAAACTGCAACGGTCATATACAACTAGGCCGTTCTCATTCTCACACAACGCTATTTGTAAGCGACTAGGATGTTGTCCAAGTATGCAGACGACGCGTCTACGATGTGTGATGTCCTGTCAGTGTCAGTGAAGGGCCTACCTTCTTGGACTAGCCGCACATTTACGCGAACCTGCAAGCCTGCAACTGTGAGATAAAACTGTCTCAGACTAGCTGTACATTGAGCAGTAGGCAGGTATCCCAACAACGGCGAGTAGCGAGTAACTATCGGTACCTTTGACCAGCCACACATGTTAATTATCTCAGAGTAAGAAAAAAAGGCCCCCTGATACGCGTAACACCTACCAGTTAATAACCATTTAATAATATTGCGTATGCTTAGCTGTATGGTCTAAAAGTCTAAATATCTCTGAAGATATTTAGAATGTTTCAACGTAAGGTTCACACAGGTACAGACCTTGACCTGATGCAATGACTCCGATAAACAAAGTTTTCTTCATGTATCTTTCAATATAATTATGTATAGATTTGCAGCACAAAAACTAACTTCCTACATTAATTTTAACGTATGCAGTGGAGAACAACTTAGGATACAAATAACAACATTACATCTATAACGTACAATCATCATAATAATATATCATAAACATAATTATTACTATAAACTTTGCAGTAACCACTCTAATGATACAATTTTATTATCCTATCACAAGCGGTTGGTAGGGTCAATCTAAATTGTGGAATGGTCTAAATGCAGTAAAGAGAACCATATCGCCTGTTGCATATAACACACATTAGATTGCATAGATAGATAATTATGAATAATAAGTATAATGTTAGAAACATACTCGTATACCTTAGACCAATAAAATTAACATTTCTAATTAGCACTATATGTATACAGTTTCCGTATACAAATTAATGTGTGTAAATTTTTTAGTTTATTTAAAGGAAACAGTTCAATAATATTCAACTACATATTCATAAATCACCTCTCTATATATTACGCATAAATCACAGAGATTGGATAAAAAAATACGTGCATAAGGATTAGTATCTAATACATTTTAAATTTGATTTTCGCAAATAAATTTTTCTTTCCTTTTTCTTTTTTTCAGTGCCTGTTTGTACACATTCCTGGTTTTTAATCTCAAAGGAAACTGAAACTTGTTATTAATTTGCAGTCCCATAATTTTCCCACATATTTTTTGTTGAACGTCTACTAAACAGGTACCTACCTTTTTTTCTTTTTGAATTTTGTCTCTCATTTAATTCCACATTACAATTTCATTTAGTGTTTTGTTAATGTTTCAATTTGTATTATGTTTATGAGTAATAATAATTACCTAATATCAACAAGATTAACTCCAATTCAACCCGTAGGGAAGCATTGAAATAATTATTCGGATGTCATTTATATTATAAATTCCGGTCGTCTTAAGTCGATTCGATGGTACCGCGCTCACCATTACTACAAAAGTGTAAAATTCTGCGAGTTGGCGTCTCGGGCGACATTAATCTAAAAGGTTTGTAAAAAAAAATGCTTTTAAACTACGACGGAAAGTTAATTTCGGCCAGGACCTTAGTTAATTTTCCTTATACGAGAAACGATTTGTACAAAAGCCACTTTCGTCACGAATACAAAAATGTCACTTTTCTTGATAAATTAAGTTATCCGGATTTTAAATTATACGAATTCCTTAAGACGACAATTGGTCCAATTATACAGTTCCTAAAAGAGTTCAGTGATTAAGTTTTGAGACATGTTTCTTGTTCACACGACTTTTAAAGAACATACTACCTACTACTACTTTTAGTAGCTTTAATTTTTCTGTTTTAATTTGATAACACTATTTTATTAGCTTGACATTCAAATAATTTGAAACCATTTAATGCATGAATAATGTGCCATTTTATTGACATTTCACTTGAAAATTATAATAAACACTAAATATAAATAGACATCAATTAATTATGTTAAACTTGGTTGAGATTTAGTTTTAGATGACATTTTGGGTACATCCTGCTAAAAATTGTATTCTGGGAAAAAGCTTCAGTATACCTAATAATAAACTAGCAAACCTATTGGGCTATAGCCCGGTTGGTTTGATACCACCCTCTTGCTTGAGTCAGTCGCTAAACGACTTGTGTTCCTAGCTTCCAAGCTAGAGATCCAATACTTTCTTTCTTTCTATTTGTCTTGCGCACCACTTTTAGGTGAGTCATGTGCTCGTTCATCTATTATTTACATTAAAAGCATCAAGCGTTAATAAAAATCTGGAGTATTGCCCATTATTATTCACCATTAGCAGTCACTGGAGCTTGGTGGCGCAAAAAAGTTGCGAGTGAATTTGCAACAATGGCATTTGGTTGCAATTCCAATGATAAATAATTGCACTGACGAAGGCGGCGAAGCGCAAACGCGTCGCGAAAGTAATTGGAAACGAAGATTGATACCGCGAACTTGATTAGGCGTAATTCGGGCAGCGGCCGCTGAGGCGAGCTGTGGGCTCGTCCAGATATTATCATCAGGCAAATATTTCGTTGCATTGTATGACAGCGGAAGTGCAAACAAAACCTGCCAAGTTAGTATCTACCGATATTTACATAGTAAAAACTGAAACTCGGACGGAATAAATATGTTTTCTTTCTTTCTTTCAAAAAACTTTTTTCTTGAATGGGAACTATAATTTTTAACTTTTATTTTATTTTACCCAGCGTTTTTGTGATAACTGTCATTATTAATGTCATTAACTGAAAAAATCACTTTTAGAAAAAAACATTCGATTCAAGAGATACAGCGCTGTCAATGCGGACGGTCAGATAGCGAACCCTTAATAGTGTGGTCCCGTTGGCATCCTCTAGGTAACAAACCTTAAAAATGAGCTGAGATAAAATGCCTCGCGGAATACAGCCTGTAAAATATGTCTAAAATATTTTCTACTTCCCCAAGTGCATTCCATTCCTTTCCCAATATAAAGTTAGGTACTCAGTATTTTCATGAAGATTTTCCTGTAAACAACGAAGGCGAAGCAGGATCTATAAAACATTTTTAGGGTTAAATATACTTTTATTAAAAGAGCTTTTCCCGCTTTTAGTACCTCCTGGTTTGGGTTTCATTAACTTTACTAACCTTAAATCATTAGAATAAAGAGTTACTAGTCCTTTACTTAATTCGAACCTTAAAAGTGTCGAAGAAACCGCTTTCCACTAGCCATTAACGGCCTCCTATTATACTAATCTAAACTATCTTGAAACCACGCAGTAATTTTTATGTACAATTTAAACTTTAATTCTCCGTGCCAAAAATGCGAATAATCGCGGAAACTTAAATCAAACGCGACTCTTCCTAAAGATATACGATCTGGCACTCGAACCCAGACAAAAATTCACAAACGTGCTCGACGGATCTTGTGACATTGAGTCTGAGAATACTCTTGTTACACCATAAATAATGGCAAACCTGACTACCTCGTATTTGTTCAGCAATAATAAATTACCACGTTCACCCAATGACTCCTCTCTGCTCTTTGGCACTGCCTCTTGACTCGTAATACCTACTTACAAGATATGCTTCCTGAGAGAATTATCTGTGTCGTACAAAATTTAACATAATAAAATTCCTGTTGCTCATGTTATTACACAGTCAAAAAGTGTCTTAATGACGGTAAAAAGTGATTGGACACTAAGAACTCATCTCTCTAACTTTTAACTCAACTTTTTAAGTTACAAAGATGAGATAAAAGGTAGAAAGATTTCATGATATTTAATTGCTTAGATACACCGAGCAGCATCTAGCGAGCGAGCTATGAGGTACTAAAGCCCAAACCCAATATACACAATTTCTTTGACTACATTTAGTCCTCTAGAACTCTAGAATATTTTGTAGATAGTAACAACAAAAATACCTGTACCTAAGCTGGTACATATATTATAGTAAAAAAATATCAATCAACAGGTTCTGGTCCACCAGTTCGATTCCCGTCGGGGACAGTCACTTTGGTGTGCCTGTGACAGATAAATTATACTCCTCGCGTCTTGATTGTTTGTGATGTCTTATTTGTGTTTGTCCATTGCCACCAACTACACAGCGAGTCATAGTGCGGTGCTTGTGAGTGAGCGTTTATCCAACAACTCATCTGCATAATGTGCCGATAAAAAACGCGATGTCAAAACTCAAACAGCAGTGGGTTCCGTAATCGAGACGAATAATGAGTTTACTTTAGCGATATGTAGCGATATGCAAATATTAAAGCTATAAAAACGCACTTAAATTTCTGTGATTTCATCAATGTAGATTACATATTGGTTTATAGATGTGCCTGAATTCAAACGTGTTCGTACTACTCTTAATTTAGAGTTTGTAAAATCAGTTCTACTATTTGATGAAGAGAGCAGTTTTCAAATATTATTTGTACAACAATGTAGCAAACGTGGTCCGGAACAGTAACGCAAAAGTTGGACAGTTGATAACTGCAACCACATCGACACCTGTAAAAAAACCTGCCGGAGACATTATTCGCTTCCACCGAGAGTACCTACCTATCAGCAAGTTACCGTAGTAGAGACTAGAGACCGTACTTTTTACTGTACGTTCATATTAACAAAAAATTAAGCGTAACAAATCACCTGATAAAATTTCACTACGGACCCCTAAAAATGAAGATCCAATCCAATCGTCAGCGAGGAGCGCTAATCTGTTGCAGATCACGCAACGCGACCGATGTCAAGGCCCGACGGGCAATCAATGCAAATTGCCAATTAAAACATCGCGTGCCGGCCAGCGCCAGGGAGGGCTCAATTATAATATAACTACCAATAAAAATATATCCATACAACAATTAATACACGCAAGACGGCCGAACGGTGAAAGCGCGTTCCTAGGAAGTTTCGTCATGATCACAAACGCACTAAACATTATTATATGATTTATTGAAAACAAATAGGTAATAAATATTACGTGAATCGCGAACTATTTAAAATCTAAATTCTGATTTAGAATCACATTTGGTTACCTGAGGTAGATAATTAAAATGCAGCATCTATATAAAACGTTTCCGCGTTCTAATAAATGAATCAAGATTTTAAATAAAACAGGTAGCTTAATTTAAGTAAAATTAATTGAGACTAGTGTGAGACGGAAGACGAAAACATAACGAATGGGGTTAAATAATTAATTAATTGATTCACCTGACAAAAATATATCGTGAGTAGAACACAAGAGTAGAGTGAGTTTTTTCAATTAAATGTGTATCTTGACTTAACTTGGACGTTCACGTTAAAATATAACCAATAAATTTAATATACAATAATTAAATAATTTGGAGGTCGCTGGACTTTGTGCCATCCAGTGTGAGGTTTCCACTTCTTTAGGTAACTCCTGTGATGTGATGTGGTATGATTCTTAACGCGGCAAGATACCATACTGGTAAGATCAATAATTATAACTTGGTTTTCAAATTGTACAATGATAATCTATTTAATCTAAATCAGTTAAAAATAATATTTTTAATACGTAATAACGCAACATGGCTGTAGTTTTTTTTAAATCCATTAAAGTAAGCGAAATTATAACATAATCATCTCCATTGCCTACTTCTTTCATTCACGCTCTATTAAAATCTTGAAATCGGTTGGTCTAACAATAATTCGTGTTGCTCGTGTGAGACAGATTTCATTTAATCTTTATTTTAGACCGCCTAAACAATAATAAGAAACAAGCAATTAAGTAACCGAGTTGATAGTGACTTAGATAGAGATCCCGGACTAAATATTCAGCTGAGGCTTTCGACTTTGTTGTGTGAATAGACAAAATATAAACAGAAAAGCCGCCACTTTATTGCAATTGCTTTGCGTTACCCATGAACATCAGTTACAACAACTGCACCATACGCTGTTATTCAATTATGGTAATAATAGTAACTTGGTCTGTAATAAATAATTTTACATTCATTACGCCTATCATCATAAGTCCATCATAAGTGCCACAAAGTGGGATGGCTTCTCTCACCTTATACCTACATCCTGATCCACAATCATGGGATTGACATGATGAAGATTGACCTCGGATCGTGGGTGTTGGTGAAGTGTTAATTGTTTACGTCTCTGCAACTTCTACAATGATGTAAGTGTATGAGCGTTTATTTGTTATTCAAGAGATTAATGACTCCTCACTTTTTAGAGCATCTCCGTCTCGCGGGAAACAGTTTGGCCGGCGTTAATAAATTATCGTTACAAAACCGGCGAGAATGCGGGCTAACGTGTTACGTGTGCGAAAGTAAAGTCGTGACGTCCCAGTTGGGATGTGAAATTGCTAAACAATCGCGACAGATGAGCATTGTTTTTATTTCCGATGATAAGGAGCGAGCAGGAAATGAAGCGAAATGCGAGACAGTGAGACAGTGCACGCCATTGTCTCCGACGGTGGGTGAGATGTCGTAACCGACGTTACGTATCCATCTCCGGAGATCGTGAATGGAGATGACGCTGGAGCGGAGACGAGGCCAAGTCACGAAGTGTCTGGACTTCACGAATGAACACGGCTGTCGATGAATTCTATTCCTATTTACCTTAAAACGGGAGACGTGGAAGTCGAACTGAATCACGATTAGCTTCCCTTAATAAAAAGTTAATAAACATTTCTGCATTTCATCTTCGCATACCAAATGTAACGTTAAGCATAAAACGAGGAACGTGGTTAATCTCAGCACCTCAAATATGTATTTCAAATTCGACGTTAACCACAGTATGTTAACTGTCACTGGATGGATGGACGGAACAGCGTTCATGTCATAAACAATAAATAATTAATTCTGCGGCGCGCCAGTGTGTATGTTATTTGGTCCAGATGAGTCTTCAGCTGAGGATTGACGGGTCGTTGTGCGATAAATAAACATCGCCACCGGCCGTGTTTGCTGATCGTACCTGGATGTGCAAACATCTTTTACTCACACAACTTTGTTGTGACGACCCGAATGGCGGGCGTAATAGTTATTATGTATTGCCGTTCAAAGGGTCTTAGGTTCGATTCCCAGCGAAGCGGAAATTTGAATAATGAGTAAATTTCTGTTCTCGGTTTGGGTGTGTGTCCTTGTGTTTTGTGTTGTCCATGGCGCTCACGACGCAGGGAATCCTAACGTTGGTCTATGAGTGTGTACACTGTAGTATTATTAATGTATTATTAATTTATTATTTGCACCTTTTTAACGATTCAAGAGCTTTGTTTAAGCCTGTCTATTTTCAACCTACATCTACTAAAATAGTAAAACGGTTACCGATCGCTCTCTGTACATAGAAGGCATTTGAAGAAAGCTATTACTGGGATTATTTATTAAAGCAACAGATCTCATATTATTACAAAATCTGTGTTTGTTTTTGGTTTGTTTTGTTCCCGCTAACCTTAGAAACGTCTTTAACTATTTGGCTTCTGATACCAAACCCAATAGGTACTGTTTAGTTGCAATGTTGCAGTGTCGACGTAGTTTCTAATATTTCGTTAACCTATATGGCGGGAAAGTGGAGTTTTTCCTAACATTGATTTCGGAGTGGGTAACCTGTCGACAGTGGTACGGCAAACCCATTTTCCTTTATAAGGGGAGCGAGGAAAGTTGTGATCGTTGTTGGCGCCATAGCCACGGTTGGGCGCATCTACTTACAAGTAAGTATATTACCTATAAATTTCATTCTACATCATCATAAAAAGGTGCCATTATTGGACACGTGACTCCTATTAGAATGAAAGAGGGTTGAAGTCACAAATATCTGCTTGCCTCTTGCCAATTTGCAGACTTCTAATACCTTTGCGAATAATAACTGACTCTCAGATACATGTTCCGACACCGATATTTTTTTAATCAGTTTACTTTCACTGATTTAAAATCTACAGAGCGTAAAGTAACATAAAAGTAATTCAAAATTTTCAAAGCACTGTGTTATCGCCATTCAAATTTAACAGTTATTTATAAATTCGAAGCGAATACTATATTAGTTTGATCCGTGGGAAAACCTGCACATCAGTGTGTTATACATTCTCATTCCCATGAACTCTGTCAAACCATCGCTAGCCTGGGCAAAGCACACCAATGGAATTATAAGTTTGAGATGCTCCTAATTAAATCCTATTCGAAAGAATTACTTTTAGTTACATTAATAAAACATTTGAATTTCAATTACGTTTGAACGAATTTTTAACTAAATTATTTTGACAAAGGTGTCTAGGTAAAGGAATATAATCAATTCGTTAATCCTTGTTATACACAGGCTTTGTCAGCCTTTGTCAGTCACGAAGGATCACAAAAGCTGTAGTAATAATAAATAACAATAACTATATTCAACCTTTTATTACGCAGTTCTAATTGCTTCGCAGCAATTGTTCGGCCGAGATAAATTATATCTGATGTTATACAAAATTACAGAATGAAGCGTTACTAAGTAACGTAAACATTGTTTAATTACGAGTAGAACAAACAAAATAATGCTGAGAACATTCTGAAAGTTAAACAAATGAAAAGTGAAGGATCGATTGCGCGAACAATGGCGTTCTTATACTTCTTATAAACGTTTAGAAAGTAATTGAAGCTAATAAACTCCAAGATTGACTTGTACGTGCACGGAACTAACGAGAGTCAACTACCGTATAAGATAGGATTAAAATCACAAAGCACAGTATCCATTATGACATAATTATGTAAAAAGCGCTAATATAGAATTAAAAAAAGCATTGTTACACATAATTTGAATGTTCTTATCTCTACAGTTTTTTCTATATTTAAATGAATATCTTTCTTTAACCGACTTCAAAAAAAGGAGGGGTTTAATTCGTCTGTATGTTTTTTTTATTTGTGTTACCTCGTTAACTTTGCACTGGGTGCAATCGATTTTGATAATTCTGTTTGTATCCGAAGCGAAGTGCTTTACGTCTGATCACATATTTTAGCAACATCCAACGAGTAATTTTTTAAAAAGCTAGTATCAATTAAACTTAAGCGACACCTGACGAGTAGTTTTTGAGTTATCTCTACTTATCAATTTTGAAGTCGGTTTTTTTATAACATTTTGTATTAAAGCTATTTATCAAATCATTAGGTATAACGAATCAACCAACGGCCTCGCGAACCGTGACGTAAGTAAGTGCCGCAACTCACCCGAGGATATTGGGGTGCTTCAGTTTGTTCATGAGCTGCACCTCGCGCAGCATGTTCGGCCGGTTGGCGCGCTGCTGGTTCATCTTCAGCACCATCACCTTGCCCGACGTCTTGTGGGTCACCTGGGGGATGAACGCACGGGTTACTATGCTGGTGTAATCCAAGTGTTTACATATATATACATATTAACATTGGACAGTACATCAAGTGGCAAAATCGAAATCACGCTATAGGACTTTTCTTTAGCTTGCCCCACCGCCAGCGGGTAGCGAGTAACTATCCCGAGTAGCTACGCACGGCAACCTAGTTTGAATGTAAAATGTATGGAAAAACATCCATTGCACCGTATATGCGCCTTCACTACCAATGTCAGTACCTCTGTTTTATGCAGGTAGGTGGCTAAGGCAAATAATTACGGCATATTACGGTGTCACATTATATCGTCGTGAAAAACGGCCCATTTGGACACCTGACAAATGTGCACTAAAGTGAATTAAGATTTTAAGTGTAATGTTCTGTTGTAATATCGCGAATACTATGATCAGAAACTGTCCGAAAGACGAACTGAACGTGTGTTGCATGTGTATATTATGTATATACCTTCACCTGTTATACTCTCCTTTATTGTTCAATGATGTGATCGACGAAGTTATTGAAATCGAAATAAGTCTTTTTGGTTATGGACTGCCGTGCTTACCACTACTATGGCGCAACGTTGTATCTTCTTCAATTGCCTGTGCTCTTTGACTTAGACAGTAAGATGTAGGTACTTTGGATTTTCATAAGCCGCACTAGGCAGTCGCTTAACACATAGGTAGATTGCGCGACCATACTTCCACGACAATACGATGTGCACACAAAATCCAATCCTCACATAATCTGATATCTCGTGGGTTCGAGAATACCGCGCCGTTAGCCAAACATCCTGGCCGTAAGAGCCGTGGCCCGCGCCATCTCCACAGATAACAGAACTCTTAACTAAATAAAGCGCAGTTAAACACGCCTCTGCCTGACTCATGTTTGTTTTGCGCATTTTTTAACAAATTGCGAGGGATATGTGTATGCGGAGTTGAAGAAGAACTACTCATAAAACATTGCTACAGTTAATTAATAGTCCAAGACAAGAAATAGAATAAGAAATGTCGGATCTAGGAGAATGTTGCTGGAAAACCTCCAATTGTATCAGAAAAAGAACCGATCATAGAGAGCTGTACATAATGTCCCGAAGTTTAGTTCTTGAATGAACACCGATCTTCGTTAGAAGATTGCATCTTAAAAAAGATTTCTAATTGATGAATATTCTTTATTGTCTGCAAATGAACAGACTAGACCGCCAGCTTATCGTATTTGTACACAATTTCTAAGTATACATCTGGCTCTTAGGCTAAAGGTTAAACTGATAGGTTAAACTGTTAGGTTAAACTGAGGAAAAAACAAGTAAACGTTATAAAATAATACTGTGACAGCCCTGGCGTATCACCTCGCAAAACAATAAACAATAGGGGCCATAAACATGTCGAGTCAACAATAGAACAATAGCGCGCTTGCCCGTACGCACGACGCTTCGACCATTACGGCAATAGTCATACGGGCGAAACTCGGTTGCAAGGAACGTTCTCGAATTTTATACGAATCGGGTCCGTCCGGAATTAGCGAGAAAGTTCTGGATTGGCGTAAATGGTGCGTGAGTGGTATAAAAAGGGGCGATCGATCAAGTGCGGACATTATAGTTTCGGAAGCGGAACCAGGAAGATACCAGCGATACCTACGAGCGATACCAGTGCGAAGTGAAGTGATTTCTACGAGCGATATAGTGTTCGACGAGTGTGTTTACGAGTACCTACCATAGTGTTGTGGTGTGTACTGTGTACAGTGTGTAATTGTGTTTCTACGAGTTCAATAAAGTCTTTGTGGTACATTTTGGCATTTTCTCGAACCCATTACTCCTGACACGTAACAATACCTATTTATGCATTCATGTCCATCTCTGAGTGAACTGTACATTTTCCACTTAAATACAAGAAATCTCGGCCACAAAAATGACCTACCGGATTACGCCATCACCTTACTTCCAAATTCCAAAATATGCGGCGAGGTATGACATTCGACGAATTTGATAAATACAAAATAAATACAAGCACGTTTGTAACAGGAAATTAATTTCTACATTTCATTAACAAATTTCGTCACCTGTTCACGATTGGCTGTTTAGTACATAATTTGCAACGACGCGACGGCGACGTCTGCCACGGTACCGTTGTCATTGGCCTTGGGAAAGCGTCTAAGTCGCGTACTAATTGACGAAAGTACGTGCTTTTCATCTTCGTCGCTCATAGTACGTAGGTAGCTCTCTACCTCAGTTGGGTTTGAACGTATCTTCCCCGCAAGAGGTTTAAGGTTCATCATTCGCTTGAAGAACAACATGGAGACAAAGTGGATATATAAATTATATAATGGAGGCACAATGAAGGCAGTGGAGGCTAGGGTTGCCACCTTTTTTTTTGCAAATAAAATACATTGGTTATTATAGGTGAGAAAAAAAGTACATAGTATCAAAATAAAGTACTGTTACGTGTCAGGACTAATGGGTTCGAGAAAATGCCGGAATGTACCACAGACTTTATTTGGAACCGTCAAGCGGAGACATCGATTCAACACCAATCGATATATTTCGTTTAACGAAAAAATACTTACGACTAAACTTTTCAAAATCACTCAAATCATGTGAAATAAAGTATTTTCGTGTACTTTATTGTTCTCATAAAGTACAGAGTACAATTGCCTGAAATAACGTACAATACGTTATTTATAAAATACGGGTGGCAAGCCTAGTGGAGACACACAGCGTGTCTGTGTCCCAGATAATCTTATGAAAATAATTAATGAGTGAAAATAAAATTTAAATTTAATAACTGACTGATTTAATTTCAGACCGAAACAAAGCCATCAGAGTAAATTAAACCTAAGAATAGTATCCGAACAGAATGTATCGCACACAATCGCAAAAGCAACATTTCATGAAATATAATATAGAACACGTGACATCCGTGAAGTATGATAACGACACGTGGGCTACGCGACAATAAAATGCACGACATTCCAATATTTTTATATCCCCCAATAACAATAACAATAAAAGAAGTCACAGTAAAACTGATATCATTATCAAAGTATGACGTTATACAACCTTCAAGTAATTGTTATGTTTGTTATTTAGCTTTTTAGAACACGGTTGACGGTGCAGCACTCAATGAATCTAATATTAAAGACTGCAGGTAAAACATTCATAGCCAATCTCGTTTGGCAGGCCTCTCAGAACTTGAACTCTGAACAACAACTTGTTGACCCGGGATAAACTCGTTAATATAAACTAACTTAGATCTACAAATAAAATACACATCTCCTTCATTGCATGGGCAAGCCCGAGTGGTAGTTTGACAGGCACCCTACTGCCCCTCATATATACTATTAATATTATCAATTTGAAGAATTTGTTTCTTTGTTTGGGTAAACGGGCTAATCTCCGGAACGACTGAACCAATTTTTATACTTTCACTAAAGGAATTTGTGGAGAAACATATAGGCTACTTTTTGTCCCAGAACCGCGGGATAGGGTGTTATGTGGGAAAAACTCTGATGTGTACGAAGTCGCGGGCACATCTTGTAAATTATATTTACATAATTATATTAGGTATATGCTTCATCTATTAATCGAGCCTTTGGAAGTCCAAAGCGAAACTTATGCCACAGCAAAGGCATCCCTGATGCATGTAGGTAATCTAGAAAGAAGATAAAGGACGGAGTGTTTGTAAAATTTGTAAGATACAAACATCTCTGAAACAAGCTTACAGAACGAACCACCTGTGCATATTTAAAAGTCTGCGTAAACCAACGAGCACGAACGGTTAATTCGAGCGGCAATCTACAAATCTAGATATTCGGATGGAGTCTGGGACAAGGTTTGACCCAGTTGCACTGAGATACGTAAACAGTATCGTTGTTTACAATGGGGAATATTAATAGATGCACTCAGATACAGGTGTTACTGTGAGACTGATACACTCGGCGCGCGATTATGAAGTCGCAATAATTATGTATCAGTGTTGTCTAAATCACTGCTAGTTGAACCTTGTCTATAACATCTTACGAACTTTGGGTAACGATATCGGATTCAAAAAAACTGCTTCATTCGGAAAATTCCTTTGTGCCACGATTAATCAGGTCACTGTCATTAAATATTAAAATCCTGTCAAAAACCTAACTTTATTCCTGCCCGGTTGAAGTTATCAATTTTATCGATGACAAGCTAAAGGGTTTTTTCTCTTTTTGATTAATATACTTTTTTAATTAATAAATTTTCTTTGGTGTCAGAATTTCTGACTCAGAAATGATCATGTCCATAAACAGTCATTAAACTATTAAAACCCTGTCAAAAACCAATCGCCTTCAACACAGCCCGCATTACCTCACGTCACGACATATTTGAACTGCTTCATCAAGCCCAATCGCAATCGGTATTTACGTCCACTTACTTTCCTGCTCATTTTCATTACAATGTGGCGATGATAATAGCATCGGCACATTACCGTCGATAAACAACGCGTGTCACGGTTGAACGACGGCTTCGGACGGTGCGATTGCTAGAAACCGCCACATTCCTCTGTTTAGATACAGAATGGCAATACTGCGATTTGTTCAGCTCCGAACGTTTCCTACTCAAAAACGACTTCCTAGTAATATGAACATGAGATGCGTCTATTACTGCCATTAAAGCTAGATCTGCGCCAAACTGTATCCATCCATTCATCGAAGCGGTGACGTGTCCCATTAAAGCATTTTTTATATTTTCAGCTTTGATTTTATTTACTCTCCTAGTGTCTAAGTGGAGCTGTCAGCTTTATATTGGCTTCGATCAACAAATTTTAGATCGATGTTATATACTGGGAGTGCCTTCATTTGTTCGTACGCTTTGTTTTGGTAACTTTATTTTCTATAAGGAAAAAGTTTTTCAAATATTTTGATTTTAAATAAATTTAAAATAAATATTTGTCACCGGCGACCGAAAATCCAACCAAAACTGAACTCAAACTGAGGTACAGGATCAGGTTTCAGTCCTCTGTTTCCACGACGACATACAATAACAATCAACACTACCTGTCGTACCATCACAACCAACCAGGACGATAGCAATTCGTTCGCAAAAAATCCCACATACTTCCCCAACGGGCTCTAAATCACTGCAGTCATCAGAAAGTTACAAAAACACCGACACGAGTTCGGGCGAACAATAACGTCAATAACATACCCACGGTGGTAAAGTCGCGTCGGATATGGCCGGTCGAACAAAAACCATACCATACAGTGGCTCTATTTTTGAAATGGCGTCTGGTGACGAACGTTCGATAGTGGTCGTATACGCCTTCAGTCGCATGACGCCGATTTTGTGCATTTTAAAACCATTCGTCTTCGTAGTTGTCACTAATCAATATAAATTGACGTTTCATGCGTTCAACTCGGCGACTAAAAAACGCATAACGTTCATTGGTTAGGACATTGTGACCGTTTATCGTAGGTGTCAATTTATTCAAAAATACCAAATTTTGCTGTTCCATGAAAATTACTCCAAAGGAGTGTTCGTCGCCAGCCGCCATTTCAAAAATAGAGCCACATGGGCCATGGGCCGATACGCAAACCGGTCGGAAAGCACGCACCGTCCTTGGTATGCGCTGCGACTTGCGACGTTGCGACTGACTGCGACGTGTCCAAGGCCAGATTTCGATACTCGGGCCCTTGCAGACAGCGATGTGACAAACGGCTTAAAACTGTCAACGCGTTTAAACGTTTTGCTTAAAATTTTAAGCATGCTTAAAAAAACGCTTTTCGTTGAAACGCTTATTTGAATAAAATTTGTTAATCGTTGAGAAAGTCGATTACAAGTGACGGCCTATAACGCCGAGCGCTCAAAAAAGCGTTCAATGTTTAAGCTTCAGATGTTGTTTGAGATTAGTTATCGTTGTTTTATACGATATTCGTTTTTTACATATATTACACAGCTAGTTTATCGACCTGATTTTTTTCAAAATAGTCCCAGAGTACAGAATTGCCGCTTCTCGACATCTTCCCTACTAATTATTTACAAGCACAACACTAAATAAAAGATAAAAGCTTACAACACTATTTTTAAATTTTGAATCAGTTTATTCTATAAATAATCAATATATTAGTTCTTTTACTATGTACTATTTACAATTATTATTTACATTCGACAATAAATTCAATAAACTCAACACTTGAAATTACACAACACACAATTAATAGTCCGTAAGTCGCAAAGTAAAATAAACTAATTAAGCGCGTCTAGTTTTTTCCAATGCGAATTTCGTACTGGCCATAAAAAGCGTGCTTACATTTCGTTGTAAACAGCGTTGTAACCAACCAAAAACGAAGCGTTGTTCTTCCGAACGGAAATATTACGTAAGATAAGCAGACTTTATTTAGCCGCTTTCTAACACGCTCTTTACAACGACACATCCAAATTGATATCGATTCTTAACCTTAAGGCAATAGAAATAAAGTTGTATTCTTAAAAGAACAGGAGTAAGGTCGTTTATCCAACAAAATCAAACATCTTTATTGGGCATCGAAATAAGGTTCCTTATAAGGATTCCTTATTAACATTTTATTTTGATCTTTAAAATTATCACAGTAAGGTTGCTTATCTTGAATCATTATAATATAGTAATGACATTTTTGGATCTCAACCATAAGCGTTTAAACGAAATCAGCTTAAATCTTTAAGCACGCTTGGGCGCTTAATTTGATAAGCAGACTTAATTAAGTGCTTATCGTTTAAACGTCCACCTCTACTTGCAGACATTATGCTGTCTTTGTTCACTAACTGTGCCTGCTACTTCTTTTGCTGGAGGTTTTCCCACGTAAATCCCGATTCCCGGCGAATATCGGGGTAAATAGTAGCTTTTATAGTATGTAGTTAACTTAGCCCTAATCCCCTTGGTTTGCCAATAAAAGTGCCATTCAAATCCGTTCAGCCGTTTCAGAAATAAATCGTAACAGAAAGATTGACAAACAAAAATTTAAAAAAAGGAAGTTATAATACAAATAAATCACAAGTAGCGTCAACACACCAATTTGCACATTCTCAATTAGTAAACGAGTGTGTACAAACAGCGCTCCTACTCCTAACACAGACATCACATAAACACATCGTTGAACGAACCCGACTCAAAACTACAAACATTATGTCATCCTCAATTTAAAACAATACGGAAGCTGTGACCAAACTAACTACATATTAGAACGGTATTGCGCCCATCGCAATAAGCGTTAAAGCTACAGTTATTCCTAATTGGATAAATATTATATTATGCGTATTAGTAAGGTGAGACGTAGTAGTCCATGAGGTTTTGTAGCATTCTATGTAACGAATATCTAACACCTCGTCAGTGGATTATGGTTGGTCTTCAACGGTCCGAGGCTTTATACAAACTAAATAGATAGGTTATGTACCCTCTTAAATCAGGCTAACACAAGACCTTGAAACCTCTCACACTCGTACAATAGAGTTCAAAGTTTGCAATGAACTCCCAAGACATTAGAGCCAACTAAATCAACCGGCGGCCGGGGACAGATAAATCCGGGATCTCATAAACGTTGGCAGGGGAGGATCAAGTTTGTCCAACTACATAAACGCCGAAATAAATTTCCTACGCGCTCGGGCGCCAGCGATATTTGCATAATTACGGGGCGACGCGCGGGCGCCCGGCGCTTCGTAATAAGGCTTCCTTTGACCCTAAACTATCTCATTCAATGATACCCGACTTGTCGTGATCTTACTCGTCGACACTATCAATTTAACAATTTATAATAATATAATTTAGAAAATAAAAATAATTTTATTTGGACAAGTTGTTGTTGTTACTAGCACTAATTTAACATTCGTTCAAAGCTCGTTTCATTAGGGTTATGCTGCATTTCATTTATATTATAACGTGTAATAAACAAACATCTTTAATACGGATTATTAAAGACCAAAGCAAAAACATCGTGAAAAAACATGCACAGCCAAGAGTTGCACAATATAAAATTTTCCGCGGAAACGAAGTATATTTTTATGCCAAAACTATATTTTTGTACAAAAACAAGTGTTTTTACTTTAAATACATCACGATTTACCTATCTACTCGTTAATTTAATTACGTCAATCAACTGACAACTCCTGAGATTGACTACCTGCAGCGATTGCTAACTATTGCTAAGTAACAACAGCGCACGAACCGAATACGAATACCGAATGGCCGATCGAATCTTGCATTTTGAGTTGCTGCTAAATTGCTTGCTACTCTATGATGTGGGTCGCCGTCGCCAGTGACCAGAGATGGTCAACGGAACTATTATCTGAATATTAAACCGTTCACGACAAACATATCATAATTCAACGAAAAATTGCAAATATACAAAACCAAATGATTAACGTTTATAAAATAATACAACAGTATCGGAACAAAATTTTCCGTTTATTTTCTTAATGTATTTTATATTAATGAATAACGTTATTTTGAATGAAAATAACCATTAGCATGCTATAGGTAGATTCATGTTAGCATTAATTATGTTTAAATTATGCAAAATAATATTATGACGTAAAACTTCACAAAAAATAGTGAGGTAGATACAAATGTTGTAATTATTCTCACAAAAATTAAACATAATATCAGTTTTTACAGTATGAAGTTACTAGATAACATTTCAGTAATTATTAAAATTATAAATTCAGTAGGTACTTAATTTAATTGAAGTCATATATTATCATAATAATAACGTAAAAGCGCTTTAAAATAAACATTGAATAAATGTTGAAACCCAAGCAATAATACCTCCGAATAAAATACTCAGCCCTCTTCATTTAGTTTGGGGAAATATTTGGCTAACACATATTTTTTATATTATAAAATTGATGGGTACCTCTATATCTATAGGATAGGTAATATTTAACCAAGAGCACACATGTTTTATATTATTTATTTTATTTTATTTATTTATTTACTTCAGGTAACAAAGACCCATAACATATAGTCTCTAAGGAGACTAACATACATATAATAATATTATCTTATTAGTACTCCCCTAAAATTATATGAAAAGGTAGTTTCAAATATATTTGCCCGGATGTCGGATATCTGTTACATTAATACAAATTAGTCACTAAACAAATTTTATGAAATCGAATACAGGTGGCAGAGGTTGGCATCGCACGTGCCACCGTTTGTCACGTTCGGGGCCCTCACGGCAGTCGTGACCGACGAGTTGACGGAATCGTACCTGCTTCACAATCTATCAACCTCTACCGACTTCCAACAAAGGCTTTGCGATCCAGCGACAATTTATTGCTAACGTTTTGAAATTTTACATCGGGAAACTACAATTTTTGAAGCTGTCTGCCAAATAATGGCATGACATGTACAGTAATTGAAAGTTTTTTGTTTGCACACAAAAAATGCAACGGAAAAGTAACTGTAAATTGAAAATTTAAAACCCCCCAACGATTTGTATAGCCCCATCGAGTATACTGCGCATGAATTATCATAAAATCATATAATATAGGTATTATGTCATATACATAATTCTATAAAACTTCAAAAAGTTTACATACTTTCAAAAATACGAACAACTCTCAGTACATAAATTTTCCTCAAATTTTCCTCAGTACATAAATTTGTGTTCCCTTCAAGAGAAGAGAGATAATAAATTTCTACAACGCACGCAACTTTGGAAAACTGTACTAGTACAAAGCTCACTGCTGCAAAGAAAATAAAAGGAATCTCAAAAAACTTGAACCACAATGGCACACCGATAAAAAGAATGAATGAGAGCGGATAAAAAAGAATATGGGAGAGTAATGTATGTTCTAGTCGAGGGCGGCGATCGTTAGGGATCAACGGAAAAGTTATATGTCGAATGCGGAAAATACATGCACTACTTATACTTTGGAAATTCATGGAATGGGAGAGAAAAGAGGAAAAAGATAACCTTATTATGTATCCTTTTTATTACTCTCTCTTTTAATTACCTAATTTATATCCATATACACATACTTATAACCTGAAAGATTCGATTGTGTAAAGCTGCCATCATAATTTGCTCCTGAAGTACGGGTGTGCTATCCCGTAAAGGCAGTTTTTTATTTGGAATCAGTCTCATAATAATAATCCCAAGTAACGATATGGTTAAAAATATGGACTTTGTTGCCTCGAGACATCATCCAAAAACGCGCGCTACTACTCACAAAGGCTGATTTTTGCCGTGCAGTGAGCATCTAGGTATCCATCTTATTTATGCAGACGTTAGACATGCTAAGATGTATATTTCAAATACGTTACCATTTCTGGAAGCTGCTTTTTCTTTAAATGGGCATATTCCAAAATATTTTTACAACTTTTTCAATGTTGCCACGTTCGTCTATGTGAGTAGGATGTCATAACATTGCCGCGTTGTTTATTATCGTATGATCATAATGATATTTTAACTGTTCGAAAAATTTATTATCTCGTCGAGTGTTTTCGCGATAACGACCAAAATCACAAATTATAATTTAATACTCTGTTGTCATGACAAAGAACTTGGGAATTAATTTAATCTGATCCATTAACTACATTATCGTTCACGGAATTGCCATTGGCCACTGATTTGTATAAAAATAATTTGTTTTAATGCTCCGACATATTGCTACAAATATTAATGTAATCACGATGGAAATTGATGTAGTTATGTAAATAAGCCTTTATAATTCACAGCAGCATTCTACTAATACAACTTGATTAAGTGTTCATCCCTTCTAAAGTAACACTTATAGACACATACAAGTCATTCTTAGTATAACATTGACCAACGTATGTTAATGTACAACGTATTATCAGCGTCAAGCATCGTATTAATTCAGAACGTGTGCTTCAACTACAATAGGAAAAGGATCTAAAACAAAGTGGAATACTCCAAGAACATCTGAATCAGTTGAAGATAGATACCATGACAATTCTTAATTCATAATTTCTGTGTTTTCTTGAACATACTCGTACTTCAAAATAAGAGTGACTGAACTGGTTCAAATAATCACCGGACACTCGTTTGCCCAAACATACAAATGGACGAGTCTGAGCGCACGTTTTAACGAGCAAATCGAGCAATGGTGGAGCTCTCCACGAACTATTCAAACAAGATCCATCAGTCGGACACTAAGCATAATGAATATCTTGTAATTTCTGAGGCGCTCTGCGCATTGATGTCCATATACGAACCAAATCTCCTTACATTTTGCACGCTGCGCTCTTTACCATATACAATCGGAACGAGTCTCTTTGAGGTGGTGCCACATCTCGTTACGTGAAAGCATACTTGGTACGTAAGTACTTGTTTTAAAATAAAGATAAGCATTTGAAAAATCTTCCGTACCTAACTCAGTGGGTTTACCAAGGGGGAGAGGGTGGGATTTTTTTTCTTATGTAATGTATGGACGGACGTTCTGTTATATTTGCTTCAGATAAAAATTAAGATTATAATTTGCTATTATCAAATACTGGTCTATAACCCCTTGACCAACAATCAACAATAGTTAGTCGTAATTTTTAAAAGCATATTTTGGCCTAAGTTAACTAATTCGTCCACAACCGTAACTGTCTACTACTACATTTGTTTTTAACTTAACTCGGAACCAAATGATTCATAATTATCGTTATAGTTTTTAATAAATTGCTATGTTATGAACAAAGTATATTGTCTATTTATTAGTTAACTTTGTCAAAAGTATGCCTTTACTGGGATTTGGTTAAGCAATGGATAATATGAGAATAATCAGTATATTTTTCTCGCGTAATAAAATTCTCTCAACGCACAAACATTAAACCAGCTCGATGCGGCGCCACCTTTAGCCGCTACTACCTCTTCTATTGAATCCTTTGAGATTTGATTTCGTGACACATTTGATTAATCGCCCATGTTATGCTTTTTTGCTCGAGTCGTAGATAATTCCCAATGCTATGTCGATGCTAGGGTGCGTTGCCCCTTGAACAAAGCCGATGTATGCGTCTACTCATGTTTTATCATTGATTTGTTGTTCAACTTTAATATTGACCGCAATTTTGATGTTGTGTTTACAGTTAATGCTTAATGTTGATCTATGGTGATTGCGCTACGAAATAATGATAAGATCAATCGCAAAGCCACTTAGATTCCAAACTTACACTACCATTTATTAATTTTAGCGGTTTGTAATGCACGGCAAAATTGGCTTCTTCAAAGAGAATGTTCATAAGATCGTAGATGTCACATAAAGTTAATATTTATTTGCAACTTTACTACATACCTAATATGATTTAATACAGACTAGTGTACTTTTCAAGTCTCAAGTGTCAAGTGTGAAGAATATAAAAGGTTGACAGCCGAAGAACCTAATTGATAGCTAGTCATACAGTACTTTTAATATAATGGCTCACTTTTGTCGACCAAGATATCATTGACTGGGCAGTAGAGTCAGCTTCAAGTAATCCAAATGTTTAGTGGAAGCAAACGTATAATTTATATCCTCAAACCGGAGCGTGGCTACCAATGGGATGGACGGTCGGGGCACAAAGCCATAAACTAGCGCCAAGTAACGGGCACCGCATCGTAAAGATATGAGATTACCCATAAGTACCCACAATCCCACGGCACAACTATTGTACTCGATCGAGCTGCTTGAGACGCCATTTTTCATAACATTAAAACCTCTTGCATTTTAAACGCAAAAAGGACTCGTTAGACAACAAAACATTCAACGTCAAAGTCAAACTGTTTATTTCATCTGGGAATTTACAAATTTACTTATGAACGTCAATCATTGTAACGGTAGAACCTATTCTTAGCAAAGATAAAAGATAAATCTATATTCTCAGTCATCCAGTTGCCAGATAAGAGAATTCCGATGTCAATCCACTTACAAATATAATTGAGATTGTCCTTTGGTTGAGTGCTATTTATTTAATAGTCTCTCAAAAAACGATAGCTAATGGCAATGGGCAGTCACCAAATATTTACGTTGAACAAAACGCAAACACTTCATTGATGAAACTCGTGATATTGAAGATAGCAGATTGAGAGGCTCAAATTAAAAGTGGTATTGAATCGGTTTTCTTTGCGAAAATCCATTCGCAAATTTATCATAGTTCGGAAAAGTTTAAACACTGTGGAAAATTACATTGCTCATGGTTTTGTTTGTGACTTCGGGGAAGTCGAAAGCTCGCAGTTATCTTGCAGGGATTCATAGTTTTTCTGAGATTTACGTAAGGCAAGGATACCACAAGAATGTTCTGTTCTTAAATCACGATCCTTATACTTACGCTCCGGATGGCTGTTGAAATTGTTTTGATAAGTAAAAGCATTCTCAAGTACGCATTGATTTTTTAAAAGACTTCTTTACAAATTAGAAGTTTTACGTGTTTCCAGTTCCAGTCTTATCAATCTAAACAAAAATTTTAAATTAAATAATTTCAGCTTCTCTAAATTTAAGTAAGTAAGTATATGAAGTTTTTAAGAATTTCATTTAAAATGGGCGTCTTACATAGATAGAAGAAATGACTGATCTCAAGTTCCTAGCCAAAACACGACAAATCATTTGGCGGCTGACACAAGTAATCGGGCTTTAGCTGGTTAGACGGGCATCAGCCCTTTTACCAACAAAACCCAAATTCTCTAAGCTAACGAGAATAGTACATCAAAACGACCAAATCTAAACGGACACAAAACCGCAAATAACTCTATTACACATCAAATTCACCTTTACAGTGTTCTAAAACAGACGTGGCCCACTCATCTTACATTTAAAGAACATCCTTCCGCCAAAGGTGATGCAGTCGGCAGTGGCAGTCGGCACACATCGGCTATTCCCGTCCAGCTAAAAATACTGGCATTCAACATGGCGACGCAGCCGATGCAGTTTTTATGCATCCCGCCAAATATTCCGCTGTTGGACACTGCACTGTCAAAAAGTTCCTCTTTAATAGGGTTGCCGATGTTTCATGCGAGGACAAACTTTGTTGGGTATTGTTAGTAGAAACTAATGTACGTGTTACGAGACCATTGAGTTTGTTATGACACTAGCATGCCAAAGTTTCGTATTGATACATACCTACTTCATTCCTTTAAATGATGTTTTTCTTATCTGGGGAATCCTGGTAACACGTACCCTTTATAATGATACTAATCCCAAATCGCATGCTGAAGTAATATGCGTAATAAGTATGCAGGTCTGAAACAAATCAATGTGAACCAGAATGTTACGAATTACAAGTAACATTCGGTTTTCATTTTCATCGATTTTCTATTCGCTTCGTTGACTACTAGCGTAAACTCAATTACTTGTGAACTAATAACAGACAAAATTAAATTAATTGATACATACTTAAGTTGTAAAACAACAAGATTTAATAGGCACAAATTACAAATTACGTCTGATTGGTTATACAATTAATAAAACAGTTAACATATTTAGGTAAACAAAAGAATACTTAATTGATTCGAAAAAAGCGAACTGGCATTAAATTAATTATGTGAAACATTTCCGCAATTAACCTTTTGTTTCGGATGTCGATTATTTTTATACGGCTCCGATATTTCTGTCGGTAGCCCTGGCAGAAGGGCAAAAGGCGCACTGCTCTCATGAGCAACAACTTCACACAGAGCTTCCTACACAATTTACACATAGTAAACGTTTACTGATACAAAACGGTTACTGCTAGTCCGATTTGTAATTAGATCAAATACGCACATTATCAACAAATCAAATTAATTATTATTACTTTTTATAATGCCCGAAATATGGAAAAACATCCCAGACTTACAGTATTAGGTAATGTTGAGATTGAAAGTAGCTTGCATAACAAAGACATAAATATCAGTTTTTAATAGACTAGGTACACCAATTCTAGTCTTTGACAATATGAGAAGACAAATGTGAGTACCTACTTTAAAATAAGTACCTTGGCATTAAGCACAAAGCGAAACAAGTGAGCTATGTTAAACCAGCACTCTGTAAGTCGTCGCTCATGCGCCGTGGTCAAGCGCGAGCCGGCGCATTCCGGCACGTCTGGCGCGGTTATCTCTGCCCCGAGTGGGTCTCATTGCTAATTGATTAAGCGGAACTCTGATTCCATAGATAATTCCGTTCTTTATCGGTGCAGGCACGCCAAATAGTTTTTTGGTTCGTTCACTTTCGGTCGCGATTCGCGAGGGCCGACAAAGAAAACGTCTCGTCGTTCAATTAGTTTCGCGGAGTTTGCTCCTCTCTTATTCCAAGTATCAAATTAATGTGTGATTGCTATCGTACTCTGTTTTTATGTATAGATACATTATTTGTATTTTGATATAAGTAGGTAAATAACATTAGTATAATTTAAGTAAATAACAGCACGTTGTGGTATGCGACTGGGAATAAATCCTATAGAGTAGACACTGGTATTAGCCAAAATAGACTCAGAATAGATTTGTCGAGTCCGCATGATTTATCTAATATCTTTAAACGAGCAATTCTTGTATATTTATTTATTTATATATAATCACGATCTCGGAAACGGCTGCAAAGATTTTCATGAAAGTTTCAGATTAGGGGGTTTTCGGCTCAAGGAATCGATTTATCAAGGTCCCAGGTTCGAGAAAAGCTCGGTTCCCGAGATAAAGAGATTTTAAAAACATCATACTGACGCCATCTATGAAACATTAGGATAACTTCTATGAGGTACTGTTTGTAACGTGTTGAACTGACGCCATCTATGAAACATTAGGATAACTTCTATGAGATACGGTTTGTTTGTTTCAGTAGTATGAAACTAGATGGCGCTCGAATATATTTTTGTTCTTCATTCTTACGTTGAAGCGCTATTTTTGCGTTATACCTACCTATTTTCTGTTTGAATAAAATTAAAAATCAGTGCGATTATCTCGCTTGACCTCGCAGGACGCGTAGTGATAGTTTAACGTGCGTTTGTGATATTTACGAGAATATTTGTAAATAAATGTTAGTTTTGTTATTATCGATTTAATAATATATTTTAATAAAGTTTTAAATAAATAATGGTCAGATCGATGAAATTACTATTGTTGTAAATAGAATCAATAAAATTTTAAGTACGCCTAACAACTTGCTCATTAAACTAAAAGTATATTTATTTATGTTGTTTAATTATCATAAACATTCAATACATTTTATCGCAAATAAAAATTTCAGTCGGGGACTGCCTAAGCCTGCGAAAAGTACGAAGGAAAGTTCAATGAATTTATCTAATTAAGTATGTACCTATTTAAAATGCAATTAATTCGCTCACACAGTTAACTTCTATGAGGTACTGTTTGTAACGTGTTGAAATTTCAGTAGTATGAAACTAGATGGCGCTGTACAACTTTGTGAAACACGCTGTTGAGATCCTTTGGCCGTAACATAAGTAAAATGAATTTTGTGCTCAGTGAACAGTTGTATGATTTGACTCCTGAATAGATGGCGGAATTCCTCGTATTTCTTGCGATTCATACTAAATATAATTTTCAACCGAGCAAAGCTCGGTCAACCAGGTACTGACATATTAAGCGGTGACGATATAGACAATGCGTAGAGTAGACGGTAGACCCAAGACTTTAATATTTCCAAAAAATCTTCTTTTTGTTCCATGTTTCGTGTATTTACGCGATATTTACAATTCTCATTCAGTTGAAATCCCTCTTTAATGCTCTACGGACAACTATACATACCTACAAGTTACATGCTATATTCTAAGTTGGCTCCAAGTTACGAGCTGACCGTATAATAAATACACCGTTCAGTAAGTAAAAACTTTAACCAAGTTAAGATCGTCAGCGGCAGAGAGAGTTCGCGGAGAAAATATCAATTAGGAATTAAGCACGCCCGTTGTAATTGAATTTAAAACTTGTGAGCATTACATTTATAAAACGTTTTATTGTTAACAGGTTGCTTCAATTTTACAATTATTAAAATTAGATTTAAAATGTTCGGAATTCGATACGACCGTAGGTATACTCATACTACTTCATTTGTAAATTGCTTTTCTATACAATTGATATGAAGATAACAGTAGTTATGTAAAAATACAAAAAGAAAATAAAATAGGTATACTGGGACTTCCTGAACAAATTAAAATAACCGATATTGATTTATTTAGATCTTCACAGAATCGTCCATGGAAGTTGCAATAGCAAACATTTCGCGTATTGAGTAAACGTACGTAAAAATGTTAGTTGTATTTGCAATGCCACGTGAGTGCGGCCTACAAATCTGGTATTCCGTTCAGATTTATATTTGTTCGAATGCAGGGAGCCACGGAGCCACGGAGCCAGAGATTTACAGGCGCGTGGAATCGTGATTGTGCGTTCAATTAATTTGGTCATTGGAATTTCACAATGTTCAACGTTTAGCACAATTTATAAAATATATTCTGCGTTGGCATTCACTCGCAAATCTATACCACTAGTACAGTTGCGGGACTAATTTGATTTCGTGTATGTGTGTAACGATCTATGAAGGCTTGGCAACATAGACTAAGCAACACTTCATTTTTCATTGACAGAATAGGTAAAAGGTATAGCTTTACTTCATTGGATGAATTATGTGTCATTTACAAGTGATCTTCCGAAGGTGCTGCAAGCTGCAACCCAATAACTAGATATTTCATACAGGGTCACATAACCGAATTCATACATGGCTTATGTATCTTCATCACGCTTCATCATAGACTGCTCTTCAACGCACTATAACAACATATCTGGTTTAGTAGTAAATATATCTACTGTATAAGTAGTGATAGTCTAGTGGCATAAGATAGTCGGTCATTTGAATGAATAGCAACTTCATTGAATTCCTTTTCACGAATTCACGAAATCCTGCACCTTAAGTGCACGCAAGCGCGCCTTTTCTACACAATGGTCAATGCCTCGCCTCGGAGACATTAAAAGCCTTTGAGATTCCCGATTTTTCTATATAAATTTGACCATACAACAATTCCATCAACGGTTCATCACTTACATAATTAACAAGTCAACACACACAATTAGCGGCGCAGCTGTCGTTTACACTAGCAACCACTCGGTGGCACGGCGCGGTGCGGCGGCGCGGCGTTAATACGGTATGGAACGTTTGAAATTCCTGTTGGAATTAGTCCGACACCGCATTCCTCGCTAACAGCTTTAATAATATTGACTCGGCTCGAGTTATCCTCGCGCAAGTAAACCAAACACTCGAGTGAGATCCCGTTGTCCATTCTCCTCCGTTCCGTCGTCAAGTCTCGCCGTAATGTCCGTAATAGACACGCATTCCGCTTTAGCCGGGAATTCTGCGCGTACGCACGCCATTCGTCTTGCCACCGACTGTGCTTCATGTTGAGCTAAAATAACCCTAAACATATTTGAATACATTTCAAATTGGCAAAAGCAAATTGCACGGCGCGGCGCAAGCAGTCGTAAACGGTGTTACATTCGAATCGATTTCTGCTTATTATTGATACCACAACCATCGTTTATTGCTGTGGTCGATATCGACTTGGCAAAGACATGGCTCTGTTTGGAATTTGAATGCCGATCGTACTTTTCAATAAAGTGTGTTAAGTTATTTTAAGTATCTATCTATGCTAAACGTCTGAGAGGCAATAAAGTGTACGTAGTCCTAAAATTATTGATATCGAGTTAATCATATCATATCAATATTTAATATCGTTATGTAAAGTCAAGTTGATACTGTTTCATGGCAGTAGTTCTTTTTCTAATCGACTATATTCGAAATAAGTATCTGGTGAAAAAATCTAGCGTTAAATACCAACATTGGAATTTTTCCACATAAAAATTTAGCCGTAACATTAGATTGTTAGGTACACAATGTATTAGATGTAGATTGTAACACAATGTATTAGACAAGCATTACAACTACAAATAAAACGTACACGTTATCCAGATTAAGTCGAAGGTCAGGGTTTAAAGTAATCCGGGCGGCGGGGCGGGCGGCGTAAGGGCGCATTCAAGTAGAACGCTGGTTACCGGCGCCGATCTGCCAGCGCTTATCGGCGCTTATCGGCGCAGGTCGTCGGCGCAGGTAGTCTCTATACTTTGTGCCGAACCAGCGCCGATAAGCGCCGAACGTTGCCGACAAGTTCCGACCTGAGGTTATGTCAACGGACCAGTAACGATAAGCGCTGGCAGATCGACGCCGGTAACCAGCGTTCTACTTGAATGCGCCCAAATGGGGGTTGTTTATGTGCGCGTAGACGCCGAGTGGATCCAGTTACTTGAGTTTGTAACGGCTTTAGACCGTTTTCAGATCGAATTAGTGTTGCCAGGCGTCCGGATAACGCCAGACATAGCATGGCTTTTTGATTGCGTGTCCGGCAAAAATAAACGGTATCCAGCCTGTCCAGATTTGAGTCATAGTCACTTCGCAAGTCGCTCGGATTTCCAATATCGTACTTTAATAGTTGAATTTAAAATCATTGATATTCCTTTTCACTGATAATACTTTAACATCTGTAACGCCCCCATACAGTAACACTCCCCCCGTGGCAACAGCCACCAAGCTGACATTAATGATGTAGTATAAGCCCGTATAGGGTGTCCAAACTAGCTGATCTGTCCGGCATTTAGGTTTGGCGACCTGGCAACCCTAGGACCTAGAACCTAGACCGAATGGCCGATGCCGTACCGTCGCCGCCGCGCCGCGCCGGCAGACGACACCCGATAACGGTCTTATAGATTTCTATCCATTTTCACGATCCACTGATATAAGTGCAACAGACATTGCGTATTAAATCAATCAATGATCAATCACCATCATCGCAACATACATATAACTGCCCCAGTTCTTACCGGCTTCTAAGACTAGTAAAATTGTGTGTTTTTTCTTATTGCTCTGTAACAGCCAGTAACAAATCGATGACGCCTTTTTAAGTTTTTACTGTATAAAGACAATACTTATTTATGAACCATGTTAAATGAATTATACCTTTGGATAGCACCTCATGCCATACCAACACGTGATAACTATGTATTTTACCATGTTCCAATAAAATTAATTACATAAACGTACGATAGCCGACGGTCATCAAAACTTTATCAATACCTATCCAGATTGTGACTGTAATGGTGCGTACAGACTATACAGTAACAAAACATGTTATAAAACATAGTTAAATAACATGTTTTACAAATGTGGACGCTATGTGTTACAAAAACAAGTTATACAACATGTTATTAGTTTTTGCAACAATGTCATATTATGCTATATTTTAAGAAATGACACGGATTGAATTGTTATATAACATTGTTATACAACAATGTTGTTTTAATGTGTACGGTCTTGTAACATGTTTCATTGTTAGACAACAATGTTAGATAGTAGATAGTGTGGACGTGTTATAAAACAGAAGTTATATAACATGTTGCATAATCTGTACGCACCATAAAAGACTTCACAGTCACTCACCCCGCGTTTTCTTTACCGATAACCGATATCCGAGTTTTGGCGTGGCAACGCTAACTGTATCAGCTATTCAGTTGGCAATACCCGATGCGGTTCTGGCATGCCCACCAATGCGGCGCCCGCCGGCCCACACTCGCCGCAGTGGTCTCGATGTCGCTTCATGAATACACTGGCTAGACTGGGCTACATTTTGCCTGCGAGCTTGCTACTTGATTCATAATGAATAGACTAATTTATATTGAATTATGACATTTATCGACTTCAAAAAAGGAGGAGATTCTCAATTCAACTGTGTTAATGTTCGATACCTCAGAACTTTAGACTGGGTATGACTGATTTTCATAATTTTTTTATTCAAAAAGTGCATATGATTTGAGCGACATCTGGAGAGTAGTTTTTGTATTATCTGTACTTGTAAAAATTGAGGTTGGTTATTTTTTGTGAAAAGTTATAAGCATAAAATATTACAAAGTCAGTAAACTAAAATGTTAAATGTATTTAAGTATATTATTATATTATGGACATTAAATGTTATTGATATAAAAATTTACAACATAGTAGCTAAGTAATAAGCGACTGAACTTTTATGACCGCTTCGAACGCGGATTCATACACGGATAGGATCGTAAAAATTGTTACTTTCTTTATTTTAGTTTGTGACGGTTATCGTTAGAACTACAGAGTCATAACGTTTAATTAAACCTTTCAGCTTTCACTGTTCGAAGAAATCAAAACTTTACGCCGACGTCATCTGTTTACAACTTAAAGTAGACACCAAACATTAATAAAGCGCTAACATTGCAAATTGTGTCTCACGATGACATTAATAACATTATTTTACCTATCTCACTTCTTTTTTTATAGCCTGAAGGGCTGGCGTAAAAGCAGACGAGCCACCTGATGGTAAGTGGTCATCGTCGCCTATAGACACGAGCAACACCAGGGGAGTCACCTGTGCAACGCCGGCCCAGAATGAGTAATCTTTTTACACCTTTCTTGAAGAACCTCATGTCATAGCGCTCCGGGAATACCTCAGAACACACGTTACACGTGCAACATTGTCGTAGCGTCGCGTCGTAACATAGAGTTTAGTTCCAGATAAATATTACACTACAAATAGGATAGTTAAGCCAGACTTTATTGACAGAGTAAGAGTTGTTTTTTGTTATCTGTAAAAGGTCTTAAGTGCATATGAACAAATAGGCTTATGAACTAAGAATAGTTTTATTATAATTATGTTACAAAATAAGAAAAAATTATAACATACCTAGCTATTAACACTAGGTACATTTTAAAAGGTCATACAATGTGAACGAAATATGTAATTGGGAAATTTGATGGTGAACAAAAAATATTCAAAACATTCGTACTTAGGTCAAGGTTTACAATAATGTAAAGCGTGTAAAACACTCATATACATACAAATCGAGACTCGTACTGTTGTTATTCATGGAATTACAGCCTATCGTTAAATTATTGGAAGATCCATGTCGGCCTACCGTGGGAGACAGTTAAGTAGAAAGTGTTCATACTGATCAGAAACATCATTGAGAAGAACGTCTGCGATTGTTTATAATCCATACTAATATAACACCTGCGTAACTGTTTGTTTGTTGCTCTTTCGCGACAAGACAGAGTAAGGGATCGATGTGATTTTTGGCATGGTGATAGTTGAAGGGCCTATTATGAAAGCCTGAGATTCAAATGCGTAACCCTTCCGAGCATCTCGTGAAACAATGTCATTATAATTCGGACCACATGATTCAAGCTCTAATTTATTCAAATTCAAATTCTTTATTTCGGACAACAGTAATCCATTTCTTTGTTAGTAGATACATATAAAACTTAAAGACTATGTTAGTACAACCTACAACTAAAAACACAATACAAAACACTAAAAACAATGTAATTCAGTACTCCATATACCTGCGAAGCACTCCATGCGGACGACAACGTCTAGAATGCGGAATGGACTCAGTTTCCGTCATCATCCGCCTAAAGTGCCTCAAGACAGGTGAATGGATATCCTCCGCTATAGTTTTTAGGATGATGTTGTTACTCTCCCGAAGTCTCCCAATCAGCGATGCTGCTCTTTTGCGCAGAATGGCATGGAATCCATCTGTTCGATTTTCTGCAAACATCGCTGACGCACTGCAGAATCGGGGAAGTCTCAACAACATCCTAAAAATATTATTGTACTGAATGCGAAGGGCGCTTAACGATCGTTTAGTATGCCTAAACCATAGACCACCCGTGTACAGACCCTGACAATATGCTTTAAACAGCATAATCTTGACCTGGTCTGAACATCGAGCGAATCTACGGGCCAGCATGTTACCTCTGATCGCCAGCGCCCTCCGCTCTCTCTCAATGTCTACATCGTCTTTGAGGTCGTCGGCAAGGAAATGTCCGAGATATTTAAATTTGTATACCCGAGTGAGTCCCAGCCCGTTTAGTGTTAACGGAGGGGTATATTCTGGTTACTTGCCGCCGGCCCCAAACACCATGTATTCAGTTTTTTTTACATTGTAAATGAGGCCATGTGATGTAGCATAGGTCTCACATACTTTCAACAGCTCTCTGATTGACCTCGCAGTCGGACCGAGCAGCACCATGTCATCCGCGTAACTAATGTTGTTAAACGGGACTCCCGCTATCCGACATCCAACACGGTTGCTGCTGAGCTCGACTATTTATGCTGACAGTACCCAAAACAATACTCAAATATGAATAGCATGCATTGTTGCATAAGTTGCGAAATTCATTGGTAACTAACTGGCTGAGTGGCTCCGGACACAAGACAAAACTTGTGTCGTCCGGCGTGCAACGCGTTGTCACAACGGAATTAGATTCGTGATCGGAAGATAAGCGGTGCGGGGGATATTCTAGTGTTACACAGAAAAGGCAGCATGACGCAATTAAACTATCACAATAACGATTATTTATCAATACATATAAAAGTAAAGCTCCTAGTAGTATTTTTTATATTTTATACATAAAAATAAATATTTTAAAGCTTTTTATATATAAAAATAAATATTTTAAAGTTTTGCAAAAAATACGTTTAAAAAGTATAATACTTAATAATACTTTTAAAAAATACTTTAAAATTTTTGTATTTGCCCCATATTCAGTCTCACATTTGGCACAGGGGAATGTTTTCATTTTATCACTGGCTTATCAGTATTAGAAATATTAACGACAAAAAATAATTGCTATTTATTACAGGTGTCAATAAAAACTTCAAATCAAAAAAAATGTAATAATTGTCTAAATGCACGCAAAAGGTTTGCGAAAAATTATAATTCCTTTATCTGATTTGGCAGATTAATAGTTATCATACCTCACTTCCTGTGTAGCGAAAATACTTCTTAATAGCATATTTCGACATTCCAAATATGAGAGTGTTGTCGAACGATATTATCTATAGCGCGAGAATAGTATCCGTTAGTCGGCAAGCCAGTAATGCAAGTATCAATGGACGTCCGACCGTGATGGACTAATCTTGACGAGGTTTTGACACGTTTATATTTAGATCTCCGTATCGAGTGTGATATCCGCAATGCTGACTGATAGCCAATGTGAATCACGATACAGTGTACTGAAATGTATTTCTCTTGGTATTTAAACTATAACGTAGCGCGGCACGCCTTTGGCATGAGGTTTGATT
This sequence comes from Hesperia comma, assembly GCA_905404135.1. Classification (NCBI taxonomy): domain Eukaryota; kingdom Metazoa; phylum Arthropoda; class Insecta; order Lepidoptera; family Hesperiidae; genus Hesperia; species Hesperia comma. Next base: position 3,130,679 of record FR990019.1, read on the forward strand.
TCCTTAAAAATCTACGGTAAAATCGGCGTCCCTCGTTGAACAAAAGAAGCAATTAAGATTGTTCCCTGGAAATTTTATAGCGTATTTTGCTTTTTTGCTCATTATTGGAAAGGCTTCGAGGGTTATTAAGTATCGACCACGAAAATTCAGTAGGGTCGATGAAGGGTTAATTGTCATCCCGAGCGTTGTGTTGCAATTTACTTTGTCCCTCTAATGATTCCACCAAGCCTTAATTATTCCTGTTCAACAATTGTATCCAAGGCGGAATTTTCAACATGCCTTCTACTGCCAAGTGTCTGCAAGGACAAAAACAAATTATGTCGGCGACGAGAAAAACCTCATACGTGTCTAAGACGAAGTTTACGTATTTTCCCAATACACTTACGCATATAATATCGTATTAAAGCAGCCAGCAGTCACCCATCCGGCATGTAACGTAAGTATCTCATGTACTTAAATTCAGTACGCTCATAATTACGGCTACAAATCTATGGGTTCAAAAGTAACATTCGAGTCATATATCTACGTGGCGCATTTCTCGCTGATCTAATCAGAATCGGTGCAACAAAAACAATCTCGACTCGTATGACTTGATGGAAGACACCACATCGGTTTCTCGTATTAAACATAAATTTTCTCCCACATTAGCCGAGCGAAATGAGAGTGCGTTTGTTGTGAGCGCCGCCTTATTATATTTTCACTGCGTATGGATATTTATAGCGAGGCGGCTTTCATTGATGGACGACTAAATTGTTATGCAAGCATTTTACTAGCATTTATACACTTTGTACGGTGTATATTACGATGAGTTTATTGTTATGAGTCATAAATTATGACTAGATTGTCGTCCTAATATATGGCAATTTTATCACCACTTTCATTACAGAGCCATAAACTTTTGTTTTCTCCACAGCGAAGGATCTCTTACCATAATATGCTAAATCACTCTTTGATAAAAATCAATAATCGCGTTAAAAATATTTAATTATTTTGTTCTGATGAAAAAAAGAGTCCAATTTATGGCTGATACCGACGTTTCTGTGAGAGCCAAACGATTTTCTTACAAGAACTGGAACTTAATAGAAGAAACTTTATTTTCGTCATCTTTACGTTAGAACAGATGTACCTAAAGTCACCTTTGTGATTCAGAAAACAGAATAAAGATTCAGCGAAAATAATTATCAAATACTTACAAAAAGCATTTTGATAATTATGATAGGTAACTACGTCGTTTTAAATGAAAAGATGCTGTCTAACCTACAGGTTCGATTATCGGCTGAGTTTCGATTATCCTGGATTATACCTGGATTATCGCCGACTAAAACAGATGAAATATTAAAAAGATTTTCTACCAATTTTTCAAGTCTATATAATCCTCATTAATAACGAGAGCACAGAATATATTTAAGATTCTAGTGATGTCATCGCGTCTATTATTGACTACACCGCGACAGTCACTCAATGCTGGTTGTAAATAAACATTGTTTATTTGGAGACGGAGACGATTGTGACCACCCGCTGTCCTGCACACAATGGCGAGTGTCTCACGATGAGCTTGGTGTTATTGGAATTTGATGGTATGTAAATTTCTAACTAACACCCTTCGAAAATTGACCTTGACAGAATATTATGTTATGTGTTTAAGAGGCAATATCGGAGAATCAAGAAAAATATAGGTTTCCCGCTTCATCCTTGTTAAGCAATCCGTCAGCAGTTCTTTGGTGTCATTGATGTGTCTTGGTGTCGCTAACCACGAAACAAGAGATGGCTCGAATGCTTGTTTGTTGGCTGTTTGCGTAAAAAAAAACGTTATATTTTTCATCAGCTTGACAAAATGCACGAATTTCAAAGAGCTATCGCAAATGTGAAAAATAGTTGAACTGATTGCAGTTAAGCTGCAAAAGTTGTCGTTTTCACTGTATTTTTGTTTGTTGGAATCTAATATCTGACCAAAAGGAAATGAAAACCAGGAATGAGTCGGACGAGTTAAAACAAACATTAGCACTCGAGAACAATTTCCACTGCAGACAAATCTGGTGGGACTTTGTAAGGGTTAAATATTTTCGTGTATGTGCCTACACTTGCAATCGAGGGCACAAATTTACTTACTACACTTACTTATTTATACATATGAATTTATATGTATTAATACAGTCAATTGCCGCTATAGACCTATAGCGCAAGTTACGTTTCCGGGCTGATATTCGATAGGTCCTGGGTTTTATTCTCAGAAAAGGAAATTTAAGTTGTGAGATTATTTTTATCTTCTTGGTTTGAACTTTTGTTTTATATCCTATAAAAGGTCCGTCAAGTTTGTTTTATTTCAACTGTTTCCCGAATAAACCTATATACATAGGTTAGGACGTTGGGACGGCGCATTACAAAATACAAACCATGCAGAGACGTTTTTCAATCGCTGTTATGTAAAATAGCGAATTCTACGATTTGCCTTCGACATGTCAATAAATAAATAGAATCAAATATTCATAACGCAGGTTCTAGCATAGATTTCTGAACGAAGTCAGAACGGCTATACCTATGAATATAACAGCACCAACAGTTCCCTGCGGTTGCCTACACGGCGCGGAAAGCCAATAACAGTCCCGTTTCCATGGCTATAATGAATCAAATGAATGTAGCGTATTTTGTGGAAAAATGTCGCAATAAGCGAGCGCCATAAAATATTTTCAAACAGAATATATTAGATGCGTGTGGTCGCGGTCGGGAAGCTGGTTACTTTGTTGCCGTATCCCAGCAATGCTCAAACTTTTTATACGTGTAGGTACTTTTCGAAATTCAATTTCACCTCTGCTAATTTTATTTATCTATTTAAATTAAATGTTACAATAATTTGTATTACAAATAATTAAAATCAACATGGAGGAGGATAATTTGTAATAATGCCTTTTTAGTTAAAAATTATTGAAAATAAATATTTTCGTTATTTTTATAACAACGCAGCAAGTATCTATTACCAATATTTAAGTTAAACCTCCTAGTATAATAATCATTTGACTTAGGTACATAAGAATGTTCCATATACTAAGTACTTAATTATGGTATGGCATGTGTGAGTTTCCTAGGTAAGTATGTACAATGAAAATGAAAGATACAGACAGACTTAAATAAACTACAATTTCACTTTGATTTTATTCGTCACCTTTCTACAGATTGAAAGCCGTCGCTACACCCCGTATCGTGGGAGCCCCTCACATATTTTGTTCGTCGCGATCGTGTTTGAAACCGTTAATGGGATGAAAATTTATAACCGTTATGCCCGAGCGATCTCTAATAAGTTATCTTACTTAATATTAGATAAGGCATGAGATATAACGGCGGTGACATGTTAGTGGTTTGAAATATGGCTGTCTGCCGGGTGGTCCGGTTTAGATCCTATGTCGGTAGGTACTAAAAGATCACTTGGTTTCGGGATGGAAGACAAAAAATTTGCATGCCATAGAACTTTTCGTGCGCTCGAGTTTGCGTAAATTTTTGTGATGCACCTATGTAGCTAGAGTGGAGTGGTTTGTAGGTACTTTGAATTTTAGTTTATTAGTTAGGTTACCATGTTTGTGTTGGTGTTGCAGCACATTTATGAAGTTAAAATAGTCAAATTTACACAGCCAGCTGATGTGAGTGAATGTGAGTGCATAATGTAAGTCTATGTTGGGAAACACTATTTCTTATTGTAGTACCTACGTATTCTTAAATTACCAACTTATTGCTAATTTGTGTGCGCAATAAGAGTGTCAATGCATAGGCGCACAATATACATAAACGGATACCATCAGTACCTACCCTATACAATACTCAACGTCGCAACCCATTGTCCAACAACTGGGCATGAATCTCCTCTCAAATTGTAAGGTGATACGGGCCATAGCCCAAACGCTAACCAAGTAGAGATTATTACACTGAATACTGATGCCAGAAAACGTAAAATAGTAGATTGTATGACAAGGATGCAAAGTAATATTTTTTCGGCGAGGGCGTTTTTTGAATCCAGAGCGAAGTGAGGGATTCTAGAGTAGAATCCCGAGCGTAGCGAGGGATTCTTTAGTAGAATCCCGAACGTAGCGAGGGATTCAAAGTACGTCGCCCGAGCCAAAAATATACTTGCACCCGAGTGATACACTCTACTTTTCATCACCCACTATGAGAAAATAATATATATATATAATAGAAAATAATAGAAAATAATACGTAAAAATGCACGAAAACTTAATTTTAATTTGAAAACGAAATCTTAATTTGATTTCTTTTTTTATTATTCAGCTGGCGGGGTCCTCGCGTCGTACCAGACATTCTTTATTCAAACAATATTTGCGTTCGATTTCTTTAGCGCAAAATACTAAAATGTTCTAAATTCAAAATAGGACGGAAAAGATCTAGCCGGCAGGAAAAGTTGTATGAAAATTCATTCCCGCCCGCTGAATAGAAAACAGCAACTTTGGAACCCCGTAAGTCCGAACCAAGTCGTCTTTTTCGAATAGGTGTGATGAAAAATACTTTTAAAACACACTTGAAAGTCATAAAAATGAATGAATATCGGGACGAATACGCCGACGCTGACACATCGGGCGTCGCGACGGATTCCACTGTATGTAAACTGAGAGAACCGCTTTGTACACGCTATTTAATATTTACAAAGAATTTGCTATATTGGTTTAACAAACGGCCAATACCGGTAGTTTAAATAATAAAAAAATAATAAGGCGCATACAAAGCACTTAGTGCGCATACTGAGCTAGTAAGCTATTTTGCCGAGATACTTCAGGGGCTTACAAAAAAAAACACGATAATAGACCAAAGATGCTTAAACCTGTTTCAAAAAGACTCGATGGATGGATCATTAAAAACCAACCGTGTAAGCTAACACAATAGAATAAGACGTCTCCTTAATGAACCGGAATAAATGCTACATAATATTATACCTAATATAATTCCTAACATCTCCCGAAAATCATCCTCAATCTCTAAACACAATACAAAGGGCTTACTCCAAAATACGTTGCGAAACAAAGAAACCCGAAAGACAACAAGAATACAATACGCATACTTTACTCAAACATAGAAAGAGAAAACATTACACCTAAACGTCAAAACAACACCATCGTAATAGGAAATAATAACATCATTAGACAACGGACGCTGTCACATTGCAAGACCAGAGGCAGTGGCCACTCGGCGGGAGCCGCTATTCCTGTCTCATACACCCAACTATATAAACAACTCCGAATCATCCGAGTTAATTTGGCGGACTCACTTCGCGCGCACAATTAAATATATAAAAAGCAAAAGCAAAAGGTCACTCACTCATCGCCAAATATGTAGGTAATGTATATCAAAAACTGCGTAATGTATGAAAAGGATTTGGCAGGTAGATAGTTTATAGTAGTCCGCTAAGAAAGGATTTTGACACATTCCACCTCCTAGAGGGTAAAGTAAGGGATGAAAAATGAAAAGCAGTCTTAAGGCCGCGGCCTCGAATTTTGCGGGCAGCGGGGCGGCGGCGGCGGCGGCGCGGGCAACGCAGGCTAGTTCTCGAAACTCGCGGCGGCGCTATAGCGGCGTAGTGTTGTGTCGCTGAGATATTTGTTTTATTCGCGAACGAAATGTGTGAACAACGGAGACAACATCTTTTCGATTCAAATTTATTTCTTACACTCGTTTTATTGTGGGCAAATGAAGAAGTGAATACCTACTATAGGACAAGAAAAAACAAAAGAACAAGTCATAAAGAAAGGCAAGGATATTAAAGGAAGTGAACAAGGAAGAAGATAAAGAGGATAAAGATGACAGACAAGGAGTAAATAAAATAAATATTACGTATACGACACCTAAATAAATTGCACAACACTACAATGCGATTGCGCGGGCTGTCACCGTGTGCGTTACCCTAGCAAGAACAGCGAGAGGGATATGAACTATCAAAATAAAATATTATTATAATTATAGCTATAATTAAAATATTATTTTCACTATTAATTGCTACCTAATTGCTTCCTAAAAACCTAGTAGTCTGGATTCCGTAGCTTTTAAGGATAAATAGTCATTAACAAAAACCGTTTACGAAACTCTGAACACCCACTATTTTATCATTGCAGAAGAAAAAATTTATTCAAAACAAACTACATTCAAAATAAGTAAGAATATATATATTAAAAATCTTGAAAAATATAAATTTAACAATTATACTTCTTTATCTAAAGCTCGAAATTCATGTTAGTGCAAGTATAATTTAAAGTTTAAGTGTTTTAGTATACAAACAGCGCTTCAAATATACGTCGTCACTAAGCGTCACATCGTTCACACAATATAACCTGAGACTGATTGATAAATGATAAAATTGATAAAATGATAATTTGTTAAAATTTATAGAGATTTTTGAAGGGACTGGTTCCCCGAAGCGAAGCGAGGGCGGGTTTACTAGTATCCCTATATACGAGTACATTGAGCGTACGGTATAGAGTACTATAGAGTATCGTAGTCGATATCAAGTCTTAAATTTTAAATGGAAAGTTATCTGTGATTTTGAATTATACACGGTATAAATAAAAGAACTTTTTGTGTTCGAATATACTTAGGATTTTTTTTTCTAAATCTACATCAACGTTAAATATGAGCAGACCCGCCATTCTGACGCACACGACGCGAGAGCGGTCACCGCTTGACGTTGTCAACCACCGCTCGTTACCCGCTCCCACACCGCCGCCGCGCCGCTGTTTTCGAGGGTCGGTCCATTTGATAACACGCAAAACATCTTGCCGCGCCCGCGCCGCCGCCGCCGCCGCGCCGCTGCCCGCAAGATTCGAGGCCGCGGCCTAAGTAATTCTACGCGGGCAAGAGCTAGTTATGGATATTAACATAAACATGACTTCTGCAACGGGTGTATCTATTCAATCGTCATACTGAATGTTAACGCGGCGATTTCAAATAAAAATCTGCCCTAAATTGCAATCAAACTTGGAACTTTTTGCTTTATTGATTAGTTCTGCTTCTACAAACAGAGTACTATGAACTAAGATGTTGAGTATTTAAAAGGATAGGGTTAAATATCTGTTACAGATACTGTTTCCCGTGGATTGTGAACGTGTCTAGGACTCTCTCTTGTGCTGGCAGAGTCACTATTCACTGAATTAGACGTTGAGTATTGAAAAGGATTAGCTTAGCTTTATTACCGCCACCAGCGACAGTTTAATGATTTGAAAGCGACTTTCCTATTCTAGAGATCAGAGTTTCAATACACGCTCTTCAAATGAATGTTTGTTCCGCTAAGCAAATTAAATATAATTTAACTACTCACTTATGGATTTTCAAATTGTCGAAATTTTCAGCAAACTCACCTGTAAAAGAAAAAAATCACAAATTAGTAAACTGTGAACCAAACATGACTCGAATGTGGATCGAAGCACCTAATACTAATGTTCAATTTCCCAATTATTTCATAATTAAATTACTTAACATGTATGGAATCCGAACAATGTACTAGGTAATATTAAGTAGACACGTGTCAGCGGCTACCGTAGCGGAAACGATAAGGGATGAACATTGAACACGCCAAGCGCGTAAGATGAGCTAAATCTTCGATCAATTGAAAGATGTCGCTGAAATTTCGGGTTTCATACGAACATATTTCCATGGTTAGCGAATGAGATGTTTTGTGGACGGTATGTGATTTTATATTTGATATACCTACCTATTGTAACTGAATTATGCACGCTTTTGTTAGTGGACAACAGCACCACTAAAGACACATTGATGCGTTCTTAGCTATGAAAGAGAAAAGAAAAAAGAACTCAATTTGCAATCGATTGGCCACCGTACGAATGCGAATGATGAATTCAAATCGCTTTACTCGGTCTGGACGTGTTTGTTCAATTATCTCTATGTATTGTACATGGCACCCACGGTATAGGGACTCCAAGTGTGGGGCTGCGAGTGTATTATTATTTATTTGACGAGTCCGTTCAGTAAGTTCACGAGAAATCGTCTCGCATCAAAGGAAACAGCGCACCTCGCTCTGTACATCCGCTCGTACACGCGGTACCACATAAGAATTACCACTCTCCGCTAATAACAAATTTATTACCTGTGGTCACAGTTCAATTTCGCGTGTAAGCAAAAATTACTTACGGCCTTTTAAATTCTCTCCGTAAATCTGCAATGTACCTTAATAAAATGGGCGAAAAGCCGACATTTGTGTGGGACGCAATTAAAACGAAATCCAAATCGATTCCGAACGTAGTGTGGTCATTAGCCAAACAAATTGACTTGCAGCGCTGAACGGCGGCGTTGATAACTAGAAGTAACTAATCTCTGATTTCATCTTCATTACCATTAGAAAGTAGTGTACGTCACAAAAGACTATCGACCGTTCGGCCGTGGTTAACTTGCAACTAAACATTATCGCACGAGTTTCATATGTCGCGAATGATATGGAAAAAGCAAGTGGCTACCGGCGATCCAAATCGTTAGACAATATTGAAATTTGAAATGATAAATATCCTTAGTGATTTAAACTGAAAGGTAGAAATATAGAAAACCAATTGACGTAAAAACAGTTAATAATTAGTTATAGACCTATTCCTACGCGATTTTTTTCTCTTCAGTTTGTTTTCGATGATTAAAATAATTCACTACGTTTGCGAAACAACACTCAAATTCTCTCAACAACGGCCCTGGAACACAAACATAAAGATGCTTTCAGCAAATCCTGCATAAATTCTACTTCAAACCGAATTTTAGATCAAGTATTTAAGAAAATATTTTAACATTTTCGAGCATCACTTCGAACAGATTTTCCCTTCGAAAGCCTTTAAGTACGTTACGTAATTTTTGGTACTAGATACCCGCTTTTATAACATCAAGAATAAAATTATTTTTGTATTGGTCGTATTATGTGCCTTTGGGCGACATGGAAACTTCCGATACGATACGTTGGGTGGCCCTAACCCCTCGATTAGCGAATTTAATTCGCAATGGAGCATCGAGGTGGAGAGCTCTAAGCCACATTAGTGACGAGGACAGTAAGTGCTATGGACATCGCGAGCTCGTGTTCACATTGGCCGCCAGGCGTTTGCGCGAGGAGGCCTACCTACTACGAAAAACGAACATTGACTTACGGTTACGTCGACGTTCGTACTTTGAATTTCGTACCACAATAGTGATTTTGTATTCGTTTTTTGTAGTAAGCCTTCCAGTCTATATAACCGCGCGCGTCGTCGCTAGCTTGCCCGCTATTTAGACCGCACGTGCGTTTCCTATGTGAACACTTGGATATTACGCCATACGTTTGATATTTCGTGAATCGTGACCGCACCCGCCACCGCGCCCGCGTGTCAGTATGAATGAGCACTGAGTGTGATGGGATATTAACTTGAAGCATTTTCGTTTTAAAGGATTTTCGACATTCGTCGTCCGGAGCACTTACATTCATCTTTCTTTTTCTTAGCCAACATAGCATTGGTGACACTCTTGGTGTTATTAATGTCCACGAACCACGGTGATTACTTGCCATCAGGTGGCTCATCTGCTCTTTAACCAGCAATAAAAGAAAACACACAGGATCCTTCAAAAATATTATGACTTTGATAGCTCAAATGAAAAATGCAAATTGCACCAAACTGTGTGCTAGCCCAGCCAATTCGCATGATAACACTGCCCGCCTGTAATGATAGCTTCTGATTTTCAGCGATACGTTCTGGTCGTTTTGCTTTCCCCGAACGGCGATTGGCTTACATTCGACTGATTGAATGTGAGCAAACATCAAAATTCAATTCTAAAATTCGTTTTGCCGTCCGGCGTTTAGTCACAGCTCTAGTAAAATTTATACAAGCAAACCGAGTTACGAATGTAATCGTAAAAACCATGATTATATAACCAATTTTGATTATCCTGTTTTTAAACGGAAGCTACTGGTACTTGTGATGTGGTCTCTTATATAGAACCCCATGTCATACCGCTTCGGAAATACCTCAGAAGCAAGCTCATTACACAACTTGCAAGTTCGTATTCAATTTTATTATACTTAGCCAACTAATTTAATAAATAATTTATTGCCATAAGGTAATTATGATTATTTTATGTTACCCATCCATATTTCCAAGACTGTTAATTTACAAAAATTATTTCGTATATGTACCTACTAAATGTGTCAAATTACATAGTTGGACACGATGCAATTAAAGCATTTATAAATTATCATACTTAAGGGTTATGTCATTAACGTATGCATGTGTCATAAGCACACGGATAACTAGGTTAATAATTGTAACACGGCCAAGATCTGAATTAAATTGAAAGTCGACTATAAATAATAACGCTACTCACTCATAAACTCACGCTAGGATTCCTTATATCTTGGTGCTATGGGCAATATACAAACAACAATAACAACAATATTTTCTTATTTTTATTTGAGAAAAAATGAATAGATTGTTATTTATTGTAATTTCAATGTAAGTTATGCTATTACAATTACACTAACGTATTGGGATGCTACCTGTAATGTTAGTAGTAAGCTATGGAATAAATAAATAAATAAATAAACAACACACACCCAGACAAAGAACAAAAATTTAAGCACACCTCGCTGGGAATCGAATGCTATTTGAACGACAGTTCGGCCTGGTGACCATTGCGCTATACGAATCTTCATCATCTTCATAAGGACAGTTAGTCGATGAATTGTGTTTTTTTTAAACACTGATGCGTACAACTTTTACAAATCAGTATTGGACGTTTTTACAATTCTCACTATTGAAGCTACCATTTTCATTCCTTTTATCAAATTGTGATCAAACACCGTTGGCCCGTTGGCAAATTGACTGACGATCCTATATTTGAATCTCATCATCTGCCTGTCATAGCTAGGTTAGGTGCCTTAGCGATAAAGGTAGCGCTGCAGATTCGTTTGCTATCTTCTTTCCATAAATCATTAATTAAAAAGGCTTTTTCTTCCCAAAGTTCCTATGGTAGGTACATCGGTTAGGATGTCACGAGTTTTTAAAACGATTCTCTTGTTTCACCAGGCATACACAGACACAGACCTAAAACCACCGTACAACTCTTTAAACCAATTTGCTTCGCTACAAGTAATCTATCGTCCCCATATCGCACAGAAACACCTCGACCGCACACGAATGTCACATATCAACGTAATTTCACTTATGACCACTTGCCCATTGGAGTCTGACGTCTGACATGCAGTGCAGTGACCGGGCTGTGACGTGAAACACGAGACACCGCACATGTTGAGTGATGTCGGTCGGTGTAACATCACCCGCGTCACTCGGTGACGCAATTCACACCCACATTTACACATGTAACGCACACATGGTTGTTATTCAATACGAAAGAATCGGTCCCATGTGAATTGTATATCAGATTCTCCATTACAGCTCTTGGTGAACATCAAAATTTACTGTACCCCAAAAACACAAAATCGACCCACGTTTAGACCTACACTGCAATAATAATTAAATTTCATACAGAGGCGTCTTCAAATCCAGGTACCATTAATTCTCTGCATATAATGCTAGGAATGTTTGCATATTGGATGGAAAAGTTTCAAGCGTTCAAACACTCCAAACTGCTCTAACTTTTGATTGGGGTGGTATCGAACTGAATTCAAGTGACGAGGTTGAATGAAAAAGTTAAGGTAAATATTTACAGATAACAAATAAGTTAAATTACGAGACATGTGTATTTTAATTGGAACAGGTACTCACGATTTTGTCTCACCGAGTCTCGCGGTGACTATGAGTCTATGACCCATGTAACTTATTCTAAGTATCGGTATATAAACTACAACGATCGTAAGTTGCTGTTAGAATTATAATATTTACAATGATAAAATTAATGTTCCAAAATGATCGTCGGTATTAATAATAATATATGCTTGTTGTTTTTAGGATGATACATAAAACAGACAAATTGTGTGATATGGCGTAGGCCGTGAAAGTGTATATAGACTTGAGAGGATCGTATTTCAACAACCATATAATTTAACAAAGAAAAACACATTGCGAAATGATGGTAGACCTGTCAGAAAAAAATGTTAATCGTATCGAATACACCGAAAAGCCTTTGAATTTATCGGAGTTGCACAAAAATATTGCTACACAAGATGTAGTTAATAATTATTTGCTCGATCCGATCATTCAGCCCACTCGTGTTGAAGCTTCGGTTTCGACTTAACGGGAACATTTATAACATTAAATATTTGTGCAACAAAACGCTTGCAAAACCTACTCGCACTTAGTTACATTTATTATGATCAACATGAGGCTCACTACCGATGGTCGAGTAGCGAATCTAATTGAATTGATTTCATAGAGTTTGAATTGATTGAATTCGATTTCATTGAAATTGGTAGATTGATTAAAATTAAAGCAAGCATTCGATCGGAGGTAGAATATAATTGCGAGCAAGAGATCACTTTAAATTCAAATTATAAAAAGAAAAATATTCAAACTTCGACCGAGTAATTAATTTTACAGTTTTGACGTGACAACGTCTTATAAATTGGTTTGCCGGGAGGCACTTCAAGAAACTGCGTTAGTAAGCTCCGCTCACGTTCCTTGGTGACAGTGTACAGAAAATGGTACAGCGCCATCTCTGGTTAAGTAGAGTAACTAGTTTGTTACCTCACTTAGTTGTGACTAATGGTTAATGGTCTAACGGTTAGCAGCGCTAGATGGCGGATGGTGTTACAATGTTTTAAATATAATTCTTTGTATACGTTTACCCCATGAAGATGAAGATACGGGAACGCAGGGTCAACTTCACAAATAACCACAACTGCTTGCAAACCCAAAATAGCAGTTTATTATAAAACCAAAGAAGTCGACACATTGCCCTTTACAAATTTTTCTCTTATATAAACTCCACGTTACACTCGTTAGCGCGTTTCACAAATTGGTACAATGCCATCTTGTTTACAAGTGAGGAACTATTTAACAAAAATAAAACATTAAACTTAAATTGCTTCCGCCTTCACATGACGGTTAGACAGTATTGTTACGTGTCAGGAGTATGGGGTTCGAGAAAATGCCAAAATGTACCACAAAGACTTTATTGTGCTCGTAGATACACAATTACACACTGTACACAGTACACACCACAACACTATGCACGTAGGTACTCGTAAACACAATCGTCGAACAGTATCGCTCGTAGAAATCACTTCACTTCGCACTGGTATCGCTCGTAGGTATCGCTGGTATCTTCCTGGTTCCGCTTCCGAAACTAGAATGTCTGCGGTTGGCCGATCGCTCCTTTTTATACCCCTCACGCACCATTCACGCCAATCCAGAACTTTCTCGCCAATTCCGCGGACCCGCTCCGAACAAGATTCGAGAACGTTCCTTGCAACCGACTTTCGCCCGTATGACTATTGCCGTAATGGTCGAAGCGTCGTGCGCGTGCGTACTTTCGAGATGGCCGTCCATTGTTCTATTGTTTCGCCTGGCATATTTATGGCCCCTATTGTTTATTGTTTAGCGAGGTACGCCAGGGCTGTCACATTGCCCCCCTCTTAGTCATGCTCGTCCCGAGCATTATTCGATCCATGAAATGGTGCCAATCTGTCCACGTGCACGATCTTCGGCTTTCTTCTGTCCCCCTGTCTGATCCGGTAGGTCACGTCATTAATCCTCGTGACAACTGTGTAGGGGCCTTCCCATCGTGCTTGTAGCTTCGGAGACTTCCCTTTCTTCCGCAGTGGATTGTGCAACCATACAGAATCTCCCTCCTTGAAACCATGTTTCCGAGCATCGCGATCGTAGCGGGTTTTCATCTTTTCGCTGGTCTTCAAACATTGCTCTCTTACAAGATCATGTGTCTCGTCCAATTGTTTCCGTAAGTCCGCGATGTATTCAACGGTTGGTTTCGGGGCATCTGGCGGTGTTCCGGTGGTAAAGGCAGTCTTCTCCTTGTCTTCTGGCCGTACTTCTACCTGCCAGTAACCACTCTTCAGGTCGACCGTCGAAAACCACTTCATGCCACCAAGCATATCCAACGTGTCGTCAATCCGGGGCAGAGGGTAGCTGTCCTTCTTGGTAACGGTGTTAAGCATCCTGTAGTCAACACAGAATCTAGTACTGCCATCCTTCTTCTTCACGAGTACCACAGGTGAACACCAAGGGCTAGTTGACGGCTCGATCACCTTGCTGCGCACCATGTCCTCGATTATTTCTGCAACTTCGTGCTCCTTTGCCAATGGTACTCGTCTCGGTCTTTGCTTGATCGGTGAAGTATTGCCGGTATCTATTGGGTGAGTGACAAGATTTGTTCTTCCAAGGTCGCTATCTCCTCTGGTAAAGATGTCTTTGTAGTCCATCAACAACTTTGCTGCCTGAGTATATTCCTCAGAGCTCAAATTCCTCCTGGTCGCCTCCAGCAAAGATGTCATGTGATCCGTTGATCCAGGTTTGTCCGAGTTTTCTTGGACCTTCCTCAAGCTGTCCACGGCTTCACATCGCCCGATAACGGTATTCTTTGCGAGAAGTATCGGCGTGCTACTAAGATTGATGACCTTTAACTTAGCGTCACGTTTGGTCATGAGCAGTGTCCTTGCCGTGATCCAACTGGGGTGATCTCCATAGTCTTCTACTATGACACATCGATCCAGCTTTATCTCTTCAGGAAACCTAATCTGGACCAAGGTTTCCGATCTGGGTGCCAGCTTCACTGTCCTCAAACAGTACACTGCTCCTGAAGATGAACCCTCCAAGAAGACTTCTTGATCCGGGAAGCTTAACACTCCTTTCGCTATGTCAACTATGCAGTGATGTGTCCGCAGAAAGTCCAGTCCGATAATGCAGTCGTCAGTTATATTCGCTACTAAAACAGACTGCGTGTAAGTGTCACTTCCGAGTTTCAGTCTTGCTTCCGTAACTCCTAGGATGGTCACTGGCTGGCCTGTCGCTGTCTGCAGATTGCATGATGGTCGTCCATTTTCCCACATGATAGTCCGCTTCAGTAGTTCCGGTCGAACGATGGATTTCGATGCTCCCGTGTCGATCGTAAAGCGACAGGATATGCCATTTATCTCACCAGTAGCTACCAGGCTGTTCCCGTCACAAGCTTGTGACACTATAACAGTAGGGGCTCGACGAAGTCCAGCCGCTGCCCGTCCCGTGGCGTTGACGCCTTTTAATTTCAGCAGCTCCTGGGTGTCAACTTGGGTAGCCGTCGAGGTCTTCGTAGGAGGCTTGGCAGTCTTCTTAGCGGCGGCGGCGGCTTCTAGCTCTTGCACTTGCGTAGCCCTCCACACCGATTTCGGTTGTTTCCGTGTCCGGCAGCTAAGCCTAATATGACCTCGTTCACCGCATCCGTAGCAGATAGGCCCAGTATGAGGTTGAATCGTCGCTACGACTTCGCGCACCTTACAACCTTTATAGTCGCTTCGTACCGCTTCTACTTCCAGGGCATGCGCTAAAGCTGCTTCCAAGGTTGCGTGATGACCCAAGCGCACCGTTGCTCTCACTTCGGGATCCCGTATACCGCTGACGAAGGCCTCTAACACTTTGTCTTCGACGGGTGTGGAACTCGACGCATAGGCTCGGCGTACGAGGCGCTCAATCTCCGTAGCCCATTGTTGCAGTCCTTCGCTCGACCTCTGTGACCGGTCTTTGAGCTGCGCGCGATATACATGCTCAAGGTGCTTCTCCCCGTATCGAGCTTCCAATGCCTTAAATAGCGACTCCAAGGTGCGTCGCTCAGCGGGCAGGTTCTCAAGGACCAGCAGTGCCTCCCCTCGAAGAGCTAAGGTAAGTGCTGCCAATGAGTGCTCGTCTTCCCAGCCATTCCCATTTGCAACTACCTCGAACTGGTGCCTGAACGCTGTCCACGAGGTCGTGCCGTCGAAACTTGGGACCTTAAATTTCGGGGCCCCAGGACATGGGCTGATTGCTGCCGTGCCCAAAACCTTCATTTTTTGCAGCTTCTTGTCCAAATCCACGAGCCTAGTTTCGTGGGAGTTGAGTAACGCGTCATGGGTCTTGAGAGCTTGGTCGTGCTCGGATGTTCGCACCTTGACCAATTCTAGATCCTCCTTCACGACGTTCAAATCCCCCTGGAAACCATCCAGCTTTGCATCGATTGTCCCCAGGCCAGCCTCCATGGTTTTGCGCTGGCTTTCCAGTTTACTTTCCAGGCTCTCCATTGCTTCGCGCTGGCTCCGCTGTATGGCTTCGCGCTGGCTCTCCAGTTTACTTTCCAGGCTCTGTTGTATAGCGGCTAATAAGGAGGCCATATCCAATGCACTCGGAGTCGGTGCTGATGCAGCTGATGTAGTCGGTGGTCCAGCAGTGGTCTCCGTTTCCATGCGGTCACGACCCGGCGACTCCATCCGCGCGGCATCCGATGCCGTCTGCCGTCGCGTACGAATCCCTTCTTCACTCTGCGGTACTACAGGCATTCCGCTTCTGTCACCAATTGTTACGTGTCAGGAGTATGGGGTTCGAGAAAATGCCAAAATGTACCACAAAGACTTTATTGTGCTCGTAGATACACAATTACACACTGTACACAGTACACACCACAACACTATGCACGTAGGTACTCGTAAACACAATCGTCGAACAGTATCGCTCGTAGAAATCACTTCACTTCGCACTGGTATCGCTCGTAGGTATCGCTGGTATCTTCCTGGTTCCGCTTCCGAAACTAGAATGTCTGCGGTTGGCCGATCGCTCCTTTTTATACCCCTCACGCACCATTCACGCCAATCCAGAACTTTCTCGCCAATTCCGCGGACCCGCTCCGAACAAGATTCGAGAACGTTCCTTGCAACCGACTTTCGCCCGTATGACTATTGCCGTAATGGTCGAAGCGTCGTGCGCGTGCGTACTTTCGAGATGGCCGTCCATTGTTCTATTGTTTCGCCTGGCATATTTATGGCCCCTATTGTTTATTGTTTAGCGAGGTACGCCAGGGCTGTCACAGTATACATAAATAAATGTTTTAAATTGTTACTATTATTTCATCCTTCTTCCTACTATACGAATGAATATTCACATTAAAATTATTTTACCACTTAAAGTCGTTGTCACGTAAAACTTTCGCCCGTATACCGACGTTACAGGCAACCAATTTTTTTTTTATTTAATTTAATAAAACAAATTCCGTGTACAACGTGTTTGAAAACTGATTTTTTAAACAACATAGTGACGTACATAAGTACGATATTGATATCTATTAAATAAGATTAAATTCGAGAGTTCAGTTGATGATTGATGATTTAATGCGAATTTAAAGCAAGATTTAAGTAATTCAAATGTGTTTTGTAATAAAATAAATCACCGCTGATGCTCATCTTCACCACTACGGGTGTTATCAAGTCGCTGCTGCATAACAAACTAAAAAGCTAACGTATTCTGTGTGTTATAAGTAAAAAGGAAATAGGTTCCATCTACCCGTCAACCCAAGCCAATCTCCTCTGCTTATGGTGCACTGCTGAATCAAAAGGTACAACAAGTGTCCTCCTCTCACCTGGAGCGATCTCCTCGACAATGTCACCGCTATTTTTATGAACTGAAAGGACCTTTTCATACGCACCACAATATAAAAAGCATTTTCCCCGCAATATGACACTATCAAACTCTCCCCCATTCAATCTCCAGACAATGCTGTGAAGGGATGCGGGGTGAAGTGTCGCTATGCAAATATTTGAACCGGAGATAGAATACGGAACCCTCGAGCTTTAAAAATGCTACAAAAACCGTAATAGTCGTTTACGGGAAGTCGGCGTGCAGACTACATAATCTTCTAATAAATGATTGCGAAGAAGCACATGAGCCATCTATCTCATGGGAAGCTGTCTTCATCACAAGAGCAACAACAGCTGAGACGTCAATTCAACACTCGCTTTGAGAGAGAGAGAGAAATCTATTAATTAATACCATTTTGAAGGAACTCACATAATATCCCAGAAGTAAGCTATTAATTTACATAATTTTAAAATCATCTTAATAGGGAGGTCGAAACTACTATCTACAACTGGTACTTTGAATAGAATCATCTAGACAGGATTTCTTGGAACGAACCCGGCCCAAACTGGCTATTAAAGGAGTGTTAAACACTCCAGACCAGCTCATTTGTGCCGAGAGTCTCGGGCCCTGCAGCACACCGCTAATGACTCAGTCGTAGCCAAAACAACCTTTGTTAGACAGAACCAAACATGTGTTTTGGTAACTTTATACCAACTCCTGACTACTTTGTACCTACTGTACAATTAGTGGGATTTTGTTTTTGACACTAACTTTTTTCACAAGAGCAAAGAATCGAATCTTTATCGAGAATCTTTTGAAAAACTTCCCTGTTTTAAGGATTTAGAACATACATTATTATATAATATACATTACCGAAGTATTTCATCCAAGAAATTTTAAAATACAAAATTCTATTGTCAAAAAATCTGAAACGTGAAATGTGTCAACGGAGTAAAACTCGCCGGTATGACCTCCTCGGCGAACAATCTTCCGCAGACGAGGTCTTTGTTCCACGCCATCAAACAAACAAATTGCCATGTGTCATTTTATTCCCAAATTAGGTCGCATTTGCGGTGCTTTCATAAATCCTGACTTTGAGAGTAAAAAGAAAAGTTTTGCTATGGATGCTTATAATCTATCTGTCTATTAGACTTACAATTTAAATTCTACTGATCTGACATGGTTTAGTTTTATTCCCAAATTAGGTCGCATTTGCGGTGCTTTCATAAATCCTGACTTTGAGAGTAAAAAGAAAAGTTTTGCTATGGATGCTTATAATCTATCTGTCTATTAGACTTACAATTTAAATTCTACTGATCTGACATGGTTTAGTTGCTAAGCGAACGAAATGACCCGAAGAAGCTAGATTAATAAGCATTGAACATCTACGAGCAGCGTAGCAAAAGTTTAAGAATAAATCTATTTAATTAGTTTCATTCAGTATTTTCATTTCAATTTTCATTTCAATGTGACTGAGTAGTCTGAGTACGCAAAACGTAGAATTAATAACTTCAAACGTGAGACTGTAAGGAGCTTTACTTTATTAAAGACAAAGTAAGCATTTTAATCAGCGCAGTAAATTTCACTGTTGGCGGTCTCTTGACTCAAACACGAATAAGAATACCAAACATGGTTCACAACGGCCAGCTGTGCAGTGAGTACCTATATTTTTAGTGTGACGGGTCATATAAGGACAATCAGTTAATCATTGACGATGCGTGTGTTGCGCAGGGGACAGATAATGAATTGGATCATATCCTGTATGTAACGTTGCTATCGAAATTCATATTACAACACAGTCATGTCCAACTAATAAGAACCTAGTATTTATTTTGAAATACTTAAGAATAATGATTATTGATGAGCAATTAATTATTACTCATGCAGCTTTTTGCTTCCTTTTTATGAAGTTGAGAACATTTTAAGTTCACGAGGAATACAGTAATGGTGCGTAAAGAGTTTGAGATTGAAAATATAGAGACATAATAAGAGACACTCAGTTACATAGTAACATTTGGCAAACTCAAGAAGGCTGTAGCTTTAAGTCAAGTGCTCACAAAAAACGAGGGGAGTTACACAATCCTCTTAGGACGAACCCATCGTGCTTTACGCAATCTTGAGTTCTCATGAAGTTTCTACTTTCTTCTAAAGGAGTTTTTATTAACATTAAAAGAAACACCGCTTAAGTGGACAAGAGTAATGAATGTTTGAGATTATTTACTTTTACGTTTGTGTAGCTTAAATTAAGCCTTAAAACAAATTCAAAGTAACACAATCTCTAATGTTCTAATAATAAAGTCACAACACCCACTTGAGATGCTTATAATTCAGTAACCTCGTAAGGTAAGTAAATTGAACCGTCTGACGCAACTGATACATTCTGCGAGGGCGTGGATGGCGCCCAGACTCCTACGCAACTTCGAAATGCAGGTAATCTGTTATGACGGTACCGTCGGACTCGACCGAGTTCCCACTCGAAATTATGCACCAAGACATGTTCTCCATAGCCACTAGAACATTATTAGCTACTCTAGTCGCCTCTTGTAAAGACTCGCTCTGAATTTTTTGGGTTTGTACACCACACTAGCGGCCCAAGGAAGGTCAGCGCACGGCCCTAGTGTGGATTGCTTAAGCGTTTATGAGTTTGAGTTCCGATTGCTATTTTACTTAAATCTATATTTACTTGTAAACTTCCCTTAACATTTTTTCAAAGTAGTGATTAATAAAATTTGGCTAAATACTCAAACTCAAACCACGTCGGACAATTTCTTACCATTGTCGCAAGGAGCCATTCGTTACCAGTGTTGGCACATGCTGAAATCACTATAATACAATTTGCAGGCGTAATTGAATCGCAGCCAGTTTTGAAATATTCGTTAGTTAACTAGAATCTCACTGCAACTGACCCCTAAAGAACTAGGTTATTCCAGACTCAACTTTAGTAATTGACCGGGCCATCAAAGAAAGAGTCTTTAACGCGATCGCTTTACTTTTCTGGTTTTTACCTGTGGCGAGTAAACGAGATGCTAAGTTTAGCTGACACCAAAATATAATATAATTATAAGTTTTCTGCAAAGCATAAATCTAAAACTACACGAGGTACTATAGTAGTTCTTCTTTTTTATTATAATAGTGGGCCCTTCAGTCCCTGATGATTACAATATTGAGCATGTAACTTTACCTTCTGGGTATTCACACGACCTAAATCTTGTACAAGGATTGTTTCGCGGAAACACTTACGCACGAAAGCGAGGTAGGAGGTGAAACTACAATTACAAAACAGCAGAAACTGGTATAAATATATTTGGCCATAGACACAGCACGCAGAGCTTTAAACTATAATTTCATAGAAAATTATACTGTTTAGAAGTTATTTTCCGCTGTAAGAACACTTTAAAAACTAGAAAATAACTAGCCCAAATGGGAAATACGAATATGAAGAACAATTTAAAGAATCACTCAGGACCTTTTAAATAAAAAATAATAATTTAATAATAAAAATAAAAATGTTAAAATTTAAACCAGATAAGCAATAAAGACCAGACAGGGAAAAGAAAAAGACAACTAAACGGAACACCCCGATATGTGTACGATGTACGATAAAAGCAAAGGGAAGTCATTCCGGTATTTCTACTGAAGATGAACACAGCTAAAATGTAAGCTAACGACGAGATAACAGGTGCGAAAGAACGAGAGATTTAATTAGCTACATAACACCTGGCTAAGATCTTGACAACTAAGTAGCATGCAACAGACAGGCTCCATAGAATATTACTGTATTAATTTATGTCTAATGTCTATACTTATATTAAAAGTAAAATCTAAGGTTGCCGAGAGAGTGCAAGCTTCGCACCTACATAGTACCATGTACCATCGGATACATGTCAATGTATTATGTAACAATTACAATAACATTTATTTTACTAAATATTACGATTATTTCATTTTACATTGGAAATTTTATCACCTTATACTGAATGTTAAATTGCACGCGGTTTATTAAAAAAAAACAAATTGTTATATGTACTATTTAACGACTATGAGAATTTTAGTGCTTGAATGATCTCACCCAATGGTAAGTGTGAAGTGAGTAAAATAGTAAGTGGTAACTTTAGGCTTCCTCGTTTTGGATTACCTCCTAAGAAGAGAGTTTTTCCTTGCAATAGATCAGCAAAGTGTTGAATCTCAATTTTGTTTACACGAATGTAAAAGCTGCTTCGAAATCTTATTGGTAATTGTAATAAAGTAACAGTGAAATAAACATTATTTATTTACATATTTCACAAATTATAGTTTGTAAACCGCAAAAAATGCACAATATTGCACAAGGAAGGAATCGGAAAGAATCTTGTTATTGTCGGATTAAGAACAGAAAAAGATTCATGAACAGAAATAGAAAATGTAAAGCAGTAAACACGTAAAAAGCAAACGATTTATGCTAATGACTCCCTGAGTTACAATTGGCAACGAAGAGTAAATATTTGTTCGTAAACTTTTTCACTTGGCTACAATTGTATTTTCCTGACATTATTGATCAAATAAGATTTCTGTTCCACTTCAGAGGCACACGTTACAAGTTAATTACCGTGATGGTAACGGCTACAAAAACGGAGAGTGCCAAGACAATGAGAATTGGTACACACTCAATTTTTCACTTTGCCTGTCCAATACGTATGGAATATGTTGTCAGTCATTCAGAACAAGAAACTATCCCGCCACGTGCATCTGTTTATTGAATAAGATAGATCCGTAATAGCAATAAAAATCAGTAGAAAGTCATAAGGGAGTCATTGGCACCTGACGTTGAGCCAAGCCGAGGCAAGGTCGCCTCGATAATAGGCGGCTATTATGAGTTAACAGTTTGTTTATGTTTTTTATGTCTTGGCACATGATTAAATGACCTATACCGGGCGTTTCTATCTTGTGGTCAATTTATTCACTGTCAAAATATTAGTCATATTCTAATGTTTTATGGACGAGGCTTAAGATTTGTTTAATGAACATTTTCTAAGGTTATGTTTTTATGTGTTGACAAAGGCGATTATTTAGATTCATCTTATTATCATTCTTCTATCTATCAATTGATTTTAATTCAAAATGATCTTCATAATATTTAACCACATCTTGAAAGTTTGTATTGAAGGTTTTGATGATATCATTTTTACCAGTACCTAAAGTTAAAACATAATTTAAACTATTTCGAACCATTTACGCCACAAAAGTAATTAACTCGTAATCCGTAACAGGTGTTTAACAGTTATATAACAAGGTAAACATTTGTTTCTATGAACAAAATCGACATCCGACGTTACAATCGACTGATCGTTTTCATTGCCGCACCGACTACGGATGCTCGCGCCTTTTTTCTTCTGCAATTATCATTCGTTTGAGAAATTATAACGTGGAAGCACTCAACGCATTTTATGTGGCATGTTTTATTAATGGCCATGGACTCAGTATTAAGTTATGGGCTTTCATTATTCCAATTAATCTGTCTAAATTACTTCGCTGCTCGAGAATTTTTTTTCTTCCGTTTCTCTTCCTTCTTTCTTGACCGACATGAAAGAAGCCTGACTGATGAGGCATTGGCAGCGGTGACCATTTACCTCAGGTAGCTCGTTTGTCGTATATTCCCATAACGCTACAGTAACCTCCTCGGAGTTCATAAGTAGCGCAATCAGTGTGCTCAATTTCACAAATATCATCAAAGCCGTAGAGACTCCACCGACACTATTAATTATGGACACCACAATTCTTGTGGTTATATAATTCGTTACACACTGTACGTGTAAGTTTCGAATTATACAATATTCCCCTATAGCATTACCAACTTCTGCAATTAACCCTTCTCTACTTGACCTTGGCTGGCCGCATCGTTCGCGCCGTATCAATTAGTTGTGGCTTCGTAATTCGATTGCACGGGTGCCGGCTGGCGCTAACAGAGTACATTTAAATATGTATAATAAAGGAGATAATCATAAGAAGATACGTACCTATACAATTCTTGATGGACTAAGTTTATAATCAAGAGTAGGTTGATTTTATGGAACTACCTTGGAATCAACGTATGTAGGTAAATAACTTGCTTTTCTTCATGCGCTAACGTTGATGCTGCTGGCCGTGTCATAGGGAAATAATGGAAAAAGCATAGGAATCAGTGTTCCAGCTTTCCCTCGGTTAGAAAGAGAGAGAATATTGCGGAAACTCTATTTATTATTGTGTCTGAATTGAAACAGGGAGCACCGCAATCTTTTCTCTCTTTCTAACCATCAGAGCTACAGGCAGCTGTTGTCTATGTATAAAAAAACCTCTATGGGCCGTGTGTCTGAAGGACGGACGGAGCGCTGTCAGTCAGCGAACTCGGCTACAGATTACATTCAGCCGGCGACCGCGGCTCGAGGCCGCCGTAAATACGCGTACAGCCAGAAATACACACTTCATCAGTTGATCACACCTGATCGTAATATCGTGTAGGTTTAGGAAGGTGTAAGTATTAAGACCGAAGATGAGATATATTAAGTGATAGAGTAATAAAGTTTTTAATAAATAAATAAAACTAAACCTAATATAAATGACTTAATCGGCATATAAACAAATTTTATAAATTGTTTTGATTGCTTAGATTGGCGGCATAGGCGCTAACTGATGTTTGATATTTACCTATCGCTTCGTAATTTGTAAACATTGCATTTTTATCACCCGAACTTGAGAAAACGGACCGTGAACGTTCATGATTCATTCAATGATGAAATGAAAATATTGACGTGCATAACATAGCAAGTGTATTAGGCCTCAACATCACTGACAATACACGTTCTACTGTACAAAGTGACAATACTTTGTTAGGGGGTGTGTCACAATCACAATTGTGTCGCTATACGGAAATATTACTACATTTTAATAACAAAAACAAATATATATCCTGCCTGTATACATACAATTCTAAGGACAAGCACATTGTATACTAAAATAATCGACGGGGCCATGCAAAGATTGCAAAGCATGCCGTGAGGTCATCGTATAATTATTTCATATTTAAATCTGCTCTATACATAAATCATCAACAATTATATGAATAAAACTCTTCCGTTACTTAGTGACTGTCTGATAGACAACGCACAACCGAAACTACTGAACAGCTAAAATTTGGCATATCCTTGGGGAATGTAGGTAGCATTAAGAGACAGTTTTTGAAAATCCTCCCCTAAAGAGATAAAAAGGGTAATAAACTGAAACAAAAATTTCACATACATGGTTACATACATACATGTAGGTCAAGCTAACTGTCATAATTCATGGCTAAGATTCCCAAGCGAAGCAAACTAGAATTGTTTAATTTTTTTGTTTTTAAATACGAGTAGTACCTGAAGGTTGATGCAAGATACATCCTCCCAGCCAGACTAATATTTAGGTACTGTTACAGAAACAATTACAATTTTCATACTGATAAAACATTGTTCGAAAATAACTACATTATCAGACCGACAGAATCCGGTTATCAAACATTAAATTTATTTAATTAAATTATACAAAAACTATAAATTTGACGAATGATGTGCCTACATGGAAATGTAATAGCGATTAAAGAAACAAGAAAGATTTGATTGATGATTAAACTACTAATAGCGCCCCTTATGGCGTGCAAGAGTAAACAACTCGTGCTAAAACTAATAAATGATTAAGAAAATAAGTTACAATTATCAGTGTGTCAACTGATATTGACAACATATGGTTTATTATTCATACGAAGAAAGAATTTTCCTCAAAGCGATTATTTTTAGTGATGCTGAAATCGTGTAATCAAGTAAAATGTCATAAAGACAATATACTCGTACGTAACCAGCCTAGGTATGAATAACCAATCGTAGTATACTGCGAAGAATCTGGAATCCATAATAGAAATATAAAAGTAAATTAAATCAGCTTTGAATTACAGTGTACACTCTTGACAGAACATACACAGGCTCTATTATACAAGGCTAGTGAAAATAATAAACATGTGTACAGAATTCAATGTTACAATAACAGATATGAATGCAGACGATATAATAGGTATAATGGCATGCACGTCTTCGTCAGGTGGTCCACTATATATCATGTGATCGTATTAACTACGACTAGATTAGAAATGCTCCTATTACAGTGCAGTGCGCACTAAATCGTCGACAATTTCAATTGGAGGTGTAACACTTTCACGGTTTACGCAATCACTCACCTCTCCATCCATCCGTCATACTCACGTCTTATCTTGATACGAACCACAAATATGTATAAACAACTGCACCTCTTTATAGAAGAAAGCGATAAGAGCATCTTATTGGATTGATGCCTAGAAATATCACAATGCTATTCAAATTGGGGTCGTTGATCTCGATCTCGTAATCTACTCATATATTTATAAATACCTGGTTGACCGAGCTTTGCTCGGTTGAAAAATAAATAAATAAAATGATAAATCTTGTTACTCTTATAAATAAATCTTGTCAATATACCATACTTGTTTGGGACACCGAAGTTTTCTCGATGTGTAGTTGATTCACCACCTATGCCAGATGTACGTGACGCTCATTCAAGTGGAAACTTAAAACATTAGATTTACCATTGACCGTGTTCAAGGTCAAAATTTAACATGAATATACTCAACACAACAGGGCCCCAATTCTGCTAAGTTATAACACTTCAATTGTATCTCGATGGAATTGTTTGCCACATTCTGTATACAAAATTGAATAGTTTGACACATTTTTAGCACATTTCGTGTATAAAATTGAATAGATCGACACATTTTGGTACGTTCTGGGTACAAAATTTAATAGTTTTCGTCGCTATTTCGACACATTCTGTATACAAAATGTGGCAGACTATTCAATCGAGACACAATTGAAGCGTTATAACTTAGCAGAATTGGGGCCCTGATAGCACCACCAAGCGTTGTCATTGAATCATACTGACCCATTTCATGACCCAAAAAAATAATCGAAATCGTTGATACAGTTTTGAAGAAACTCATTTGTGCGAGAATTGTTCGTAATTTTCCTGAAGATAATAGTAGTCTAGTTCATAAATAATGGCGCTTGAACTAGAAACATAATTTATAAAGACCTATTAGTTCTCCACATTATTCTCGAAGGTGTTAAATTAAAGTCTGGTAACAGGGAGTACTAAACAATTGAAAATTACATTTTCTACAGTAGAGAGTTTTGCATATGGATAAATAAGGTGTGCAACTTAAATAATACGAAGTTGCTCAATATTAAGCTAAGGAAGACAATGAGAATAAACAGTAACATTAGCGCAAAAATAATAATCTATTGAACGTTTAGTAAGCGGGCCAACGATTAATTTCCGGCGAAGACATCTCTAGTTGCATGAATTTTCAATGTTCGGATCGCATTGTCATTCATAGAACAAGAAGACAATAACGTCTACTTTTCTTGAAATCAAATTTGTTTGCATACAAACGACGGCCGTGACAAGCCAAAGTTCGCGAGACCTTCGTGTATAGCGATTTAAGTTACCGACCTTAGGACCATCAGAGTGCGGAACAAACGTGACGACTCGACGTCGTAAGGAGGAACATCAAACGGAAAAATATGTTGTTGTCGTGATTCCAAATAAACATCTTGCCATTGAAATGACCACATCCAAAATGATTCATGTACAACGTGCAAGTAATACCGACTCGTATAAGGAAACAATTTTTTGAGCAGATGACATTGAACAATATTCTTCAAGTTCAAACCTCAACGTTCTTTAAAACCTTTATTTCAAGTAGGTAAACTGATATTAACATATCTAATGGACAGCCCAGAAAATTGCAAATAAAGGTACATATAGATGAAACGAAAGCCGGACTGGCAATCTCGTGCAATCCGATTACACAGAAGTAAATAGGGAAGCCCTAGCATATCCTCGAGACTGGGTCAAAGGCATTTGATTGTTCTATGAAAACTTCGCTATTTAGTACGTCGTTTCACGTGGAGCGGTGCGGTATAAATAATTATAAATAGGGCCAAAATTAAAAACTTAATCATTGCTTAAATAATAGTTTGCTAATATGTAATTGTATAAATCGTCTGCTTTATACGCAACCACAGTTTGTTATTTTATTTTGATTGATTTCAAGTCAGAACCAAAATTAAAAGATCATAATATAATATTGTATCAAAAATAATGTATCAAAAATTGGATTACATTTAAGGAACTAAAATCATTGCATGCTAATTTTTTCTAGGTAAACCGTAAACTGTCGTCATAATTTTGAGATCAGACACAAATAATTATGTACAATATGTCGGTTATGTGCCACTATAAAAATTACATTATTACAATATCACACATTGCAACAAAGTTGCCAGGGTTAAGTGTGCCGAGACTGAAACTTAATATGAACAATCTACTACCACAAACACAAAAATAAATCAATCAACATCGGGACACCTTGAAATACATGTCTTCTAAGAGGTCAACTCCGTTCGTCAGAAAGGACTACTATACAATCTATGGGAACGTCATTTTTGGTATTATCATCGGGTTGAAACACATTAATATAGATAGATACGGTTTAATCTAAGGCTGCCATTAGATCTAATGCTTGGGCCACGTTTCGAACAAACTCTATTCAACTTATCGCTAGAGATATTTAAACTTCCGCTAAACTTAGAGATGCTAATAATTCAGTGAGAAACACAATAGGTCAAGGAGAAACCAATAATAAAACAAGTCGCTCTAATCTAAATAACGTCGAAAGTTTGTAAGATAATTCGGACACTATTCATAAATTCACAGCAACATTGACGTATTGAATATGTCCATTTGATAAATTAATTGTATAAACGGCTCCAGGTGTTAACGTTTATTAATATACGAAGTCGCAGATACTGCACGTCATAATTTATTACAAATCAAGGACACTACTATTCTTGCACCCTTATAATTAGCAAATTCTAATTATTTCGTTGCGAGGAATTATAAAAACTACGAAACAAGGTGTTGATAATATACAAAGATTAAGCGGTTCACAACCAGTTTTTAATTGATGCAATACATCACATGCTCCTTCGCATTCATATAGAACACGTTAGCTTTTAAGTATCAGTTTGAATCCCACATAATTGCGACGTCTTCTTAGGTTCGTAATATCTCTGAAAGATCTGACATAGGCATTGTTTTGAATGTTGAGACGATTCTGTGACGATTCTCATCATTCAATTACTGTCGTTAATAATTGTATGGCCCTCATTCCGCTGTCAGATTTAAGTTAAACCCGCAGCTTATCTGTCAGTTCAAGGCTCAGTTTAATATATCGAAATACTGCAATCATTCATAGTGTCATTGAAGGGAAATATGAACAAACAAAGAATATGTATTGACGAAAGAACACTTACTGGTACAATTTGGGTTTGAAAATAAAATTCTTAGTAAAAAATAAAATGAACAAGAGATATAAAATACAAAAGAACTAGTAACAGACGCAGCTTGCTTTAAAATGGTTATGTTTGTACAGTCAATACATGATCTACCCTTCCGTAGGGTGCCCCCTCAGGATAAACACACAATGGACAATAGTACAATATGAGACGTCCTTGCCGAGGGGAAGTAGGAAAGAAAACAATGCTAAATTGGAAACGTCAAAGTCAATTAGTTTCCGAGGAGCGGCCTCCTCGAATCGTTGAAACATTAACTTCCGACTACACGTAGGAGCGGTCGTATTGATTCCTGATAGTCACTACATTGTAGCTAATAACCGAGATCGTAAAGTTGATCTTGCGAAACTTTATGTGCAAATAAACTGATAAGAGGCATACAATGGCACATTCCAACAAATTGATTTCCTGTCAGTGTCGATAAAATAAGACGCGTCATCTTTAGTGCAGACTTCACAGATTTATTTGCTTCATTCACGATTCGATTCTGGGTTTTCTCATAATTAATTATGTACGACGTGAAAACCAACACAATATTCCAGTTGAGTCTCAAAATTAAATCTCAAGTAAAACATTGAAAGTCTTATTAAATGTAAGACAGTGAGATGAAATATTTTTTATAACAACAATGAAACTCGTTATATTTTTACGGATGACACAGTAGTTGGAACTTCTTTTATATTCACAATGGATCCAGTTCAGTAAATTACACAAGAAAATGATTCGGAGCATATTTTAGCATTTAAGTTGCACTTCGGCATAAATTATGTTTTTTGATGGCTCGTTAAACGAGTATTGTGGGGCGGCAATAAAATTTCGAGGTAAAAAGTTTTGTTAAAATTGCGAGGGACATAATGCGGGCTAACGATTCGGCATTCTCAGTTGGCATAACAGCGTCGGACCTCACTGTGACGAAAGCATGCGGCTTCATAAAATCATCAATAAAGCCAACTTCTTCGTAATATTTTCCAACTTTCGCAAGGAAATTATTGTCCATTTTAAAAATGTAACTTCTCTGTCGTCGCTGACTGCTTTGTGTTCTTTAAAAGATTCCACACACTTCATTTATTCGTTTTTAAATTTATATTAAACTAGCGGACCGCCCGCGGTTTCACCCGCGTGGATCCCGTTCTCGTGGGAATATATGCATGTATTATACATAAAAACCTTCCTCTTGAATCACTCTACCTATTACAAAAAACCGCATCAAAATCCGTTGCGTAATTTTAAAGATTTAAGCATACAGACAAACAGACAAACAGACAAACAAACAAACAGACGGACAAAAATAGCGACTTTGTTTTATACTATGTAGTGATCAGTCTTTTAATCTATCAATCTTCGAATTTTTTGGGCGTTTAAAAAAGTGAGTCTTTGGACAGGTTAGATAAATGATTGGAAAAATAAGATGGCATTATTGCCGAGACTTGTTAAGCATCAGGCAAAATATAGAGGAAATCGAAATTCTGCTATAAAAATGCATGTCCTAAAAGTAAAAAAATAATAATAAACTGCTAAAAAGTCTGTCATATCAAGTTAGTGGTATGTTTAATTAAACAATGATTTTCATACACTCATCGAGATTGTCGCAAAATAACACAATGAACAAACGTTGAACATTTCTATATTTACATTACAGGACGAGGCAAACGCTCTGGAATAATCAGCGTTGAATGTCGCTATCTGGCATTGATAGAGGCTCTTTGTGTCATTTGTTTGGTTGCAAAACCTTCTCCTCGCACGCATACAACTCAACGATCTGATTGTTGCCCATCCTTATCAGCTATCAATAAACTAACACACTTGCGTCTGTCGCTGCGCGTGTCATCTGCTTTGGCGCTTAAGTCATTAGAAGTTTTATGTGTTTTATTTGTTTAATGATATGTGGGAGCTTAAAAAGACATCTAAGCACTTGTTAGTTTCAAGTTATGCGGGGTTCTCTCCCTCTGTCGTATGGGGTCTGTCTAGGGGTAGCGGGGTAATGTGACGCACATAGGCTAGAGGACCTTATGCCAAGTATGCGGGCCGGTTTGCTTCTTTGCGTAATTCTATATTATTGATACCATATAGTTGTTACATATCAGAAACATCACGATATTATCAGTGACGTTTATTTTATACCTTGATTAAGCTCGAAAAACATCTAAGTATAGGTAAATTGAGTTCCAGAGCTCAAATATTTCAGAAATAAAAACGTATAAAAGAACTGTCGCTTGTAAATCACTTCAGTGTAATAAATAAATTTAGTAATATAAACAAGATAAAGCTAATATGAAACTTTTTAAAAGTCCATTAAAAGTAATTCGTTTACCTACTTGACTTACCTTTGAATAAGTTTCTCAATAACATAGTTAGAGCACTCCCTTATACAGACAACTTTAGTCATTTATCTCCATTAATGTAACATAATATCAGATTGAGAAACATGTGAATGTTTAACATTGATTAACAGCCTTATGGATATTTAATAGGTATGTTAATTATTGTAGAATAACAAACTCGTGTTATTATTAAGTGTCGTTAATAGTAGCTTTTGTGAAAATATAAATTTATATACCTTTGCAGGGAATTTTTGCCAAATAACCTAAGTAAGAGAAAGAAAGAACCTGTGGGGGTTAATCAGTATTTAGCATTTGTTATAAAACGAGGAATTGCTCAGGGCTGAAGTTGCTGCAGAAAGGATCATAATATCGAAGAGGCAGATAGGACACAAACAAGCTATTGATCTCTTTATAAACACAATCGATAGGCAATCGTGTACACATTTTAGATATCACGTAACTAATGTAGCTGGATCAAACGATCACCCAGCAAACGGAGTCATACAGTTAGTTACCTACATCAGCACCTCTGGCTTAGTAAAGTAATATCTGAAATGCATTTGTAAGTGACGATGACGCATCTGAACTATTAAAACATCTACAATATTCGTACTTATCAAACGCCGATCAATCCACACACACATCACATAATATCGGATCATCGGCCACAAACTACAACCTACGACACAAGAGCGTAAACGGCCCACGCGCGCGATACCGACACCGTTGTAAAAACTTGGCCTCGCTTCAACGTGGGATCCACTGGCAGCGAGCACTTCAGTATGAGCGAGAATATTAAGTTCAATTTTATTAATTTTAAATAACGAATCAATAAAATTCAGACGTAATTGAGACTTAGATCAAACAGATGTGGCAGCCTCATGATAATCACGAAGCCTTATTTACAGATACTGTGCTGAAGCGCTCACATTCCGACGATTATGTAAATCTGCCCTAGATCTAACAAAGATGGTGCAGTTAGCTATTGAAATGGCTCGACTAGACAGTAGTCAATTATCAATTTCATAGGCCTTTGAATAGCAAGATAAACTGGCTCTCAAGATAGCTAAGATACAAATCAACTAATCAACGCAGGATAAGCGTCAGTACCCTCTACCCTCTAGGCCTTCTAAACTCCGAGAAACAACTGGAGTAAACTCTAGGCCTTCTAAACTTCGAGAAACAACCTATGCTTCACAGTAGGCCGCTAATGTTTGTAGCCATAAACGAAGTGCATACCAAAACCGCTGTCATTGGCACCGCACAGGGCCCGGCGCGACAAGTACACGAGTGGCGCCCGTGTAGGCGCGGGCCATCTGTCGCGGCACAGTTACTAGCGGCGCGCACGTCGACCGAAATGTACAACGAGTCAACGACATACATAACATATAAAACGATAAGCTTCTATGTACAATTATCTGATAAACTCAACAATACAAGGATAACGACAGAATCAGATATAGCCACGTGAACCCAATTGTATAGATCAAACAAATGATTAATACAAATTAATGAACCAGTAATTATAAACGAAGAAAATAATTAAATGAGAAAGATTTCAAATAAGGCACACGAATGAAATTTCTAGAATAAAATTCCAAATCAATATTATGGCTAATTAACGAAGCAAAAATAGAATAGATAATTATAGGCAGAACTTGTTAAAATTAAATCCATTTTTATCCCTTAGCAAGACTTAATGACCAAATACAAATCTTTTTTGACTTACGAAATTATTTTAAGGATAATTTTTAAGAGGAATAATGAAGTAAACAGTATTAAGGGATTTCTTTTTTGTATGTTGCTGAAGAACATTTTAAAATGGATGAATTTAATAGGTAGATACTTAAACAAAAATCCCTTAAGTCCAATTGGAATCATTTTTGCATCGGAAATGTATCAGTGAATTATTGTAGAACTACTTAAGGGGAGGAGAGATTCAGTTTCATCAGTCTAAGATAGTGTGAATCAAAATTTCCTGCAGTCTAAATATCCAGAATCTAACATGGCAGGCGGACTGCCGAATGCGCAAGGGACCTAATAATAATACCTATGATCCTATGAATATCTCGAGATATAAAAGGAAGTGCAGAACCCAACTAAACATTTTAATTAAGCAAATTTCCGTAAAAACAATGTTCCAAAAATACATCCTCCAGAAGCCAAGGTCACTTGACATGAGATGAACGTCGATAACAATGTCGCGAAGAGGATGGAAATAATTAAAATAGTTAATAGCTGTGGCTGGCCGGATGACTAATTTGCAGGAGGCTAAGGCGTTCACCAGATGTGACATTGAGGAAACGCGGTCAAAACCACAGATGATGCTATTGCTGGCCACTGACATGTAATTATCGCGAGCATTAAAAGTAAAAATGTTTTAGACAAGCTGCTTTGTTACTGTGACATATTATGTTTAGAGTTTAGAGACACATGAAAATGGTTCAAGTATGTATTAGTGGAATGTAGAATATTTCGTGTCCAAAATTAACACTTCAGCTACTTAACCTGAATTTCGCGCAATTCGCGTGGTAATTACTCTTCGGTCTTGAGATGTTGAACATTTATATAATAAAGTTATTTGGGCATACTTTCCAAAATCACCTTTCAGAATATGAAATTATTATCTACATGATCGTGGTCGAACTTACTTGTTGAATAAATAACAATAAATAAAGCCAAACAGTTATTTACTTATTACAGTTTTTTTTTCTCTTAATTATATCCTACAAAGTTCTTCCAACCGATTTTACGTACTATTACGTATACTAATTTGTCTAATATACAATGGATAACAGCAATGCTTTGCTTTGGGCCTAGAACAGCTGTTTCAAAATTTTATACAAAAAAAGAATTTAAAAACTTGGCACAAAATGACTACGTCTAATAGGGGAGAGGTTTGATCAGGCTCCATCTTTAGCGTTTCCTCGGCTTCTTTCAGAGCTATTAGCTATTTCATTACAATTAAACGCAACGACCCGTAACATCCCGACGTCCCCTTGACTTTGACACCTGCTGCAGGCACCACGCTCCGGTGAACGGGAGGAGCCGATCGAAATTGGAATTCATTAACTGACCTTCCAATTCTCGGGCGCACCTGGCGTTTACTTGGGAAGTCACTCCGAATGCTATGGACGAGACGCTTTTGTTCGTAATGAGACGAATTGGAAGCCGGATGTTGCTTCTGTCACGGTGAGCAAACAAGAATTACAGAACAAATTAGTTACCAGAATAATGTCTTAGATGTATTTGACAGTGAAATTTTACGCAAAAGTAGATTTTGATCAATTTATGTCATAACAGTCATAACTGAACGCTCAATTAATATAAGTTTGGGATGTAAGGAGCTCTACCTCTGTCTATCTTTTAGTCCAAACCGACTTTCCTTGATCGAAATGCATTCTATTAATTAAGCAACGGATAAGATTAGGGAACCTTGTACTTTCTTCGTAGGCCACTAAACTCCATATCATCCAGTTTAATCCCGAATGTTTACGATACTATAGCCACCTTTCTTTTTTCTGTTTTCTTTCTTTTTGGGTAGCAACGTGTAGGTGATGCCTATGGTGTCAATGATATCTATAGAGGATAGCGACCAAGACCCATAAGGCGGCTTTGCTCGACTGTTGACTATCATCAAAACATTAAAAAAAACATTCTGCGGTACATTCATAACACTACTTTTATAACAGTATCAGATGTTATGGCAGTTTTTTCTCCACCGCTGAAATTGCGTCACACGAGTTTCACTTTTGAAAGCGTTAACTAGTCTATTTGTGTTAAGTCATTTGCATTACTTTAAATTGTTAAAATCAGTCTTTAATACACTTACCGTTATATAATATTGAGTAATTAGTTATCGTTAATGCTATAATCCTGTTTATGTATATGTATTACGTACTTTGGAAAGTAATGATTGGATCCTCCGCGATTTTAATATTCATACACTCGTATTGACCGGAGTTACAAGTAATGCATGATGAGGATTTCCGAAATATTGCGTTCGTGAAATCGTAGTGAATCTCTATCGATTCCGTTACTGTTAAGTAATTCTTACCGTTACACAATAGTAGTGGTCTATGAGTCTGATAGATTAAACATTATTTTTTGTAACCGTTTAACCAGTAAACCAGCGGGCGGGCTATCTAATGATCAGTAGCCACCTTAGCCCACTAACCAAAAAAAATACCGCCAAACAAGACCCATGACGTCTACTACATTAAAACTATAAAATTATACTGATTTATGCACAGATTCGTATAATTATCTTATTTCGGAGTTCATATTATATTTTAATAGGTCGTAAATATTCCTAATATCCATGAGACTTATTCCAACGCTACTAGTCATTTAGGGCGCTTTTAGTGTCACGCGGATTTGCTCACGCACGCGGGATTGGCCCGCATGCGTAAAATTTCACGCTGCGGATCATACGCAGTTTAAGTTTCAGTCTTCTGCGGGTTGCGTAACGGGTTGCGTAGACGATTAGTACAATACGGTGCGTGCGCCCCGTCCGACACTAAAATGGGCAGTAAAGTTGTAGGGACGCTCACGCATTCGGATGCCCCGCTCCGGGATGACGCTCCGCATAGCGCCCCGCGTCCCGCGTGCGTTTATCACGCTTTATAATAAATTCAGATATGAAATTGTTCTTTGCGGGTGCTACGCATGCGGGTCAATACCGCGTGAGCAAATCCACGTGACACTAAAAGCGCCCTTACAGCCTATTATTACATGGGGACTCCTCATACCGTGGGTGTCACGGATAACATACAAAGCAAAAACTTACACATCCAGGCCAAGAAGAGAAATTGTAACTCATGATGCATTTCACCTCGCTAGGAATTGAATCCAGTATCCATTGAGCGGCAGTAAATACGGTACGGTAACTATTGCGCCATAATGGACGTTTTTGACTTTGAACATTGCCCGAGGCCTCCACGTCTTTTTAATTTAATGTACCTAACCTAACCTGACGCATCTTTTTAAGTATGCACACGTTATTTTTCTTGAGGTCGAACCCCTGTCAAAGATAATATCGTATTTAAAGTTTTACACTGAAATATTCAAAGCTACCAGGATTGAACGTACTACCTATGGTATTTAACTCCGAAAACTTTTTATTAATTTTAATTACAATTTGCATTTATTACCGTGGCGCGATCCTCCACGGTCCGATTTTTATGATAGTTCCTGCCGGGAGCACAGCTATTTTTTGTGCCTTTTATGTGATTTTGTTAAACTATCGCACATCGACGGTATTTTGAATGCATTTTATACGATCCCTGATATTGAACTTACGTACTAAACATAGTCCAATATAAATTCCTACTACATCAAGCCCCGACACATCCCAGCCATCAGTGATCCCCCTGTCCATTAATCAGGCTATAAAAATACCAGCCGATCTAATACACAACCTTGAAATCCCCTAATCTCAACGAACCTTTTCCGGGTCACAGCGGTACATGTTTCTCATATCAAAGTACCATTACGAGGCACTCGACGAGAATGCAGTAATAAACATACAAATTGCATAATTGCTGAAGTAGGGGAGTGGGTCGCGCGGCGACAACTGCGTGATATAATTCTGAGCCGAATATCACGTAGGTCGGTGAGGTGCAGCGGAAGTACTGACTCATTGGAAATTATGTTATCCTGGTACTTTCAGTTTGCACAAGTGAAGTGTTGATAAATAAATACTGAATAACAAATGATATAACCATAAGTAGGCGAATGAACTGTATGCTGTGTGCTGTGCTCTGAGTGCACGAATTTCAAATTAAATAATTACTAGCTACTAAATTGCGATATTTTTGTTCAAGGTTTGCGTAAAAACGTGTAACAACGGGAATTTCTACGTCTACGAGATCAACGTGACTTAGGTATTAAGTATTAAAGTTATAGTTGATTAAAATGATTCTCAGTAGGACTTTATGACAAGTGAATCCGATGCTATAATAAATTAGACGATCGAAATAAACAAATTATAAAACGTAGAGAAAAAGCTTAAAATGAAACGACAAAACGATTTAAGTAAAAGTTAAAAAAAAACATGGAGTTTCTGGGATGTAGGTTCAGAGATTTGGAAAGTTTATAATTCTTACAGAAAATTTACACGTCGTCAAGTCATGATTGTTTTATTTTATTAATTCTTATTTTTCCTACATAGGTATGTATAAAAATGTAAATGTAACTGATAGAGAAATGGCGATTTACAATTGATTTATGGACTTCGGTAGCTCAAGAGCTGAAAGAAAATGAAAACTAAATATTTTGGGAAGATCAGATGTGTTGGGTGAATATGACGCCACAAAGTTTTATGCATTCTTCGATACGAGGAAGATCGTACCTTTTCTAACCTGATCTAACTTATTCATACACTATTGCGCTTTGAAATACCAATTGGATAAAGCCACGCGTCGTGCGTAGCAAGAGCTGATACCAGTGAAACTTCAACAGGACGTTGTTATAGGACGTGCGTTTATCTTATCACCATCGGTCACACTTTCTCCTTTAAACTAAGATTTATATAATATACTAGAGAACCGCCCGCGCTTCGCTTCGGGACCCGTAGGTAACAGCCGCGTAGGTCTCGCTCCCGTAGGAATTTAGGCTAAAAAGTAGCCTACTACTCGCTCTCTTCACTCCATCCTGTCTGAGGTGTGTGGAGCCCTCGGGACAGTTAGTTCCCCTTTGGGGGTGTCTCTCGCGGCCCGTTAAAACGGACCGGTCCTTGGGTTGGGCCCTAAGGCCCTTGGTTGTCCATCTGTGGTTAACCAATAGGTCAAGTCCGGTGAGTGGCGGCCTTTTTACAGGCCACAGAGTCTTAAACGGGATGGGGTTCATCTTCGCGCCGCCCAGGCGATCGAGGCCCTACCGGGTGAATCCCGCTGGTGGGAAGCCCAGCAGGAGCCGATCAGCGCCGGGCGACGACTTACGAAGCCCCAGTATCGGTCAGTGCTAGGCCCGTCCCGCGCAACCAGCAAGTCGCGCGGGAAGGCCCAGCGGTCCGGTGGACGGGTGTGGAGCGGCGCCAGGTCCTGCAGATGTGGGAACCGCGACGCGTCGACACGCCCGAACATGTACGCAACATCCAATCATCAACATCCAGTGCCAATCTCTCGATGAAGTCGTCCAGGCTCTCGACTCGAAGGTCCCTCTGGATGACGGCGTTCCTGACGTACCTCGGCGCACCAGTCAGCCGGCGGAGCGCAATCGCCTGAACCGCGCGCACCCACTTGCGCTGCGGTTCGCTGGCGAGCGCGTACCATGCCGGTGCCGCGTACGTGAGGCGGGATCTGATGTAGGTCTTGTAGACCCCGAGCTTCAGTCCGAGAGGGAGGCTCGAGGAGAGCACTGGTTTCTGCCATCGCGCTTCTAGAATTCACGACGGCTTTCGTAACCTGTGGCTTCATTGAAAGTCTTCCGTCGATTTTGCCCCCAGGTATTTGGCCTGTGGGGCCCATTGGATATCTTGTCCGTGAAGCTCCAGAGTAGGGTCCCGCCTGTTGAGGTATCCTCCTATGTTCACGGCCTGCGTCTTCCCGACATTCACCGACAGTCTCCACGCGGCGAGCCATTCGGGGAGGGCATCAAGCGCACGCTGCATCTTGACGATGGCGTGGGTTCTATTCAGCGACGTGGTGATGTACGCCACGTCATCGGCATACAGGGCAAGCGACGCCCACCCCTGCCGCCGGGATGTCGTCGGTGTAGCAGGCGAGGCAGACCGGGGACAGGCAACTCCCTTGCGGGACGCCGGCTGCCATCGGGCGTTCGGTGGATTCGGCGTCTTCAAGCACTACTCTGAAGCTTCTCTTTTCGAGGAAACTGGAGATCACCTTAACGGCACTCCGGGGCGCCGACGACTGCGAGATCTTGTAGAGAAAGCCGTCGTGCCAAACACGGTCAAACGCCTTTTCCATGTCGAGGAATACTGCACACACGCATTCTCTCTTATTCAGAGCCGCGGTAACGGTGTGAAACACCCTCGACAGTGTAGCCGTGCTGTTCAGCGGCATCAAAAAGTAGCCTTCCACTTCTGTTGGCAGCTAGGCTATTCCACCCCGGATGCTTGCAGTTCCAGTCGCCCGCGCCCACCACCGCACCGGTGTCGGCGAGTCCAGCAACTTGCGGACATCAGCCAACAGGATAGTGCCAGCGGGCGGGCGGTACACTGAATACAGCCGGAGCGGGGAGTTCTCGAGGCAGAGCTAAAGTAGCCTATTACATTTGCCTATGACTTAAGTAAATTACATGTAGTATTTGATAGCGTAATTCAGTACTTGCAAATGAATTTTATTAACGCCATCTATTAGGAACTCCGAAAATAAATATCTAGCAACTAACAAAACATCGATCTTCCCATGGGAATGGGATGTTTTTCCGCGGTAAAAAGTAGCCTACGTCACTCTCCACCCTCCTAACTATCCCCACACACATAAACCTTACCATATAATAGCTTTGTTGCGACGTGAAAGCGTCACAAACAAACAAACAAACAAACAAACACACTTTCACATTTATAATATTAGTAAGGATTTAATAAAGTTTAGAAACTTTTTACACCTATATTAAACTTTTCTGCGCGAATGGAGAAGTGCGAACATTGACATACAAGTACAAGTTTATATGGAAAAAAGCGTGCGAAGTTAAAATGTAAAACTAATGAAATAAATTAATAATTTGTGTTACAAATACGTAACATTAAACATTTATTAATCACATTCCTACTGCCAAACACAAAATATTATGTAGTCACGCAGGTTATTAGATCATTTGCAGACTTAAAGCTTTAATTAATTCCGGTTGAATTTCGGCCACGGGACCACTAGTTACTTCAAATTAGGAAACTTTAAATTTGAATCATATAACAGTATTTCGAATCGACCTACAATATTATGTAAGGCGTATTATTAACGTTGCACATTTCGGTAGGCACGTTGGGATTATGCGTAACTGGTGTCGGTAGGTGCAGCGAGTGTTGCCCACTGAATCATCGGGGCTGGCCGTGGGGACCTCGAGCTGCCTCGAGTGACTCACAGGGGGCTTTGTAATTTATTGCGTCTGTTGTCATAGCAAAACGAACACCGGCAGTGTCAGAGTGTCAGCTACTTAGCACAATCGTTACCGCGTGTACACATCAGACATGTGTTACTTGCTGTCTGTATAATTACAGCTGGTATTAGTTACTGTAGAATTTTTAGCGCAGCTTTTTCTCATTCCAAAAATCTTAATAATTTATAAACTGAACTAAGTAATTATTGTACGGTTAAACAAAATGGTAGGTAATGAAGACACAAATGAGGCACTTCGTGTATGGAGTAACATACCGAAAAATGTCGATTAAAATTTAAAAAGATTTGCAATGTTTTTCACAATGAACTATGTCATTACTTTTCAATAATACGGCTAGGTGCGTCCCAATCCCAACACATCGATTGTATCTAATGTAATTTTATGACTGCTTACGAACAATTGATTGTTAGTTAACGTAATTGGTTTATCCGTGTTAATTAACTGTATAAATAAATAAATAAATAATAAAATAAATAAAATAAATGACATCGAACACACAACGTCGATAGAGTATAACATAACAATGATCTCAGACAGTATTAGTTGTTACCAACCCTATGCGATTCTCAATGTCAAACGATTCAATAAGTAATAACAAGTATTACCGATGCATGAAAAATGAGCCATTGTACAAATCTCCTGGGAGACGGGCCTAAAGGAAGTTCCTCAAGGATGTCATTGTTGACGACACTCTATAGGTGGTTATTGAGACACATCTATCACATCCACAAATTCTACCAATTATGTACTTTGAAAATTAATGTTTTTTCGCCATGTGCCAATCAAAGTAGAAAATTAATCATGATTTGGTAATTATCACACACGGCACAGTTGTAGGGTTACGTAAAATGACGTGCAATGGACGTGTTCACTTAGAATCCGGTTACCATTCCTCATAAAACTAACTATGGAACTAACTGACATTATTAATAAGTCCAGCAACCATCAGAGTCATCATCACAATCTCGATTTAGGGTTTGTTCTGTATCGTTCATAGTTGTTAGGGGGACGGCGAATGGGTGTTGTTAACGCATGCTCATTCGGTTTTTTAAATTCAGAAAAAGAAAAGGGCAGATAAATGTTAATGTTTTCGGGTTCATACAAAAAACCTTAAAAATAAAATATGTTAAAATGTTTATTTGCAAGGCTTTTCGCATATAAGTCGCGTGCGTAAAACTAATGATGATGAACCCTTCCGTACCGCCATAATGGAGTTCCGCATAATTTTATCTACAACGAAATTTGTGAGCGAGCAATTTACATAATGAAAACATTATGAGGGGATTAATTATTTTTTTGTGGGCCAACCTCGGAATAATAATTGTTGTCTTGGTACCTACTTCATGAAATGTGGGCGGGGCGTTGTGTCGGCGTCAGTGCGATGTCGTATATATGACTGTACACAACATAATATAAAATATGTGCCCAGGGGTGTGTTTGCGAAATTGCCAGTGAAAGTTATTTTCGGTGAAATTATAGTGTTTTATGATAAATTGCATACATATAGTAAGAGTCCGAGTCGTACCTATTATTTTTCCTTTATTTCGACATGCCAACAGCAATACACACAATTTTACATTATAACACTTAAAAATACAGAAATGTTAGTATGTACGCCAATAACAGGCATGCACAGCATTCATTATAAAAAATATTAGCCAACATTGTAAGGAACTCCTTTTGAACAATCACTAATTATGTCAATAAGAAGGAGTAACAGGCCGTTTACTTATAAAAGGATATTAAAAATACAACTGTCAGATGAAGACATAAGAGAGAACACGAATATTTTACTATGGGAAAAGATGTATGTTTGAATGATTAAATAAACAAGTTAAACAGTAAATAATTGTTTTCTGGGCTCCCCTTTTAACATGTTGCTGCAGATTATCTTAACATATACCTAATAATAATGACATTTCATTCATTAATTTAATTTCATTAATTAATAATGACCTAATAATAATGACTTGATTTTTCTGTTCATACTTTAACAAAGTATCAGAAGATTTTGGGCTGTGCTCAAGGATGGAAGGATTTTCTTGCTCCCCTGACTATTAGTAACTCTAAGACTGAAATTTTATAGACAGTACCTACCTACGTTGACTTTGCTCAAAGTTTACTTTGATGTTCACGTTCACTATTTGAAACATCGCACTAAAAGAACGTTGTTATTAATACAAAATATTTTTTATTTTATATTTTAATTCTAAGTTTGAAAAAACTCCCTGGTCCATGATGACGAACTTTCAAGAAAAAATAACCATTTAATTTCAGTCCTAAAACTACCTGTTGCTAATTTCTAGCACCTACCTACCTATCGGAGTCTTCGCGTTCAACTAAATTAAAGCTGTCACAAGCAACAGGTAATAAATGTAACACGTAACGCCAGTGCACCGTATCCTTTTAGCGCTATCAGAAAAACACACCCGATCATGCATGTTCAACAACTCGTTTTGGTAACCAGTTGCAATACTTTCACTGCGCGTTAAATAAAACTTACTATCGTACATGTCAACATGTTCGCAATTACTAAACACTCACTATCTATCTATAGTTCGTCCTCAATTACAAACACTAAATTGACATTTCCTGAATAACCAGTTTCTGATGAATTTTATACAGCAGCAAATTTGGTTTTATCTTTCTTTATTTTATGTAAATAACCGTTAACTAGATCGGCCGTTGGTAAGTAGCCACCGTTGCCCATGGATATAACATAAGTAATACCAGACGCATCACTGATGCTTTGCCATGGAAAGAAGGAAGAGGAAAGAAACTACTAACTCTTAAGGTCCCGTTGCTGACACAACTCAGGGTTGTATTTAGCTGGGTTTCATTTCAGCTCTACCACCAAGCAGAGACCTGCTTTTGTCGCCTGTTCTGATATTCTGATCTGGTCTGACGGCATAAAATTGGGATCAGTATAGGCCCAATGCTATTATTAATTTAACCCTGGACCCTGGCCAATGGTCATAACTCATAACTAACCTTAAACCTAATAGTAGATTATACACCAAGGGGATAAAGCACTGTTTTATGTCACGGGCGCTATATTGAATCCTGAACGTAACGAAGGACTCCAAATTTAACTCCCGAGCGCAGCGAGGGTGTTATAAGTTAATTCCCGAGCAAAGCGAGGGAATTAAGATTGAGTCCTGAGTGCAGTGAGGGATTCAAGCGCCCAAGAAAAAAACAGTTTTATTCCGGTGGTGTATACTCTACTTTTCTCACTTTATGCGAGACAATAAAAAACCAGGCTTAGTAGATAGTGCTGGCGTGGCCTACTCGATTTGACAAACAAATGAAGTTCGCCTCAGTGTGAATCTAGTGGGCCACGGCTTCGGTCTTCGAAAATCGAGTTGGCCGCGCCCGCTGAGGGCACATTCTGTTTAGCGAAATTAGACTTTATGCACATAGCAATAAGAGTTATGAAAGTGAAAATCACATTATTGACCAGCGGGTTATAATGAAATTCAATAGAACATTATAACCCGGCTAAAGCCAAGAGGTATAATGTCTTGCTTTCGGTAAGGTTTACATGACATATAATTCGGCATTGTCGAGCATGTAGTGTGAAAAAATCATTACACGCGAACAACATTCCAATTTACCAATAACATTAATTTAGCCATGTACCGAGCGACAATGTTCTAAATCAATGTATGTGCGAA
This sequence comes from Hesperia comma, assembly GCA_905404135.1. NCBI lineage: Eukaryota > Metazoa > Arthropoda > Insecta > Lepidoptera > Hesperiidae > Hesperia > Hesperia comma. The sequence continues at coordinate 3,174,679 of FR990019.1, forward strand.
CACGAGTGTAGTTGGATGTAATCCCAAGTAATCGCGTGTGATTCCAGGTCAGACACTCTCCAGGCGGAGTGGCCAGCGGTCGGGGCGGCTGCGGAGTCTATTTCTGTGCGGTAACCTACTTCCACACACCAGTGACATCGGAGAAACATTAGCATTGTCCATTCTAAAATGGACACGTCCTCGGAGTCTTGCCGTGACAATGATCCCATCCATCCAAAGAATCTGTTACAATTTACATGTGTTATTGGCGCGATGACAGATAAAAATTTAAAATTGTTATTATGAGTGACGGTGACTCTGTTGAATTTACTTTGATACTTCTAGTCCAGTGGCTATAGCTAATTCAATTCAAGAGATCCCGCATCAATTCTCAGTCATAAAATGTGTGTGATGACCGTACCTATTAGCTAAATTGTTTTTGGATGAAAAGTACCCACTGTGTCTCATAAATACCTACTACCAACCTAGTTACTTTATTATCGTCATTTTAATTAACACTTGAATACAATTACAATTTATGAGACTTTAGTATTATAGTCATATTAAAGATAACATAACATAATTTGAACGGTAAACGTGTTTTGATAATTGTTTTCATACAGCCGTTGTTGATAACTTCACATTCGGCAGTGCTACAGCGAAACCGCAAAAATTTATTCTACGATGTTTTTATATTCTAACCCGTTTATGTCGATATTAGAAGCATTAGGTATTCGTACTTCGTTAAATTGAAGATGATAAATTATGTTTTTTAAGGCAGTGATAGATCAGCACTTTGAAGATCCTGAAGAAATCATTTGCAAAACATAATATGAGTTTTCGAAATCAATGTCACTTGCATCGCTGAAGGGAAACATCGAAAGAAAATGTGGACTCTTGAGAGTTTTCAATAATGTTTTCAATGTGTGTTAAGTTCGCCAATTGACTTTGGGGCACTCTGTACGGCTCACATTATGACCTGCCCAAAAGTGGGGCAATTATGGACAGCGACTATGATGATGAATTTATTCTTAAATAGTTTCTATTATTCCCCATGACGAAGTGTTGTTTGCTTGTACCATACTAACAGATTCAAAACAAATTCAATGTCATCGAAATGATCGAAGTATTTTTATCCTAAGAAACCGTCAACAAGTTGTTTACGAGAATACAGTAAAATATTGACTGTTCCCATCGAATACTCTAGTAGAGACACTATAGTCCTCTACCGGGCACTGTACGAGAGTTCGACTTCGCCGCCCTACTTTAACACGTATCTCGTTATCAGATAACTATAGTTGGTCTTCAGCATGGCTGCTCCACATACGAAACGTTGACTGTAGTCAATTGTGAATTAACTTTTATCGTCTCTAAGGTATAATAGACATTTTCCCCTTAACTAGTAGATCTGATACTTAAGACTTAAGATAGAATACTTAGTAGTACATATTAGATATGTTATATGCCATATGTCTGCAATATTAACATAATGTCACTGTTAATTTTGATTTATTATGTGCTTGAAATACTAATTTCCATTTTAACTCCTATGTTGCAGTGTTACTGAAAACTGTTAGCGAAGCGAGGGGTCCCGGGTGGACCTTCAACCGAGGCAGACATTATTACGACGATGATGAGATGATCTTTGTTTTTTCGGGTCATGGGTGTCAGCGATGTATTTTTGTGTTGTCCAAGCTCTCCGCGGCACAGGGAATAGCGAGGACAACAGTAACTAGTGTCTGAGTATGAGTGTGTAAGGGTTTTTACTGTCAATGTAACCTAATTATGTAGGGACTGTTTATAACTTGGAATGCGTTGCAAGGCCGCGGTGCTCGTTTAAAATAACTACATCTGACATAGAAAACGGGTACGTCGGTACAGATTCACATCGCAGATCGAAATTGCACACGTCGTAAGCGAGTTTTTCTTTAGTGTTATTAATTTGCAAATGAGTCTCGTGCCGCTAATGCCGCGGTGAGATCGTCTCTGAATCAATCTCGGGGCGGCGGACGGTGGATGGTATATGGACGGTGTTATGAAAGTGTCATTAAACGTCCAGTTTCTAAGCGTCCGACCGACATAAACGATTGGTTTGTTGAAGCACGTCCTGGTAGACGAGGGTTTTTGCTGCGATGTCATCAACTGATCATCCGCTGAGCTTCTCCACAAGTTTGTCATGGTGACCTCTCCATGATACTCCGTTTACGTTCGATATGGAATTCGTTTAAATGGCAACCCACACAAATGCCAGCTTCCTGTTAGTAAGGTTCATTGTAGATCGACGGCGAGAATTGAAAATGCCTTAAGTAAATTTTGCTTACAAGCTAAATTGAACTTTGAGCACACGTCCTAAATTTGTTTTCAGCGAGACGAGACAATTCCATATTCTCGGCGACTCAAGTTTAAGCTCAATCACTCAGTTAGGATTCTAACATTCAAACCACTTGACTATCGCTTGTCAAAGTTAATTTAACTTTTCTAAATAACTCAGATCCGTGTTTCTAAATGTAGGTATCAACCGCCCCCAACATTCTACGACCCGAACAAAAACTAACTCTACAAGTTATACCAACGTCAGAATAACAAAAAGTTATCAACATGTCAACTTCAAAGATTAGCTATTCTAACGCAGCCATTTGAACCGACAATCTCGATGTTCTCGGCGCAAACAAAACGACTTCTCGCCATTATAATTCATTCCGACTACATGTACCCGCAAACACTTCCGCACTTCTAAACTTTCATAATGCAATTACATAAAACGTCTAAATAAAGGACATTACACGTCAAACGCAGACCGCATTCGATAAGCGTAATGCAACTGATCTAATGCAGAAACGGTTAACCGAGTCGATTCGTTTCAATTCAAAGTCGTAGATGAAACGCGACACCTGCTGTAGATAACTGTGTCACAGGAAAATGAGGAAATCAGTCAGAAATTATCAATAAACTTAATCCAATATTATATCGTATCACTAGGAATAACATGTAATTAATAAAAGAATATTCGTCATTTCCCGTGGTTTCATTAGTTTTCTGCGACTTATACAATATGTCAGTATAACAGCTGATCTTTGTCTGTTGTTTGGACATGGAATATACCTATTTCCGAAAAACTATATAGGGTTAAGGGGGTATTTAAAAACTCAACAGATCCCATGCTATCATATATTTTGTTAACGGACAAACTTAACTTAAACAAGTCTTTGTCTTTAAGTACGTTCTTGTTAATCGCAGAAACAGCTGCAATGTTCTTTGATGCGATTTTACCTGATTCATCAGTAAGTTTGTGATAACATTTCAACGGGTTTACAAATAAACAAGACATGACAATTTTAAGAATCCCGTCTAAATATTCTTTACGAAAGTGAATACTGAGGCCAAAATTTCCAGAATTTCGGCAATATTTTGCCTTACATAATCGACAAAGTGCATAAAAACCACGAACGTGTGCGGTCCCCCGAGGCTACAAATTAATTGCGTGTATTAAAAATGAAAGTGATTATGAAGGTATGAATCAGCTTTTTGGGAATGCTTTCATTAATCATCTGACTGGACGAGTGGCCAATTGTTGCGTGTCTACACTCATTGGTGGTCATTATGTCGTTGATGACATGAAACGGCACATCTTCAATAACACAGGTATAGCAATGAATGCATAATATAGTGACTTGTGTGATAGATTATGGTCTGCAAACATATCAAAACTTACAGTTATTTAGTTCGCTGCGAAGTCTAAGCTCAGTAGCAACAAGTTACGAAGTGTGAAATGCGATATGCAATGTGCGTTCTAAATTTTAAATTACTTAAATAAACAAATAATGATATGCGCATACTCATAGTCGTTCTCTGTATCGCAGGTGCGAACAATACATAAAAACAAAATAACATTCACTCACAGTAAGAAAAGAAATTTAAACCCCTTGAAATATCCCCCTTGCTCTAATTGAACCATGGAATTCGAGGAGCAGTCAGCTCGTACTAACCTATAGGTCATAAATCGAGTGTAGGACGAAAGTAAGACACAACAAAGCAATGTTGATTTAAACATCCTTGTTATAAGCTTGACCTGTGCGTATGTAACGGAAACCTTCAGCCAAATTTTACCAAAATTAGAAGTCAAATTAACTTGAAATTTTGCACAGACGTCAAGGGCCGATCACAATGCAATGTTATTACAAATACGGTCAAATAGTTCGCTCAAAATTGGCTTCATGCAAAATATAAATAAAACAATCATCCCATTAATTCTTAACCCTTGATGCAAAAAAGGCTAGTTATAAGTTTGACCTGTCTCTGCCTGTGTGTGTCTGACGGCACCATAGCTCTCAAACCGAATTAGGTGATTCAATCCGATTTTTTCATTCGAAAGCCCGATAGATTCCATGCGGTCGTTGTTAGAGTTAGATATGTTTGGTAGAAATCGATTTTAAGAAAATCAGCTCTTATCTAAAATTATGCAAGGCATTTTTGGCATTAAAATCATCCTTGTCAGCACCATCTAGATATTGTGCAGTGAAAAATTACAATAGTAGTAGATCAAGGAACGCTAGTGGACATGAATTATATTGTAATATGATTTTACAATAGTTCACTCGCAGCTCGCAGTATATTAGATGAAGTTGTAGGTACAAAACGTCGCGACTTACAGTTATTACAAAGTTTCATCAAGCAAATTAACAGTTTCAATAAGAGGAACACGAAACCGTTTCAACATTTGCCAATAGCGGTTACCCACAATATCGGCCACGTGGCGCCACATTGGTTCAGTCTGACGATCACAAGCCGCTTGACAGAATGCTATGGTAACTTACTAAATCCAAAGTTTCCTCTCAACTGGACGGTGACTTACCTGAGAAAAGGAAAAAGCAAAATTAATATTAATTACATTTATGGTATTATTAAAAATATGTACTTACTTATTATATTGATCAATACAATACAGCAATCGTAGGCTACAATTACTAATTTATTAATGCTTCAATTGCATCGTGTTTGAATAATTTAATGCGTTTCATGTACAGACGGTATCAAATACGGGTCAAACTATTTCAGCACGACGTAACTGAAGTATGTATTATTAAATTAGATATTACATCCATAAGAGAGAAATTATACTCAAGAACAATATTAAGTACAATTCGCACGTAAGTCAGTACAGAGAATGCACAGACTTAATTAGTTACACAGATCTTTCGTTCACACGAGCACACCTCGACGCACTTCGCTTCCTTTACAGTGTTTAATTGTCTTATCTGTCACCTTGTCTGTGTATCTGTGTCCCCATAACATTCCTCTACACTGCGTTCGTGTTCGATATGAAATTCGCTTTAATTATATCCCAGACAAATGCCAGTATTCCGCTTCTGTGATTAAGGTACATTCTAGATTGATAAAGAGAATTTAAAATGTCGTAAGTAAATTTCGCTTACAAGCTGAATTGAACCGCGTGTCCAGGTAATAAATTTGTTTTTAGCATGGAGTGGCAATTTCATATTCTCAGGCATAGATAGTCCAATTCCGCGGAGTTGCGCAACACTGGCTGCACGCGACGTCTCGCGCCGGAAGCGACGTCAAGTCGTCGTCCGACGCGACATCCGAATTTTGTTCCATTTAATTTATGCGACATTAATCGCCATACGTCTTCAGTCATTGCGACAATGTAGACTTCGAAGCCAAATATTACGTACAGAAATATATAATAATAATCTATACATATATATAATAAAACTGATCGCAACATGGAACAACAATCGCGAACATGGAAAATATTATTTAAAAAATTATAATGGGGGGGGGGGGGGAGAGGGAGGGGAGCCTTTACAAGAGAACCCAAAACAATGTTTTTTAATTTTGTCTGTATGTCTGTATATCTGTGCTCTAGGCCTCCTCTACAACGATGGGTATCTCGAATTCCGAGGTGAACTTACTATAATGATTGGACTAGTTATGAACGGCTCGTCAGAAGTGTCAAAACCTAAATCATGCCATCGAAGTTTTCTACTTTTTTCGCATATACAGGTCCACAAGTTTCAAACGTGAACAATGGAATCACTGGTCCAAAGATCAGATCTAAGAAATCATGAACATCTTCGCTTTTGAGCTTAATAAAATTAGTAAAAACGACAAGGGTGTCTAGTGGTAGCATAGACCAATTTTGTTTAGAAAAAAAATAGAAAAATGTTTTATTTACAGTAGTGTTAATAAAAAATACCTAATATGAGAATTTCTAAGTGCGATTAGTATTAGAGGCATTGCTTAACAGTTTACTACTGACAAAAAATAATATGTACCTAAACAATAACGTGATGGGTGGCATTAGGTATATAATCCAAGGAAATACCTGAGACAACTTCCTTGTATGTCGATGATCTTTGATCTTCGACATCGACTTCGAAGTAATGATCAGTGGTGTTTAACTCATTCAGTAATTTTATATCTATGCAAGATATAAATATAACTTCAGCATATTAATTACATTTATTAGTAAAATCCTAATTTTATTGCAATAAGTTATACCATAGTCACGCATTCCCAATCTAATAAACCGAAATTAACTAAGGTATTAAATAATTCTACATAATTGTGCGTAGAAAAATATATCTGCAGTAACAACTTAATTAAAACTACAAAAACCAGCACGCTCCGCCAACTGACAAATTGCAGTATCCGTATAATTAACTGTAAGGCCGTTATCCCACTGGCGTTTTACGAGCGTTGGCGTTTCTCCGACGTCAACGCTGCGCAGACGCGACGTTGACGTCGCTGGTCTCTAGTGGCAAGCGTTGACATTACGATACCGCAACGTTAACGTCGCGTCAACGCGGCGTTAGTGTTGCGTTTTTTAGGAACAGGTACTGAGCGCGACGTTAACGTTGCGTTCAGTCCAAGCGCAACGTTAACGTCGCATCTGTGCAGCGACGACGCTGGCGCTGCGCGGACGTTGGACGAACGCCAACGCTCGTAAAACGTCAGTGCCGTCAGTGGGATAGCGGATAAAAATCATAAACAATTACTACTACCGCCGGCTTCCACTGCCAAACTACGATTGTAAGTAGATCGAATTGCAATTAAGTTGGGCAACAATTACAACCTGTCGATTGTTGATTACTCCGCTACGGTATTAATAAAAGAAACTTACTTCGTCAGTAATAACAATAAAACAACAATCTGTTTAGGTAGCTCCTTAATTACAACAATTTGTAATAGCAAACATTATTTGAACTGTACACGCAGTGAAGGACAACACTAAATAAAATTTTCATTCACGTCTGAGCTGTCGACAAATGTCTGTCATAGCTGACAACAATAACAACGAAACTGTTATAAATATACCTAATGAAACCAAAAATATACAGAAAGCAGTAGACAGAAGTAGGTACATATTCGGTGATTTTACCATACATGTCGCAATTATACCTAAGAAGTAAACTAGAATTAAGAATCCTGCTGACCATGAGAAACGATGAGCATTTACCATCAGGAGGCTCGTCAGCCCATTAGTCGAGTAGAAAAATAAAAAGGAATTCTAATTCCTTAATCTAATGCCATCCTGGCTATGATAGGGGATAAGGTTGGATTACCGTTATATCCGACACTGCAGTGACAGACATAGATCTGTAGCTGTTGTCGAGTAGAGGTTGACAATTGTTTTAATTAATTATTTTATTGGTTTCATTATTTATTTTAATAGAGTTATTGTATTTTTAATAGAGTTAATTGTATCCATTTATGAACAGTTTTAAATGGGCTTTTTCTCCTGGGATACCTCCAAACAATTTGTTGGCAAACAAACCGTAGCTGTCACAAACGCCCATCAGCAACAGAAGCTACAGTTCCAACTATCACTGTTCCACAGTAATCAACGATTTTCACTACCTTTCTTTAACAACATTGTGTTAAAGTGAATGCGCAATTCGTATATCCGTCTGGTAATCGATGTTTTCGTAACTCGCTCATCAAACTCTATGGGCGCTATAACTTGTGTAGAAAGCTGGGCAATTGTTGATCCCAATTAAAACGCTCGTACACTACTCGAGATAACGTTTGCGTGCAAGCGAATGTGGTCCTTACATCTCGAAGATGTCCGGGATTTTAAGGGCGATTTTTGTTAATTGTTTTTTGTGAAGACGACGGCCGTCCGGATACGGTCAGTACGCTTTATGCCGACTTGCACTTTCTACGGTTTCGGAGCGAACACTTCCGCGGCGCTTTCGTCGATCATTTGAAATTCAGATGCGGTTTAAGAACGACCTTGCGGTGTTACGGCGGTCCTTTTGCGTGGCCCGCATTGTAATGTAGTGATTCATGTCGCGAATGATACTGCTATTGATACGATCGTGACTCATAGTTTAAATTGTCGCTTCCCAATCTTAAGGACAGTGGATCTGAACCTAAATATCGTGAACTTTAAGAGCATACTGCTCCACCAATCCGCACTGGAGCAGCGTGGTGGAGTATGCTCTAGGCCTCCTCAATAATGAGGAGAGACCCGTGCTCAGTAGTAGGCCATTAATGGGTTTTAGCCAAGAGCATATATTATTGAAGCCCTCAGTACCCCTATTATGAGTTTGTTGTAGTAAACGCAAAAAACGTTACTATTGATGCTATCGTGAAAACGCTGCTTTAATAGTAAATGCGCATAACTCTATTAAATACAGTACTTGCGGTCATGTTTTACTTACAATTTGGTATTACGAGTCACAAATTTGACAGATGCTATAGTAAATTACGTTACCCGTAGTAGTTACGGCACTCACGCTATTTTCTAAGGTGAAAAGTCACTATCGAAATTAAATGTCATTAAATATTGCTGTATATTTAAACAAAATCATGGCTAGGCACTATTTTGCTTGGCAAATGATTCACGCAACCGAACGCAGAGATGAAAATAATGAAATTTTGAACTTGCGAGATCAACAAAATATTTAGCAACCTTTGATGTTTTAAATGTCTAGATTGAGCGTCGCCCTACAATGAAAACAAAAAAAAAACAAGGCAACATTATCAAGCATGTGTGCGTGCAGACGATGTTTTACCCGTTCGTATTATGAATTTTTCTAAAAGTAATATTTTCTGATTCCATTTTTGCAGAGAGATCGTATCTATGAAGGCTGCCACGAATTGAAATAATAGTGCTCTCTTACGCCACAATTTTATGTATACAATTTGCCCTGCACTCACTTTTACTACAATTTAACAAAAAAATTATCAATGCACTTGGTTCTTTGACTTCGTATCATTACTTCGTTGACAAAACCCCTTGAGGCTTGTTATTATGAGTACAATTGTGTAGGTAATAATCGTACTGATTTTCATACAATTTTTCTTTAAATATTTAAAAAAAAAAAAAAAAAAAAAATTTCTGATATAATTATAGTTTTGTAGAGAAAAAAATAATTGAAAACAATATAATTTCTGAAATATCATGCAGTCGCTTGTGGGGATCGATCTTGAGACCCGCCTCGTTTAACTTGTTCTAACTCGTATCTTCGACCGCTCGACCACCGTGTTGTATAGCCAGATCAATGAAAATAGTAAAGACGTTCGACGTAGTTCTTTTCTGCGTGTTTAGTAGCAATTGTTTATGACCATATATGGTAATCTTATTGAGCGAGCCGACACACTATGAGTCATCGCACTTGCACTGAGGTTATTCACTTTTAACGATTGTTTTGGTTAATGTTTTGCTTCATATCTCACTCACACTTCAATTAATTGTTGATTAGATTTACACATTTGATTGTTCACAGCTTTAGGTTTAGGAATATCCATATTTAATGACTAAATTTGTATTTTTACAACATATTAGACATTTTTAAATCAAGAGCTAGCGATTTTGCGTCTATTCGTCATGCGCGCTCGCGCCAAACCCGCTTATAAAACCAAATGCAACTAGTGCTGAAATCTTAAGAAAATGTAATGGACTATTAAGTAATATTAAGAAGCATGATATAATTATAGTAGGATTAGGATGTAATGACAAAAATCCATATGGATTAATAATTGAATATTGTAATTTTTTAAACAGCTACAAAAACAATAATATTTTTGTAATCAATGTGACACACAACCAATACCTTAATGAAAATTTATTAAATCAACAGCTGAGAATATTTTTAAAGAACTACACAAACTGTTACTTTATTCAGTGTGAAAACAAAACAAATTATAACGGCTCATATTCAAAACATTTACTTATGCAAATTAACTATAAACTAAACGTACAGATTGACTACATAAAATATAAAGAATTATATCTAACTCCTAAATACGATATAATTAAAACACATTTGAAGAGAAAAATAATTTCAGCACCAAATCCCAACACATCCAACCAAATGTATAAACCAGGAACTATTCCTTATTATTTTAACAAAATGCGCGCACATAATCAAACACAAAAAACATCCACTAGCAGTCCTTTTTTTCGTGACTCACAGAATAAAGACAAATAAATTTATACTTCTTCACCAAAATATTGCAGGCATTCTAGCAAAGAGAGATTTACTAGAAATAGCATTGGAAGATATTTCTAACGAATTAGGTATAGTAGATGTGATATGCCTATCTGAAACATTCATTAAATCAGGTAGAGAGTCAAATGTAAAAATAAATAACTTTATTTTAGGTGCTTATTTCTCTCGATCAAATGAATCAAGAGGAGGTACAGCCATTCTAGTAAAAAAAGGATTAGAGTTCAAGCCTATAAAGTTAATAAACCCGACAGCAATAGACTTTGAGTGCTGTGCAATAGAAATCACTACTTACAATTTAATCGTAATATGTATTTACCGAAGTCCTTTATCCAAACCAGAATATTTTCTAACGGAATTAAATACTTTACTACACAAACTATCTAAAAATAAAATTTCAAAAAAATCTATAATTTTATGTGGTGATTGGAACATCGACCCCCTTAAAGACAGTAAATACTCTACTGAATTAAAAACTATCTTATCTAATAATAACCTTAAAAACTACGTTACGACTTATACTAGGAAAAAATTATGTCTAGATCTTATCGTAAGCAACGTACTAGACGCTGATTCAAAAATCCACTATTTAGGTCTATCCGATCACGAAACCGCTCAAAGCCTTATATTACAACTCAATAAACATAATAGATCTAAAAAAAACACCTTCTGGTTTGAAGAAAGGCTGGACTATAGTAAGGAAAATATGAAAAAATTCAAGTCAGCAATTGAAGCATTATCTTTCGAAGATGTTCTTACTGAACATAATGCACAGGAGTCTTTTAATTGTTTTCATAATTGTCTGACTTTATTTTATAAATTATGTTTTCCATCTATATTAGTAAAAATAGTAAATAAACCTACTAAAACAAAATGGATCTCAAAAAGCTTAAAAAAATGCTGTATTAGAAAACGTAAATTGTACCTAACTTATCACTTGAGTAACTCTAATAAAAAGTGGAACAAAACCAGATACATTAAATATTCTCAAATTCTTAAAAAATGTATGCTAAAAGCGCAACAAATTGAAAATAAAAAATATTTGAATAGATCTAAAAACACTGCAAAGGCAGCGTGGCGAATAATTAAAAACGAAATAAAAGATTATCAAGGTGGACAAGAAATAACAGAATTAAATATTAATGACAAACAAATCAAGGATCCATTACAAATATGTGATAGTTTTAATGAATACTTTACTAATATAGGTAAGCAGCTTAATAATATTAATACAGACAAGAATATTTTGACTAATAAAGAAAATACTATTTTTTTAACACCAACTGACGAAAGAGAAATCTATAGAATTATTATGTCCCTAAATAACACGAAATCAACAGGATATGACTTAATAAACGTAACCATACTAAAATTGATAGCTGTATATATAAGCCGACCTCTAAGTTACATAATAAACCAATCATTTTTACAAGGCAGTTTCCCAGATAAACTAAAGATGTCGATTGTAAAGCCTATATATAAAAAAGGTAATCACAAAGACATTAATAACTACAGACCGATCACTCTCATACCTATACTTTCAAAAATTATGGAGAAGGCTATGTACACTAGAATGTATGATTTTATGATAAAAACAAAAGTTTTAAACGATGAACAGTATGGTTTCATAAAAAATAAATCAACGACACTTGCATGCTTTTCCTTAGTCAAATATGTCACAGAAAGTTTGAATGATGGTATACCTATAACAGCAATGTTTCTCGACATGAGTAAAGCGTTTGACTTAGTTTGCCATGAAAAGCTCCTAAGTAAACTCTACAGCTATGGAATAAGAGGTGTGTGCCTGGATTGGCTAAAAAGTTACTTAGTAAATAGAACACAATACGTAGAAATATCTAGGATACTTAACAATCGCAAACATATATATCGATCTGAATATAGATGCAATAATGCCGGGGTTCCCCAAGGAAGTATTCTAGGTCCCCTGTTGTTCATTATATATATAAACGACTTCCCTAATTGTATTGACGAAAAATGTATTTTATTTGCAGACGATACAACACTTATGATAAAATGTACTGACGAAAAAAATTATAACGACAAAATTAAAATGACATTACATAATACTATATCTTGGCTCAATGACAATAATTTAAAAATTAATCTTAATAAAACAAAAATTATTCAATTTCAATATATAAACTGCAAATTACCTAAAATTGACATAACAATAAACAATAATGAAATTGAAAATGTGGATACAGCATTATTTTTAGGAATCCACATAGATAAATATTTAAAATGGGACGTACATATCAATACAATTATAAAAAAACTTGATAAATTCATTTTTGTCTTAAAACGTCTCCGCCAAACAGTGTCCAGGGAAGCAGCTCTGACAGCATACCATGGTTACGTTGCATCAGTTCTTCGGTACGGACTAGTGCTTTGGGGCAACACAAGGACACTAGAAAAAGGTTTGAAATTTCAAAAAAGATGCATAAGGTCCATATGTGGACTAGGTCCACTAGACAGCTGTAAAAAATACTTTAATGAACTAAAAATATTGACTCTTCCTTGCATGTATATCTACGAAATGTGTATACTCGTAGCAAAAAATAGACACTTATTTAAAACATACGCTGACATAGGGTTAAATAGATGCAGACATAAAAACAAATTATGTTTACCAATACAAAGGCTCACACAATTCCAACAAAATGCCTACTGTATGGCTGTACGGGTATTCAATCATCTGCCTGAGAAAGTCAGTACTCTTTGTGTTAGAAGACTAAGAATCGAATTATTAAAAACCTTACAAACAAAACAATATTATGACTTACGCGAATATTTTAACGATACAGTGTGATTACAAATAATACTATTATACTATTTAAAATGTTGAATATTTAATAATTGTAATAATTGAAATTAATTGTATTTTTTATCTTAATTTGACAAAAATGAAATATTTTAATTTAATTGCAATGCTAACTTCCTACTTTTATATCTTGACATTAAGTTTATAATAATTAGTTTGTTTATACCCTAGATAGATATTTAATATTTATATACAATTTAAGATAAATATTTGTACGCCGGTTGTACCGGCATAGTGTGCTGGGATTTATAATCTTACTGCGATCTCTATATGTACCCATACTAGAACAAATAAATCATTCATTCATTCATTCATTCATTCATTCATTCATTCGTCTATTGTCTATGTGTGCGTAATGATATTGTTAGGAGAAGAGTGACGTATTTCCTGTCAGTATGAAGCTATGAAGTCTATATAAGCGTTGGCGAGCTCAGTCTGCGGGCAATTCACGTCGAGTTCACTTGGCAAGGGGAACCACTGCTCGTTTGAATGGTTAAACTAAATATCCTGTCATTTAAATTTGCGTGTAATTAATTGTTAAATGTGATTTTTATTTTGCGTTCACTTCTAGTTGCTAAAAATATAAAAATTGTGGCTAACAGTTAGCCACAATTTTTTGACACGTTTTCGCGGATTCGATGTCCCATCTAGATATTTAAAACATCAAAGTTAGCAACACTTTGACACCACAGTTTGACACTGAATGCGACTGACGCAGAACGCTAATGTAATTAAATTGAAAAGGTACCAAACCGCCATTAATTCCACTCTTCTTTCACATTTCCTAATTTAGTCGGGTTATAGAGCATCCATAGACTTGTTTTTTTAATTTCACAAATGTTGGCTCGCTGGCCAGGGTCTCGTTCTATCCTTGTTGACATCATAATAAAAGAATGAGAGAGGTATTACTCATGGATGCCAACATAACGTAACGGAAACTGTACCGTCTCACGTCTTTACGATACCCGCTGTAGTTTCATTTCCAAAACTCATAATAGCTCATAATGTAACTACAGTATTAGACTATTCGATCGTAACCGCTAGAGGCGCTGTACGGATTCTCATACAAATTCTAAACGTTAACTGCAATAGTAACAGTTTTGACGTTTACTACAACAACTCATAATAGGGGTACAGATCATAGATGGGTAGGTGGGTTATTTGGTCATGGTATTTAATATGACCAAAAATTTAAACAAGAATGTATCTATCTTTGTCTAGTGCCCAGCCGATATGCCCATAGAAGTAAATAGTATTCTTTATATTTCTTCTGTCGTTCTGCTTCTGTATTTTTTCTCTGTCGTTAATAATGCCTTCATCAGGTATTACTAAACTTATTGTTTGAACAAGAAATATTTAGTTGATTGAGACACGCTGGCCAACAATGAAAGACAATCGCGTGCCGTGACGCCATGCGGCATAATCGAATGTAGCTTAATAAGCAATTAATGGTCTGGCTCATTGGCAATTAACACGTAATTGAGATCGAAACGGTGCCAGTCAACTGAAGGGTCACTTCCAAACTACTTGAGCAGCATGCGTCACCTTTCTAAGAACTGGATAAATTAGATTTACTGATCTAGATAGAAGATACATATTCAAAATTCTGCAAGAAATGAAATACTTTGACCCAAAAATAAATAAAACAAGGGCATCAAAGGGTACCTTACCTTGGTTACTTCATAATCGAATACAGTAGTATTTCATTGATTTAAAACCTGCTGTGTTAAAGATACTGTTAGCAGTAGCTGAAAGATACTGGCTTTTTTATGCTGGGAATTACAGCGTGTTCAGGAAAGCATGCTCATTAAGGACACCGATGAACCTTTGCTACATTATATTGCTTATATTGACTTTTTCTGATTGACCTTTACTTACTGATTGACATACTTTATCTACTACACTTTAAAGTATCCTCTATCTATCTTTAATCGTACTATCACCTCATAAAGATGGGAGCGCTGATTTCAGTAGGTAGTGACTATTATCATCTCCCCTGATCCTCTGATGATTAGGGAACGTAAAATATCGAGCAAAATAAAATTACATTATGGCAGAGCATCGGCCAACATTTAACAATTGCTGACGTTTCTAATCGCTCATTTTGACTAGTAATAGACTCATGTCTAGGACTAGGCACATGAATACGCTGCTTAGAGATTTAGTAAATTCCGCCTTTTTTCTCGATTTGATCCTACAGTAGATCCTTCCTCCATTCTTGATCGATAGCCCAGAAACTCCACAAATCCTTGCAGCGTACTATGGTCGAGAAGTCGCCGCCGCAGTCTATTTCACTAATACTAGTCTACTGCCTCACTATGGACGGATGGAACTGTATGGTTTGAAACCAGTTTGTTCCGATAGCTATCGTTCGTCCCGCTCGGCCGCAGCCGCACTGCCGACTCGACTAACCCTTAACGGTAAATTGCATACATTTGCAGCTGCAGCCACTTTAACTCAAGTTCACTTTACTGCAATAATACATGCTTTACGCAAATAATGTGTCTTATACTGCCCATCATACAATTTAATTGACACCCGTTGTAGAACTGAATCCAGCTTACTAATAAACATATTCTGACAACTATTAAGACTCTATGTGGTATAATTATAAAGGCTTATCTATATCCTGTGTTTGTTTTATTTTGTACCTTCTGGGAAGCTAATCTTATAAAAGGTAACATAAGACGAGGGCCAAGTTGTTGTTGAGAAGAATTTCTACTGCAAATATATCTTATATCATCGTTTATTTAAAAACACCAACTAGTTCTAAAATCCGCAAGATAAATTCAATCAAGTTATATTTGCGGCATTGGACGTTCCCAATCTCGCGGGTTTGGGTCCGGACCCGTGCTCCACCTAGGTTCTCCACCTGGGTGGAGCACGGGGACTTATAAGGTCCCGTGCTCCAACTGATGGCGTTAGTACAGTGAAACAGTAAATTGTTTTCCTTAAATGATTCAAAAGATCTAAACAATTATAATAGGCTAGCTAATGTGGTGCACAGAACGGAGTTTAAGTATTATTTACAAACCTTCTTGGTGCACAATTTTTAATTAAAAATAAATTCAACGCGTCTGCTTTCTGCTTTTCAACTTTTATTTCTTTATATCGCTGACAAAAAGAGACACACAGAGGTTACATTTAGCCATAGCTAGCCTATTATAATTGTTTAGATCTTTTGAATCATTTAAGGAAAACAATTTACTGTTTCACTGTACTAACGCCATCAGTTGGAGAACCTAGGTGGAGCACGGGTCCGGACCCGCGGGTTTTTGGTATCCCAGTATTGCATACGTTATAACAGTAACACAGTTGATGGGATAAATCTTCTACTTAGTTATTGAGGCCTAATAAATCTTTTGTTGTTGGGATTGCTGTGTGTTTGATTGGTAGTCTGGTAATCAGTTGTGAGTTTGTGAGCAGCTAAGATTCGTATCTTTCAGCTATTCAGGTCGATCCTCAATAAATCATAGTCGAGCATAAAAAAATCAAATTCCACAGTACAGAAGATCAAAATGCAGAGTACTGTTTTGGGTATTCTCACAAAAGATTTCACCCTAAAGCTATTCAACCCTCTCCCTACGCGACGAGTGAGCAAACACTTCATCACTTACAGATTGAAGATATTATTATGGAGACACGCTTCAACGAGTTTAACCCTAAGATTACTCGAGCGGTTATATTATAAAGGCTACTTAGCGGTCGCGTTGTTTATCATTGCTAAGTAAGTCATTACGATTGCATTAAGGCTGGAAACAGTGCTCGACCGACGGCCAGCGCTGACCGTCGGTCAGCGTAGCAATATCTATGCAAGTCTATGAATGCGCACACAGCTACGCTGACGGTCCGCGCGTCATTTGGTACGCGCGTACGGTCGGTCGAGCCGTCGGTTCTGCTCGTCGGTCGCGCGTACGTCGGTCGACCGACGAGCTATTGTATGGTACCTTTCACCGTCAGCGTAGCACTAAATGCATTTTCGCAACCGACGGTCAGCGCTGACGGTCAGGACGTACGGTACGGACGTACCGTCGGTCGAGCACTGTTTCCAGCCTAAGGGTTATTAAGTACGACGGGGAATAAAGGCTCAACCCTTTATTGCAGTAAGGGCCTCTATTGTTTGGTTACTGACTAACGCTTTTCAATCAAAGATACTGAATGTGGCCAGCAGCATGGAAATTAAAGTGTACTAGAAATTCAGATGAGTCGTTATTATAAATACTGTATTTTGATGTTATAACACTGAATAATAACGTAGGTTTGTAAAAGTTACATTATTAAATGATGTCCTCAAAATGTTAAAAGCAAGTCAAATCGCATTTGGTTGAAGTAGGGTCCGACCTCAACCTATCTTATTCTGATAAGATTACCGAAGGTCAGCATAGGAATAGAATACGGGTTGACACGCTGCAACCCTAACATTACAAAAATATTATTCCTATACAGTATCGCTTAGTTTTCCAGATAATTGTAAGAAAACAGACGCCTTAATGATTACCATGTGGGGCTTAACACTGATGTCCTCTGTGTTTGTTTACATAGTGCGCACAATGTTTTCTATAACTGCGTCCTAATAATGATAGATCGCGATTCACGTGCGCGATAATAAGATTACTGCGGCATAAGGCTGAAGTGTCCACATATTGGATTAAGCCTCACAATTCAGCCGTAAACCACTGGTCGGCATATTCAAATTTCCTTTGCCACGCTGTCAATTATTCCTAACTCGCCGTAACGAATCCATTGTGGGAATAGATTATTAATGATTTTTTTCATCAGTTTTTGCTATTCGTTTTGTTAGCTCAGCTATTCTATCGGAAATGATTCTTGGTATTCGATGTTCACGGATATCACTGAGATTGCAATCGGTGGAGTACCTTGTAAGTACGGAGCGGCGATGAGCTTCACAAGTACATTTATGTAAACAAAAGCGACGGTCACGGAACATTTTAAGCAGTTGATAAAAAACGATGTGACCAACATGGGAAACTCATTGTGCCTTTGTGTCGTGTCAATTTTAAACAAGGATGCATAGAATTAAGATTCTTAAAATAAAATGTAATACAGTCAGGTAATAAAAAGTGACGTTGTATGGCAACTCCATAAGAAGCATCACTTCGCGACAGCTACCGATGCGATGGATATAGTTTGAGGCCCGTTTGCGCTGAGGCTCTACTGTATGAAATAGCAAATGAACTGTACTCCGCCGGCTACCGATGGCTGTGGTCGGTGGTCAATTTGCACGGACCCTAAGTAGACGCTGTGTCTCACTGACATTAGTAACATTAAAGGCATCACGATGAGACAAAGGCAATTGGTTAGTTGATCACCATTAAAGAAGGAAGAGGACGAAAAGAAGTACCTGCTTAATAAATATATGTAGGAGCGAGACCAAAGTCCTACGCTGATCTAGTAACGCCACCTATGAGTAATCGATGGAACTAGTTTTAGGAACCTACCGCCATCTATGAATGATGGCCGGAGCTACTTCTGGAAACGAAACAGTTATTGTTTGGGCATGGTTGGTATGGAGTGGGGGTAGAGATGGCGTCGTAGAGAACCATAGCTGTCATGATCATTCTGAATTGAGCGCTTAGACCGAGCGGACGTGTCGAACCCACTGCCATACCAAACTTGCCGCGTTTCCAAGTTAAATTTGAATTAATCGTGCTGATCCTTTGCCACTTTGCTATTATTTTGTCGTCAGCTTTATTTCTAAGTTTAATTTAATGTAATCTAAATTAATTTTGGTGATAACTGTATTGAAGTGTTGGAATAGACGTTTAAACTCAGTGTACAGACTATTATTTCTTATCCCCAGTCACGTATAACCCAAAGTATAACAACCGCTCTGACCCTGGCTCCGAGATCAGAAGCTGGGATAAAGAACTCTGTCCACGTTTTCAGGTGATATCATGAGGCGTGGATGCAAGTGAAAGTGCAAAGTGCAGTGAAATGATGTGACTAGATTTTCAATAAAACGGCAAGTATCGATATGAAGGATTTTCAAGTAAGACGGCGAGTATTGGTATGGTATAATTTTTTTATTTCATTACATCTGTGGTGACAAAATTTCGCAGCTTAAATTTTAATTCTTGCGTAAACTAGATAGTGTGTGTGTCAAATAGTTTGTTAAACAATCATGAGTGATTAATACAGTCGTAGATTTTCCGTCATTATCGTTTATGTCAGCACCGGTAGTAATATTATTTTCTTTGTTTTCTTTCCCTGAAAAAAAATATCATTCAGTGGTTACCTTGGTCAAAGCCAAAGTTGCAAGTCTTTGATTTTACTGTAATTTAACCGAAGTGTCATACATACTTCGGAAGACGCTAGTAACTTGCGTTCAATTTGTTCAAAATTTAATGAAGGTAGATTTGGGGTTAAATTACTAGGACACCCGAGGGCCAAGTACCACTTCAAGTGTTGTTATATGAAGTGAATTTGAGTTGAGTAGTAGCAACAATATTTCTCGTTCTAGTATGGTGCAAGGTGTAATCTGAATAAGTTGTTACATTATTTCTGATTAGCGAACAGTAATTGGTGACATTACTCAGCTGCTAAACATATCGCTTGGTTGAGGTGATGTGTCCCTTGTATTATTCAATGAAGTCTATAAGTATCGTTGCTTGATGGAGGTGACTCTAGTTGCTGTCGATCGATATAGATGATAGCAACGACACTTTTCGCTGATTAATGTCTGTAATATTACTTGCTACTACTACGATACTGTTCGCTAACGAGTGAGATGTTTTCATAATATTGGTGCGCGGTTGCTTAAGCATTATTTAAGCGTTTCGATATTTGATGTTGAACTATGATTCGTTCTTTGTTCCTATTGTTAAAGATCATGGGGATAGATTAGATTTTGTAGCCTGGTCGAAAAAGAAAAATACGCGTTTGATCTCTGGAATTTTGTTACGTATTCCGTGTAGGTACATTTTCAATTGATAACGTGATAAGGTGTTACAGTGCAGTGTCCTTTACCACAAGTGTTGTTTTCTTTTGTCACATGCGATTGAATTCTTAAAATTATTTCTTGATTACTTTTTATTTGTATGCAGTGACTGACAGCAGTGATACTGAAAGTACTGGTCAGGTAGCGGGTGAATAACGAAAGTATTCTTTTAATTATCTTGGTGTTTAGTGATTTGGTGCGCCGCTTTTAGTTGAAAAGAATTAATTTAAAAAAAAAAACCCGTTACAGCTTATTTGGTTGTCGTTTTAAAAGTGATTAATTAATTGTTTTGTTTCGTATTCTAAATACGCGGGTAAGTTACTGTTACGTTTAAATATTGAGAAAGGGGTTACCTAATGATTTAAATATTGTCTTCAGAGGTATTTTAGACGAATTTATTGAATTCTTACCCGATTCAGATTCTACCCACTATATTTTTGAAATAAATAAAGTCGATTTTTGCTGCATTTAGGAAGCGATTCTAGGTTTTAATAAGAAGCTGGAGACCAAGACCTTGTCTGGTACCTGTCTGGAACCAAGGGTGACATCACCTAGTTGTGGTAACATGAAACGAGGTAAAAGTGAAACGGCGTTTTTGGTATGACAAACTTTTATTTTATGACATCCGGTGTGTTGGAGTTTCATAACTTCAATTTTATTTCGTGCGTTGTGAAAATACAACCTTCTGTTGTCTTGTAATTAGTGATCGATAAAATAATAGTTGGATACAGTCGGTTCCCTAATTATTATTTTTTTAACAAGTGCAGCAAACTTTGATTGGATTTAATTTACCTCGTGAAACCAATGAGTTTTTAACGTTATTCGTGTTCTGTGTTCCAGCTTGGTTTTCGAAGATGGCACGGGTTGTTTATGTGGCGATCGGGAGCAAGAGCAGCACACGAAGGTTGTACTCGTGTTAATTGGAACTGCATTGATGGCTGTGTGCGTGCGCTGGCGCTGGCTTCGTGGTGTGATGATGAAGCATCATCGGTTATTGCCGCGGAACGGGCACAACGTTACAGGTGATCTGTTTTGTTTAACTGGTTTTCTTATGGCTTATAGTAAAAGTGAATTAAACTCTTCCATTTTTGAGACATTACTGGATATTAGGCGATCCCTGTATTTTTCTTGGTTAAATTAGTTGGGTAATTGAGAAACAATAATGATGTTGCTTATTGATCTGAATAATTAGGAGGTACGGTTAAGAGAGAATAATTAAGAGAAAGAATATTCTCAATATAATGTCTTCGGGACAAAGATTTAAGTGGATTAGTTTTTTTATAGAATTACTTTGTTATTGAATCACCCAATTCAAAACCGTTCAATTTAATAATTGGGTAATCTGTTCACTATTACCGGTTATAATGGTTTAATTAGTTTTTGAGTTGATGGTGGGTGGGATATCAGAATGAAACAAAATTATTAATAACTAGCGACCCACCCCGGCTTTGCATAGTACTATCGAATCGCTATCGTCACCTTTCAATTAATTAAAACAAAACCTTAATGAATTATACGCCGTAACCATGCGGAATCCTACTTCGATTGGTGGGAATCATTTGAAAGTTTGTTCAGTAGTTTAAAGACTAGTTTTCATCCATCCATCCATCCATCAATCAGCCTTTCGAGGTCCACTGTTGGGCGTAGGCCTCTCCTAACTGGCGCCACCCTAACCGGTCCTGAGCTCTCTGAATCCAGCGGATGCCCACCGCCTTCTTCAGGTCATCAGTCCACCTGGTCTAGACTAGTTTTAAAGTTATTAAAATGGAAAGTTATAATTCTTTTTATTTGTGTGTATTGGTACTAGTATCAAACACCTATGTGGCAAACCTGTTCAAACGCCTGCGTGGCACACCTGATCAACAGCCTGAGTAGCATACAACCTATGTGGCAAATAAATTCTGAAGTCTTATGTTGTATCCCCTATCCTCATAGCAGACAAAGTAATAAGGCCCTCATGGCATGTTTCTTCAGATATCCGTGTGTCAATATTAATACACTTTAAATCAATCAATTCAAATTCAAATTCAAATTGGAATAAGCCCCTGTACTGATGCAGATTAATTTTGTAAGAAGTGCTTCTGTTTATCAGGAAGGGCTGAGCGTAGAAAGATACTCGCGTGTGTGTTTGATTGTTACAGGTAATCTTCAATGACGAATGCGGATTGGTGCCGGTAGAGCGTGCTTGCAGATGGAATCCATCCCCAGATTACGTGAAGATGCTGTACGGATTAATCTGCGATAGCGATAGCGTAGTCATAGTGTAAAAGTTAAAACAAACACAAATTATTAATTTGTAATTTTGCTCCTCTAAACTAGTGTTGTAATGTTAGAAACTTGAAAAATTAGAAACTTGTTGAGTAAAAGAAATTTAAAGTAAATTGTAGTAGGGGTCACTAACCAACTTGAGACTGACACATTTTATCAACATTGACGAATTTGACACTGACTGACCTGTGTGGCCCTGATTGACCTGTGTGGCCCTGATTGACCTGTGTGGCCCTGACTGACCTGTGTGGCCCTGACTGACCTGTGTGGCCCTGACTGACCTGTGTGGCCCTGACTGACCTGTGTGGCCCTGACTTGCCTGTGTGGCCCTAACTGACACCAGCTAACTAGCCTGTGTGGCAAAGCCTAGCCTGTGTGGCAATGACTAGCTGACTAGCCTGTGTGGCAATGACTATCCTGCGA
Organism: Hesperia comma; assembly: GCA_905404135.1. Taxonomy (NCBI): domain Eukaryota; kingdom Metazoa; phylum Arthropoda; class Insecta; order Lepidoptera; family Hesperiidae; genus Hesperia; species Hesperia comma. The sequence goes on from FR990019.1 coordinate 3,197,624, forward strand.
CGCAAAGACTAGCCTGTGTGGCAATGACTCTCCTGTGACACAAAGACTAGCCTGTGTGGCAATGACTCTCCTGTGACGCAATGACTATCCTGTGACGCAATGACTATCCTGTGACGCAATGACTATCCTGTGACGCAATGACTATCCTGTGACGCAATGTTTCGCCCGTATGGCAATGATTCGCCTGTGTGGCAATAACTATTCTGTGTGACCATTACTATTCTGTGTGACCATTACTATTCCGTTTGACCATAACTATTGTGTGACCTTAATTAAAAGGTAGTCTCATTAGTAACGAAAAACTTTTGCTGAATAAAAGAAACTTTAGAGCTTTGTTGTAACTTAATTAAAAAGGAATCACACGAGGACGTGTGCACGTCAGATTGGCCGTGTAGGAGCGAGACCAAAGTCCTACGCTGATCTAGTAACGCCACCTATGAGTAATCGATGGAACTAGTTTTAGGAACCTACCGCCATCTATGAATGATGGCCGGAGCTACTTCTGGAAACGAAACAGTTATTGTTTGGGCATGGTTGGTATGGAGTGGGGGTAGAGATGGCGTCGTAGAGAACCATAGCTGTCATGATCATTCTGAATTGAGCGCTTAGACCGAGCGGACGTGTCGAACCCACTGCCATACCAAACTTGCCGCGTTTCCAAGTTAAATTTGAATTAATCGTGCTGATCCTTTGCCACTTTGCTATTATTTTGTCGTCAGCTTTATTTCTAAGTTTAATTTAATGTAATCTAAATTAATTTTGGTGATAACTGTATTGAAGTGTTGGAATAGACGTTTAAACTCAGTGTACAGACTATTATTTCTTATCCCCAGTCACGTATAACCCAAAGTATAACAACCGCTCTGACCCTGGCTCCGAGATATACATTTATGACTCCGAAGGGTAGTTTGTAGTAAGCGAGGGGTCCCGGATTTGATATCCCTCGGTAGATATTTATGTGACATAAATACTCAATGTCCGATAATGGGTAATAGTGATGTAGTTTTTGTGTAGTCCAGGACACAGTGAATCTTATTGCGGGGTATGAGTGCGTTAGTGTTTATGTTTATTTACTCATGTAAATTTCGTTCAAACAAAAACCCTTGAGTCATTGAATGTCTCGTCAGAGCAAGTGTCACTGTCCGAACACCCTTCAACCCGTAGCTCGACACAGCGTGTGCTGCGTCAGAATTAGCGTATTATTTTAATAACTTTGATCTCAATAACTTCAATCACCAAAAGGCAAAGTCCATTATGTTAACAACCCAACAAAACTCGTGCATATAGTTCTTATTAAAAACTTTCCACATTATACGATCTAGATTTTTTATTTCACGTCTCACCGGACTTTACAGTTTATGTGTACGCGGTTAAAATTAAAACTTACGCTATATTATTTCGACGCAGTTTTATATTTTACAAATAAATATTCAACCAACAAAATTATTTCCTACATGACAGTTTTGCTTTAAACACCAACAGTAGTTCAATTTTGCATAACATACACCTCTAAGGGCGGGTTCCCACTACGCCGGACCGGCAGATCTGCCGGAAACCGGACACCGGACAGAGTGTTCACATTACACCGGAGCCCACAAGAAAATCGGACAAGCACCTCAGTTGAATTTGGACCTGTGCCCACAATGGACGCCTATTTTTCGATTTGGATATCGTTCATGACGTGTAGCGTCTACTTTACTCAGAAAATGCGAGCCGAATGAAGTGCGGGGAGCACGGGCTGCACGGGCGGGGCGGGGAATACAGGGCAGAACTGGTTCACATTACTCCGGTCCGGTGATTTTACCGGCATTTTGTAGTGACAAAACACTCGGTAAAAATGCCGGACTCGGCGAAAACGCCGGATCCGGGATAATGTGAATAGCTTCATACAATTTGTACAGCCACTAGGCCTTCCGGGAGTTTTACCGAGCCGGCAGATCTGCCGGTCCGGCGTAGTGGGAACCCGGCGTAATAGTAATTGCATTAAATTATCGCATCGAATACTTGTGAACTGATAGTTTCAAAGATTTAACTTAAGTAGGTCTACGATGGTATGGTGAAAAATGAATTAAAATGCCGTGAGACAGTAAGAAATGACAAGTCTTTCAGATTTTTCACTAGACATGAGGAGTCGACGTTTGAATGGGGAGTAGGACATAATATACCATCTTCGGCTATCGGCTCGTCTTTGATATTCACCGCTTCGACATAGGGGCATGTTCACAAACATCACATAAAACATAATGATAGTAATTATTCAATTTATTTAGTAACAGAATTAAAAAGGAGGACGTTCTCAATTCAACTGTTTTTTGGTGAACAGATTTTGATGATTCTTTTTTTATTCGAAAGCTGGTGCTTGTCGTGTGGTCCCAATTTGAGCAACATCTAGCGGGTTTGTTTTTGAGTTATCTCAGCTTGTCGATGTTGAAATCGTTATAGTTAATATTTAATTGTATTATTTATGAGGATGTCATGCTTTTAAATCCAAAAGTCATCGTTTACGACCATAATAACACGACAAACGACACGCGGGCTGTATTTCTAGTTAACGAGATTAACTTTCGATGTGGAATGCGCTTCGAGAACCCATTTTGCCCGTACATTACCGACGTGTGAATGAGTGGTGCGAACTCGCTAAGTGGTGCATTTATTTATTTTAGCGTGACGACAACCGTTCGCATTCCATACTCAGCTTAAGCTGGCAAATGTATTGTGTTACCGCTTTTCTAGAACTGAAACTGAAAAAGCAAAAGCTCAGCATACCGCGTGTCATTATTTATAAATATAATTAACTAGCTTTCCGCCCGCGGCTCCGCCCGCGTGGAACTCAGTATGTCACAAAGTTTTTCCTGCGTGAATCCCGATCCCGCGAGAATTCTAGGATAAATAGTGGCTTATATATAACATTCCACAACTTCCACTACCTCCCAGTAAAAGCCCCATTTGAGCTCGCGAGTTCATTCGCGAATAGGAGCTTTTCCCGCGTGAACGTCGATCCCGCGGGAATTCTGGGATAAAAATATATGTTGCTCCATAACCTCCTTTATCTCCCAGTGATAGTCCCATAAATAAAAAAATCTAAGCCCGCGACTTGGCGCGAAGGTGTTTTTCCCGCGTGTATCCTGATCCCGCGGGAATTGCGGGATAAAAAGTAGCCTATAAGTATGTTGGTCCACAATCTCCTCTATCTCCCAGTGAAAGTCCCATAAAAATATAAGCCCGCGATTTGGCGCATAAGAGTTTTTCCCGCGTAAATCCTGATCCCGCGGGAATTTCTGGATAAAAAGTAGCCTATATGTTGCTTCAAAACCTTCCGAATCTCTCAGTAAAGGTTCCATTAAAATCCGTTCAGCCGATCCGGAGATAAGCGTGTACAAAGAGACAAACTTTTTTTATAACTTTTCAACCCCTATTTTACCCATTTAGGGATGAGTTTTTAAAAAACTTTGATACAGGTTTTTCATTATTTTTTTTCATAATTCTAAACACCAATTTTCATAACACCTGGTTTACAATTGACGGACTTTCATACAAACTTTGAACCCCTATTAGACCCCCTTAGGGGTGGAATATAAAAAAATCCGTTCTTAGCGGATCCCTTCTAACTATAAACTACTACCCTGCCAAATTTCATCTCAATACGTTCAGCGGTTTCTGAGATTTTGTGATGAGTGAGTGAGTCAGTCAGTCAGTGACCTTTCGCTTTTATATATATAGATTTTCATGTATTAAAGATAAAAAATATAGTACCTAACATATAAGAGGATACGAAACTAACAAAAATGAGTTTTATAATTTTTGTCTGTTTTTCTGTTTGCGCATCTTTTCCCCCTTACCTATCATAGAAACGGCTTCACCCAATAGAAGGTTTTCACTGATGTGACATTCAGTATTTATTTCATTTGCTCGTAAGCAGCACCCATAAAGCCAGCGTAACTTTAAGGCCAGTTGCGTCCATTCGCAGATTTTATCACAGAATTATACCATCGGATGCACCGGTCGGAACCACTAACGAAACACGAAAGTTTACACTATTGTGCGCTCTCATTACCAAATACCATGGGGTATAGGCGACGGTCTCGAGATTCAGCGAAAGTTGGCGTGAGAAACGCCTTTACTTTTAACATTACTTACCAATGACTGCATAAATAATTAAAATATTATAAAGGGTAAAGGGCTTCATCCTTCTTTGAGTCCTAACCGACTTCCCCTGCTCGTGATGGCCTCTATTGAATAACAGAAGAGATAACGGCGTCCAGTTCCTTTTAACAAAATTTGCTGAACTCTGTAGCATGTAATGTAGTCCCGACGTACACTTTTTATGTTAATAGCGGACAAATGAACAGACGCACCTCCAATGGCAAGTGGTCACTGCTGCCTCTGGAAATGGCCATTACCAACAGCACCACTGCTACATTGTCGGTCAAAAATAAATTGTGAAATCAAACTCGAACCCGGAACGCTACGCTTAGAAACAGGCCTATCATATCCACTTAGTAATTACACACACACAAACGCATGTATAATGGTAATGAGCTACTGGTAACAAAACGCTAATTGCACACAACCATGTCTTACGCTCGTTCTTCCTCCAAGACATTTCCTGGTTACTAAGAAACGGCTATTAATTAACATTACGTGATACATCTGAGGAAACAGCATCACACTATGATACGGAAACCCCAATCGGGTCACATCCACATGTGAACGTTGTGAAAATTAAACAAACCATTCATTCATTATTTCGTGCGTTGATTGCAACCTTTACGTAAGCGATACACGAATTATCGTCCATTGTGTTAATTGTGTATGTAACTCGCGTTAGTTATTATTTTTTGGGGCTCATTGTGTAACCGGAGTCCGGAGGCGAGGCTCGCATTGCCGCCGATATAAATATCCGAATGACTAACGAGCTACTTGTTTACGTTCAAATCGATTGTATTATGACATTGCATCGCTTGTCGAAGGAGTGCATTAGGGTTGCCAACTGTCAGAAAGTGCAGTCCCGGAAATTGGTCGAAACGTCGCTATTTTTTTGGTTGTGTCTAATAAGTATAGACATTCAAATTAATAAAAGATCGACGATGCTATTCATTTTGATTGAAACAACAAATTCATCTCATTCGATAGGACTTTATTTATATCTTTAAACTGCAATGAATCAAAGTGAAATTCAGCATGACTTGTCAATGCCCCGAAGAAAAGTTTTTTCCCAGAGGCGTCTGACAATTAATGTAAGATCAACAACAAGGTTAACCTAAAGGCTTATAGATTGTAGTCACATGAGCACTCACAATTTGTCTCTCACAACTTAGTCACTTTTTTGACATAAAAGTTTTGCCCGATCTGGACGTTAACACCTATCATTTAATATATATAAATAAATTTCATAATTTCATAAATTTCATACAATATAATATAAATTTCAGTAGGTATCGCCGCGAAGGCCTCTATGTATTTAGGATTTTTGGATCATTATCATGAACCTTCCTAGGCTGATTATTTATTTTTGATTGATTTCAAAAAAGGAGGTTCTCAATTTAGTTGTTTTTATTAGGCACTTCAGAATTGCATCGCTTAAAATTATGTACCTACTTATAACCAATTTGGTCAATACTTTTTTCGATTGGGAGATTATTCATACTTCCGATTTCATCCCAAATGCAGAACAAACACCTCTAGCGGAAAAATAGGTGATGAAAAAAATTTTCAACTTGGTTACTGTTTTGATAAACAATTTTTCTATGCATCATCTTCATCATAAACCCACAGAAAATTTTCAAAGTACAGCCTAGTTGTGCCTTGTATTGTAACCTTGGTGAGTCGCACCACCGGCTTCCCTACAAGTTGTTTACATAACGTGGAACGCGACGATATTAAAAATAGCATTGTCGCCGATCGCGGCGACTCTCGGTTTCGTCCGCGGGAATGTCGACCGCCGGCCGGTTACGACTGCATGATGCAAGTTGCTGTGGTGTCGCTGCACCGCTGGCGGCCAACGAGTAACTACTATGTACATTGGAATCTATACTAGAGTCGCCAAGCATATGGAATTCCCACTCCCCTCTAAAACCAAAATTTTACCGCATATACCGCTGTCAATCTAAAATGTATATTATTCACATAGGCGGAAAGCTGGCATTTGTTTGCCATGCAATTATATTGATTTGCAGGTCGAATATGAACGAAGTATACTCCATTGTTCCTAATAACAAACACTACATCGGATATCTAACATCTCAGTGATCCCAGTGATTTAGCACCTACTTCAGAACTGTAAAAGTCAAGTTAGATGTTTAATCAAGTAAGTAGATCGCGTGTATCAAATAATAACAGATTCATCTGGTATACCACCCGACCCGGTGGTATACCACACGACGCTAAGTGTGCGCTGTTGCCCACACACTTATACATACTTGGCCATCACCGACGCATTACTGGCCAAGATAGAAGTCAAGGACCCGTCTAATACAGTATATTTCTGCCGTATAATTAGGTATATAAAGTCGCTTGTAAAGTTGCAAATTATCTTGACAGCCATCACACAGTCATATCGCTCTCGCTCGCTCGCTCGCGGTGAAGCCCGCGCACGCGGCCGCTTCCGAGTTGACACTTGATAATAATATGGCTGGATAGGCCGTCGGCGGAACTTGTTCGCCACGCTTAACTACAGACCGACTCATTAAACACTTTCTTAGTACGCACGCGCGTTTATGTGCTTCATTTATGTGTGTGATTTGCATTACTTTGTTTTCGTGTAATTTTATTCAAAAGGGGATTTTTGAGCCTCTTGGGACAAATTGATAAGAAAATCGTGGCACAGTGGGTAGTACACTCCAAACCAGTCACCCGAACCTGGAGAGTTAGCTTTTAGGCCTCTTGTAGACACACGTTTTTTCGGCGTAAAAATCTACGGTAAATTCGCCGTGTGTAGGCACGGTTGTCAGTGTTGTATGGATTACTATGAGAGCTTGTTGACAGTCGCGGCTGCGTTACGGCACGGCGCCGCCGCCGCGCCGTATGCACCGTGCGTCCCCCTCGGCGCGGCGGCGTGCCGCGTCTACGCACGGCGTGATTTTTATCAGTGTTGTATGGCAGTCTTCGTGAGTGTGTCGACGACGCCGGACATTTTGACGGTTTAGTGACCGGCTGGCTACACTGTTTTTAACTGACTTCTATTTATTTTTAATTTATTTATACACTTTATTGTTTGTATACCAGAATACATGGGTACATAGAACAATGTTACAAATAAAATAAGTACAACACAAAACTTATCGCTATATAGCGATTTCTTCCAGGCAACGTAAGATTTAGGAAAGAAATACATAAACAAATAGAAGGGGTAGAGGTATACAGTATACACACCAAAAAAAAAATTGGAAATCAACTAAAACTTAAACATACTATTATGAGCTTGAAAGACAAGTTACTTAAATAAGAAAGAAATAGATGCAACTAGTAGTTAAGGTAATGATTTTTGACTGAATTGATTTCTGTCTTAGTAAAATGAACATAAATAACGAATATTGTTAATTACATTAGTTCATGAAAGATCCCAAGTGAGCGGCACCTGGCCGTTGTCTTGCCCGTTAGCTTTGCCGTGCCATGTACACGCTAGCACGTTTTTTTTACGGCACGGCAAACACGCCGTACGGTCAAGAAAACGTGCCATGTACAAGAGCTCACGGCTTAAGCTACTGGGCATTTCTCAAATTTGTACTATCATGTCATACCTACGCTTCTATGTGGTCTCGGGCAGTAAAGAAAACTATTTTTTTTAGAATAATAGTAACTTACTTTTAAAAATCCCAACCGCAGTGCATGTGCAAACAATGAACAAGTAAAGTAACTGTATTTTAAATAATATAAAGATGTAATACCGTAAAAGTAACTAAAAGCACTACTAAAACTGATGCAAGTGGTATGATTGCCCAACGCGACGCGTCAACCACCGTGTCACCGCGCTCTTAGTGATAGGCTGCGTTCATGCTGAACGTATTGTCCGCGCCGATTACGCGACTGTTTGCAAAGTTTCTGTGGGGTTTAATACGAACGAGAATGGCGTTAAGTTTCACGTTCGCCCTCCGCTGTGTTATATAACTTGTATGTTAAAGACATTAGGCTCGTACAAGTTGTGTTGTTGGTAGTTGTGTGGAATGTAATTGGGACTTATAATAAAATAAAATATTTGTCTGGCACTTCATCTGTCTGAACTCCAGCCAATGTTTCATGTTCATGTATCAAGTTCAACAATCTGTTCAACAATACGCGAAAGAAATGGGGCAGATCCTTTAATTAGTCGCACATAGTAAGTACTATTTAGTTTAATTCCATTGTAGTTGTACACATAGCAGCAGGCTTATTTGTTTGATATTTTATCATTATTAATGTTTTTGTTCGCAGTGCATCAGTTAGCTGTTAGATCATTATGAACATGTAATTCTACTGAGTTACCGTTGTTTAGTGTAAGCGCAGCCTTTCGCCGCATTTCTTGTCTAGCGGCTACCTCAGGTCTAAAGAACACTTCACACTGTCACGAAATTATAGTGAATCTGTTGTGAAATACCAATGGAAATATGATATTAACGCAGAAAATATATATGTATTTAAATTATACTAAATCGTTTTCTTGGGCTCTTTCATACGTGATTTATTCCAACTTTGAGTAAATTTGGCAATGTTGTGTGTAATTTTATTTCAAGGTTATATAAATTAATTTTACGTATACAAAAATTAGTTGGTTTTCTTAGTTGGTTTAGAACTCATGAAAAGGTTCAAGAAAATTTAAAAACACCGAAAAGACGTCATTTTCATGAGTTTAAAGGTGAGTGAGTGAGTGAATGAGTTTAAATCTCAGAAATTCCTACAATGTCTTCATATACGAAATTACATTTCTGCATGTACCTACCTATGTACAACTCGGTTACATCTCTTACATACCGGTTTGGCATTGAGAGCCGCGCAATAAATATATGGGATAAAAATGGGTTATCGGAACATAATTGCACATGTTCCGACGGGGATATAAATCGTGCGTCGTTTGGGTCCAAACCTGTTACGACCTGTCGTGGGGCGGATAAAAAATGCCCACGTCGATAATTGCCCGCCACTTATTATACATTGCATAATGGCCGCGGGTAATATTTTTGCCAAAATTAGCACATACATCGATCGAGATTGTCGTGATATCACGTGATATCGGCTTCTTGGTCTTTCTGTTCCGGCGTAAATTGTTCCCTAACTGCTCAATCCTTTTAAAGAATTTTTCATAACAGTTAATCATGCATATAATAATTAAGGTTATATCTTATTTGTTTTAATTTTGAAAGTTGTAAGATGTTATCACTTTAATAGCTCAAATGTTCAATTTATTAATAGCTCACTTACTAAAATCAAATGACAGTTTCTTCTAATACATTCAACAGTTGTAAGTGCAGTAAATAGTAATAAATTCAAAATGGAGGATGCTACTAAGAATGCTAGGAGCACGGGTCTCAACGGCGTATATAAATATTCATATTTCAGTACTGCCTAACACCCGAGTGCAATTAACATAATACGATAAGGCAAAAAGTCTTGAGCCAACCCCCAGGCAACTATTCAAACGATATTATTGCAACTTATTACAAACACCAGTACGATTTTCACCAATGTAATCTTTACGTAACTTATTAAAATGCAAAGTTATGCATATAGGTACGAGCAAGTTGCACTCGGGTCTATTTTATATAACTTGCCGAAAAAGATTATAATCTCGCTTTTAAAACGTATGTGCTAAGTAATAATGTTGTTTAAACATCACTTTTGAGACCTAATTTAAATACTTTCATCGAAAGCCTTATTTTGCAATCGGTGCCGGAAGTTGGAAATGTCCTAGGCGACATTTCTTAAAAGCTTTATTTTACCATTCAAATTCTCTACATCAATCAACTGAAAATGAAAATATAGAGAATACCAGATTGCATAATCTGGTATTCTCTTCATTTTACTTTAATTTGCCTTCTTCTTCTTTTTTCTTACGGGTCCTGTTTTATTTAAGGTTATTGTTAAGTTATTAAACATTATTTGTTTACCATTAATTCATCGGCCATCTGGTAGCTCTATCGTTTATCTCCGATTCTTACCATGAGATCTCCACCACATAAATTATATTACAAACAACAAATATTATTCAATGACATCAGGATTTAACGCGCAGATGTTGTTTTAATCCGATTATATTTAATTGAATCCTGTGTCTATACTTAACAGCGTGAGATAGAATTGAATGATACGCTCTTCAATGTGTATTGCTATCGCTTAGTACCGCCTTGTTTTCCACATAAAATTATAAGTTACAACTAAAATCAAAGTTCTGTTACCACGTGGTTACGGAATATTCATATTAACTCCTACCATAAACCGTTCAAACCTTGTAAACATATCAGGATATTGATTTCAATTATACATAGCCATCAACTGTATAATTTTTGTATCATGTCGTAGCGTATCAACAAAAGCATATCGGGCTATGAAACAATATACCAGAATTACAATACAATATATACGAAACACATTGGACCTAGAGTACCGCCCTGGCAAACCCTCTTACCCAAACATATTCATACTAACGCACATGCAAAATCCTTTAGCAACAACGAAACGGCGTTAGAAATCTCCGGTGTTCCCTCCGGTTCGGCGCCGGTCGTTGAACTGCCATCTGGATTTGAGGGGAGACATTTTGAATGGGCGTTAAGGAGCGCCAGCGTTAGAGCTACATTGATTTAAAGCCGCTGTCGGCTCTTTCGGTCTGCTTGACAAATTGTAATTGGATCGTGGAATTCCAACGTCGCGGGCGGAATTACGAAATAGCCTATTTGTTTTTCATACAAATAATTTGTTTACAGTAACCGTGATTTGTCGTTACGTAACCCACGTGTTGGTTGCGAGAATTACGATGAAACTGATCAACACTTAGATAGTAGAAACACGAGTCGCCAATAAAATGAATTTATGTTTATTTGTTCTTTTGTGAAACTATGTTGAATAAAATGGCGAAATATGTAGTAAGGCACTTAAGTAATAACACAACCAAGAAGAATTAAGTATTAACAACTCCGTAGATCAAAAATAGTCGTAGTAGCATTCATTGGGCTACTGGAACTCCATGCCCATTAAGTTAAATAATGTCAGTAATCAATATCATACACACAAAGAAATTTTTAAGTTCTACATTCTTTATTCTGAAAAATCATACGTTTCATAAATTTACTATTGGTCAATTTTATTTACACCCTAAAAACAAAGCTTTGGACTAGCGTCTAAAATTAAAGCTATCCTCTTTCTAAAGTGGGTTACATGGGCATACGGGGGTAAAAAAATAAGCGGTTAAGAAGTGAGAACATGATTTACGAGCACAAACACACGTAGGAACTGCTAACATAAAGCTTTCTGGGGCTATCCATCAACGGCCGAATAATGAAGATTCTACCGAAGAGTGCTGTCAATAGTAAGCATTTTCACATTCCTAAAATAGCCTGCTCTTACCAAACCCGCTTACCGCACTATACGAGTCTGTGCACACGATATAGAATACCTAATAAGCGGATCGGTTTAAGAAATCTCGTGCTTTAACCCGCGCACAGGTCATCGACCCCCGGTACCGGCTAAGCGCGACGCAGGCGCAGGCCTTATTGTTGTCTATAGAATGGTTTTGTCTTGCAAGCTTACTGAAGTAATTTTATTTCAAGGTCAAGTGTAAAAATAACCACGCAGCCCGTATGCAATTCTTACATATGTGAAGGATTTTGATACTAGTGTTCGTCAAGGTTAAGTTTTGCGTCAACGTGATGCACTGCTGATAGCTTGAACAATTACCGATTTATCATTCGTAAGAGCATATCATATCAAAATTTTAATGTTGATAAGAAATTGAATACTCAGGTTAGTATGCCGCTAGTCACGTAACAACAGAAAGGTCACTAAACAAGACTTAACGTACGAATAACTTATACCTAGAAAGTGGAACTGTACGCCAGTGTAATTAATGAAGTCATTAGCGAAATTAAGGCAAATTAACAAAGTAACTGAAATTTCGACGGACATATTGTATGGTTACAAACAAGTAGCAATTTTATTTAAATCGTAATTTAGTAATTATTGCTGAGTTTACGCTACGAAGGTGGAGTATGAATTTTTCTATTACATATACTTGTAGCTGATGAACCGTTACGGTTGCATCAGTATCGATGGCAAGTCTTTCATCATCGTATACAAAACATTTATTATTACTACGTTCAAACAAAACATACATTTCAAACGAATGATCTTATACTGTTTGTTTATTTTTATATTTATCCAATATTACGTCTTCACGTACTCCAACTAGAATACTAGTTTACTATTTACTAATCGTGGGAATGTACACAAATAATTTGCTGCCCTTGGATACATTTATATTTTCTTCTTTTATCGTGTGGACTATTATGTACGTTATGGATAAGGTTTCGTTATCACTCCTGCAAACAATCGTTCTATCTTCTACTATCAATGTTGTTGTAATAAGTCGACAATAAGTTGAAAATTCCCAATAGGTATAACCACGTATCTTATTCTATTTTATATCGAATGCCTTTGTGAGTTCCATTATCTAATAATTTGTAGTTAATCTCTTCGTAGTATAAGAAACTGAACAGCTCGACAAAAAACTAGATGCCATTGTTACACGCAAGCACTGCCGCTGCAAATTCACTTGCTTCTTGCGCACCTGTTGGGCTACCATTGTCTGGTTGCGTTCGAGCATCCCATACCATCAATCGGAGGCATCGATCTGCGCGCGAATATCGAGCGTGTTACATTGTATCGTATAGAAAGCGTGGGCGATCCGATCGACAATTAATGACATCGGAGATCTGCTTCTTGCTTTGCCATTGTTCTATTGCCAGCTTTAATTAGTGGCGAAAGTCTAACGAGAGTGCCGCGTGAAAGTTCTCTACACACGTCTTGTCCCACGTGCATCGTAACTTTTATGATGTTACGAGCTCGTGTGGCGGCTCGGTTACCAACAATCAAGTGATTACGTCTCAAGGACGGAACGGTTCATTCTTGAATATTCTTTACGACTGTTCTTGGTAACAACAATAATTCATAAGTGAAACGAAATAAAAAAATTACATGTATGTGGTTTTAAAAATTAGGTCATGCATTATTATAGTTTTTAACACAGTTGTAAATTAATGCTTCCTGCTTAATCCCGCCTGAAAGTTATTTAGATACTTTGTTGTAGATATGGGTATATTTACAGACAAAATTGTAATTAATAACTGTTCTTCATGTTTGTTTTTTTTACATTATTTATGTGATTGATAAATTGCCATGAAAATTACATTACTATTTACAAAAATTCACTTGTAAAAAATTTAATGCCATAAAGAAATGACAGACACGACCCAGTTAAACTTATCACCAACTTAAAATAAGGCAGATAATAAACATCAGCTGTTAGAAAACCCGACAAATTGTTTTCATCATATTGGCCTAAGATTAAATAAAAGCCTAAAAGCAATTTGTCAAGGTAAATTAATCACTGCTTTTAGAAGTTAAAATGGTATTGAATATTCTTCATTATGTTCCAAGAAGATACTCGAGACGATAGACTAGTAAATTTAATATTTACTGTACCTATTTCCAAACTCCACTGGAAGCCTGATTTTCTCTAAGAGTTGTGGTTTGGAAAATCAAGTAGGCACTTAATTGTAATATTGAGAATGAGGTCGTCATCAAAGGTTATTGAAACTAAATCATTTATCGCGGCTACGCTGCGGTTTTACGCCTCGTTGTTATATGCCATTACAGACATTTTTATCCGTGAGTACTTTTCACCATAGCTAATGTTTCAGAATTTAGAAAATAGGTCTAACACAGTTGATAATCATAAAATAGGAGAAAGAGAAGAAGTTATGGTTATTACAATAAAAAAGACATTAAATGAAATTCTTAAAAAATTCAGAGGAGCTGTAACTTGTAGATGAACCTTTAATATAATATAGTGTTAAAAAAAACACTTTTTCCGTTTTGAAATCTTTTCAGTTCTATTGAAAGTGGAAATTGCACTAAACCAACTTGCCGTCATTAATGACTCCCGTTTTTCGATTACCCTTTCTAAATCTGTAAAATAACTTCCATATACATTACAAACTGCTTCGACATATTGGGTGTGTGAGTTTTTTGTCGCCTTATGGTTTTCTATGAGACCCATGTTTACAATAGCATGGCTCTCTCCACACGGTCCCTCGTGAACCGGTTAAAGTAGTGGTTTTGTTTACGCATTGTTGTGTTCGGGTTTCGAGCGCGCTCGAAAGTGCAATTACCGACACAAGTGGCTTTAAAGGGTGGTGCGGTGAAAATAGGGGTATCACAATAGAAAAAAACTAGTATTCGTAAAAAAAACAGCTGTATTCCTTACACGATTAAGATTACTGGCCATGATGTCTTTTAAACCATTGTAAAATACATTAAAAGTGTAACTGAAGATGGTATTGGTATGTCAAAGAAAAAAGACAAGGAATACTGCTGAGAGCAGAAGCTAAAAAGATACAAAAGAACAAAAATCGTGGAATCCCAATAAAACAATACATCAACGTTTAATATTACAAAATATACTTGTGCATGATTCCGTCAGTAAGTCATTCAATCGTATCTGTATCGACGGTTTACTGTTTCATCCTATTATCGTCGATGTGAAACAGATATCATATTATATACGATTGCTCTTAAGCTCGGACACACCGCAAAGCACAGTAGCTACACAACGAACGATTATACGATGATATCGTTGTTTCATATAATAAATCGGTCATGTCAGAAACAGACTCTCGTGGGATAGGGGCACGAACCTACAGTAAAATAGACTTATACATTTGTTTCTTTCAAAATTTTTGGACTTTTTATTCGGTTACTTGGTAAGAACCAATATTCCGTGATTCCTTCCTAAGAGATAGACTCAAACTCAATACTACTAAATATAGCTCATTATTAGGTTAACGATATTGTGGACTGGTTCCATAAACGGACGGACCAATGCTGTGAAATAATTATAGCCCGGAGTATGTCGGAATACTTAGACCGCACGTGACAACGTGATTAAGAAGAATTAGAAAATATTGTGAGTAATTATTTTTATAGCGACCTGAGGTTTTCTGTGGCTGTGTTTGACTGGCGTGAACTGTGAACTCAGTAACTCGTATTCGAGTAAAGAAAAAATTTAAAAGTCACAGTATTTATGAAACTTAAATTATATTTTATATTATTTTGAATATAACAAGAGTCAGTCTGAAGTTGGCGGTAGTAAAGTCAAGGAAAAAATATGTCATTAACATTATCATCATTGTAGTAGATGAGACTCCATTGTGTAATGTTTCTCACGGTAGACGTCATTTTCAGGTTTTCAACGATTATAATTAGAGGCAAAGATGCTCTAACGAACACATAAGGAAATTAATGTTCGATCATAATTAAGATTAGAATAATTACGTAAAAACTTGGATAATCGCAGTTAATAATTTAAGTCTACATTATCTAAGAAATTTAAAGACCGAAAAACTTTCTCGTGTATACTTAAATTAAACGTAATCGAATGCATGGTGAATATTTTACAAATGTTTTAAGCTGAGACAACATATCGGTGACGAAGAGGTCGAGGAAGGAAACCAACTGTGAAAATATCGTAACACGACGATGTTAGGAGAGATGCGGTTTCAAAAACGTGAGGTTGATTAGAATTAGAAGGAACGTCAGGGATATCTTTGAACAAAACTTTTTAAAATAACATATTAAAATGAAATAAATATAGCATTGTTTGTTTTTCGTTACCCTGGAAACTCTAGAGCAGTAGATGTACTAGTGGCAGAAGCGGGTACCTGCATTATTAATACTACATTAATACACTTAACAAAATAATAGTAATACAATAATATACACCCATATAATAAACAATGAACCAGCAGCAGTTCAAAAAGCACTTACGGTTGAAAATAAAATTGTCATTGACGACGAAACAATAACAATTAGATTTTAAGACTTCATTTTATTTTATAAATAATAATTAGACACTTCTAAATATATTGACAATATCTCCAAATTAGTTATAAATAACCTGTTAACTTAATTAAGATCTACGAGAACATCGATATCCAAACAAAATGAGAAAACTGTACGATTTTAAAACACGAATTAAAGATGCCACTGGAGTCTTCCGAGATTGATTGAATTAAGGCAAAGGCTTCCTTGAGTTCAGTCGACGAGAATACATGTGCAGCGAACACATTCAATTTAGTTAATTGAACGCACCCGCTTTTGACCTGACTGAACTGATGAATGAAATTTTGGACATAGTGAGGAACTGTAAATTTGTGTTTAAATGTAGAGTTATTTAGGTGAGTAAAATGTTAATCATTAAATTCCAAAATAGGATGTAAATGACATGAAAACGGTATAAATATTGCATGTTTGAATTAGGATGTGCATTTCGAAAAATTGCACCTGATACAAATCGAGTATTACTCAGCATACGAGAAAATTAAAATATTTTACGTTCAATATAAAATGTATTCGAAATCGAAATGCGAAAAGGCACGGGTCAAAGTAAAACGTAGATATAAATTTCAATAAAGCGGTTATAAAACCCAGTCCGCTGTTAAACTGAGCGTTTCGGAGGGTAATAAATATACGCAATATCGTAACAATATTCATGTAATATGTGCGTAAGTGCATTGTTAAATAGTTTCCATTGCACTACCTGAATACTAATTAAAATGAAGATAAGAAATCCTCCGCATAAATTAGCGGTACTTTGAAGAAGTTTCCGCATTTCCAGCGTAAAGGAAAATCTAGGAAAAAATATTTTTAATGATAATGATGTTATATGAATAACATGCACTTTCACTCGTTTCGAGATTTCCATCATTGCACTGACAACTTTCCAATACAGATGCGCAAAAGCGTGGATGACCATTCTTCGAGCGTGGCACTGAATCCGCGACGTCATGCGCAATCATGTTTCTTATCGGGAAAGTTTTTAACATACTTCGAATATATTGCTTTACGACTGGATGGGCCCATTGTCGATGGGAAAATCGTTCCAGCACTCTTTATTTGATCAGCAAAGCCGACGTCTGTTGTGTATCATGATCGCAGTTGAATAGGGTTCACAATCAGCATTTAGTTTAGCAATTAGCGTCGTAATGAAATTAGAAAGCAACGGCGACATTGGCATCATCACGTGAGCTGGTGTAACGAACTAATTTCAAGCGAGACAATTCTTTATCAGCGCGCGACAACTAATTAGTGGCGTTGTTGATTTGCTGATGCAAGATGAAGATATATGGGGTAACGATTTTGGAATTCTTTATCGAGTGCATCGTTGGACTCGTTTTAGTGATCTGGTATATATACATCCCCTTGAGTAATCTGGAATCTAAGCGATCTTGTCCTTTGCGGGCGATATCTTGAACACGACATTCTACACCACAACCGGTAAACAAGCAGACAGGTGGTCAGGATACAAATCGTGAATATAAAATCTACGAAGCAAACCGCTGCCAATAAGGAAATTAACGGAAATCTAAGTGCGTGACGAGATTTATAAATTGCACAATAACACAATAAGATGCATCGGAATAATGGAGATGGCTTACAACATTTTCTTGGAATTACTCACGGAACAGTTTAATGAGAGGTCTCCTTATGCAATTGCAAATTGTTGTCTAGATTACTTTCGAACGAGATATGCTACATTTTAAAGCTTAGCTTTTTATTATACTTATGTAAACTGACAAGTGTATGCCCCAAAATTAACATAATCATAGTATAATTTACCAACACTTTACTTTTTACATTAAGCTGTTATTCAGTGTGCGCAAAGATTTAATCTTTCCAGGATATAAAATTACACGAAAACTTTCCATACATCTCAGATTTTGATAGCTCTATGTAGCCTAAACAGAGAAATGAACACATTTATCGCCCTCGCTTCGTTTTTTCTTCAAAAGTTTACACGATGAGCAAAGAATCCTTCTCTGTTCTTTCTTAAAAGTGAAAATTATCATATCCGTACTACATTGCTGGGTTTGCGGCTACCCTTACAATGTGAGGGGTACCTACAGCCACAGTACACCACGCTGTCATGGGCGGATTTGGCTGATCATTACCTTAGACAACTTTATGAACAGCTTTGAGGCGTGCAGGTATCCTCACGTTTTCCTCCACCGACACATGAGATAATTAAATTCGAATACGCAGTACGCACATAATGTTTGAAAATTAGGGTCCGAACCCAGAACCCTCTGTTCGGTCCAATGTCCAATGTTCTGACCACTTGGCTATCACTGCTTACATATTTTATTTATCTTATTGCTAACATTAAATTACGATATTTCTTACGTTGATGAATTCAACGACAGAGTTATTAGCCGTTAAGACAATGAATAATTTAAATTGTAATTACAGAGCCGATATTACGACGAGCCTGCGCAACTATTCGTGGAAGTATTTAATTTAATTGTTTAGAAGTTTATTCGAAGTAGGTACTAGCTCCGCTAATTAAATAACGAGCGTCTAACATTATTTTGCTATTTGTAGAGAAATTAGGACATCAAACACATTTAAGACTTGAAGAACAAACATCCCCCTTAGCCAGTAGTATCTACCTACCTGCCCAACTAAAAGTAAAATTATTAAATGAGTTCATTATTAATTGACTGGTAATAACTGGTACGAAAACATATCGATTAATTGAAAACCATTTAATTTAATATGACTTTAAATTAATTTATTTCATGAGTAGTAAACGTGCTTTCGCTCCCCTTCCTGAGACAATGCTTTACCCAAACCTAAAAAAATGTTAAGGCAGGATTTATTAAACGGACGTATCAGTAAGAGTTTAATCGACTTCAAGAAAAGGAGGAGGTACTATTTCTGACGCCTATATTATTTATGTATACCCAGCGATTATATATGTATTTTGTTGTGCGTGCATACTTCCGAGGTGGTGGGACCACATTGTCAAGATCTGATGATGGAATCCCAGGGAAATCGAGGAAAACCTAAGTGTTACACATAATCTATTATTACTTGTCAATACTGAAGTCGGTTTGTGTTTGTTAAAATTATATTATATGCAAAATAATTGTGATCTTGACATAGCTCGCACTCATAATGCTCAACACAAGACCAGGTGATTAATTTGACTCGTTCAAATTTCAACTCGAGACATAATCTCGCCTGGATCAAGGGCCCAATAACCTTTACGCCGTAAAAGGACTGACAGTAAACTCGGTCGAAAATATTGACCCAGTTTTGACATACAGCCACGAGTAAACAAATCCAAACGCTGTTTATTGATATGGAAGTATAAAGGTATGCGCATAATGGTGATCAGTTGCAGATGTCGTATTGTCATATCCTGAAGACTTAATGTCGAATTTACATCTGTTCATGTCATTACAGCTGTGTTTAGATACAGGATGTATGAGAACACCTATTACGCATTGGGCGTGTTAAATTAAATTATTGCACATACATTGCAGTAACTTACACTTGCAAAGGAACGCGTCCTGTGTCAACCAAACCGAAACAAAGTATACGGTGGGTACACAAATAATTATGCGCACACGCACTTTCCCTGCCCCGGCGTGTAATTAAACGCATGTCCCGTGCATGCGTGCTCATTATAATTGTGAGTGAACACGTAAACACGAAGTACACAGTGATAAATACCACTATCTTATCGAGCAATCGTTCTTCACTATCTGGACGAAAACTTGGTAAGTATTGTATTACGAAAGTGTTGTTTCTACATACTAAAACTACACTATGAATTGGCAAGGTTTATAACGAACTTCTATCATCCAGAGTTAATCACTCCGCTTTATTGGCTGACTAGGCCAGCATGGTAAACTTTATTCTTGAAATTGAGACAATATCGGACCAGCTATTAGACGTATTTTTAACAATTTTATCATAGTTATCGCAACCCACTTCTAGGCTCGGTTCTCCTGTTACAATGTGAGGAGTACAGTATAATAAAATATATAATTCGCTACGTTAGCCAAGTGCGGTTTGGCAGACTTCATACACCTTTGAGCATATTATGAAAAACTCACAGATGTGAAAATTTTCCCATGATGCCTTCCTCCAGCGAAGCAAGTATCAATTACATTCTAGAACACACATAATTGTCAACAATTACAGGTGTGTGCAGGCTTTGAATCTGTGTCTCCATGTTTGGGAGACCTACATTCAAACAAAATGGCTATCACTGTTGTATTAATATGTACTTCATTTAGTAGGTACTACTTTATTTATCAGAATTTCATTATGTCATTCAATCATAAAAAGCAGTGACCCAAAACACGCAACAAAATGAACATAATTAAACAGACAGTTTTTTACTGAACAATTTCACTCGATTACACAATTACTTAATATAAGTCATAAATTGTGAATAAGCACCAAGTTATAAAAGAATATTTAGTAGATAAGACAGCCACGTTTTACGACATGGTCCGGGAAAATTATGGAAGGTTATACTGAAAGTAATGTCGTTATAAAATTATGCGGCTTTGATAAATAGCCTTCAAGTTTGTATGAAGTGGTATGAAGACAGCTGTCATGCAATTGTTGCTTTCGTGCCACGAGACTTTCCATCTGTCCTCAGTAGGGGTTACGCCAGTGACTGACCTTCGTGGAACTATAGATCTTCCCAGTGACAAACATTTTTTATTCAAGATTGGTTTGAGATTTCTTCTGATAGCTTTCATAGTCATCATAAAGACCGATGGATACTCTTGCAGCCACATCTGATGAGACGCTTGTCCCATTTAAATTATTTCACCAGGGCCTTCCGATTCATTGACATCACTTGCAACCTTGACCTACTCACGTACAATCAATAGTTATTGCTCAGTAGCAGGACGAGTTTAAGAATCTACGAACACTTATAGCACTGTTATATTTAAATATTTATAGCTTAAGTAATAAATATTTATAATAAAGGAATATCAATTATTTCATTCACAATTATTGAAATTTACATATTTCATTCACAATTATTGCATTTAGCCACTAGGTAACTGTAACAGAATTTTAATAACTCATAGGTAGGTAGGAGGTAGGACCTAAAATAATGTTTACATCCTTAACAAAACTTCATTAAACATACTATGTTTACCTGGAATTGCAGGAACGCGAATCTTTGGGCTTTATAACTAGAACATTATAAACATAATGTGTTTTCTCTGTGGACCTTAAGCAATGAGCCTTAAAGGTACATATTACACAAAACATTATTACCTACAAGTAAAAAAAAGATAATACTAAACGGTTCACTTTCAGCATTACTCATATTATGTAAGTACGATTCCGACCACGTTTTTGGGTTAATAGTGTTGTGTATCGAACGCAACCTTGCCGCGGAGGTTGCACTATCAATGGTGCGGGGAGCACACAGTGCACTCCACTACAATGGGCCGTAATCGAATCGGCACTCGAACCAACCCGAAACCGATGTATTGAAAGCGATCGACAATGGGCTCATTTGGAGTACTGTTTTGATAAAATTATGTTTACTTTTAGGGTTCTGAATATGCGATCCAAAAAGCGACCATTGTAGAACCGCTCGCGTGTTTCATCTTTTATGTAAATAGCCAACAATGGAGTAGACAAGCCATTTGTTGATAAGTGGTTGCCGTCGCCCATGAATATCAATAATCCTAAAGATATTATCTACGTATTGTCAGACTGCTAAGAAGATTAAGAAGAAGAAAAGTAAAAGAAACGAATTAAATAAATCAGTTTTAATTCCATAGTCGTTATAGTTAGTGAAGTACCCTAGCAAAAAATAATTAAGAGAGAGCGTCTATTTAGCATAAATAAGGTGTTCGAAACGATCTATATATCATCTCCAATGACTACAGAAATCAAATCAAAATCGTGCCCGTTTGCACATAAAAAACAAGTTCGCATATCATTTGGAGCTGATGAGACCTAATGACTCGGATCGCCCGGCGCCCTTACGTAACGGAAACATATTGATTGCCCAAGATGGGCAGTTTAGTTCGCGGAGAACATCTGCTATAGTTTTTGCAAAGGTACGTACACACCTGACCGCTAGACCAGTTTAATTGATGTAACTGTAACACGCATGGTGCACTGCAATTGCTTTTATGTTCTGTTACCGTGTGCAACATCGGATTTATAACTTTAATCGGTATAGTCCCAGGAAGTAATACATTTTTACCATCAGATTTTGAAGAGTTGTTACGGAGATAGGTAAAAACAAAAGAATTACTCTATATCTAACTCTATCGCATGTCGCATTTTGTCCTTCGGCCTACACATCGATACCTCCACATTTATTTATTTATTTTATTTATTTATTTATGTAACAAAATCCACAGCTCTTAGATAACATGTACATTATTTTACTTATTCTACATACAGCCAATTAAGGATTTACATTTTATAATTTCTTCTTACATAAGCTTCACTAAGAATAGAAGTAGGCAATTATATAATAATAAGTATATTCGTGCATTAAAATAAACACAACACATAGGTACGTGTTAGATGTTTTTGTTTTTAGAATAACTTTATTGTTTAGAAATTTTGTGATTAATTAGACATGCATGTTGCAAATCCGATATATACCCACTTCACATCGTTACACAAGCATTTAACCCAAGAACATCATTTGAAAATCTTGAAAGTCGAGCTTTTAAATAGACATCCGTCATCGTCCGTACCTCACAGTTGATCTGTGGAACGTGTGTCAAACCAGCAGTTATATTGGAATTTCCAAGTTTCCATTTAGAAAAAAACAAAACACCGCGGAAATAACCGGAGACCATAAAACATAAATAGACAACTAATGGAGTGCGGTCAATGCGTGCTGCGTACACTCGTTTAATTTAATGTGTCACCTCAACGAATAACTACAGTTAGCCGCGTATGATTTCAGAACCTGTTCGTCGGCCTTCGCGAAGGTCTTCTGTGGAATTCTCATTTAATTAACTTCACTCACTTAACTGATCCGTCTCTTTAACTGTCACCGTTTCCGTTCTGAATGCTGCTTACATTTATCTCTGTAACTTCTGTTTCTACAAAAAGTAAGTTTAAATACACGTCAATCCTTCATTATCAACGCATTTTCTGTATTTATAATAACGATAACAATGAAAAAAGAACAGTTTACTTTTTATGTAAACGAAATTTTATTTTACGTTTTTTTTTGTCCAATGATGATCACCTCTCTTCTGGGATCAACTTGCAATTACTTTAACTGTAGTTACATAAACAAATGGTCATGCAATCGTTAAAGTGTTTGTTATGAGATTGGATGAATATTGAATTTAGTCTATAGAGTTTAGTTAAATACTTTAGTCAGTTGAGCTATTTTGAAAACTCGTTTGATCAAGTAAAACCAGTTTTAAGTGAAATTTTTGGATAGCAGTTAATTTTATTCTACATATTATAACAAGGGCACACAGTAAAACCTAGTTTTAACTGGTGAAAACGCGATTAACCAAAAAGACATTTTCACTTTACGTTTCTATTTATATTATTTATTTTCACATACCTATATTTTAAGTGTTGATTTATTAATCTAGAATTTTGTAATTGCTTGGATACAACAAGCTAATGGTGTCTTGCGCAACCCAAATGCGCTCTTGAACTTTTGCCACTAACGACTATGGACCCATCCAATTAATAACGTTGCTTAAGTGAGCGATTGCCACTGAGCTATGAGCTATGAGTCTATGAGCGAATCATACTCGTTTTCTAGTTCCATATCAATAAAAACAAAATGGAATGTGGCGCGGAGTTATAGCTAGATACGACAGTTAGATTACGAGGGTAAAGTCGCAGGTCAAAGCTATTTACAAGATAAATTGTTTACGAGAATTTTCATTCGACGCGTTTAAAGTTAACTGTAGACGCCAAAAGGTTGAGGGCGGTCAGTTATCGGATGAATATTAATAAACGCTTACACATTCTTACACTAGAATCTCTATACTATACCGTATACAAACATGGATGGGATGGATAATAATGTTAATTTATCATTTTGTTATCTATGTTTTGTTATACTGACTAGTTTAGAAATCCAAACTCAAAAAATGTCTTTATTTCATTTATTTATTTAAATTTTTGACCATAGTTAATAATGTTGACCACGGTAATAAAATATTGTAGTTAAAATAACTCGTTATTTCAAAAAACCTTTCCTAAAATATTACTGTTGTAGACTGTAAATGTTTGACGCGATGCTCTACATGTAACATAAACCACCATAATGTTGTTTTCCTGAAAAAAACTTGGCATTGCCACTGGTGGTGCTAAAAGCTAAAAGCACCACCAGTGGCAATAGGGATATTGGTAAAAATCAATGCCAATTTTTGATCAGCCAAGTACATAACCGAAAACACTTGATACTGTTGATGGAAAGACAATCGCGATGTGCGGTAAGTATGGTAAGTTTAATGTTTATTATCATGTTTATAATAATATTGATATCGATATATTATATACTTAATACAATAGTTATTGACCCCATGTAATTAATTTACGTCATAGTTATAAATAAATAGTAGTAGGTACCAATACAAAATTGCAAACAGTGCTTCGACTTCAACGAGTTCAAAGATGTCCTTATCGGTGAGCTTGCAACATCGCGTTTAAAAATAACTGATGAATTAACTCACGAAACCTGTTCATCATTTAATTTCCTACACATATCTGTATATTAATCATGTCTCGAAATAAATTATCTTTTTATGACAATTCATTATGATCCAATATTTAAAAGGCCTATAGACATATTCGAAATTGATAAGCGTCTGTGGTTGCTTTAGGAAATAAACAGCTACTTATAAATCGAAAAATGATTTTGACGGAACAATATAAATGTAAGCCTATTTTTTAAATTAGTTTCTGGGCTCTACACGTATTAGTTATCACAATTTCATGTAACAATAATTGTTATTTGATCAATGCTCTTGATAAATACCACCAAATTTTTTTTCTAAATGTTTTTAAAGCACAGAAATGTAGCCCGCGACTCGCTTCACAAGTAGTCGAAAAATATGTAGGTAGTAGGTACAATACAACTAGCAAAGCTTTAATAGTGTCATTCTTTTATAATACTGGTGAAAAAGTGTAATATTTTTATTATAACACTAAGTACGAGCAGCAAGGCTTTGAGCCCAAGGTAACATCCTGCATCCGATGAATCACGAGTTTCCTACGAGAACAATGTTTCCTACATTCGTACGACAAATACCATCGACATGGAAGTTGCTCATACTGCAACAATGAAAAAACACGAACACTTGGACTGTTATTGCTTACTTCCGTAATGTCCAAAGAAACCTATAGCCAAAGTAATTTCTTTCCTTCCCCTTCCTTCTTTGATTGCCAGCAACACATCGGTGGTGATTTTGGTATTAGGTACTGTCAGTACCTAATACTGATGATGCTCAAGTTTGACGGTGAACACTTACTACCAGGATTCGTCTAAACGTCTGCTGGTAATATAAATAAAAGTAGTTTTATTAAAATTACTAAAAAAGCTGGATTCTGTCATGTTTACCTGCATAAAAGGTCTGAAAAGTAAGTATTGTCATAGACAATTTTAATTTATTTTATTTATTCCTTTCGATGTCCAAACAAGACATGTAGGTATATTCATCGATCTAATTTTAATAAATTTTTATCCACAACTTATTTTTTCCGTTGTCGTCGTATGCTTACAGTCACAATAACAAAAGTACCAGTTACAGTTAAACTTAAACTGGGCTGTTAAAAATATCAGCTGAAAGCATCGCATCGTTAAGTCAGGCAGAATCACAGAACTGGTGTCCGTAACACAATAAAATCACAATTTGATGTTACTTTATTACGTTTCTCGCGTCCGCGATGGCCACCAGTCACGAGTACTCGCGAGCCACGTACAGCACTCGTGGACCAATTAAAAACGGTTTTTATTATCATTTCAAAGTCTTTATTACCAGGGAAAGACCAGCCGAGCGTCACGCCGAGTATTGTGCAACTTTGGCTTAAACTACCGCCTGGCTGGGTCTTTTAGGGTTTACTTGCATACCACTGTCTCTCAGTCCGTAGTTACACTTACACATTATAAAACTGTCACAATAGTACATTATGATACAAGTGCGCGAAGTTGGTCATTACAGTCGAGGCGGTTGCACAGCCCGAGCCGCAAGGCGAGGGCTGTAATAGAGCCAAGACTGTAATGAACAAAGCACACGCGTATCATACGACGTTTTTCAACACACTTGCAAGGAAAAAAACAATTAGGTATCGACATTTTTCAGTCACAAATCAGCAAATTATAAACGAACAAATGTTTGCACAAAACACAAAATGGCGCGGTTTATTTTTTCGCGCGCCGTATCTTTGGTTGAATAACTATGCGCGCGCAGGTTAAGTCCAGAGACACCGAACATTCAGCCACAATATATTAAACTAAATAATTATGTATTTCTAATAGCTGGGGAGCCCAAGAGGGGATTCTTGGATTCACTCGAGCGCGTCAGATTAAGGTACAGGAGGTACCTGGCACCCAGTTAAGTAGCTCCACCAAATATGAGCCCCATATATGAGGCCGCGCCTATAGAATAAAGGATCAGATTAGTAAAAAAAAATTGATCATCAGACATTCTCGAGCGCGTCAGATTAAGGTACGGTGAGTTAATTACACGCTAAAAAGTGTGTATTCCACTAATCTGACAATTTGAGAATGACGCAATGAAAGGGGAGGGCTACAAAGTTGTTAAAAAAAAACGCCATCTTGACATTCTCGAGCGTGGCTAATTTTTTATTTATTTTGAAGGAAATGATTCAAGGATAACGAAAAATATATAATCTGACGATTTATAAGAGCCGAAATAACAAAAATTCGTCATTAAAGTTTAATGTTCAAAATCGATAAGTAGAGATAAATCAAAAAGTACCGGTCAGATTTCGCTCAAATTTATACGAAAACATACGACGAGCTTTCGATTAAAAAAAAGGATGAAAGGATGAAAATTTAAATTCTCAGTAAAAAGTTATGAGGTAGCGACCATAAACACACATTATTAAAAATAACTCAAAAACTGCCCATTAGAGGTCGCTCAAATTTATACTGTATCACAAGACACGCACCAGCTTCCGAATAAAATAAGAATTATAAAAATCGGAACACCCAGTCAAAAGTTATGAGGCAACTACCATAAATCCAATACACATTATTATGAATAACTCAAAAACTATCTTCAAGAAACGTCAAATTAAACGAAAGGTTAATCTCACAAGGAGGTTTTTAACCAATCTTCGGGAGAGTTTAAATAGTTTAAACTGGACTTGATCGATTATCTACCGTTGATCTTAAGAAATAATTCGTTACTAAACTCTGAAGCATAGTTTAAACTATGATTGATATTAAGGCCCTTATATTATGTAAATACAAGTATTCTACTTAAAAACATACACTTCTTTATTAGCATGCTATTTCCTGAGCTTTTCTATAAATGAAGTTCAATGATTTAATTTTTTTTTGGCAGATTAGGGAAATCCCTCTAGATAATCGTCAGATTAAGAGACAGCAAGTCTAGGACATAAAGATGAACCATATATATCTTAATCTGACGCGCTTGAGTATTTCAAAATGGCGATTTTTTTTTTGCATATTAGTATAATGGCTGCGAGTTTGGGTCACATCCAAATCGTCAGATTATTGAATTAGAGCTTTTTTTTGGTGCACTTAACACCCCCTTAGAAAATCTGACGCGCTCGATAAAATTTTTTTTTTTTTCATTTTCAACCCTTACGTACGATCACCCCCACCATGCAAACGGTCAGATTAACATACATACATTATTAAAAATACGTAGGCCATTGATGGTATCAATATCTGACGCGCTCGAGTATGTCCATGCGGCAGTTTTTTTTTACATATTTAAAGATCTATAGCCGCTTCCCCCACCGATGAAAAGGTATACATTATATAACATTTTTTTCTCCTTATCATCTAACCTTTGCAACCCAATAGGTCTCTATGACGCTCGAGTAAGTACACATTTAGCATCGTCGGCTCCCCTACCATAATAAGAATTTACGGTAATTAATGATTTAAAATATTGTATTTTTTAAATGCTTTAATAGATAATTAGATGAAGTATAATCTTATCTTATCAGATTTTGACTAAGTACAACAAGTTTATTTATTTACAAAATAACAAATCTTTTGGTAACAACAACCTCTTTACGGATATTAAAAAAAAAGTGGAATAAGAAAAACACTAGTGCGGTAATGAAAAGTAAAACGCACTAGTGTGTAATAAACCGCATTCCGGGCGTAAGACTAAAGAAAAAATAGCAACTTTACGAGCAAGTGTGTTGAAAAATATATATTACGAAGTGCCAGTCCAACTTTAATTTAGTCAGTTCTTTCTCTGTCAACTCATTCTGAATTCAACAGATTAGCGGCTTCATTCATCCGCTATATTACTTAAAGTTATTCGCCGAAGTAGTCAAAGTTTTCCAAGTATTATTATTCGTCTCTAAACTGTATCTCAAATTGGTGAGGATCAAAATGTAAATAACGCTACACACTCATAGCCACGGCCGACGCTAGGATCAACAGTATCCTGAGTGCTATGAAAAGACAATACATGAACACATCTAGACCGAGAACAGTAACTTAAGACTCATCATTTGAAATATCGTCATAAAACTAAATTAAGAAATATCGAAATATTCAATTAGCAAAATATCAGCACATATCGTCAAATTCGTGTAATGGCCAAATCTATTGTAAGAGCTATTAAAAAACCCGGCCTTTAAAAAACGAGAATGCTCACAGTGCTCAAGAATTTAAAAAAATAACGTTAGATTTTTAAGTTGTGTACTTCCCGCCCTTATGGTTAAATTGCATCCTTTAAAAATATTTTACTACGTTTTTGCCATTACCTACTGAAAACAGTTGAAATGCTTATTGCTATTTATATAAACAAAAAAAAACACGACTGGCACTTAACAGCCGGTAAATAAATTTACTTACATCATTACGGTTTTTACGAAAAACACAATTAAGAAAAACATTAATGACAAAAAAGCTGCCAATTAATTATTTATATAATCATTTTATTTCCGATGTTTACGATAATCGCGTAATGTGGCAAATGCCAAAAAAGTTTTTATAGTAGTGTAGCCACAAATAAATAATCTTCAAACCAGTCCGTCCCGCCGTTACTTAATATTACAGCGAATCATTAATCTTGTTTGTTTTGCTAATGTGTTAAGGCAGCAAAATAACAACATGTAATTGTTGTTTGTATTGACATGATAGATATAAGATTACGTCGACACTGATCATCCAGAGGATCTGTGGTTCAGCAATATCTTATACCATCTCAAAATCTGCAAACTCCGGATACTTAACTGCATTTAAAAACCTGGACACTTTACTAAGTCACTTTCGCTAAATAAAAGTAGGTACACTTGAATAAGATGGTTAAAGTTAAGTTGGAAGATATTCGAGAAAATCTATACTTTAGTAGGGGTTTTATTAAAGCAATAAATCTTATAACTATTTACATTGAATTTTATGCTAAAATGTATCTTATATAATAAAGAAAAAAAAATGCAAGCTTACATGCTCGTATTGCTCATTTCTTTCAGTGTTTTATCTTTAAAACCTGGTAATTAAAAGAACTCTCTAGAACACCAAGTCCTGACATGTCCGGACACATCCAAACACCTGGTAACCCTAATCGCACCTCACTCGGAATACTCGGACACCGTTTCGGGGACGCGCCGCCGCCGGTACAGCGGTGCTGCAATCGAATTGTCTCAACAAACTGTTTACAGTTCCACAAACTTATCTGATCCGGTGGCCAAAATTGGAACTAATGCAAATGTTATACTGTTGTCAGACGAAGACAAAGACAGTAGCGCCTCCCTTACCGGGCCAAATAAGTTTGTGGCACTGTACGCTCCTTTTAAACTCGAGCGTCGGAGTTACGCAATCCCCGTTGTTATTGCAATTACGTCGACTCGCCAATAAATTACAATAACACACCGTTATTTAATATCGGTTATGAAAATATAAAATGATTTCTTTTCCTTTTTTGGATTCGAGTCACGGCCGCGCTTAATTCAAATTTATTTTGATACTCGCTGTTAATCGCTTGTTATGCCTGGAGGTAGAGATATTTCTCAACTACATTTACTAAAGTTATTTAAAATATATGTAATTATGTACCAGTATGCTAAATATAAGGACGTTTGATAAAACTATATCAATAAAATTGTGATCGATGTCTACGTAAGAAATTATCATATTAAATATTTATCCCGTTCTCATTGCTATGAGTTATAGATTTTTTTCTGTTTGTTTATGTGTTTGAGTGTTTATTTTCACTAATCATCAGATCACAAACCAGAAACGGCTTAACTAATTTGGATGCGGTTTTCGCCATCAAAAATGTACAAGACCCTTTGCTCTTTCATGCAAGTTTCATGCAACTTTCGTGGTCTCAAATGTATCAAATCAATACCACGTCTTTAATACATCTTAGCATGCGATATGTTGTGCAAAGTGCAGTATTTAGCGATTCCGCTCGCCACTTCACCGAGCAAAGGCCAACCGGTCAAGTGGTACTTTGACACGAGAAAAAAAGCATCAAGCGCGTCTCGCGGGCCGCGCCGGGTTCGCGCTCATTGTTTTATAGTCAACCTATCAGATACAAACAAACTATAGCTATAGAGTGGACTGTCTAGGCGCACTTTATTCACGACTCATTTAAAAGTTTATATGTATTTTAGCTCTTGATTGTGTAATATTTATATTTAGGTTTTCTTACTTTCTGCGGAAACAACAAACGTTGTGGCGCATTTTGCATTTCTTAGGTATTTATCATTAGGTATATTAGTCATCATCTACGTATTATTGTATTCTATTCCGATGTAATAATTAGACAAGGAAAGGAATAATTAGATGAAATGAAGTTTTTCGAAGGTTCTTTTTATCAAACTATTATTCAAGTACACCATATTTCGAAAAATCCCTATGGTAAGCAGTTTTAGACGAAGAAGCAGCACGAAAGTCCCAAGGTAATTTTATCAATTAATTTTATTTTGCCTCATAGTTGCTACCACTACCCAAGATTAAAGTTAAGAATCCATTCTCGACAACCTAAAATAACATTTAAAGCAATCCTAGCGGTTTTAAACGCACGGAACCCTATAAAACATTCCTGACATACGGTATCTGGTCGCAATCGCTCGAGAATCGCGCTATCAAACGCATCCACTTTTTATCTGCGATCGGACGTCGGATACGTCCGCGGCCTGATCTCGGCCCGAGGAATGACTGCGACGTCGCGTCGCCGCGGAATAATTAATGGTATCGCGACGAGGAAGAGGACTTAGTACTGCGACCATGTCGCTGAGAGAGGCACGATACGCTGGACCGATTGAAACTGGTGTCCTAAAACCAAAATGTAATCATGGTTACAGATTTCAAAGGCCCCGCTAATAACGCTCTACGTATCCATTTTCGACCTATTCCGATCTAATACCAAAAAACTAATACCACTGGTATTAGTTTATTATCCCAGTGAATTTCTATTCCGGACGAATACCAGTCATAAACGAATCCCAAAATTATTAAAATGGTATGAAGGTACAGTCAGTAATAAAAGTGCTATGAAATGTGATATTAAGTTATGTATATTTTAATCAAAATCAGTCTTATTAAACATGTTCAAGTGTAGTAACAAATAATTGCACAAATACCTAAAGAATAAAAATAAAGTTTTTCCAACTAATCACTAGGCATCATTTTCAACTTTAAAATAGGAAATAAAAACTATCACAAAAAAAATTAAAATTACAATTAAATACGAGTATAATATTATATAGTAAAAAATTCAATCAACAACTATGACAAAAAGAAATTACTTTTATACTTTGTAAACAAATACCAAATTTTGGCATGACAGTCATTACAATTTAATGTGTTTTAAAAAAATCAATATTAAATAGATAAATAATAATTATTTGTGCAAGGACAACGATTCGTATAAAAACAGACCTTATTTGATTGTCTTAATGTTCATTAAGCAAAATATCAAAACGCTCAACCCTTGACTGTGATTGGTTGGTTTGATTTTTAAACAATAGGAACGAGCTCACCTTTTTTGCAGGTAAAAAAAATTGGCAAGTGATTCTTCCTATGTAAAAATGTGTGTATAAAATTTAGGATTGAATTATGATCATTATAATAACTTATTAAATAGCAAAAGAAACGTTTTCTGTGACTGTACTAAGAGTTATGTTTTGGTATTCGTTCGGAATAGATTAGGTACTTCTTTTGAGTTAATTATGAATGGTATTCGTTCGGAATAAAAATTCACTGGGATAATAAACTAATACCAAGTGGTATTAGTTTTTTGGTATTAGATCGGAATAGGTCCCATTTTCGAAAGGCGCTCTCGGAGTCATTTTCAGGCCTCCAGATCCAGATGTAAATCTTATCTTTGATATTGTAAGAAAACCACACCTTAGAGTTCTCTCTAGAATCTTCAACTATTCAGCTAAAACCTGGTCGCCTGATGTGAAATGGGCTACTGGCTGCAAAACTCTATGCATCAGACGGCAGTAACTTGTCGAAACTGAATTTTCGTGGTGTTCAAAACTGTTGGAAATGACCACGAGCCTCCTGAGGAAACGACTACAAAGTAGCTCTATGTGTAGTCACCCTAGCGGAGCAAACCGGGACAGACATCTTCGTGAAAGATAAATGATTGTTTTCGGGTTTGGCCGTTTGTGGCTTCTCATTTGTCCGTGCCACCCGCAATATAGAGACAATACTCGAGAATGGATGATTTAGCAGTTTTTATTTATTACTAGTTCAATCGGATCACGCTACATTCTGGCAACGGGTAGGTACAATAATATTATGCCGACATTGCCGACTTATAAATAACTCTAAAACGCTTCAAATTTTCCATGAAAACATTGGTATAAAAGATACACAAAATACGTTTCAATCAAAATACTATTATGTATTAAGTCTACCCATTTAATATTTACTTTAATTTCTTGCTTTGGTTGACCCCATTGACTAGTAGGTAGGTCATATTTGCGAAGCTATGGGTTCTGTGTTTGATTCCCCGTCAGGGCAGATAATATGTATGTATGTGATAGAGAAATGTTTGTTTTCATGAGTGTTATTAAATGTGTTGACCATGCTACCCACGACACGGAATCGAGCATTTATTTATTTTAATAGCCTGATCCCTGATCCTTGCCTACCAACAAGATAGCCACAGTTTTCAAGTTCATTCTTCACACCATTCAACCAACGAACAACAACGAAATCCTAACATTCGAAGCTAAATACATAAGCGTACATAATAACAAGACATTACGAGGGTGTCTCAGCCATTTCCTTCTGTCAGTGCAGACGGCACGGGGGCACAGGGGGCACAGGGGGCACAACAGAGCTTCGGAAATGAAACGCTCGCGGCAAAGCATTGTATGTGAGCCCATTAGCACACGGGAAATGCTCGCGTCCTACGTAGGCTTCTTTTAGATTCGAATGTTTTGCCATTTTCTTACCGTGAGGCCACCGTAAAATATGTTGTTTTGTTATACCGGGTGTTTTGGGGAAGAGTGTAGGTATTTTGCAGATGGACAGGATAGGTCCATACGATCATTTTGTAGTATGGGAACCATAGTCCGATATCCTTTAGTTTTTAAGTTATGGGCAAAAAATGATTTTATCAAATACTTTATACTTTTATACAGTTTCGAATTAAATACAGTTTTTTATTATTTGTCAATTAAAACACATAACACACGATAAATTAAACTTCTAACAACTATTCTAATAGCAAAAACAATCAAATTGTGGTCAAAAGAAAGAATCCAAAAAACAAATGTTAGTGACTTTTATACATTTCAAAGTGTATTTAAAAAAAAATGTGTTGGCGAAAGACCTATCGTATGGACCTATCCTGTCCATCTGCAAAATACCTACACTCTTCCCCAAAACACCCTGTATATAACGCCAATAGTGTCTTTGCAGTATCTTGGGAGTAGCATTATCTATTGCTCGAATTCGAACGGGACTAAGTATGAGTAACAGTCCCTGTGCCAGTCCGCGTACTTGCTACGAAATTAACTGGCTTGTTATAAGTCGATCACAGTTGTCACGGGCGATAGCAGTAGGCTAGTGCCTCATTGTACTATGCTAGTGCTGCATGATCGTTTGTTACCGTAATTTCATTAAAAAAATAATTCTTGTAATTTTCCAGAAGACATCAAAACACATCTATTTGTCTATGTGTCATCTAACACAGCTGCAGCATCTAACACATCAGAAAGTCTTACAAAAACAAACAAACACTATTATTACTCATTCTGTTTACCGCCATAGCATCACCGATGTGTTTACCCGCGACATTTTTCACATTAACATAAAGAAATAGTTAGGTATAATAATAATATATATTTCAAAAGCAACAAGTGATGTCAGGCTCGAGGCATGTCTAACACGATCAGCTGTGCTAACAAGAGTCCAATATTCTTGCGCAGTGATGGAGTTCAGAAACCCACACATCACATAGTCCATGACAGTCCCAACGCTGGTCTCGTGTCCCCTCTCACAATTTGAAGAATGCAGGCAGAAATTCGGATACTTCCCTTGTGCGAATTGGCAGCATTTATTATTATTATTATCTTTAAGATCGTCTTCGGTACTCTGAAGAGGTGACTAGACTCCAGAGAAGCTGTCTGCTGGTAACTAGCCATATTGACCATGGACACCAGCGGTTATCTGAGAAGTCACATAAGAAATTCTCGTACTGAAGCTGTTAATAAATTTCAGAGACATTTGGTGATTCCTTTTTGAGTTATCTGTAGCTGTCGCTGTTGAAGTAACTTATTTTTTTGTAGGAAGTTAGTTATTACACCTTTTTCATAATGGAGAATTTATATTATATTACCGGTTTCCTCATGATAATTACCCCTGTAAGATGTGATGGAGATTTCATAGATCATGAAGAACCAGAAGAACAGTAAATTAAATATTTTTCATCTACTCCCACAAATTATATAAAGTTAAAATTGGCCATTTAAATGAACGCAATAGGCGAACGCGTAAAATAAAGATAAAATTTTATGGATTGATGACAGTTTAACGCAAAATTCGAAGCCCGCAACCATCCAATAAATTAAGCCGCTCAGTCACACATTCATTCACTTCCGACCGCGCCCCACTCTTTATCATTCACGATAAATTTAACGAACTACGAACATTGATACTAATTGTTTTGATAAAGACTAAGTACTTATCTAACTGTAAATATTTATTGTTTATTAAATTCGAATAACATAAGAAATACGAGTACAATAGGTAGTACAGGTATGCCAAAATCAATGCAGTTGAAAAATCAACCGTATTAGTAACAAAATAAAGCTCATATTTGAATGCTCTTTGCGAGTTAAATCTGAGTAGAGGTGAGTAGTTGTAATATGGGCAGACCTTTAACAAATTGTCTCTGCATTGTCCAACAAGACGAAACATTATTTCACTGTTACACATGTAACCGTTTGTTTGTACTTTGTAGGAACATTGCACTTACACTTTCACCTATAAACACAGTGTTACAGCAGAGATACACACTACAAGAGAAGTGCCATGAAAAAAATTAAATTCTACCTCTCTGGGAATTTAACCCACCATCCTTCAAATTGCAGGGTAGCATGGCAAGTGGCAACCATTGTGTCTTATGGGTTGTCAAAAATATCAATATTTCATCAAAAATATTGCTCTACATCAATTACAGTGTATGACTATTGTAGGTGTATTATTATGATAA
Organism: Hesperia comma; assembly: GCA_905404135.1. Classification (NCBI taxonomy): domain Eukaryota; kingdom Metazoa; phylum Arthropoda; class Insecta; order Lepidoptera; family Hesperiidae; genus Hesperia; species Hesperia comma. Next base: position 3,233,554 of record FR990019.1, read on the forward strand.
TGCATTGTTTGACTTTTGTCTAAAATATTCATTGTATGAAACCAGAACCAAGATATGAATCACCAAGACACAGCTATCTCATCAAATAAGCAAACTACTTCAAAATGTTTCATGCAATCTAAAATCTACACATATACATAATGGAATGTAACTTATTGTTTTTTTATACAGAAGATATAAAAATACCATTATTGTGGGTCTCCATTAACCCAATAGAACAAAAAACAAGTATATGTTTTATTTCAACAAGTTCATCAACTCCACTATATTCCACATTTTACAATGAATATTATATACCGGCTTTATGTCAACAATACTCTGCTATTTACATTGATGATAGGAATTTATGAAATAGATTATCACAAACATGACTCACATAATTATATTAATTTAACCGGGTGACAAATATATTTATTGTATTTGTAATTGAGTAACAGTTCATTGGTCATTGATGTCATTATGTTTAGAGATAAGCTACACATTCAGAAGCTGTATTGGGCTGATTAACTGTGGGAATTTTAAGATAATATGTATTATTATTTTTATTAAAAAAAAAACATTCTATTGTTATCTTAGGCAAAGTTGGAAATAAATTAAAGAATTAATTTTTATTGTTGCCACTACTTAGTGCCTTACAAAATTAAATGTGTGAGACTTCTTGTGCTAATCAGATATCAATGTGGCCATAATCTATGAGTTGATTATGCAGATGTTGCTAATGTATCCAGAAGTTGTTGCAATCTTATATGCAAATGCAACTTAATATTGCATTAAGAATTAGGAAATGTATCAAGGTTATTCAAAGTAAATATTGGCATAAAGCAAAGGTCGCATTGATTTCAAATGGCAATGTATTGTAGTACATTGTCCATGGTCACTTATCACATTATGTTATTGTTATTCATTGGGCACCTATTTAAATACTATTATTCAGAGTAAATACAACTTTGTAATAAATATTTTGAAGTCCAGCATTCTAGTAGTAAGTAGAAAATGTAGAAATTAAATGATTATTAGTTTTTGTTTCCATGACACTTCATTAATTTTCATTAAAATAAATATCTGTAACAAATGCATCGAATATTTGGCCCGCATCAATGTAACAACAAATTGAACTACTTTATTAAAAGAACAGGTAATTAATTCACATGAATAGTTATATGCATGCCTGGCTATTTATTTTTAATCTATGAATAAGTGGTGGAATCAAGCAATGTGTTAAATATTTGTTTGAATTGAACTTGAATTCAAAAACTAATTATCTCACATTTAAGTGTTGTTTATTTCATTCATAACATCATCCAATTCTACTTCTGGCAGTTTGTTGAATCTGTATTCAGCCCCCTTATTATGAACTCTTAATTCCAGACAGTTTACGTTCACAGCGTGTGAGTGACAGAGATAGCGCCTTACAGGTCATAAAGCGCTGTCTCTGTCACCCACACGTTGTGAACGTAAACTGTCTGGAATTAAGAGTTCATAATAAGGGGGCTGGTATTGGCTTCCTCAAAAGGTGTGAAATCATTTCATAACAAACTCAGGTGCAAAGCCAAATTAATTGGCAAGCAACTAATGACTGACATACACAAAGTAGATCTGTAATAATTTAGTCTGTTGAAGATATTGTTAATTACTGCTTATTATACAAAAAAATCACATGCACTTAATCACAATGTGAGTCAGTAAAGAAATATACCCTGAACTCCTAGCCAGGCACATAGAGTTACTGGCAACTGGACTTATAGATCATTGAGTAAATTGGACATTCCCATTAGCATGGTTCATAATGTTGATGTGTAGTAGTAATACTCATCAGTCACAAGACATTGACCTAAAACATTCTAATTGGACTGAAAGTTTCTAGACATATTTGTAGTATCATCATCATTGCACCCCAAAACTTCAACTGCTGGTAAAGGGTCTCTTTTCACAATATGATGGGTACAGGCTAGTCCACAACACTTGTTAAGTGAAAATTGACAGATTTCTTACAATTTCAAAAACATTATGGAGAACTTTCATGTACACATTTTTTGACAATGTTTTCCTTCAAGTAATTAATAATTGAATTCTAATGTGCATGTAAATTTTGAGAATCAGAGGAGCTTGCAAGATTTGAACATGCTACCCTCTCTCCTCCCTGAATCAAAAGTCAATCATTCAAGCCAATTGGCTTTCATTACTTGTTAAATACTTTCTCATAATATTTAAAATATTCAAACTACCACATACTCAGCACTCACAAACAAATATTTGTAAGAGGCCCAGATATATTGGCAACAGCTTACTGTGGAAATGTGGGGCAGAATGCCAGTGAATGCAATAAATAGCAACAATTTACACAAACAACATTAATATGAAACAATAAAATGTGATCGCAGTCTCCAAATATAATTGTTACATATAGATCTGTTTACTTGTGTACGTGTTGTAAGGTTTAATGTACTTCTTGTGATGTTGTAATATGAAATGCATTCAATAGCAAGTAGGTTATGGCTGGTCAGTAAATCTAATAATATTTGTTTGTTGGTCATCAACAAAGTAGTGAGATGAATGTTTTGAATTAACGCAATGTAATTAATATGAGATATTAATTGTATTGCTGACTGAAGCATTTATATGATGTGAAGAGTATATTTTGTAGTAATCACTTTTATAAATTAGATCCCAAAATAACTTTGCAATATTGCTATGAATAATTGTTATAGTTACTTTAATTCTGGTCAAAACATTTATGGATGTGTACGGTAATTTAATTCTCTAGAATTTTTGCTTATTGTTATGGTAAATATGTTGTTTGGTAAAGAAAATTCAAGGCAGCTGACTTAGTCTGTTACATTAATGAACCACAGAACAAGAAAACAACTTGAATCTTATTGGTGTTTAGCTTATCATTTTGATTTTGTAAACATAGGGATATTCAGGCAACTCAATAATGTTGTGTCTAACGATAGAGGTTTGAACTGTAGAGGATTATAAGCATGGCACTTACTTTGAAAACTTCGGAGAAGAATCCGGCGCCAATCTTCTCCAGGATGAAGTCGTCGAAGGGGTAGAGCGCCGCGACGGCGGTCCGCAGCGCGGTGCAGGAGGACCCCGTCACCCGCCGGTCACCTTGTCTCTCGTAATCATCACTAGCACTGGACTCCGTACACTCATTATCACAGCACACACCGCGTTTCGTCCGACCACCATTCTCCTGGAACCGTCTCCCGACCTTCGAGTGAGGACCCCGCACGAAACGACCCGCTTTGGCCGTCTCGTCCAAGTTCGTGAAGCTCTCCGCGATCTTCAACACCTTCGTAGGCTTCCGACGCTCCACTCCGTTCCGTTTCGACCAACACTCGTCTTGCATTCTAACTGATGTTTTAACCACCCCCGACTAGCCCGCCTCGAACATAGTGCGCTCTCAAGTGTCCTCGATGCCGCAAACATGCCCCAAATGCAACATTTCCGATCCAGCCAACACAATATTTATGTGGCGGTACTCAAAGCGCGAAACAACATTGTAATTCACACAAAATATTTAGATCCCGAATTTATGAAACTGTCACTTTCTTATAAACAGTATTCTAGGACTGTTAGTGGGATCTTTGGTTCGTCGAGGTTCCTGTATAAACACACAGGATTATTATACCGATTTGTATGTAAGCAACGCGTGCTGAATTCTTTCAAGCGTACAATTCAATTGACTTGACTGCCGACGCGACGGGCAAGGAAAGCAGAAAGTAAGCGAGCAAGCAAACATTGCCAGTTGCCAAACTTGCCAACTACACATGACATATCAGCGCGTTATGTTGGTCAGACTGAAAGTCGTCATATTGGCTAAACTGTCATGCGTTCAGTAATCAACCGATGTATGTTTATAAGTAGTATCAAATTTTAATTAAAAACTTACTAAATTGTTCACGTAAGATAAAATTTATTACGTAAATATTAACTAACAACGTAGGTATTTTATTTTATTACTATCCTCTTTTGGTGATATTTTATGTACTACGACTCGCGCCATCTATAGACAGCTACACTAAAACAAAAATGTTAGTTACAAAATTTCATACTAGATGTCACTATTAAATTGGTGGAAACGAAATAATTATTTTGTGTTTTTTATTATAATAAAGTTTATGAATAATTTTACGTTATTTTCCATGGTGTATATTTATTTTCTCTGTTTCATACGTTCACACAAAGTCCAGGGAAGCATTGGTGATTCGTTTAATAAGTTTAACCCTCTGCAACTGAGGTGAAATAGTAGTAGAGATTCGACTGAGGTGGAGTCTGTCAGACGTCAATTTTAAAATGAAAATACTGTGGAAATATTTGTTGATATTAAGTTACTTATATTTTAAAAATGTTTTATGTTTTATATAGTACTTGATTATAAAAATATGTTAGGAATAAAATTAAAATTCTATGAATTATATCACGTATTTTATTGAGATCAAAATTTCAGACTTACTGTAACGAACTAAACAAATACAATTTTTTTTTCTATAACATAAAAAAAAAATCAAAAACTTAACATTTATTCTGCTTTTTTATATTATAATAAACTAATATAAAAAAAAATATTGAGATCGTATGATACATTTAGGCACAAAACAGTCTTAAAGTTGAGCATATTTTTATATATCAAATTTGCAATCCTGACAAATCTGAGATGAACACTGCAGGCAAATATGCTTCTTACAGGCACAACAGGTGAACCTTGTCTGTCTTTTTAATTTACTAGGGCAAATACTGCACAGTTTTCTTGATGTTGGTCCAGGTTCTGGTGATGGTTCACGCTGAGAAGGCATATCCTTACCCAATACTCTTTTGATGGTTAGACGCAACTCTCTTGGCAGTCTATTGTTATAAACGCGCTCTTTCAGACTAGGCAGAACCAATTCTCTAGCTAAAGCCAGTAAGAAGTCCGCTCTCCTCAGTTTAGCACCTGGACAACTTTGGTACAAAATAAAAGAATTCACTCCTGCTAGATCCAGGATTCTATAAAATATAACCATAGGCCAACGACGTGTCTTGCGACTGCACGAATATATCGAACATTTCTTGTCGATCTCGTCGACTCCACCTTTGGCGTGATTGTAATCTACAATCATAGTCGGTTTTTTCATTTGTTCATTGGTGCTTACTGAGTGATGGGAAGAAGAGATCAAAAGCACAGACAAATTAAAGTTATTGCCTATTTTAACAGCGACTTTCTAAATCTGCACGACTGCACGTGCGCTACAGTATTTTCTAACACAATACACATTTACAAATAAAGAATTTCTCTGGACAATACGAAACCTATACTAAAACAATAAACACAAAAATGTTCACTTATTTTACAAAACATTAAAAAATTAACTTTACAATATTGTTTTATTACGCACCCTATCGTTAAAGTATTGTCCGCAACACTGAATTCGCACCAGATGTGTGCCTCGTCGGTGGTTCTCACCAGACGTCGCTAACAAATATACTGTTGTTACATCTGACAGACACTATATAAATATACATGTTTTACTGAGGTTATGTATACGGGACACTAAGGAAATATAAATATTTTTGGGAGGTGACGTCTGTCAGAATCAATACTTATTGCTGTGCTTACGTCTGTCAGACACCAATCACGCCTACCACCACACCTGTGCACTGTGTCGCCAGGGGCGCACTACTGTCAGCTACCTTCAACCATTTGCGGAAGGTACTGAGCGGGACAGAGCTACATCACGCCACATTACGGAATGGCAACCTCTCATTTGTTTTCGGTGTCTGAGAGACTACCACCTCAGTTGCAGAGGGTTAAAGACGACGTTTCGTCAGATCTGCCAAAAGTAAAAGGTTCGACGAATCGTAAAATACTGAAAGCGGTCAGCGGTTTTTAAGGATATCTGGGTGAATGGGTCCTTAACTTCCTTCTTATAATATAATACTCTCCTTAATCTTATAGGGTAGGGAGCTGTGGTGTAGCAGCTAGCATGCGTGTCACGTGGGCGGTGTCATGTCATTGTTACTCACGGCTCACGGGCCGTTTTGAAGCCCCCGCCCCCTCCCTCCGCTACTACTTACGAAAGACATTGGTTTAGATAACTGAGCAGAAATTATATTTTACAGAGTAAGTACATAACTTTGTAATTTTTTATAATAGGTTTTGTTCACTTATGTATGCCCCATAATTATTGATTAAACGAACTTACCAAGTGAAGTTCTATCATAATTATACGAGTGCTTCGTCCGAAGAGATTAGTAACCTGAAATAGAAACTTATTAACACACATATTATGTAGTAACGCATAGCGATCACCACTCTTTGCACTACGTTGAGAAAAAAAGGAGGGTAGAAACATTATAATTTTATAAATGTTACTGATATTGGGGGTAGGCAGACTACCTCACCCACTTTACCTGCTACCTGTCGTCGTCTCGGAGCCTCATTGGTTTGGAGTCCCTTATGAAACCTGCAACCCATACCAATAGGGGTAGGGTGGGCGGGTGTTACTAATCTCTTCGGACGAAGCACTCGTATAATTATGATAGAACTTCACTTGGTAAGTTCGTTTAATCAATAATTATACTTCGTGCTTCGTCCTCGAGATTAGTAACCTGAAATAGAAACTTATTAACACACATATGTAGACCTTGAGAGTGTTGCAAGGTTTCAAGAAGGGGATTAATCAAAAAGGCGAACCACTCATAATCAATTGTCCATTTAGCGTAATAAGATTAGGGAAACAATCAGAAATAGGTAATATGAGCATATGTATACCCAGATACAAAACTAACACTTACAATTTTTACAATTTGAAAAACTTGGTTAATTTAAATTTTATAATTTAATTTATAATTACACTCGCTATAGACACTTCATTTGTGTCGATGATGGTTCGGTGGTAGAACTTGGCGAAAGTATTAGAGCTTCCGCTCCAGCCGGCGGTGTTGCGGATAAGGTCAATGTTGACTCCTCGCGAATATGCGCGTGATGTGGACGCATGTTTGGTGCTGTGCGCGGAAAATATTGATACGTCGACTCCACTGTCCTTTAGGGTTCCTTTGATCTAGCGACTTAATGTTTGGGAAGCTACTGGTTTATAAGGTTTTTTATAGCTTATAAATAAAGAATCAGATCTACGTATTGCTGCAGTTTTATTTATATATAATAGACTAAAGTGTTCGCGGGCCATATTTCTGGTTTTTCACGAAAAAACGGTAAAAATAATATAGGCTGTTTAGATCCTACACGAGAAGTTTTGATCAGTTCGGGAATTTTAATAACAACCTGCGTCTGTAATACCTCTATATTATTTATGTTTATTTGTGATAAGGTGTGTACCCTATGCGCGGTAGTTAAAGCAATCAAAGCAGAGCATTTCTTTGATAGTTGTTCGAGAGAAATGTTTTCATTAGGGTATTGTGCTTTTAAGAAATTTAATACGCAATTTGTATCCCTAGTAATATTGTACTTTGGATTCGGTGGTCGAAGTCGATATACCCCTTTGAAAAATCTTTGAATATTATCGCTATCGATGATATCATGCCCTAGTACAATGTGGCTTTACAACTATTAAGGGAGCCAAATTGACTACCACCAGTTAAGAATTCTAAAACTTTTGGTATACTAGCATTATAAAGATTCGTTGAATTTTTTACACAGAAATTATGCCATTTTTTTTTTTTTTGATAAGCGCTATACTGTTTTGTTGAAATGGAGGATAGCATAATTTCTACAGAGGAAGGCGGTGCGCCTCGCAGCATTAAGGCCGACCTGACAACCTCCCGGCCGCCAGGATAAGGTTTGATTGTATCCGTCGGGACTCTCTGGAATTAGGTACAAGAAATTAAACTTTCGTTGGCTTTGAGGTATATTATGTCTGACTTAAGAAGACTTGTAAAACTAGGGTACCATGGTTGACTGGGCCACAGCGGGACTATCATGATCCCATCAGCTACATCGTTAATAATTTTTTGAGCGACTTTAATATCCTTGAAAATGGGGGAAAGGTGTAGAAAAAATAATTAATCCAGTTAATAGTAAATACATAAATAGCAAAGGCATCGGGGTCCCTGTGCAAAGATATATTATAAATTTTTCACATTTACGATTAATTCGGCTTGCAAACAAGTCTATGTGAGGTTTACCAAGTTTTGAAATTATGGTTTCGTAGGTAGAATTTGATAGTTCCCATTCGATATTTGGATGTACTTTTCTAGATTCCGCGTTTGCAATTTTGTTGTCCACAGATCTGATGTACGATGCGAAAATGAATAATTGTCTTTGCTCACACCATTGCCAGAGATATCTTTAATTACTTGAGTGAGATGGGGAAATTCGATACCACCCATGCGGTTGATACATGAAATAGCTGTTGAATTATCTATTCTAAGCAGTATTTGACAGTTTATAAGTTGTTTTGCAAAAAAATTTAAACTTAAAAATGCTGCTAAATGTTCAAGATAGTTGATGTGGTAGCCCTGCTCGCTTGTGGACCATTGACCGCTAGCCGTTTCCCCATTGCAGGACGCTCCCCATCCCGTCGTTGAGGCGTCAGAGTATATTTCAATAGCATATTTATCATTAAGTATTTTCTTGTCATGCGGTAGAGAAACTCGCATTTTCTGTGAGTCAATAATAAAACCGAGAAATTTACAAACGGTAGATGGTATAAGATTGCTCTTTTGCTTATTAATGATGAAACCTAGAGAACTGAGTAGCTTTTTCGTGATGTTAATATTACCATCACATTCTTGATAAGAACGTCCAATTAAAAGTAAATCATCAAGATAAATCGTTGACAAGTATCCTGCAGCCCTGAGGAGTTTAACGACTGGTTTCATTATCTTAGTAAATACGTACGGGGCTGTATTTAGTCCAAAAGGCAGAGCATTGAATTCGTAAATTTTGTTGTCCCATATGAACCGCAAATATTTTCTAAAATCAGGATGAATTGTTATAAATAAATAGGCATCTTTAAGCTCTAAAATAGCCATATGATAATTTTTTGTAATTATCTTTATGCTGCCTCTACACATAGGCCAGCGCATTCGCCAACGCGCTGGCGGTGCGCTTGCCAACGTGCTTGTGAGTTAATCCACACATTGGAAAGTCGTTCAGTATGCTTTGGTTCGGGCCAATGTGCGGACGGATCAAAAAATGGATGTTGAGTTGGTAACAGCTGCAGCTGTATATTGATTCACAGCTTATAATTACTACGTAAATGTGTACAAGAAAAGGGTGATACTTTCATATTTATAATATTAAAATAATAATAAAGTACGATGCTCTTACTTTGAAGTAAAATATCGTAAGGAAAACGGAATGTCCAAGAACCTTATTTATTTAGCATTTTTAATACTTACAACATTTTTATTTTTATGGTACTTATTTTTTGGATTCCATAGGCAATTTTCACTCTGATAGAGCTCAATAAATTTAAAAGTTTCCTCATTACTCATATTATACGTCATTTTGTTACGTTAGGTGTTAATACGCCGCAAGAAGAAAATATGCACTCTTGATCGCTGCTCCGGGCAAACTGATCGCGCGGCCAATGTGTGGATGGTGCGCCAAGCTTGCGACAAGTGTTCTTTGATGATACCGACACCGCGCGGCAAGCTCGCAAGCGCGCCGGCCAACGTTCCAATGCCTACCGCCAACGTTCCAACGCCCGTTCTACACATTGGGAGCCAACGCACTTGCCAACGTGTTGGCCTATGTGTAGAGGCAGCATTACAGCCGTCTGTGATGTATGCGGTATGGCCACTGAGAAGAATGGCCATTCGATAAGGAAGTATGTAGGAACTGACGTTGTCATTCTATTAATAAATGATTGGAAGATAAATATGCCTCTATGTTAATATCCCAAGATGAGCCCTAACTAGGAATAATACACCGTCCTTAAGTCTTCTTGCTTGCAATGATTCGTATGGATAAACTTGTTTAACGGTTTTAAATTTAATATGAATCGCATCTTGCCGTTTTGCTTTGGACGTAAAAAGGAACTCGATATGAATTGTCCTTCGCATGGAAGGCATTGTGAAATTGCCCCAGTACCGGTTAAATTATGTACAGCTTGCTCTACAAGTAGACATTCTTTACTTGTAAGTTTAGGTGGAGAAGGGACTTGATATTGTACCACAGGACGCAAAAATTCGAGTTTATACCCCTTTATCCAGTCTCGAATTTTACGATCGGATGTTAGGAGTGCCCATTGCTTGTAATACAACGATAGTTGACCAGCATATTTTACCTTGTCTACTGGCGGCGGGTTGTCCTGTACGGATGTTGCGAGGGCTTCGATAAGCTGGGTGGCTGTCTGGGTTCAACAGGCTCTGGCAACAGTGGGCGCTCCTTAAAATCAAAAAACTCCTCCGTCTGAAAGACCTGAGCTGCGTAAGCACATAATAAGGAGCTAAGTAGCTGCGTAATACATGAAGCCATGTTAAGATTTGTTTTTGTAAAATTATACGAAAACTATTTCACCAATGGCGAGACAGTTCCAAAAACTGCTCAGTTATTGGTATGAGTTTATTACGCTTGCTTATAGTCGGTAAGATTCAGTTCCCAACGAAAAGAACGCAAACCAACTGTCACAAATGCGGCGAGACAGTCCCAGAAACTGCTCAGAGTGCATTTAGAATAAGCAGCTATCCTTGTTCTTAAAATCAAAAATTCCTCCGTCTGAAAGACATGAGCTGCGTAAGCACATAATAAGGAAGCTCAGTAGCTGCGTATTACATGAAGCCATGTTAAGATTTGTTTTTGTAAAATTTATACGAAAACTATTTCACCAATGGCGAGACAGTTCCAAAAACTGCTCAGTTATTGGTATGAGTTTGTTACGCTTGCTTATAGTCGGTAAGATTCAGTTCCCAATGAAAAGAACGCAAACCAACTGTCACAAATGCGGCGAGACAGTCCCAGAAACTGCTCAGAGTGCATTTAGAATAAGCAGCTATCCTTGTTCTTACAATCAAAAATTCCTCCGTCTGAAAGACGTGAGCTGCGTAAGCACATAATAAGGAAGCTCAGTAGCTGCGTAATACATGAAGCCATGTTAAGATTTGTTTTTGTAAAATTATACGAAAACTATTTCACCAATGGCGAGACAGTTCCAAAAACTGCTCAGTTATTGGTATGAGTTTGTTACGCTTGCTTATAGTCGGTAAGATTCAGTTCCCAATGAAAAGAACGCAAACCAACTGTCACAGATGCGGCGAGACAGTCCCAGAAACTGCTCAGAGTGCATTTAGAATAAGCAGCTATCCTTGTTCTTAAAATCAGAAATTCCTCCGTCTGAAAGACATGAGCTGCGTAAGCACATAATAAGGAAGCTCAGTAGCTGCGTAATACATGAAGCCATGTTAAGATTTGTTTTTGTAAAATTATACGAAAACTATTTCACCAATGGCGAGACAGTCCCGAAGACTGCTCAGTTATTGGTATGAGTTTATTACGCTTGCTTATAGTCGGTAAGATTCAGTTCCCAATGAAAAGAACGCAAACCAACTGTCACAAATGCGGCGAGACAGTCCCAGAAACTGCTCAGAGTGCATTTAGAATAAGCAGCTATTCTTGTTATAATGCAAGGCACCGTAAAAAGAACACGTGTTACCTGAAGGTTATTCGCTGAAGGCAGGATGATAGATCCTGAATGCTTCATCTGATGATGAAGATGAATCCTCAATCACGTGTATGCGTCGGCGACTTCGCGGTTTCTTTATATTTGTAACTCTTCCACTTCAGAATTTTTATGTTTTAACATTTTAACTACTTTTAATCACTAAATATCACTAAATAAAAGGTGTACTTGGTTTCAATACAAGAAAAAACTATTATAATAAAACGAAATAAAAATACGTTCCACGTCGGTTGGAACCGTGTTGAGTGGTGAAGCACTAAAATGCGAATGAGGCTCCGAGACGACGACAGGTAGCAGGTAAAGTGGGTGAGGTAGTCTGCCTACCCCCAATATCAGTAACATTTATAAAATTATAATGTTTCTACCCTCCTTTTTTTCTCAACGTAGTGCAAAGAGTGGTGATCGCTATGCGTTACTACATATGTGTGTTAATAAGTTTCTATTTCAGGTTACTAATCTCGAGGACGAAGCACGAAGTATAATATCTTTTTTCTCTACTGGGTGTCACCCACAAATTGGTGTCACCCGGGGTGGATCGCACTCTCTTACTACGCCATTGGTAGGGAGTTTATTGAAATTGGCCTAAAATTGGGGTTGAACAGACTATTAAGTCAGGTGCACAGGATTTAAATACAATAGATGGATTATCGTCGCGACCGCTAGATTTTTTGGAGTCTAGACACCGTAAGGTCCGTACCTTTTTTTAGTAATATAGTGCTTGGCGTAGAGGTACCCAATGAGTATGTTATTTCCCGCATCTAGACGTAGATTTTTGGCAAACAGAAAAACGAAAAAGTCTGCTTTATCCTGTATGCGTCAGGACGTCATCTGGCTTTAACTGTGGACCGTCAAGTCTCAACCGCTTTCAGGGCAAAGAAAAACCTTCTATTGTTCGATGCTTGATTGTTCAGAGTTTAACGTCGATATAATATTGGAAACGATTAAGATTTACTTGTCTCTGAAAATCCATCCTTTCCAGTGCAGTCCTATCAAGAAGACTGAGAGTCTGGCTTAATAGTAGTAGGTAAAAGGTATAGCTCATGAAGCAAATTATTATTATTATTTCTTTTTGTTTGTTTTTTTTCTCTGTCGCCACTTTTTATTTAAATTTTGTTTTTGTTTTTATTTAGTTTTTTTATTTTTTATTTTATTATTTCTTTTTTAAGTTGTGTTTAGATTTAAGCTTCATGTTTTAGAATTATGCTAGATTTAAGGTTTAAATTTGTTCGAAATAGTTGCATTATTTATTTAGGTGTGAAATAAACTATTTTTCTTTCTTTCTTTCAAATATAGAGGAGACGGCTTAAGCAAATGTGCACTGTTACTCAACTAGGTCCTGACGTCATCACAGTAGGCGTGGCCTAAAGTCAGTCTACCGTCGGCGCCCGTCCTGTGCACATCTTTATGGACGTTCATATTTTCAAAGAAAAGGCTGAAGCCGATGAAGTGCTGCGTTTTATTGTGTAAAAACTACTCGGATAGACGTTTTGATGCTATGGATGGCATTACATTTCTTTTGTAATTTCAATCATTACTCATTAGAATAGTTCTAGAAAAAGCACTAACGCCGATCTCACCAAATAAATTTCTATTCGACATTAGATGGCGACACTATTCTTATATTCTGAGAACGTCCCTGTTATATCCTACATTAATTGACATCTAGTGTGAGATAGTTAAACTACATAGTAAAATCGATATAGAACGAATCGAGTAGTTTTGCTATTGACCGTTAGATGGAAAATAAAGAAGTGGGCGGGATTTAACACCCCCTCGCCCCGCAAAGGGTCACACAAGGAAATCTACATACAACGTCTCCTCTCTTCTGCTTCATGGTATAGCTCTTTCGGTCAAAGAAAAATTTAATGTGTATAGTCCGTTTTTTTTCGCTGCGGACTAAATTGACACATACAAATGTCAATTTTCGAAATAATGATACCAGCTTTTTAATAATAGTGTTGTAATACGATACCGGTTTTATGAATCGTTAGTTTTTACTTTTATCACATAATTTTATTTTTATTTGATAACAGACGAATCTTTTAAAATCATGGTAACTATGAAGTATCACAGATAAAAAATGTATTTATTAATTTTAAATACGTATTACACTAAGTAAATACGACAATTATTGATTTGTTTTTGAAGAATACGCAATAACAAGGTTAAGGTACATTATATAGGTATGCCTATAGGTCATTTTATTTAAAAGACACATTTTTTATTATTACCGAAAAACGATACTAGATTGCAAATTACGTAAAGTTACGGTAGAGGCACATCACTATTAATGATTCGCAAAAAAGTGGCAACACAGCTTATGTCAATTTAGTCCGTAGCGAAAAAAAACGGACTATAGGTACCATGAATACAACAAACAGACATTAATGTTTTCCATTGTGTCCAAAATTGAGTATGACTCGGCTGAAACAATGTCATTTTACTAATTGGTTTGGTTTATTATTGTGACTCATGATTACCGGACAAATGATTATGAATCTCATCTTGAGTACAGGACTACAGTGCGTTTCACCTAAGAGTTCCCCTCGCTATAATGTTGGTAGCGATGAAATGAGTGTTGCCAAATTAAAACAAAAAAATATTCCCTTTAACTAGGGAGAAAATAAAGATGACTTATTGTGTTCTTCCGAAGCTATAAATATTAACGTTACAAAATATATTTTTTTTCGGCTGAGTATATATCCACCAACGCAATATTGAAAAAATACAGTACATAATATAATTACCTACGATATTAATATTATGAAAAGGTCATTTCTAATAAAACACGTGAGTGTCGTTATATTGTAGCGCTTTTATTCTTTGAGTCCGAGATTAAAACACCTTCTTCAGTTTCACTTTTCCAACATTTTTGTGTACAATATGTGGAGTGTATAAAAGTCTCGTCCAAATATACAACTGGACGTTGGCCATCATGACGATTATCTCTCAATTCTTTAAGATATCGATATCGCCAAGCTACAATGTCATATCTCTCCATTAAATTTTTTTATTTTTGATTTACATTTTTTAGAATAAAAACCCATCTCTTTCATTCTTCTCCATAAAGTAGTGCGGCTTCCCTTAAAATCTATATCATTTCGCATCTCATTTACCAATTTACCAAAAGTAGGTAATTCTTTCCTCACGGCATAGAATTCGTGTTTTTTATGCCGTAATACACAACGTTCAAAGTCATCCAATTTTACTTCTTTTTCTCGATGACGTTTTTTGCCCGGACTAGAAATTTTGGTTGACGTACTGGTTGCCACCTCACCTTCACGAGTAATTTTTGAAACCGTCTTTTCCGAAATACCTTAAAAGGAAAATTTATTAATTAGTTTAATATAAAAAAGAAATAACCTCATGTACAAATAAATAGCCTAGTAGGGGTAGCAGCACCTTCTTGCAAAATAATAATACCTTTTTTTTTTTTTTTTTTGTTGACGAGGGGGAAACCTTCAAAAGGTACCCGGTGCCGTGGGAGCGACACAGGGTGATGTGGGATTTTTACCCACTAAAACCCCCCCGGTGGCCTTCCTCAGCGCTTGTGGAGAACTCCGGGATCTCCAAAAGGAACACAACCGGAGTCCTCCAAGCGCGGCGCCCTTATATTCGGGCTCTTCCCGCGAGGGACTAAGGCCCCATCGCTTGCCAGCGCCTTACAACGGTATGCGGCCACACATACCGTCGTCCTTCCCGGGGTTGCTGATGGACGGTTCGAGCTCCCACTCTAGCCGCCCGCAATCCCGAAAGTCCCCTTTTAGTCGCCTCTTACGACAGGCAGGGGATACCGAAGCTCGTATTCTGGTCCCGAGCTACAGGGACGCAAAATAATAATACCTATCTACTGTGGTTACCATCGTTATCTTAATTGTAACATAATGACAGTGGTATTTTATAATTAAGTTATGCTGAGTAATAAAATAAAATATAGTAATCGCTGTCAACCATTTGGGGAAATTATCAATAACCAACCTGTTATGGCGGCAATACGGCGTCGAACACATTCCAGCGGAATTAGTGGTTCCTTGTTGCGTTTTTCACGTTCACAAAAGCTTTTTACTTTTAACACCAACTCTCTTTCACCATTTTTCAGTGTTCTAGGCATGATTAAAACTCAAAAACAACAAATAATGGGAAAAATAAAGCAGATCTCTAAGTTTCGGATCTCGATTGTTTGCGTTTTGACAGACAGGGCTGCCAACAATATAGCGAACCCAGCGAAGGGAACTCTTAGGTGAAACGCACTGTACAGGAGATCAACTTGCAAGGCGGTAAATAAAAAGAAAGTACTGCAATTTCGCTGTTTATTATAATCCATGCTGACGACTATATACTTAATTTAAATGTAGTTATCTATATCACACGATGGAAACAACGATGACATTTCAATCCGAGAAAAACATCTCAAATTATGTCTTATAGTAAAATATAATTAAGACAATTTTCCCTCGAGATATGCTTCCACAAAGAAATAATCTCTGTCACATTAAAATAACAACACTAGCTCAATTATTCACAACTGTCTACCTATGACTATTAAAAATTTAACGCTCAATAGCTATAAATACAAATATATTATTGCTGTTGCGATTTCATATCTAGTTCACCTTAACTATCTAGATAGACTATACATGGATCTCAAAATGAGTATTCGTTCTTTTACTTAACTACATGTATACTCTAATGCTAATATTACTTAAAACTAGTATTGCTTGATGTAGGAAAACGTGGCTTCCCTTTGAACAGTTGTAACAAACACATAGTTATTTATTAATTATAAGCATCCATCAAATGGTGCGCTCGTAACAACACTATGTATGTTAGAATTTGCATTTGCGCTTTCATCATGGGTCAGCACAGATCGGAACTGCTTACAAAGTGAGCGAATAAAAAGTATTAGGTACAGCATTGGGCTAGTCATAAATGTTAAATATGATCAAAGAAAATCTTATTAATAAAAGTAACTAAAGAAAGGAATTAAAATTAATATCTAGATTTAACAAAAATGAGCAATATCTAAACTACTTACAGGCCATTTGAAAATGTATTTCCAATCTAAAAACAAACTAGATTATTCTTACAGAAAAAAATGTACGCACTAAAATTATTCTAACTACAATTAACATGTTACAATAATTTTGTACAAATTTTTTAAGCTTCATGTGTAAGATTTATTAACTATTCTTTTAAAAGAAGCTTTACACTTTCGATTTCGTTGATTTAATTGATGCGTTTAGTTGATCTTAAAGCACCATAATTTATTCTATTACATAATGTTTTATTTATGATATTTATGAAGGTAGTATTCAACTTTTATTTTAGAAAGTGTAAAGTTTTCAATGTGTATATAAAGCTTATGTATATAGACTAAATTTAAACAAAGGGAACGGCTTGGCCTGTTACGAGTATAACAAACACTAAGTAGAATCATCATAAGTTTAGTGTTTATTTAGCGACAATAAATTCAAAATCATTCGAGGATATATTAAATTCAAATATATTGGAGAATTAATTGTAAGTCAATTAAAATTAATTTATTAATGTGGTAATTTATGTAATTGTTCATATTATGTAGGTACTAAATTATTGTAATTATTTCTCTTCCAAATAAAGTTGAAACGTATAGGTACTTAAGTATACTAAAGTGTGGCGTAGCTAGAGGGGTTGGCAGGAGCTAGGAGGGTTGGAGGCAGCTGGGCACCCGACCAAGATAATAATCTTGATGATTAACCCTTTGGATTCCAGGTATATAAGCGGTACTATGCATTCTCGACATGCATAGATGTCGTTGGAGTTCAACAAAAAATATGAATTGAATTAACATTAATGTTTTATTAGACTTATCAAAAGTAACGTTTCGTAGAAATTGTAACCTGAGTAGTTCTAACGACGACGTTGGGTTGACACAAGTAGAGCGCAAGAGGTGACACCCAAACTAGCTACATGACTGAACACCAAATTTAATCTTTAACTTTACTAAGTAGCGTGATTGTCTTTAGAGTTTCGTAGTTAAAAGGCAGTACTGAACCCAATGTGTGTCTATTTGTCTATCTCAGGCTTCTTCTATCTGTTGAAAAAAAATAAGTAGACAATTAAAATTACCATTTAAACTTTCTCTTTTTGTATCTCTGGAGAATTTTTTATAAATAATTTTGTAAAAGAAACACGTCCCCTTCGTTTAAATTGTCTTTTGTAACGTGACATGGTATGACACTATGATATTTATGTATGTAAGTAAGAAATGCTTACGATATTTAACAAATGTATAGAATAAATTTACTTCTCAGATATACAGTCTTCAATGCTGTGGATTTAAAGCTATGTTCTGTTCAATTTCTTGTAACGGTTACAATAAAACTTGTGTTGCCGACGCGGCGAGAGATTTTAAAATGAAGTTTAAGTAATCGATACATTATACTCGTATATAAGACAGTGCTTGCTATAATATGTATATTGTCCATTCGTGGAGCACTAGCAGATAAAAGAACAAATTATTGTATAATTATTTAACAGTCAAATGGAGGAAGTCTTGAGTGCCAATACCTTCTTTCACTTCCAACGCGTCCGCAATGCCTCACTGTTATTGATGTCTGTGGATGGCGGTGACACTTCCCATCACCTAGCTTCTCAATTCGTAATTTTACATAAAATTGTACATTTTGATCAACGAAAAACGCTAAATTTTATGAAGTGTTCAGTGTATTGCAGTAAGGTATTTTGCAGCTTAGTGCAAGGTTGGGTTGTCGCCATTTTTTTTTAAATCAAAGAACGAATTGAATTTTCTCTTGCTTCTTGGTTGACAATGCCTCGGTGATATAGCTACCATTTCTAGTGTGAGGAACTCTAAGAGTGGCAGTGATCCTCTATCATTAAGTAGCCTGACTTCTGAGCCTGACTTATCATTTTCTCACCGTTACAAAAATAATTAAATATAGGCAATGGGTTCAAATCATCTTACTTAACATGTTAAAAAGTTGTAGTATTTACAAGAAATTCGACAGACTAAATATAGGTGGGTCACTATTTACAGGGTTTTATTAGCTATGCTATGGCGATATTAAAAATGTAACACTTGAGTGTATTTGAATTGCTTTTGAATAGAGTCGAAAAAAAGGTTCATAACATGATGTATCTAATATTTCTGAACTGGCAATATTCTGTCTGAAGCGTTCGGTAAAAGAAGTGCATTCGGTAAAAGAAGTATGAACTACGAAGGTAGTTGCTTCGCTACATGGCGGGAAATAAAAAAAATATTGTTTTATGCAGGAAAAACATACAGTAGGTAAGTGACAATTATTTTTTTAGCCTGAGAGCGTTGCGTATAGGCATAGGAAAAAAATGCCAATATATTAAGTATCATTTTAATTTTCAAACATTCAACAGTTGTATGGTGGATCCTTGGTGGATCATTAAAAAATAATAAGTATGCTCACAAATTAAAGAATAATAGAACGTAAATCTTTTAACTGGTTATCAACGAGAAATCTGAAATTTCCAGCCATTTATAGAAGCAGACCATAATACTTTGAAAAATAATTAAATTAATCAAAGCACGTCTGTCTACTCTTTATTTAATCAATCTTTCGTTTCATTCCATCAATTCATTATGACAATATCATAACAGGAAATGAACCAACTTCCCATAGGCATTGTTAAAACCCAAGTTTTCGTTATTATAATAACGCCATAACCTATAAATATATTTATACACTGTAGCAATATCTGCGAAATGGGGTAAAGTCAGTAAGTTCATGTGGGTAAAATTATAATAGAAATATTTGTAGGAACTAAAGTAGCTGAGCATTTGGGGCTTATGAAATTAATTACATTGTGGAGAGTTTTAAATTCGAAGTTACCAAGAGGACTGAGGCATAATTATAAAAAAAACGTGTGTGCCTAAGGGCGCCCGACAGAATTGATAACTTAAGCTTATCTACGTTGAACTATTTAATATTGAAGTTGTTTAATTTGAGAAAAGTTTGAGTTATTACTTAAATGCGTCTGTCCGAAATATGCCTAGCGGTG
Source organism: Hesperia comma (assembly GCA_905404135.1). Classification (NCBI taxonomy): domain Eukaryota; kingdom Metazoa; phylum Arthropoda; class Insecta; order Lepidoptera; family Hesperiidae; genus Hesperia; species Hesperia comma. The sequence goes on from FR990019.1 coordinate 3,253,212, forward strand.
TCGGTTAGGGTGAAAGAGGAGGAGCCTGCCATCCGCTGCCGAAAGTGTGAGAGAAAGAGAAGCCAGACAGACTGGCGCCGTAACGCGTTAAGTAACAACGCGGTTTACCCTCCCATAAGAAATTATCACTTAAAAAATACAATACATCTTGTAAATTGTAATTCATGAGCTTAAACTAGTGTCACGAAAAATATGCCTGTGTTCACAAGGCAGTAAGTAAGTAGAGAAAATATCCTTTAGGTACGCATTACAAACATGGTATTTATTTATTACGATCGTTTACTTGAACATAAGGAAAGATTCATAGGTATTTTGTTTATATCGTTAAACCTGTTTATATACATTAAAAACACATTTTTTTTACGCCTCCGTCCTCTTGGGTTAAAATTAAAAACTTAACATAAAACAAGGTTGCAATTATTGAGTTGTAAGATATTTGAAGCAATTGTGCGTACACCAGCCACCAGTATTTACCAGTGTATTTGTACGTAGGTATATGTAGGTATATTATACACGACATCAATTCACAACCTCAGGCACCAACACTATCAACCTTTACTAATAACATTCTTACATTGAGTATCATTAACATAAGGTCTTCATAGAATTCAAGTCATTTACCATTAACATAGGTACGTAATAATAGATACAGTTTTAAAATACTTTGTTATACAAAAAAGCGCCATTCTTTGTTTTTTAACGCGCCGCTTTGTATTTTGCAGTGCGTAAGTAGTTATGAAAGAAAATATTTAAATTATTTAAAAAAAATCCGTTTTTTATGGTAAAAGAAATTCTCGGTTGGAATAGTATTAAGAATCTAATTGCATTTTTTAAGAAAAAATAAAATAACGTATAAACAAGTTAGAATTTGAATAACAAAAAAATGTTTACATGTAAAACCTCTCATAACTTTATAATGCGTTGAATAGGCACGTGAAAATGATTTCATATAGTTTATACACTTAACTATTAATAACTGGGTATTGTGAGGCCTTAGTTTATTCAGTCGGCCTCAGTTGTTTTATATCTAAGCGGGATAAAATTTATTAAGTTTTATTTATGTAAATAGGTATATTTAATTTTACATGAAAGCGATTATTTTCGTTGGATAGAATTGCATTTTAAATTTAGATTTTTAAGCAAATGGGTAACTTTGGAGTTTCGTATAAAAGTTGTAAAGTTGTAAAATGTACCATATTCTGACAGACACCATAGCCTTAAAGACGTCTGGCTTCTAAATTTTTATTCATATCTTGTCCACTGTCCTTATTTTATTTATTTGTTGAGGGGTCATAAGCAAAATTACTTGTACAAAAATCTGTACAAAGACCAAATTCGTAAATAATAATGTTAATATACTTGCAAATAATTCAAAGTTACCCATTTGCTATGTCATTACATTTGTATAGGATAGGTACTAGGATACTAAAATTATAGCCTAATACTCTAATTTTAAAAATAATCAATATTGTAAAGATAACGTGATCATATTATTTATATTTGTTCAAAACGTGCATTATAAAGGTAGATAGGGAAGGTTTAAACGAGTCTTTAATATATTTATACATTCCATTATACATAAATAACACTCTTACTACAAAACCAACAAAATATCGAAGGGGTTTTATTCTACAAGATTATAATGTTTATACTAACCAAAACAGGTAAAAAATATGCCTAAAGTTACAGATTATAGGTGCTTGAACGCATGTAATGAAGCCTGCTTAAAGTTAGTTACATCGGTAGTAGTATAATTAGTTACAACGGTGCCGGACAATGTCGGGGGTTTAGGTTGTGAATCACCTCGGTATTATGTAGTGTATAAAGACTGGCAATACACAGATTGCGTACGGTGAGGGTATTCGAAGCAGAGGCTGCTTGTTGGGCTCGTCTTGACATTTACCTGTAAATAAAAAGGAGCGTCATGTAAAATTTTGGAAATTTTAAATTTACGTGTACATACCTCCTCATCTATACTCTTATAATGCAAGTGGAAATACAGTTAATACATCACAAATAGCCTTAGCCCGCGAACAATCAGTTTTTATTGGTGGCGGGGCGGTGGTGGCGGTCCGCTCCGGGTGACACCCAATTAAGTGTGACACCACACCGAAAAAAATAAGTACAGATCTGCACTCCGCAGGTTGGCTAGTGGAAAGTAGCACCGAAATTTTAATAACCTGCACCGTATTTTATAAGTGCTTGGAGGGTCTTTTAACAATCGGATTCAGAAAAAAAAAATCAGATTTAATCTTCGAGGTGACACCATAACGAATGCACCGGGTGACACCCAAGTTACGTACGTCACTAATTATGTGCACGTACAGTGTATCTATCTCTCTCTGGCGTACCCGTGATTCAGCGGGACGCCAACGATCTAGGAGATATTGTCGTATAAACGTTGAATTCATGATCTAGGAGTGAATAGGATTTGCAAGGCAGATTTTTAAAGAGCCAGATTTTTAATAACCTTAGGTAGGTACTTGCTACCTACTACTACTTAGTGCTTGCGTACTACACTCATGTCTCTGTACCTACATTAATAAGACGGTGTACAAACCAGTAAAGGCGGCATCAAACAGCAGCGCGTCCTGATCGGGCGCGCGCTCGCAGTTGGCGGCGGAGCGCTCGACACGAAGCAGTAGCGGCGCGCGGCCGTGCTGTCGCACGTCACTAGCGTCGTCACAGCTTGACTACGCAACCACCCTTAGGTAGGTACTTGCGTAGGTACAACTATGTTTCTGTACACTAAAAAGACTATACTAACCAGTAAAAGCCGCATCAAACAGCAGCGCGTCCTGATCGGGCGCGCGCTCGCAGTTGGCGGCGGAGCGCGCGACGCGCAGCGCGCCGTCGCCGTCGCGCGACACGAAGCAGTAGCGGCGCGCGGCCGTGCTGTCGCGCGTCACCGGCGTCGTCACCACGAACGACGCGCCGTTCTCGTACCAGCCGCCGTGGCACGTGTACGCTGCAACGGTGGAGTTATGAAGATCGGGTGACGAGACGGTTAGTTATGAAGATCGGGCGTAGCTCTGACAGGATTTGACGAAATTGTCTAATGTCGTTGAAATGTCTAAGTGTAAGGATGTACCGGGAGTATGCTGCCTTTGTTTTATCGTGAAATGAGTAGATTTATACAAATGTCAATTTGTACAGATTTTTGTGCCTTGATTGCTCCTTTGTCAGCTACTAACACACAAAAAGAGTAAAAAAGTGTGTGTGTACCTACACTCTTAAGAATTTATAGTTCTTTGGTATAATAGAGCAATGGAAGCTAAGGATTTCATGTCACAACTCTCAGCTAACTTCAACATGATGCTTTTTGGGCTGTCTCGTCGTGGTCCTACTATTTTGTCCTATTATAACTAGTTATTTGCTGTCGGAAAGCGGAATAGGCGCACATCCTAATTTACTCCTGCAATTTATTGCCAACTTCCCAAAAGAAACAACTTCAAAACCCCATCATACGAATCCCCAAATAACATCGTATCATCTCACCAGTGACCAGCTCCCGGTTGTCACAGGTGGAGTAGAACTCCATGTTCTTGAGCGAGCCGCAGCCCACCTCGAGCCGCGCATACCCGCAGCCCTCGGCCTGCCGCCGCGCCCGCGCCCGCCCGGGGACTGCGCCCCACCACGACCTGGAATATAGGGAATATATTGTATAGTGTTGATTTAGAGCTGTTTGGTTATTTTTTTATTGGAGTTGGATTTCGACTTCATAAACATAAACATATTCACAAAATATTAATACTAGGACCCACCGAAAACAGTTAAATCATTTATGCATATATATTTAACATCTCGTTGAAAATCGAATCCAGGTCAATGATCACAAAGATTCCGAATAACAATATAACCGAGAATAACAAAAATAACATGCTTAAAGGCTGTTCATTTCATAGCAAACTCAACAATTTCATATAAGAAAATATCCTCAGGATCCAAACCCACTACACTAATAAATCAAAGCATTACTCTAAACAGTGACCAACCTGCTGTGATTAGAGTGCCCGCGGTCCACATCACGTCTCCGTAGCCCCAGGGACCGCGAGCTGCGCGGGTGCCGGTGGGTCTGTATCGTATACTTGCCCAGGTACGGACACTCCTTTGACTCTGGATTACTTGCTGGAAAATAAAGAGCCTTTTGTCAGTAGGTACTATAACAAGCAAATTGCAGTGACGCATCCGCGTAGAATAATCAATCTTGGGAATATTAGGTACTTATCATTATAAAATGTAGATCTGTACTCGTGTGTTGTACTTGATCCGTTTTTGTGTTTTAATGGCCCACTACTGACATAACTGTGGAATTCTAAAGTATGGTTAGGTCGTATCTAACGTCTTTATATCTGACTCGTTAAGTGACGTAGAGTGCGGTGACATGAGCGAGTTTACTGATCTCAAAGATGACATATTTTCGTGAGTCTAAAGCCTGGTAAGGGCATATCTAACGTCTTTACACCTCTATGCAGTGCAGCCCACTTACCAAAAGGCCGTAGGTATCTAACATTTTTACACCTCTGATAAACAAAGCGACAGATCGAATAATCTAATCCAAGCCGATTCACCAACTAACGTAACATAAGTCGCAGTAACAGCATTGACTCACCAACTAGCGTGACGTAGGGCGCAGTGACAGCGTTGAAGTGGTGCGGCGAGCACGCGTCGTCCGGGCGCGCGGTGGGCGCGCCGCGCTGCAGCTCCGCGATGTGCGCGTCGCGCCGGTACAGCACCACGCACACGTAGCGGGACGCGCTGGGGAAGACGTTAGGTGGTTGGTTCTTGGGTGTCAGAGTGTTGGCGAGCAAAGGCATCCTTTGTTACTTGGGTGTCAAAGTACTGGCAAGCAAACGCATCCTTTGTTACTTAGGTGTCAAAGTATTGGCAAGCAAAGGCTTCCTTTGTTACTTGGGTGTCAAAGTATTGGCAAGCAAATGCAAACATTTGGTCTTTGTTTTTAAGTCAACAAAGCATTGGCAAGGGTGTGATTGATGTCCATGAGTGACGGTGATCTCGTACCATTCGGTGGTCATCATCCCGACAAAAAATAATGTTTTCTTGTTCAGCAATCAATTAAAAGATTTTGAGCGTAGGGTTTGAAGAATTTGAAGTAATGCTCAACTTTTAGGGTGTTATTGTGGACAAGAAATCTTTATCGTTTCACATCTGTCTGGGGCTATGTAAATGTAATTAAAAGACATAATATTTGTCGGTACTTCCAACACAAGGTCTTAAGTAGGAAGTAAATTACTACACAGTATCTCAGAAGGCCTTCAAGAATTTCTACTCAGCGACTTCTATTCACCCATTGATCTACTCCACTAATGGCCACATCACACTATACAGTACCGATCTTTATAAACAGCCAACAGATTTTAAAATGACCTCACCAATGGTGTTGCCAATGGGCCACCAAAGCCACAGAGTTCCCACTGGGGGAGCTGGCTTTGATATTGACGCAATACACCTTGATGTCAGCGCCGGTCTGGTTGGTGATCCGCAGCGTGGCGTTGCGCTGGTAGAACGTGTAGTTGCTGCTGAAGTCCAGGGTGTGCCACGTGTGCGAGAACGTCATCCACGATGGGAACTGGCAGTTGAAGCGAACGGACACTGGAAAATGGATGGAAGGACTTTATTTATTAATGTCTTATAAGTGTGTGATAAGGTATCAGATTAATTAAAACATTGTTTTTTGGATTTAGGATAGGAATCGAGTATGCAGCACCACCTTTGCTGCTCTCGCATGACTACTGTAATTTGGAAATTTTAACAGGTAGGTACTCAATTTGAAAAGTTTGAACTACTCACTCACTAAAAAGTTTGGAAAATATGAATTCGTGCAAAAGCCCAAAATACTGTCATCATACCTCGTTTAAGCGCCATAGTCCGGGAGCCCTCGGTGGCGCTGAACAGGCCGTTGCAGGTGGCGTCGCCGGACTGCGCGACCCGGTACTCCACGCCCGACGCGTTCGGGCTCTCCTTCATGCTGGGTGCTGAGGCTGGGGAAGAAAACTCTGGTTAAGTTCGAGTTGGATTCTTGTACCGAGGGTTCTGAACTAACCTTTTTAATATTCACACCAAAACTGAGTTTAGATGCGTTATATTCACTGCAAGAGTTACAAATTATATTTTCTAGCTAAAGCCAAGTAGCCAAGATTCCAAGAGTTCGTATCTTTTCCACTTAGATATGACTGATAGATTTGTCATCACGTAAGTAGGTAATTAACGGCGACTGCCCTCAAAATCAAACCTTACATATCTTCAAAGAACATGCATGACTTTAAGAGATCTCTAATTGCAACTCATTGTTCAAAGTTCACAAACAGAGCATTCAACACAAATCAAAACAACATTGAATAACGAAAAAGCCAGAAACAAAAACCTATCACCAACTATGACAACAAACGAAGATACAGAAGAGAACCAAAAAAGTAATGAAGTAGTCAGTCTTACCAATACCATTAGTCTTCTCGTACACGAAGCAGCGGTAGCGGTCCTCGTTGCTGGTGGCGTGGTTGTGGTGCAGCTTCCCCACCAGGAACCGCAGACTGCCCTCCTTCCACGTAGCCAGGCACTCCAGCTCTTCCACTGGAAGTGTGGACATAGTCAGTTGAATCAGGCGTTACTTTGCGGAACTCCATAATAACAGATTAGAGGTTAATCTACTTTGCAACAATCCGCGAGCAAACTCGTATGTATGATGGTGTATACTTTCATGCAAGTAGCACCTCCCTCCCTCCCTATGCGAGGACATAGTCGTATTAGCTTGCTATTGCCCACTATATCTGAGCTGCCGAGGATGTGGAATTGTCTCCCCCCGTCACAAACAATTTTATACAGACAAAGTAAAATTTATTCAATTTTCCCAAATATCTTCCGTGAATACCTACAGCGATCAGTCACAGTCACAGTAATTGTATCATTATTTATGTTATGTTACGAGACCTTCGGGTTCCGTGCATCCGACGAATTCTGACGCTCACGAAAACAGAGTACGTACATAATTACATAGAAGACGATAAGCTCACTCGCGCGTGTGATCAAATCATTCGACTGTTTTACTGCACGGTTGGCGCGTTGTTTAGTTTTAGTAGGTACTTTAACAACAATGATATTATTATTATTAGCTTGAGTTTGTGTGTAATGATATTAAACGTTCCTAATTTTATTCAACGTTAAATTCGTTTCTTTATAATTAACTGAGCCATTTACTGTAACCAGACTCTTTGATAAAGAAAATAAAAGTAGGTATGATTGTATTCAAAAGTAGTTTCAATAAAAATTGCCTAGGTCTCCTGCGATTCGTTTGTCATACATACTTTGGATGCGACCTAAGAATCACCCTCGTTATTAAAGTATCTAAAAAGGTTGTGACGTCTGAACGCGCTCAGAAAAGCTGTGAAAAGCTGAAAAGGCGACTCAGACAACATTGTGAACCGCACAAATAAAAGTTTAACGCAGACGCCGCTAGGGAGGCGCTGGTGTTGCGCGTCGGGTATTATTGTCTTGATAATTAATGCTCGACTTCTGAACGAACGCGCATTTTGCTGACCACAGATTGTAGACGATGAAAGGTATTGTTGCAGAGAGATCTGAGATATTCATTCGGATATTTCTTATTTTGTAGACTGGACTCTTGAATTGTTGGGAGTACAAAACGTAATAGGTACCCACATTAATTTTATAGTCAGTTTCAATCAATTCAAGTTTGTCCTATTGATGCGATCACGTATAAAACAATAAAGCTAATCTGTGATATATTAACTATGGCCAAGTTATAACTTTACTAAAAATATAATTATTGTAATAGTAGAACTACACTTCAATCAGTTACAGAAGAAAAACCCATCATGAGCTAGAAAATATACAAAAAATACGAGTAGGTATAATTTTAAAATGAATTTCTTTATGAATAATCACTGAAGTTATATTTGCACTAAAAGTATTTTCAGAACTTGAATTATAATGATACCATTCAACCATCATCAGCCAACAACGGTAGAAAACAAGAAAGATTTTTGTCAGTTGGTGATGCGACCGGGAGACATAATAATCGCTCATAATACCACTGATAATACAAGAAGACTCCGAACGAATGTCGAGAGCAAATTGTGCCCCGTGATTACCCCGTCGGTTGTCACTCAAGATGAATGTCCTTAATAATAATGTCAAGTCTGTAGGTACACTTGGAAACAATGACGTTGGTATTAATGCTAAAAGTTGTAATACTTCATCTACCTCTTCAAGAAGCGATTGAAAAAAAAATCGTGAAATCTGGATCATCGTAACATTATTTATAAAGGAATAGAAATTGAAAAATCCAGGATTCCTGATTACTTAGTGCTCTATTAACAATTTTTTAAGTTCGATTCATTATCATTATCTCGTGTTGTAGCGCGAAACTTTTATTTTAGGCTTTACAGAAAATTACCGTTACAATTGGGTCTTTCAAGTACATGAATTAATCGTAATATTGATAGAAATGGGATAAAAAGTGGGATAATTTCAAAAAAATCGTGTAATATCAAATACAAAGAAGTTTTCCAGAAGGAATACCGACTGCTAACTAAAGATGAAAACCGAGGCTTTCCATCTCACGTACCATAGGAAGTACGGAAAGATTTTTTAGGGATTGCCGCCGGTCGTTCTGCACTTTGTGTTTGTATGTTTGTTTTGTTTGCAATTCTGCATGAGTTTTGTTCAGTCAAACTGGGCCAGTCACAGTTTACATTGTACCTAAATAAATAAAAGGAGAAGCATTTCATACACACATTCCGTAATGACCGAGTTTTTATAAAAGGAACATATCTCCGTAAGAGCTATTTTAAAGCATTCAGCCATGCTACACAATAGCCGACACCTAGGAGCGTTTCTGGAAGACTGCCCGATTCATTTGTGAGCTATATTTAAACGAGCTTTGTTAACTGGAACGAGCTTTTAACTCACACAATTAGTTTGCTGAATAATTATGAGATTTGTTAATTGGGAGATAATAATCGTAAACTGTTGTGACAAACCAAACTTAATCAGGCCGCTCGTTACATTGAAAACAATACAACTTCCTAATAATATACGGAGAACGTGAGTCACGAAAGGGAATGAAGAATAAGTTATAACTTAATACACAAAATATGAATATAAAGAATATGAGTCACTAAAGGGAGAAAGGAATTTCTACACTTTGACTTAGGTATTATACAAAATATGAATACCCATAACTGAGTGGATTGACAGACACGTAGATAATACAAAACGGAAGTAGTGATATTTCTGACGATTATTTATATGAAAAATATCTTCTTCTTCTACTTAATAAAATTGTAACATTGATTGACATTAATGTCGTAATTTAAAACAACGGTTTACGAGTTGTATCGCTTTAAAACCGTATAAATTTTTCTTATTTTCTTACCTCAGCAATATGGGTAGGTTTCAAATCAGAGATCATGCGTGATAAGACCATTTCAAATACATATTCAGTTCTTTTTAAGAAGTCGGGTTTTATTATACACTAAACGGTTTTCAATAGGTATTCGTGATGAGTTCGCGAGTGACCTTTCGCTTTTATATAGATTTACTTACAATTGACCTTTAGAATTTAAGTTGACCTTTAGATTTTAGAATTTAAGACCTCTGGAACTAATGAAAAGTAGGAATTACAGGATTTTGAAACTGGGAATTAATAAAGAGGTGTATTTTAAGCTAAGCAGTAGGTATTTAATAAGAGAAGTACCATTCCAGGTAAGGTATTACAATATAAACCTCCCCAGCTAAGCTTTGAACAGGCTAAAACTAGATAGATCGGACGAGTTGAAGATTGCTGTTTCATAAGATTATTCAGAAGTACAATTTACTTAAAAATTAAACCTACCAGTGCTTTCAGATCCGTGGACGTCTGGACATGCCTGGTAGTTGAGGAGCAATCTTGAATCCTCTGTGCAGCTCTCAATGGAAGAGGCCGGAATCTTGCAGTCTCCATGGCCTCTGAAATAATAAAAGTTTCTGATACAGTTTCAGGGCCGCAATATTCAATTTATAGTACAATAGCGAAGGTAACAGGTAGGGCTCCAGAAAATGTTTAGTTTACAGTATCTTGCGGATTTGAGTCAGAAATTACTTAATTGTCGCAGTACCAGCAGATAACCATTTTGTTTTTTGAAACATAATTCTTTATTATATTTATTATCTTCATTGATGTATTTTAAGTATGACTTTGGATTCGACATTATATTGAAGATCGTAGCTTCCCAAAACGGACGATATTTAATAGTATATTACATAGTGTATCCTAAGCTACATTGATTGCACAAAATATGTGTAGTACTGTAAAATACTGCACAAAATATGAATTTCAGATCGTAAGTTGCAAATTATTTTATTTCTAGAATTATTTCTAAAGCTATTAGTAAAGCTTATGCTTTACTGCGAAACCATGGTAACACAAGAACAAAAGAGTAAACGAGGATCATATAAATTGAAACAAGTTATATTAAATCTAATAGGTTATTTTAAAAACAATGTTCAGCAGCTGGCAGCGTAACAAAAAGTGCGGGCTCACGAAATGACATCCAAATTAAGTGCAGATGACGTGTTCATTGATCGTTAATGGTTTGACGCATATCCCGGATTGAGGTTGGGTAATGTAACTTTTAATTTACGAGTTTGCACTAATAATATGGATTGTTGTGTTCTTAATTTAAGTTAATTCTAAACCATAATTCTTCCCGATAGTAAGTAAAGATGAAGTCTAAAGGTAAATAAATGAACGGATAGATAAAAGAGATAGAAAGGATGAAATAAAGAACCAGTGATTCTCTTGTGCTGAACGTATTGGAATGAACATTACCTAATGAGCTAATTTGTGATGTTTGGCAATATTGAATAGGGGAGATGTTGAACTTACGCGCTAGTCAGCGGTATGCACGTTTAATTTATGAATGCAAACAGAAAATAGATCATAGATTGACTCAAAGAAGAGGGCGGACATCTTATAGGCGATTCAAAGAAACTAAAGTCGGTTATTAATTGACGAATCACTAAACAGTCGCATTTAAAAGTTAATAAGTCCCAAAATCTTCCTTGGTTTCAGTTAATTCTACAACTAATGGGAAAACAGAATGATTAACTCCGATTGAGAATTAAGTGAGTTTAACGACGTTACACACGTGACAACCTAATAGTAACTAATTAAGCCATATTCAAAATTAGATTGAATTATATCAATTAGTTACAACTTCGGCGGCTTCGCCAGCGTTCAACTTTTTTGGCAAAAGATTAATTATTTTCTTTCCTATGACGATAATGATACATATTTAAAGCTCATGCCGATCAGGCTAGATAAAACATAAACAACCTATATAATTTTTCTCTTAAGGCTGGGAAATGCTTGGTGGTAAGGGGTCACCGTCGCCCTTGGACATCAGCATTATGATTGTCTTCTCAGGAGTTAAGCATCATTTTTTATTTATCCACTATCCCCTTATCACTAGGTACCTAAGCTTTTATCGACTATTATGTCATAATCATCATCTCAACCCATTATGGCCCACTATTTAGCACGGGTCTCTTCTCAGAATGAGAAGGATAAGGCCATAGTCCACCACGCTGGCCAAGTGCGGATCGGCGGACTTCACACACCTTTGAGTTTTGCGAACTCACCGGCATGCAGGTTTCCTCACGATGTTTTACTTCACCATTTGTAGTAAGTGACATTAAGTGCTTAAAACGCACATAAGTCCGAAAAGTTAGTGGTGCGTGCCCTGGGATTCGAATCCGGTCCCTCCGCATAGAAGGCCGAATTCTTATTATCCGCTCTATTATGTAAAGTACTATTATGTAAAGTAAAAGTAAAGACTATTATGTAAAGTACCACAAACGATTGTTCAGTAAAAGCTAGGTCGAGTCTAAAACCAAGTAACGGCTACGCATATGTAACAACCACCGATAGTTAAACTGGAACAAATGTGGCTCAGGAGACGCGGCCCGGATTTAAACCTTGACCGAGCGCCCGAGCAGGGCAGCCGGCACAGAAACCCAATCGAACTGTAATTAAGGACGCAGGGGATTCAAATTGAAAAATCTATTCGCTATACACTCGTTTCCTTTTTAACTACGAGCAGTTTTTCTGTTTCCTCTGTAGGTACCTATATGGTATTCGATACGTTATCATTTCTACGTTTTTTCGGATTAATGCTCTTTTAGAATTACTTGTGCGGCCGACGTGACTTATACTATAGAGAAAATTATAGACCATCCTGAAATACGCACGTTTTCACTTGTGTAAAAGAAATTGTTTCCTTCCCAGAAGTCATAATGGGTCTCTAATGCGCACTTGTGTGGAAGATTTGTATCTGAGTCTCTTGGTGATATTAACTTCATACTTGTTTATTGAAATTAATATCACAAGGTTACCTACTCATTATGATCATCATTTCAACAAATCATGGTCCACTACTGAGCTTGAGTATCTTCCCAAAATGATAAGAATAAAATTATTTGAATTTTTGTGAACTCTTTGGCAAGCAGGTTTCTTCGAAAAGTCAGGAGTGCCCGCGCTGGAATTCGAACCCGGACCCCGCGAGTAAGAGGCCGAACCTTAACCACCTGGCTATCGCTTTGGATCTTAACCACTACGCTATCGCTGCTTTTTTACCAGTTACTCGACGGAAAAAAGAGTTAAACATAAATTCGGCGCTCCAACCATAACGTACTACAAACTGTCAAATGTACTGTATTTGCGGGTCGTTAAACATTCAGTGTTGTGGATCTAGTTCACTATTCACAGGTTACTACTATTAATGTAGTTTATCCTATCTGTATTCATGAAACTGTAGCAGAGTATCGGGGATTTTATGTTGAGCTTTTTCATCAAATAAAACGGTCACATAAAAATAAAGAAAGAAAAAAAATTTTTAAATTTAAAACGCAAATAAACGGTGACAAACTCACAACCTCGAAATGGGACTGTTGTTTGTGGCATCAACGTAAACACATAACACCCAAACACTACTAAAAATATTTATGTAACTTAAAGTCTTCGATGAATAGAAATCGACATAAAGATAAAGAATTCATTACTAAATTTAAAAAATCTAAGATTCGTAATCTTAGTGGATACTGTAGATCGGCAATTTTATTTAGTAAGTAAATGGTTGACTTTTGGTCTTTTGCTCTTGTCCTATTTTAGATTTTAATTATCTGTCTCCTGATAACACATACCTGCTTTTAAAAGTTTTAAGTATTAACTGCAACTGGCGTACTTTCTTCTTATTTAGGTAAGGGGCAACATATAGGTACAAAAGATGGTAAAGCGCGTTATCTTAGAAAAAAAAATATTCACTATTGACTTAAAGACACTAGGAACCCTACCACAGGCAAGCAATTCCGGTTTTAATATTTTACTTATGAACACGGACGAACAAAGATACTCTAGCACTGACCAGGAGTTTCACACACTCTTAACGACCTTCGGCAGGAGAGGCCTGAAGAAATAACTATTGTTTCCCAGGGTGCACCACTATCAGTTTGTATTGGCCCACCCTGGCATCCCCCAACACTTTATCTTCCATCATTTCACCGCTCTTTTTATCCTTTCATTTTATTACTCCAATTACTATTATTTTGTTCATTACATTACTCCGCTTGATTTCACTTTATTACTCTTCACAAAGTAAGCCCCTGGGATTACATTTTTACCGCAATTTTCTCCAATCTATTGGACAAATATCGTAACTGCTCAAAAGATTGGAGGAAAAATTCCTCGCGGGATTATCTTTCTACCTGCATTATTAGATTTATACTCCGTCCATTATATTATTTTCCCGATGACACATCGCTTAAACGACATCCATGTGATACAGGACAAGGACACAGTAAGTGTCATGCTATACATATATGTACATACAGATTATACAATTTATACATATTTATATTTACGTTCCTAAACTATAATAACGTACCTACCTATTATAATAATCTATATTACATTTCATATTGTGCGAGTATAAATGTTGTTTTGTACATATAGTAGGTATGACTGAAGTGTTATTTATGTATCCATACTATTATTATAAATGCGAAAGTCTGTCTGTCAGTCTGTGACGATGTCACGGCTAAGCCACCGCACCGGCCTTATTTGGTATGTAAATAGCTGAAGACTCATGGTCACATATGTATAGGCTACTTAAAAAAAACAACCCCTAAAGTTTTGAAATAAGCGATGAAACTTTGTATGAAATATCTAAACCGCTTGACCGCTTTCGATAAATTCTACGAAGATAGTTGATAACGCAAGATAAACAAAGGCTACAAATTTTAAATCAAAAACCACTTAGGGATTAGTTTTTAATTGATAATCAACCCCTAAGGGGCTGAAATAGGGGATGAAAATGAACAAAACGAATTCCACATGGGCGAAGCCGCGGGCAGATGGCTAGTAACCAATACATCAATACATACCGTATCATATAGTTACACCTAGGTATCACTACATAGTATAAAACAAAGTCGCTATTTTTGTCCGTCTGTTTGTTTGTTTGTCTGTTTGTCTGTTTGTCTGTATGCTTAAATCTTTAAAATTACGCAACGGATTTTGATGCGGTTTTTTGTAATAGGTAGAGTGATTCAAGAGGAAGGTTTTTATGTATAATACATGCATATATTCCCACGAGAACGGGATCCACGCGGGTGAAACCGCGGGCGGGCCGCTAGTACATACCTATAGGACAATGGTGGCCACTTATCGGCAGGTGGTTCTTTTACTTGTTTAATAACTAGTTACATAAACAACGTAAGCAGTGGCCTGTCGTTCGATAGCAAACTCATTCAGAGCTCATCAATTGTTTCGATGTACGTGTAACACTAACAACAAAATATTTTATTTTTTGGACTTTATTTTGTGTCTACGTATATTCCTAGAAGCTGATAATAACTGGTAGATTATTTATAGTCGAAGCGCTCATAGCCCGGCGGCTTGCGTCGATCCTAAGTGATCCAACACCGGGCGCGGTCGGTAGTTGGATGGGTTGGATGGGACCGGCTGACCGCTAGTGGCGAAATTTCTTGAGCGCTTCTGTGCTTCGGAGGGCACGTAAAGCCGTCGATCCCGGTTGTTATCGATAGATAGCAGTCTTTATGCCATGTCGGAGGCCTTCGGGCGGCTTGAAAACTATCGACACTGGGTTGGCCACTAACCACTCCGCCAATCCGCATTGGAGCAGCATGGTGGAGTATGCTCTAGGCCTAATCAATAATGAGGAGAGACCCGTGCTCAGTAGTGGGCCAATAATGGGTTGTAGCCAATTTACATTCACTCAGTATTCTGATTCATTCAGACTTTGTTTTTGTAACTTTTGAGGTTTCAAATTTCTTTATCAATAATTAATTAATCTTCATAAAATTATTTAGTCATATCATTTTTTGTTTCATTTAAAATTAATAATGCAACATACGGAACACTTTTTATATTAATTCAATTCGCACTTGGCCAGATTTTTCCAAAAATACTTATCCTGAAAACAGCGATAACGTGAAAGCAAAACATTCCTTATAGCAATCAAAATAAACCCTTTCTTTGAATGGCAAATTAAACGCGTTTGCAGTCGGCCGGGATTTGACTCGATTTGGCAACAAGTGATTCTATCAATTCTCGAGGCATTCCGTAGGTCGTTATTGCTTTCAATCGTGGTCTTTACGAGATTCCGTCTAAGACTACGGCACTCCACGTCTACCTTAGAATTGCGTCTCTGCGTCTCTTTAAACTAAGGAATGCAACGGTATTTTATTCGATAGCTACGGGTTACATGTTACTATTGGCTCCATGTATTACAGTTGCTCAGGAAAGCTTGAATTCTTTGCTATAAAGGTCTCCTTTATCATTGTTACGACTGTTATCCGTCTATTCTTATCAGGTGTAAAGAGAGTTGATAGGATTTTAAAGTCGTGTGACGGTCTGATATATAATAATTAGGACGTAAACAGAGGAGCAGACGTGGTGGGGTGAGGTGAGGTGAGGCGAGGCAAGGTTAAGTGAGGCAATGCGATTGAGGCAAGGATAGCAGTTAAGATGACGACAATTTTCTTTAAATTATACTAGCCATTGAGTGGGTTATTTTCTTTAAAAGAGCACTAAACTCCTCGAAAGAATTTTGTCTGGTCAGTCAATAAAAGGTTACGATATTAAAATTTGTACTTTATTAGGTTTATCCATGAATCATGGGTTTACCTGTATCATTACATGAAAATATGACGATCATGAAAATGGTCTTAATGGAATATCACAAAGAATTACAACTTAGTGTCGATTCCTACAGCATACATTAGCAGCAAAAGACAAACAACTAAAGGATGATTTATCCACCTATTCCCCATCAGAATATAACATCCGCGCGATACAAAGAATCAATTCCGCGTGACAAAAAATGTGACCACAGATACTGCAAACATAAGCAAATTTCGGCATGTTGGAAGGGTTCAACCCCATGCATAAACATTTAAAATTCATAGGCCTCGCACTCGCTAGCCGCGCTTATCACACCTTAGTTTATGTACTCCGGAATGGATCGAGGGCCCCTGGCTGAGCGATCGCGTGTCATGTTCGTGGGAAAACATTTTGGCGGACAGATTAAAAACGTTAACTCGATAATCTATGATATCGTTTTAAAATTTACGTTTTATCATGACACAGGTACTGACGATGTGTATTTTAAGGTCGATATTTGGATCCACTTGCATGGTGGTTATGGTAGAACTGCGATGGCATGGAGAAAATTTAGACAGAATGATAATGACACAATAAAATGTAGGTAACTGGGTTATGTCTGTAAATAGAAGATATTTGTGAAAAAAATTATTGAAGGATCTTAACAGAGCCAATAGTATCAAAAAACATATTTATTCGTTTTACAGAAACTGTACCAGTCAGAAAAAATAATTCATCGCTATTTTGTGTACGTTTGAATTCATTTGCCCATGTTTCGTATAAAACAGCAATTGTAAAGTATTTAAATATGGCAAGCCAGGGTAGTACGACAACCGCGAGTTGTCCTCGTTGGCATTTATAAATTAAAATACAAACCGCAGTTCGCTGGTTGCATAGTTAATTTCAGTTTGGGGAAATTGGCGATTAATAAGACTGTCTTTTTAAATTTACAATGTGCACCGAATGAATTTACTGAATATATGTACAAGTATCGAATTATAACCGTAATTTTTAAATTATGAAAGCTTTGGAGACGTCCCCGTAAGTCTTGTAATCTAGGTGGTGCCCCAGCGAAACGAGAGGTCCCAAATTCAATTTTCGCCAAACATAGCTACCTGCACTAGGATTCATTGCTTATACGAGTAGCATAGACGAATACAATAATCATACACAAACAAGACATATCCATCCCACACGTCGCCCCTGGTTGTGAATCGAACCTGGTACTCATCTGTCTATAGGCTTACAACCAACATTTACCTACTTAAAACACCCAAAGTGTATATTACATTTCGGTACAAATACAAATTCGAAGCCTTTCTCGGAAGTATTACTAGTCCCAACGATATAACCAGTGATAACGACCCGAATATGAATTTAAACACAACAGTAACATATGACCCCAAACATATCGGGCAAAGTGTAATTCGCGAGCGAACTCCATAATCCGTGCGGAAACTAGTTGCCCAAAGTAAATAGCTCCCACCAATTGGTTCGACCCGCGATCCGCCTAACTAATCTCACGTGCTACTGAACTAAACTAATATTTTCTGACCTTAGCCGTCCAGTTATCTAATAACCAGCTTGGTAATCACCAGATTAGCGTACAACTAATTTATTTCTGTTTCTGATTATTCGGTCGGTTGAACCAAAAAGGGCTGAGCTGAGAGAGTCAAGCTTAATAAACGTCGAAGAGTAACTTTTTTTGGTAAAGCTAGCAATTCAAGCGTAGGCGTCTTTTGATTTTAATCACAGTGAAAAAAATAGAAACAAAGATTTTGTTCAGCGAAAATTATGATGTCTTCAATATTGTAATCTTGTACAATGTCAAAGCGACTGAAATTATTGTCATATAATAATAATATGTAAATAAACGTTATTAAACAAATATAGCATACCTGTTGTAAGTAAAGGAGAAGGGTCCTTTGAGTGGGCAGTCGACGGGTTCAGCGTTCTCTCTGAACATGGAGTAGAGCAGGGCGTCGCCAGTGATGAGGGAACAGAGCTGCGGCAGCGCGTCCCGGGGATAACAGAAGGCTGGAATGAAGCAACTTGTTAGCGACGTTGTAACCACTTAGTGTTTTACATGGTTCTATTTTAGGTAGTCATCCTCGCCCCTCTTACATATTGCGTCGTAAGGCACGTTTTAAGATTGGAAGTGTTTTTTTATAATGCTACATACTCATAGCCCCACAGTAGGATTCATACACTCACGTCCAGACCGAGAACGGAAATTTTAACTCATCATTCAAAGTTCCGCCTTGCTGGGAATCGAAGATCTTTTTTTAGTGGGTAAAAATCCCACATAACCCTGTGTCGCTCCCACGGCACCGGGTACCTTTGGAAGGTTTCCCCCTCGATAACAAAAAAAAAAAAAGGTCAGAGATCCAGCATGTTAACCGTTGTGCCATTCGGATCTTCATTCGGTCGGCATTAAATTTATTAAAGTAGAACTAAGTAGTAGGAAGTATTAGTTTACGTTTTTATATTAGAGTTTGCTGGCTATCTTAGGCCTATATGTTTAAAGTCTTGAAGATGATATAAGCCGGCCCTAATGAAAATTCTTTTTCCACCTTTTTATGAAATTATTGTTATGGCGCTCCGAGAATATCTCAGAAGGAAGCTTATTTCACAATTTGCATAAACACTAACAATCTGCAACTTCAGTAGAAACATGTCCAATGGTAGACAACTATTGTCTATTTTGATCCAAATCCAAGAGCTACTTCAGTGCTCCGAAGTATACCTGAATTTGGGAGTGTCAAATCGGTAGTCGCCAAAAATAGCGGTGCGGCAATGTAACGGTACAATGAATATTATTATTCTGCCAGACTGGATATAGCAAAAAGTCTGAATAGTGGAATTTGCATTGCGAAAACAAAAACTGACCAAATCCAGATTTACAACAGCACGCTGATAATTTGCACTGCAAAATGTAAAATGCATTTTTCTTATTTACACAGAAATAACCAACTGCATGAACTCTACGTTGATAAGTGGCTACTGGGAACCGTAAAATCATAAACAGCTAGCATTATAGTAGGTAACCAAACTTGGAACTGGAATAATGCCTTTATTGAGGTTTATGCAGGGTGGCCGTAAAATCGGAGACTTCAAGCACTATGGATACTATGGTAACTATACTTGGAACTAAAGTAATGTTCGATTTAAAGTCGACTACACTATTTATTTTGCACATTTCTACAGCCTTCCAACTTATATCGAAAAACAATTTAAAAACGAAATGTGTACGAATAAATGTGATCCTAAAATCGAAGTGGATCAAAACTTGGCCATACATCACGTTTGAAGCGCGCGAGCTAGAAGGGGCTCAGACTGAATTGTAATTTGTAAGTTCAATTGGCTATTTGCGAGTTTACTACGAGTGGCCTCTTTGATGTTAATACACAGAGGTAAGCGCACGCTTGTATGATCAGCCTGATTGTAGGTTTGCATCGGGAGTCCTCAATTGTTGTGTCCGATATTGAAGGTAATGATCATTTATTATACTTTGTCGCAGGTTTATGGCGGTAAATTGACATAGACCACTCTTATTAAACACACTCATGATTAACCAACCTCATATTTAGCGAAATATGAAGGTTGCCATGTCAATCAGGTTTGTTGGCTGCTTAAATTAAACTATCTCATATCGGTCGTCAACTTGGTATCACATAGAACTTACTTTCTTTATATTGAAGGACATTCGTATGTTTTTCATGCATCACTACGCAGCGGTAACAGCCTTTCCTGAAACAAAACAACAGGCATAAAAAAAAAACCAAATATTGGTTGACATAGTCTGCGCTCTGTTTAGTCTGTGGATGGATTGTACGATTCGCTTGGATGACGATAGAGTATGTGTCAAAGCGACGTTTTTAAATTTAAAAAAGCATTCGCGCGTTCTTCTTGTCCCCATTTCATTGCTGGTTACCGGGGCATCTTTATAATTGGAGTGGTTCTCTCTGGACATTACTGTTCACTTGACCTTGCGATGTGTACTCGTAACAATTGCTAACTGGACCGTATTTTGAGTCCACGAGTAGTATTTTTTGGAATTGTTGATGATAAAAGTTAAAATGAAATTATCTGATGAATATTCTAAAAAAATTCAGGATAGGATCTCAGGCGTTATTTATTTCCTAATGTAATTGATTTTTTCGGATGTCTTCTAAGACAAAAGATACAATAACTACGTAGGACTTTTTGATACATCATTGTGAAAGATTATAACGTATCGTATGAGGCAAGAAATGAAAATTACGTCAATTAGCCGAATTTGACTGCCTCGCTTTGGACCCGCGAATGACGTATCTACTTGTTAGTTACTCAGTTTTTATATGTAGGACTAGCTGACCCGGCAGACGTCGTTCTGCAACAAATTTGTTAAATATGCCGCCCGCGCTGCTAATAACATCTAACGACAATATCTCAAAAACTATGGAGTGAAAAGAACAAGGTATAATCATAAACATTAGTAAGCATACAAAACAATCATTAGCACGGGGGAACCCGATTCAATAATTATGCGTCAAGGTTCCTTGACAAGTGCCCTCGTTTCGGCTCACAATCGATCAGAGAAATCCCAAGGGTCACAACGGCGTCTGCGGTTGGTGGACAAAGATCGCAAAGAAAATCTTATTATTTTTTACATCTTAATATCTCAATTTATAAAGCTGAGAGGTCACACACTCAGCACGAAATATGAAAAACAAGTTAGGTAGTAGACGACTGCTAAAAACGGATTTTGTCGTGTTCGAACCTTAAGGGGGTGAAATAGGAGTAAAATCTGAGGGAAATACCAGAGTTATTTTGTTTATTAAAGTTAATCAGTTTTAACTGGTGGCCTGCACCCAATTTACTTAAAATAAATAAATATAATACATTCAAAGATGTATTAAATATCTAGATGGAACATATTATCCGCGAAAACGTGTCAAAAAGTTGTGGCCAACTGTTGGCCACAACTTTTATATCATTACGCACAGATTACGCACACATAGACAATAAATGAACGCGAAAAACATCGCCTACACGCACACATGCTTGATAATGTTGCCTTGTTTTTTTTGATTTCATTGTAGGCCGACGCTCAATCTAGATATTTAAAACATCATTGGATACATTATATCTTACACTTAATTTCCTATAACCAGCTTACTCAGTCAGCGGTCAAGGAGCACACGCGATCTCTATTTACTCTAATACCTAAGTCCGCAGCTAACCCATCGACGTGAAGCAACACGAAAGGTGCGTTAATTTTAATCATAAGTACATTTGAAAGGTTAAACTATCTTATTTATCGCGCACTACGAATGGAAGCTAGAACAACAAATGTGTAAGATTTTTTTTCGTCAAGCACGCATATTTGGCCCAGCTGTCAAGTTATGTGTGTCATCTGTAAGGTGAGGTATGTCACACAATATACTTCAATAATGCATTGTGGTAGTGGCAGAAAAGATGTTTAGAATGTCGTCAGATAGGTGTCAGAGTTCAAGTGCAAAAATATAATTTTGTTTCAATCGAAAGTTGATTAAAGCTGAGTGATTAAAGTGATTCACGTATTTTTCTTTCTATCTTTCAATTTCTTTCTTTCTTGGCTGGTTAAAAATCGGTGATGGCACGGTGTAGCTGATGCTCATGGATAAAGGTGATTACTTACCATGAGATGGCTCATCTGCTCTTTTGAGGTTTGAACAAAAAAAAAACGTGAAAACTTTTTAGGATGATATACAAAAGTATGGGGTGTCCATACGGAGTAATGTAAGGTTCATAAAAGTTTTTGTACAATACAAAACTTCGCAAAAGTATTCCCCAAGTTCTCTGATCATGGCCACCCTCGTTTCGTAACCGAAGTCGACAATGACAATTTCGGTTCGTATAATTCCAAGATTAGAAATTATTGCTTCATTTCTTCAGCGATTTGACGAAATTACCAACTCTGTTCATTTCATTACGAGTAATGCTGGAAGTGTGTCGGTAAGTTACTGTTGAGAATTATTTTATACAAGACAAAGATATTTTGAATTACGATTTTAGAAGGAATTTTACGATTCTCTCAATAATAACAAGCCTGCTGTAACTATCTCAACAAAAATATGAAATGAATGTGTATATAATAAGTCATGTTCATATACATATCCATACGCCCCAATCCGCCTGTATTTCTCACACTGTGAGAGGAGACCTAGCCCATCAGTGGGACTTTTACGGGTTGCGATGACAACAACAAGTAAAAATTATTATGGGAATTATGCAGATATTAGTAATTAATATTTCGACAGCATTTGTGATAGTATTGCAATACACAATTATTTTTCTAATTTAGATACAACATCAAAAACTCATTCCTAATTAGGTAATGGTAATTTTGTGTTAATCGATAGAAACGATTACAGGGTAAATCAATCAGATTCTAGAGATTGTTATTGAATTCATTATAAATAAATAAATAAATAAATTCACACAACACCTCATACAATGCCTGACCCGTGGTAAGTAGCTAAGCACTTGTGTAATTGTGTTACAGGCAACAGAGGAAACACAAATATAATAATTAAATACATATATTACACCCAGACACAGAACAAACACAAATGTTCATCACATAAATGTTTGTCCTGAGCGGGAATCGAACCCACGACTCTTGGCGTGCATGGTAGGGTCACTACCAATTGCGCCATTGAGCCCGTCAATTATAAAAATGGTTAGATCAGTTCACGCAGCCAAAGTCGCGAACTGAAATCTAGTTTATATATAAAAGTCTAGCACAGACCGCCACAGGCCACAGGTCCATTATCTATTAAAATTTTGTACAGTCAGAGTCAAATGTTGGGTATATAAACGATGTAACAAAAGGTCGGGTCAAAGAGTCCGTAATCAGAACCGTTTCAGAAGGAGATGAGTTTCCGTAAGAAGGAAGTAAGAATGCTTTTAATATTTTATGAATCAATTTTTATTTGCGGCAATAGTAGTTGACCTTTGGGTAAATAAAATACACGCATTACTTTCTTTGTTTCCTAATACCTTTCGAGTACTTTCAGGATTTTGTCTTTGAGATTTATGTTGTTTGAGCGGTCATCATCTATGACATAAATAATTTAAGGGTCTGTCTGTGATTGCAAAATGAATGTTTTTAAGTGCATATTATTAGTTATTTAAACGATACTAAAACACAAACAAAAAATTTAATATTCTTGTCTGTCTGTCTATCTGTTTGTGCGGACGAATCTTTAGAACCGCTGAACCAATTTTCACGGAGCTTTCTTTCACTGAGAGACAGAGAAGATTGCGTATTAACTCACTAATTTCACTGAGTTATGTACACCTTGTTTGTCAGTTACATATTGTTCATAAAAACCTTATTAAATTAATATTGTACGACGACAGCTTATCCGTGAAAAGCAGACGTAAATAGCCCAAACTCACTCGTCAACGATGATGAACTTGTCTCCCTCGGAGGAGAGGCAGCGGCCCTTGTTGGAGAGGATGTCTCCCTCGATGAGGATCGGCTGGATCACGCCCGACTGGAACCAGCGGCCCTGCCATCGGGGCGGGAACGCGCACCCTGCGAACAAACATACAGATATTTAGGGAGGTTGTATAGTCAAGCTTATTGCCAGCGCGGTTGACCCGCGCCGATAAATGTCATGTGACGTACGGCACGCGCGGTTCGTCGGCGCGGGTCTCTTTTCACTATAAATTGGTACAAGAGACTTGTAGCTCGTGACCCGCGCGTCAGTCGAAAAAATTAAGAAGTATGTATTCAGTTTTCATAGCCTAAGCAGGTAAACCAACAGACGAGTCGTCTGGTGGTAAGTGATCACTATTGCCCATGGACATTGGCAACACTAGGGGCGTCAAACGTTGCCGGCTTCGAACGATAGACGCTTCTTGAAGGACTCCATGTCATAGCACTGTGGGAATACCGAAGGATAAAGTTCGTTCCACAGTTTACAAGCAGGTACGAGGCAGAAAATGACGTAAAACCGAACAGTAGATGAACTTAAGACGTTCAACAAATGCGTGTATGTTTTTACACTTGATTGACTTGCGTGATACACTTTCGTTTTCTGATTACTAGTTGTAAACCGCGACCGGTAGGTTGCTACAACTTTTGCGAATAAGTATACAACATTTGAAGCTCGTGGGTAACAATATTTACAATATTTTATTATTTATTTCTGTAAATTGATATCAATTTGATGGTGAGACATAGCAAAGGATATACGACCTATTAGCATGTGAATACGATACGAAGTAAAAAAATCGATTCAAACTTACAGACTTCGGAACATCTCCGCAGACGTTGTTTGTGTCCAATTAAGTTTGAATCGGTAAAGAATATGTCAACAATCACTCGTCGGGATAATGCTAAGTAGAAATATCCTGTTCTGAGCGCGGTATTGTACGGGTATGGAGTGGAGCGTTCCATCGATTACAACACAATGCGTACTCCACAAAGCGCCCCTTGCAGCCCAATGAATGGCTGGGAATGACTAGCCGTGATGACGTAAACGAGAAATGATCCGCCCGATTGTGTGAATGCGTTGTATTTAAATGGTGGCTTACATTTTACGGCGTTGGCTTCGGAGAAAGGGGCGGCTTTTTATTACTGAATAGGTTTAAATATTGTTACCGTTTTTATGGAGCTGGGTATGACTGATAAAGAAGTAGAGGAGGAATTTGATGGTAAATGGTGTCCATCACTGCTATGCTCATACTGGTGTTACCATCAGAATAAAGAAAGAAAGAAAATTCTTACCAGCCCCCATCAAGAGGGACGTGAAATGCAATGTGCATCACGACAAAATGCCATTGTGCTATGCTATGGTCAAATCGATGATGTTTTGACAAATTATAACATTGATACTCTAATTTTCAAAGCTTTTCAAAGTCAACTGAAACTTTATCGAAATAGCTCAAATTAGAAAGACATAGGTACCTGCTTTCATAAGACTGGATACAATAATGAAGGTGTCTATTATATCTACTCACTGACTACAATGCACCAAATCACAAATTCACAAGATACATACAAAAATAATCATACCCCGTGTCCGTACGTAATTGCCAAGTTCCGCGGTAGGGTAATATCCCTGCTAAAACCAAAGTTATTACGTGAGCTCACAGTTCAGTTTAGCTTGTAAGCAAAATTTACTAAAGGCATTTTAAATATTCGCCGTCAATCTACAATAAGCCTTAATCACAGGGTAGGAAAGCTAGTATTTGTGGGTTGCCATTAAAAGGAATATGGAACGCGAACGAAGTAGG
This sequence comes from Hesperia comma, assembly GCA_905404135.1. Classification (NCBI taxonomy): domain Eukaryota; kingdom Metazoa; phylum Arthropoda; class Insecta; order Lepidoptera; family Hesperiidae; genus Hesperia; species Hesperia comma. The sequence goes on from FR990019.1 coordinate 3,278,686, forward strand.
TATCCCACGTTACGGAGCTACGAGGATGGGTCAAGGTCATTCGCCTTTCGTGTTTTGGGGCACATTAAGGGTCCCCGCAGACTGACTGCAGCCACCGGCGGCTGTGGCGCTGTAGCGCTTCTTTTTAGATGCGCGGTCCGGCCAACAGCCGCTTCGACTGGATCCTGCTCACTGTTATTGGAGCTGTTGGCTATTAGCCGGATCGGTGTCGGCGTTGCCGATGTGCGATGTGCGATCCGTACAACGCGGATTAGTGGACGTACTTGTGTGACTTTCTATACAAAGAATAGGTACTACGATCAGTTTAATGCGTCCAGTGCGTACGATACCGACCTGTGGACGCTTAGCTTAAACTGCCTTCACATTCGATGTGGAATTCGTTGTGATTGCATCTCAGACAATAGCTAGGAGTTTTGGTATATGCATCTGATAAATTCACTCGATACAGATAGAACAATCAAAATACGATATCGTTTATTTAAATTAAACTTTTAAACTTCATTGATTTTAAATTTTGTTGCACCAAATATACGAAATATTTGGTCAAATATTTTAACGATTGCCGTACCCACTGGTTTTGTACTGTTGTATGTTTATTTCGAGCCAATTATTCACACGGATCATGCTGTCACCATAATCCATGTAATTGGGTTGAAATATCGGTATGACAATTAAAATCGCACATTGAACCTAATATAACACTACAAATTTTCTTTTAAATTACGTATACTTATATTTAAAAAAGTAGGTAGATACGTACGTCAGTAGCATGGGAAAAGTGGGAAGGTAAAATTTTGCTAATTAGCCTAATTTCCATGTAGATATCTCTTTCTTTCTGATAAATTCCGTAATTACCTGTAATATCCTTAGTTACTACTGCCACCACGGGACACTACTATCATTTTATGTTCAATTGTCTTCCACAATTTTTTTTTGTAAATAGTTGACTAAAAAGAAGACAAGCCGCCTGATAATAAGTAATAATAAGTAATAACTTTGGCTCTCTCTTTGGCTTTTTCGAAGTATCCAATGTCATAGCCCTCCGGCAATACCTCATATCTCAGGAGGATTAGTATTAATAAAGTGTATCAAGCACATTAAATGACGACCAATAAAAGACATCGAATGCACCCCTTGCCTGAACTTGTGTTGAGAGTTAAATCCAAGAGGTTATAACTGTTGCTTAACGTTACTTTATGACAAACAGCTGTTCCACAGGTAACTGCAACACGAGGGGGGAGGGGAGGCTTTAATCACTTAATTTGGACCCCGGGCCTTTATTTAATAACGCCATTCCTTGATTGAGCGGGACGGATTTTAGAATGGCTAGAGCCGCTAGACGATTAAAATTTGCTTGCATAGTTAATATTTAATGGATAACAATATTCTTATATGTATTAACTAGGTAATAATGATAGTTTAACAACTATAGGTAAGTATATTAAACTTTAAATCGATATAAATAACACTAGTTCCGAACTAGTAGTTCGTGGACTTCCCGCGCGTAGATAAAGTAATTTAACTTCACACAAACGAAACTTAACAGCGGTGGACATTTTAATTTATTAAGCTATTGTATAGCTTTTATCGCGGGCCGGGGACCGAATGCAGAAATTTCGTAACGAAAATTTATTACACCCTGCACACAGACATAGTTACTATGTCTATGCACCCACACATCGATAAATACCAGAACTTTTAACTGAGTTAACTAACTTTTACTTTATAACGGCTAAACCGATTTGGCTAATTTTAGTCTTGAAATATTCGTGGAAGTTCAGGGAAGGTTGCAGCGATGAGAAAATATGAAAAATTGCGAGGTAAATACTAAAAAAATGAAAATTTTAATTTCCCATACAAATCTTACCTGTCAAACATTTGATTTTCGCCCCGTCGGTTCGGTGTTTTAAGAATAATTACATGTAGATCTGGATTAAATAAGGCGTTGGAATCGACAACATGTATTCATAATAGTCGAATTATCGCGTATTTAGATTTAAAACATACAAAATAATAACATGACATAAAATAATGACACTATATTAATGACTTGAGGGTGATAGAGACAGTGCCATACAGGCAAGGCAAACTGTAAGGCACTGTCTCTGTCACCCACACGTCATTCACGCGCCAAAAGAAGGACTTAAATGTCAAATGTCAATTTTCTTTTTAAAAAGAATTATTTTGTCAACTGAAATAGTTCTTATGCTTTTGTTCAGAATATTTAAATCTTCTTTGCACAAATTAATGCATTATCCGTTTCTAATAAACTTTGATGTAACTTTTGATAACTAGGCAACTAAATGAAAACTGATACACCACTTTCTTATCCCACTGTAAAACAGTGAATATCTGTACTCGTATAATTTGTGTACAAAGTGTTTTAAATATGAATAAACAAAGTGCATTTATTAATGAAGAAAGTCACGAAAAAATTGTGAAAGAAAATTGAGTTATTACTCTATATACATTCATTTTATTATTATTATCACAAATGCAGTATTATTTTTTGTTTTGTTAATTTATATAAATCGGGTCCAGTAGTAGAGTGGGCGTTCATTTGTACTATTTACATTCCAGATAGGTATTCTTGACTAAATAAGCAATGTGGGCTTCTTTCATATGTCAGGACGTGAGCTCAGGATATCAAATGAAACACAGGATTAGTTCTAAGCCAAACACACCACCATCTCCGTTTATTGAATCAAACAGTTTGGCTCAGTAAATACGTTATTAGATCATTTAGATTTGGTTTGGTATTTTGTCATCTTGGATTTACTTCACGGAATTACGATATTGGTGTTATCGATCGATCCACTCGCACTCGCGACTCACACGTTATTTATCAACTATTATTAACGATTCACGGCATTTCAACATAGAAGGAGCTTTTACAAGATATCACACCGGTAGACATTCATTTCCTTATTTTATTATTTTTCAATTCTATTGACAGCTATCAGATTCCCTATTAATCATCGCGTACAGATTAATCGCATCAAACCAGTATCATAGGTTTACTACCTCCTCCGTCATATATAATGCTATGCAATAGCTTTACCGCGGCAGTCTCCGAGTGCCACACGTCTTTTTTTTTACAGTAACATCTATTTTTACTGTAATCGCTAAATAACCTATAGAAGTCAATCAATAACACTAATACATGTAATTACACATAATCTGTAATTGATTGATTTCTGTAGGTACTTAGAATATACTTAATTATATGAAAATAACTATTATAATAAGAGGTTTTTCTTAACGCAATAGAATCTAAAACAATAAGATTTAGAATTTTTGTTTGTTTCTTTATTTGTTTGTGATATTATGTTATATTATGTATATTTTCTTTATTTGTTATTGATGTCGTTTCTGTGAGAAACGACTAAGCCGTGTTAGGTGCGATTTTCACTAATATCATGTGGCAAGTTTTAGATAAAAATAATGGCATTTGTTCTATTTCAATCGATCTGTAAAAAAATCATGTCTGTTTAAAAAATCACGCGCTATAAATTCCGAATGTGGTCATTACGGGACTGGTTTAGTAACAATATAAATAAGGTCATAACTGCATAATATAACAAAGCTTTTTGTCATACCTTAGGTATACTCAATTGCTAAACACTTCGACCGACTTTAATATAATTATTACTTTCAGCACCGTGCTTCAGAGCCGCGCACTTTGCTGACGCTGGCGTTTAAACGGTTTTTACATTACTGCACCATCCTTATGACGCTTCTGTTTAAAATGCTTCTGTTTGCTTCTTAAGAGCTTCCATACGTAACTGCGACATAATGTCGTGACACAGAAACTTGCAGCTAGGTAGGTACCTACAGCACGAAGCGATTTCGTACGAGAAAGCTTTGGCTCAGGTGACCATATCTTCGACGTTAGTGGACCGATTTAGAATAGAATAGAATACGTTTATTTCATAAGAAACTGCAATGCGTCACTCACAACATTATGATTCATCAGAAACAAAAATTAGTTTGTGTACCAATTACTTCATTTTTTAAAATAAATGCTAACATACTCATAATCAACAAGGAACTCCCGTGGATGGGCATGTCTGTGATGTCCGCATGGACAACACAAATAACAAAATACACACACACAGACATACACACACACACACACACAGACACACACACACACATACACACACACTGTCTGCAAACATCAAAACAAACTACCACATAGATCTGTTTTTTTATGGAATTAAGGCAGCAAACGAGCATGCAGATGTCAAATTCCTCGTAGTACCACCAGTGGAACTACTGGTGGAACGACGAGGAATACACCAGCAAAACCCTCCCGCTGCCGCCCATACCTAATATGTAACTGTGACCGACCTAGAACAAGACTCAATTTGGGGACTAGGATGGTTAGTCCAGTTAGAAGATGGTGTTAGAATATTAGTCGGTTAGTTTGTTAATAAATGTGAGGACAGGGACTGTTAGTGATTGGTAATATAATTAGTCTTGTTAGTTAATTTGAGTAATAGTTCAGAAAGTAATTTATTAGTATGAGGCTCGTTCAAATTCGGTCACAGCAGCGTTGCTACTCCTGAAAACTCAGATGATCGCCTCTAATAAGTAAAAACCAAGAATCAAATCCGAGCTCTGTCGATTCGTTGGTAAGGTCACTATCAGCTTGACTACACACCACAGAAATACCTCGTTAGACTAACACCTTCCTATTTATTATCAATACCGCTATAGTAGGTACTACCTACACTAAAAAAATTAGGACAAATTAATTTTAATGCCACTGGCAACTCTGTTAATATATCTGGGTTTCCGGCGAATGATGGCAACATTTGCATTTGACTCGGCGTTAGTTCTTCCGATAGTGATTCACTGCCAAATATTGCCCCCAAAGTAGTGTTGCTAGATTTATGCAGTCAATTAATGACTCATTCTTGATGGATCGTAGTGTGCAATGAATTCGTAATTTTAAGTCACTGGTTGTGTTTGGTATAATGGACACTAAAATTTGAATAATACAAGTGGTTAGCCGTCAGTGATACGTGATATTTAGGGCCTGGTCACACATGCGACAGGGTTATATTAAAAAGTCGCCCAGTGAGTAGCGTACCTATGAGTTACAGATGCCGCGTTTTCGCAAACACGCAAATACAATTACGTGTAATAAAGTATTGACAATTTCATTTGGTAGAGTTATCAGTGTAACAGGAAAGTTGTAAATTTCGCCGCAAAATATCATACTGTAATTACTAAGTTTACCTACATTTTCATACAATATTACGAGTATTATTTGATGACCTAGTTTGTAGTGTTACTGCGCCGAGCCGAGCGAGGGTCCCGGATTCCAGAGCAGCCAGCTAGGGCAGATATTCATATAAAAATTAAATGATTGTTCTAGCGGTAATGTGGGTTAGTAATGTATGTTAGCTTGAATCCAAACCCATACCTATAATATGCCACACAGGGAATCTTAGTGAGGGAAAATTAAAAGGAAGGTAGGTTATTTGATACACAGTTTAACGGACGATTCACATATTTTATATCAGTGAAGTCACCGTTCCGTCACAGTACCGGCAAATCTTTCATACTAATAGCACTGACACTTCTCAGTGTCACTGACAATGCCGAGAATGTATGAAAAATTTGCCGGTACTGTGTCGGAACTGAGACTTCACTGATATGTGTGAATAGACCCTAAATGAATATTATATTACAGTCCGAACTTGCACACCATGAAGTCCTACGCTCCGCAATGTCGCGTGTTTGTGCGACAAAATGTCGCAGCGTTGCCGCACTGCACAGTGAATAGAAAACAGAAACTTAACTGATTGTCTGAATTAAGCAATGTCACGCCGCGATCGGGCATTTGATAAAGTGACCGCGGCTATTTCACGACACTTCCGTGTTTCGACGGGCATGTTAGGCCACGGGTCTAGACTAGTCCTTTGATAGAGTTTTCGACTCGTTCAGTTCATCCTCAACATAGTGGTCACTAACACTAAAGGTAGGTAGCTGTGATAGCCTAGTGGTTAAGAACTCCGCCTCCTATTTGGAGGGTCCGGATTCGAATCCCAGGGCACGCACCTCTGACTTTTCGGAGTTATGTGCGTTTTAGGCATTTAAATATCACTTGCTACAAACGGCGAAGGAAAAGATCTGAGGAAACCTGCATGCGGGAGAGTTCGCAAAAACTCAAAGGTGTGTGAAGTCCGCCAATCCGCACTTGGCCAGTGTGGTGGCCCTAACCTTCTCATTCTGAAAGACCAGTGCTCAATAGTGGGCCAAGATGGGTTGAGAAGACGAAGAAGAAGAACACAAAAGGACTACGCACATTATAACAATCCGACAATGGATCAACTGAAACGAAAGCATTCAATTATGATCTTTATGTCTTGCTGAATTACCCTTGATAGAGATGTCGATCGTCCTGATTTTTCTCAAACTTCCGTACGTAGTTAGTACTTTCAGTATTATTATTAGGATAAATTCACTTTAAAATCAAACATAATCATGTTTTAAATCGATTTCCAACTACTAGTTTCATTTGAAATATTCACCGCCAATACGTTAGATTTTGTTATTCAATATTGATAGTAAAACAATCACTTAGCAAAGCTCGATGCTATCAACCCGCGTCGTGTCTGCATGCAAATTGTGTCCCTTTGTCATTGATGTGAACAATACAAAGGTGACACGTCTGTCTGTTCACTGACCGGATGTCATGGTTCTAGTTAACGTTAGTTAGGTAAACGTATCACTTATTATAATAAGTAATATTAACTTCTGTCCACCGCGTTGCTTGCGTGGAATTCGTTTATCGCAAATCGGGGAAGAGGGAGGGTCTACACTCCCCAAATAACATACCTGTCAAATTTCAGCCTCTTCTGTTCAGTAGTTTTGGCTGTGCGTTATTTCATATCTAATACAAATTCTCATCTCTAACTGCAAACATTTCGACGATATTTATGCCAAAATTCATTACAACTATTTTCATTTCGAACTTCATCTAAATAGGGCCGGTGCGTGCGGCGCGGCGGTCTAGTTGTGAAAGCGTCTCAGACAGACAGATTTTCGCATTTATAATATTAGTTAGTATGGATGTATGGTTGAACTCGCGTGGCGATTTGTGTTTTTCAGCATCCTTTCTACAGTTAATTTTTGTACTACTATAAAAAAAATTGTAAAGCTTAGAAATCTAAACTAATATTATAAAGAGGTAATATTTTTTTGTTTGTTTGTTTGTATGTATTGAATAGGCTCAATAACTACTGGACCGATTTCAAAAATTCTTTCACCATTATGAATGTACATCTTTCCGAAGTAACATAGGCTATATTTTATTTTGAAAAAAATTAGGGATCCTTGCGAAAACTTCAATAACATAAACCACCGTCGATAAAAATCACTATTGAAATACCTTAAATCGCGTGCGCTGCAATGACTATTGATGATGGAGCAAAATAATGTACTACGATTTTGTAGACCACATTATTATCTACAGAAAAGTCCGCGGTAGGGTATATCTAAGTATTATAGTTGCGCCAATATAAAGACTTTTATAGTTTAACAAACTATTTAAATCGGCAACGAAAATAAGATGTCGATATTCATACCATGGTATTTATACTTATCTAAATAACTTACTTTTTATTTATCAGTAGTTCAATACCTTTACATTGCTGTTTAAATTATTTTAATCGGACACTCCATTCAAAAGATATAGCGAGTTTAAAAATTTGGGTAAATTTGCTTAAAAATAACTAAGCGCTTCGCCGCATCGCGTCGCGATGTTGATTGAGCGTAGTAGCTTATATTCCAGTATAACATGTAGGCTACTTTTTATCCCGAGATTCTTACGGGAGCGGGACCTATGCGGCTGTTTACTACGGGTCCCGAAGCGACGCGAGGGCGGTTCTCTAGTAAAATTATAAACTAATCCGAATTCATATTATGAGTTGCCATGAATTGAGTGCCCCTACTGTCCACGGATATAATCCACGATGACTTCAGTTTTAAAGACGCAAAGTGCATCGCGTGCCATCTTATGAGTAACGCGTTTTCCCTTGCGGTGGCAGCGGGAGACAGCAGTAATTACACACATCTCGCAAACAATCGCACAGCCATACCGGCGACATTGTGTGGGACACAATGAGGTGTCCCCCGGGGCCCCCCGGTGGCCCCCGGTGTCCCCCCGCGGTCGCCGAGTCAGCTGTCTTCATAAATCGTCATTAGAATCTTGTGTTTAAAAACGTCAATCTCTATAATCTATACCTACAAAATATATAAATGAAAATTGGCAGGGACATTGGGAGGAAGAACGGATTTTGTGATCCACCCCCAAGGGGTTAAATAAGGGTGAGATTTGTTCGAAATTTATCGATTTTGAAGAATTCAGGATAAATCGATTACGAAGTTGGTTATTTTTTTGTAAAAAATTAGTTATAACATTAACGAAAGCTAGATCAGTCAGTGTAATTATACACACCAAAAACATAATAAAACAACAAAATTGTTGCAAGTGTACCACGTAGTAGTGATGTAACGAATGTCATTTTTTGAACATTCGCGAATGCGAATGCGAATGCGAATATCTGATTTCGATATTCGCGAATGCGAATGCGAATATTCAGTTTTTTTTATTTGAACTTAATTTTCTATGCGTGATCCATTTGCATCTTTCTCCGAAAACTAATTAATTGATTAGAACTCGACTGACTAAAGTTTCACCCCGCTAGAGGGCTGTTCAAGTATAAGGTACGTAAGCAATTCTTTTTTATAATTTTTAACTTTATAAAAAATCACACTAGAAAGGAAAGTGGATTGGCGGTAGAAATCTCAAAATAGCGTTTACTCGCTTAGAATTCATTATTTTTGATGCCCGACTCTTGATAATAAATCTATTTTCAATTTGAGAAACGCCGGAATAGCGTTTGGTTCCAGCATAAAAAAGCGGGCAAAGCCTATGCATTTAATTAAAAGTAGACAAAATTATGCAGAAAATGCGAAGAGTTGTAAAAAATATTGGCTTACTGACGTAATCACCAACCAGACCCGCTCACTTCTCATTTAGTAATAATTACTTAAAATTTTGCCATTTAATTTTTTTTAGGACTTGTAGTTTTTCTGGAAATTGTGATAAACCGTTTTTTACCCTTAAACCCCCCTCAACCTCTTCCCGACCTCAGATACTCCGTAAATTATTTTTCCTTTTATTTTTGTCATGTTTTCTTCCTTTCCCAATAGATTTCATCCAGTTACTATTTTTTTTACTTTTGACCAATTTTAACGGCTTCGGCACTGGTCTAATAATCGGTTCTGCATGTAGAAATCAACTTCTAAACTCTTACTTATGGCGTTGATGTAATGTTTATTATTAAGGTGATATCCTGTATTATGACAAGACAACAAAAAAGTACTTTGACGGGTTAGTTTTCATGTCAAAGGAACTAAACTAAAATATCAATGAAAAAATATTGAATTTTGTTTTTTAAATCCTTTTTTGTCCTTCTACGAAAAAGATATTAAATAAAAAAATATATCATCAGTTGATTACCTACACTGTTAGCTTTCAAATGAGACATCTTTCGGCCTCCATAGAGGAGGGGGCAAGAGAGAATTTGGATAGTGATTTGTCGATATAAAATACCATATTTCATCCCCCTTAAATCTCCGACACTGGTGACCAGACACATTGTATACTTCTTACTTTTACGTAGACATTTTTGTTGTCATTTCATAATATAGTGGCCGAGAACGTGACAAAACTTCTTTGGTGCATTTAAGCAGGTTTGTCATGCACTTAGTCCAGTATTAATAAAGAATTTTTTTATATGAATAAATATGTCTACATTATCATAAATAAATAATTTGTAAACAAAACAATACCATAAAAAACTATTATGAATCGAAAAACATCAAAAATGTTTAACTGCTTCTTAAGCGTCCAAAGTGAGGGTAGTTGAAATAATATTGACGTCATACCTCGAAAACTAGACGTGATGATACTACATAATGTTTGGTATTATAATTATTATGTTTGGTACTTTTTATCTATGACTTGTTACATACCTATTCATTGCATCCAACAGTTAAGCGGGTACCAAAATCGTGTAACGCAGTGTTATTTTTAATTTCTTCTGGTGTAGTTCAATATTCGCAAAACATTCGCATAAATTTTGCGAATGCGAATGCGAATGCGAATATGGAAAAATGATGCGAATATTCGCGAATGCGAATGCGAATGCGAATATTCGTTACATCACTACCACGTAGACAAAACGAATGCCTTGTGCGTGGATCTCGGGTACTTGTTCACGAGTTATTCATGGGGTTACGAATGTTACGATTAATTTTAGATCTTAAGATTCAGACTTCATCTCGATTACTATTATTAATCTATTGTTGTTTCATATCGTTCCCAAATAGCACTTTAGTTAGTGTTCTCTCAATATCGGGTTTGCTATTTACATACAGGGCAGGTTAAGATTATATAAATAAATAATAAAATAAACGCTAACACACACATATCCCCGCAGTAGGTTACTAGGTACCTGTGTCGCGGGTGGCATGGACTACACATATTATAACAATACAATTATTACAATTACAATTAACAATTACAATTACAACCATGACCCGAGTACAAATATTTATCTGCCACATAAATATCTGCCCCGGCCGGGAATCGAACCCGGGACCCCTCGCGTCGTAGGCAGGGTCGCTACCAACTAGGCTACAGGGTCGTCAAAGTAGTCAAAATAGTAGTACTTACATGAATGTAGTTTTACTTGAAAGAAAAGGAAATTTCGGTTTGGTGGTATTTTCAATCCGGTAGTATTTTGGTAAGGTAAGTAGTCTAGTAGGCTACTAAGTTGGCCCTGGCTGCAAACTGAGGGGACCCGGGTTTGATTCTCGGCTGAGGCAAATATTTATGTACCTAACGGGTAAATAATTGTTTTCGAGTCATGCATGTTGGAGATGTGTTTTGTCATCCAAGACCATTGAGATACTATGTACTAAAGCAAGACACAAGGAATCCTGATGTATTAACTTTTTAACCGACATCATACCGGAGGAGGTTCTCTGTATTTTTTATGCGTGTGATGTCAAAACTTTTTACTGCGGGAAATGAATCGGGTTTTTTTTATTCGAAAGCTAGAGCGACATCTAAAGAATACAGTTTGAGTTATCCCTACTTGATTATGTTGAATTTGGTTATATTTTTGTAAAACGTTAGTTCTTAGCACATCTTATAGTTCTACCGCTGAGATCGTGGCCTCGGTGTAAAGAATGAACCAGATGGTGTCCATAAATAAGCAAACTGTTTATTTACGAGACAACCGCGTTACATATTTAAAGTATAGGCAAAGTACGGGACATCCACGTTCAGATAAAAAACGGTGTGTTCGCGGATCTTGACAATTTTTACGGCCTTAGATAAGGAGACTGTAACCAACTCTAGATTGGGAACGGGCTTAAATATTATGTGATGATGGCATGTCTATGTATAAAAACTGTAACTGATGGATGTTGGAAGAAGAAAGATTTGGATGTTTGCAACGTATAAGCTCAAGAATATTATTGGAAAATTTTTCAAAACCTAACCTTATTTGACTCCTGCATACCATTCAGCACAAGAGCAACTTGGTGGAATATAAATCCAGACCTACAATACAATACAATATGTTATGATATAAATAACATTACAAATCATTAAAACACAATAGGCGATTTTATCGCTGTAGTAGCGATTTCTTCCAGATAACCTTAAGGTCAAGTACGCAGACGTTTATAACTCGTTGGTAGAGGTGCAAACGCTCTTAGACCTACTTGGCTATGAGGAGACACTCCTATTCAGTAGTGGGCCATTACTGGGTGAAGCTACATTTTTTACTGTATTCATAAACGGCGTCCATTGTCTTGTCCTGTAGTAAAAAGTATCCACAAGTTAACCTGGGAATTGAAATTCAAGCCACAGCGTAATGGAGCAATGTCTTATAACAATTAATGATGGGGATTACTTCCAGTAGGTATGAGTTGTGGGTGTCTTGCGGCTGTAAATATTACTGGTACTTCCAAAGCTTCGCTTCCACCGTTACTCGGTAAGTGTGGCCAGTGTAAGCGTAAAATTTAGCTTTTAAGTGTAGGCTTTGTATGTGTCGTTGTTTGTGAGATTTCATGTTTTTTTTTACTGTTGTGTGCCACCATATATATGGAGATGGAGGTCTATAATGAAGAAGAGGCTTCTCTCTAATACCCAGTGATGAGGTCACGACCCCAGCATTGGGGAATCGATTCAAGGAGGAGTGCCACCATATTTACCAGATAATAAGTGGACATCGTCACCTATGGGCACGAGCAACGGCAGAGGAATCATAGGGGAGTCTACGCAATAATGTAACCTAACAACGCTATTTGTATCCGATCTTCGGTTTTCACATTTGTAATTTGGATACTTTGTATAGATTATTCTAACATTCTAACACAGTCTGTAAGCAGCCTTATTTAGGTAACGCACTTTGATCGACATAAAATTGAAAAGTTAATTAATTAAGTTTTTCGTCTTTACCTCAGTGCCTTAATAGATTAGTTAGGGTCGAGTATTTAATAAAGTACAACGCTTAATACATTGATGAAATATTACTAAGTTTAGTAGGTAAGGATTTGCGAATTTCGAACGCTCTATTGGAAGTTTATAAATTATTTGATATAAAACTTTTGAGTAGGTACTAACAAATATATCAAGAATTATAGATAATGAAAAATCCGCATTGAAATCGGTCAATTCGTTTGACAGATCAGACTTATAAATAACACCCATTTTTACGTAGAGGGTTAAAACAGCGTTTATAATGTAGCTACAGACAACGGTCGCGAACTTAATAAAAATTGATTCACAATTATTTTTAAATTCCCAAAAGTCAAATTGTCCCAAGGCAGGATTGGGCATTGAATTCCCAAAAGATCCATAACTTTTACAACTATTCTCCCTAAAGTTGTTTCGGTCTAAGGTTATCTAACAATCTTAGTTTAGGTAACGCAGAAAGGCGGGTGATGCTATCGTCTGACATTTGCAAGAAACAGCACCTCCGAAACTAGGTAACTCTGTAGTTAACCTAATTAAAGCTTCGTGCAGAAGACCTGTGTCACTGCCAGCGATAGACTACAAGCTACGTTTAACACGGATGGATCAGATTAAAATTTGTGCATTTTTGCATTGTCAAACCGTAATTATCTGAAAAAATTACATTCATAACTTTATTGTAATTATTTTAAATTTTAATTATTCGTCTAGTGCTAGCTTACTTTTAATGATTTCACTTATGTCTCAGTCTATCATTATATTATACAGGAATTTATTAGCTGTCCACTTTGCTTGACTTTGATGACAATACAATCATGTTCATATATAACGAAATGAACTATGAAGTGCAAGATACAAAGTTATCGTCATTATTATCGTTATTTTCGTGTGAAATCATCTACTGAGAAGACATCTACTTAGTGAGAAGTTTTTCTTTGATTTTAGACTTTTTTGAAGCTCGGTTGTAGTATAAAAAAACGTGTATGAAAGTACCAGGATGATGTACCGTGATGTTTCTTTATATCTATCGAACGATTATGAAAAGTGTTGACTTATTTTATCGCACTGAAAGATGTCTCACTTAAAAACTCATACCGTTACGTTACCGGCGATGTACATCAAACGTTCATCGCCTGCAGTAGGGCAAGTGTTACAAACAGAATAAACTAGGTCTTCATTTGATATTTACATAGCAAGGGCATGCTTATCAAACTGGCGGAATAAGGTCGGCTCGAGCCCTCGGGCGGCCGTGACGCTGCAAATGCTGCAATGATGAAGACTTCCGAGGTTAGGGGGTTCTAGCTTGTATTTCTTAATTTTAATTAATTAACTAACAAATGCCAATAGGTATTAAGTCCGTCACTTATAAATCTAGCCTCGGCTACAATGAAATGAAAAACAAAAAAGAGGTTGTATTGGTTTTCTAAAAGTGTTTGGTAGTGAAAACAATTACGTGGCGTCTTAAATAGTCAACTCATTTAGTGTTCACTAGTGTTTAGTGTAACAGTGCTTCCATGGAAAATGTTCATGCATTTGATGAACTTCTTATAGGTAAACTAGAGAACCGCCCGCGCTTCGCTTCGGTACCCGTAGGTAACAGCCACGTAGGTCCCGCTCCTGTAGGAATGTCGGCTAAATAGTAGCCTATTATATGATATACTGGAATATCAGATATAACATTTGTGACATAAGTAGGTACATTACATGTAATATTTGATTTGATAGCGTGATTCAGAACTTGCAAATGAATTTTACTAACGCCATCTATTAACAACATCCGGAAATAAATACCTAGCGACTAACAAAACATCGATCTTCCCAAGGGAATGAGATGTTTTTTCGCGGTAAAAAGTAGCCTACGTCACTCTCCACCCTCCTAACTATCTCCACACACATAAACCATATCATTTATAATAGCCATGTTGCGACGTGAAAGAGTCACAAACAAACAAACAAACACACTTTCACATTTATAATATTAGTATGGATTAATCAGTTACAATAATATAAAATGTAGTAGAACAATGCCTACCAGGAATTAAATAATAATGCTTCAAATTAAATATTTTTCGTGGAAACATAAATATTAAATGTTATGAGTTTTAACTTCAATTAAATTTCTAATAACAACACAGTTATTAGTTGTTGGGTTTATAAGTGGTTAGATTTTTCTTTTAATATCGTACTTAATTAAGTGTAGAAGCCAAGCAAATATATAATCTTGAGACGGTACAAACAAAAAGTTTACTGTGGGAGCTTTCCTTAGTTTTCTGTTTCTAAGGCTTCGTATAACGGGTCCACTCTTTGAGTAACCTATCAATCGATATACAAACGGTGTGATCCCATTTCTGACTGTATAGAAATAGAAACACACGGACTGGTTGACCATTAATCTCACCAAAATTTCACATTTGAGCAGCGTGGTAGATTTTATGCCCCAGGACTCCAGAATGATGAGGAGAAACCCAGAAAGAAGAAGGAGAGTACAGAACAGAGCGATAAATACATGTATCAGATATTTTTTGAGATCTTCAGTGTAAGTAAGGAATAAAAACATATTAAGTTACCTATATTTCTAAAAGTAATGCCTCTCAGCAATTATACATAGTATAGTAAGTTCATATTGTACACAGTTTTTGTCCCGCTATTAGATAGATACTTTAGGCAATTGATATATTATATAATACGACCAATGTTTTATCACTTTCACCGATATGTAATTCTCAGAATACGTAGATGAAGTGGGTGTATACTGTATGTTTTCAGATACGACATAAAACAGGAAACATTAAACTGCTGATAACAAAACATGCTCCCTGTACTCGCATGTGCAGCGCTGCCCACGGATGCCCACGCCCACGCGAAGCGAACTAGGGTTTGCTAATTGGCTAGTGGTAGGCGTTTACAATGTACTAGGATCGCATGATTACATGTAACGAGGTGCTTGATCCTAGTTACAAGAACGTAAGTTCGCAAGTCACACGCACTTGCAAGCTACTTGACCTAGAAGTCTCAGTCTCAGGCTTTGAATATCAGGCTTTGAATGCAGGTATGGGTAAGAACCCCTGGACCTCAGATAAAATATGGACCTCGGATAGTAGTACAATTAAGTACCTACGGTTGTTGTATGCTTTAAAGATCTGCCTCAAAAATCCTATTTGCCACCGAATCTAGTGGGATGTTTTTTCATTTGAAAGCCAGTTTACTTGTCGTGGGTTTTTAACGTTCTAATTCATAGTTATTGAAGTGAAACTGTATGCCACTTCAGAGACAATAAATTTAATAAGCATAACTGTAAATATTATAGACATAAACGTGACGGCCCAAAACAATAAATCTATACTTATAATAAATCTGTAGAGAGGTCAATTCTGTACATTAAATATATTTCCAAAATAACTATCAGGGGGTGATTAGGGATCGATACTGATGCCAAAAATGCAATCAGTAAAATTTTTGTCTGTCTGTCTGTCTGTCTGTCTGTCTGTCTGTCTGTCTGTCTGTCTGTCTGTCTGTCGGATGTATAACCGTTATAGAAACAAAAACTACTCGACGGATTTTAACGAAACTTGGTACAATTATTTTTCATACTCCCGCGCTGGTTATAGTATACTTTTCATCACGCTACAATCAATAGGAGCAGAGCAGTGAAGGGAAATGTTGGGGAAACGGGAGAAGTTACTCCATTTTTTAAGCTTCCGTCGCGTGTGCAACCTTAATGGTTAAAGCTACACAGAAATCATGTATGACGGAAATGTTCTCCTTAAAATTATATAAAAAATATTCCACGACAGCATATGTCTATCTTTTATGGTTGACTCACAATAACACGTGTAACTCCCGATAGCTTAGCAGTTCGAAGCTTTCTGATTAAGTATACCTATATTTTATCTACTCTTACGTTTATGACACTTAAGTGGGTGAAATAAAGGGGTGAAGTTTAAACGAAATTCACGCGGGCGAAGCCGCTGGCAAAAGCTAGTTAAAATATAATTTGTAACTAATTATTCAAATCATATTAAAGTTTGTATAAAATTAGAATGATAAAAACTAATTAAAATGACCGCCGCTTTTGGATTCCATAGTGAAGTTTCATTTCATGTACGTGTAGGCTGTACCGCTCAAGATAAGGTAGCTAGCTCATTTACTCGTATATATTTATGGTTTAGGTACTTAATTACATGTCCAAGAAGCTACAACAATGATAAAAAAATCTAAAATCTAATTGGCTTCAGCTCATTGATGGTCAATTGCCACTACTGACCATCTCCTCATCATAGAGGAGGCTTGCAGCATTCTCCACCACGCTGCGTCAACTGGTTTAGTGGGTTGACTGCCCAGCCCAAAGACTGCTATCTACCGATAACAACCGGGACCGACGGCTTTACGTGCCCTCTGAAGCACGGAAGCTGCTGGGTACCGGATGCTGGACTGGATTGTAACATGTTTACACTGATACAGTGCTGATCCAGCGCCGGAATCAAGCGATGCTGACACCAGCTACTGTATCAATGTAAATCAGCCTTTAGGATCGACACGAGCCATTGGGCTATAAGCGCTTCTAACTATTACTCTGTCCCAAAAAAACTCAGTATTTCCTGTCCCTTTATAATTTACTTTCAGTCATTATAGTCAAGCATTAGGCCGTTAGAATTAGAATCGTAACCGTAGGCCAATTAAAAAAACAAAATACCGAGTAAATAGAAAATAACAAGAGTAATACAATTAACATACAAACTGTGTTTTAATTTCAAATCCAAGCCCACGCCAGGCGCCCTGATATCGCATTTACATACAAATGGTCCAAATAAATCGTCACGGTCCCTTCAAGTGTGAAGGTTCGTATCACTTACAACTAAGTGTGTACATTTTTTGTGGCCAAGT
The DNA here is from genome assembly GCA_905404135.1 of Hesperia comma. Lineage (NCBI taxonomy): Eukaryota > Metazoa > Arthropoda > Insecta > Lepidoptera > Hesperiidae > Hesperia > Hesperia comma. Next base: position 3,296,141 of record FR990019.1, read on the forward strand.
GAATGTATTCGATGGTGTTATAGAGAACTAGGGGCTGTAAAATGTTGCTATAGTAGAAAGCCATAATACCGGTATAATAATATAATTACTATCAATCCGAAACAGGTTTTTTCAGCCGAAACTGTACTTTTGGCCTTTGGCCTTGCTCTCAGTTTTGACCGAAACTGAAGCTAAGGCCGAAACTAGAATTTTGGCCGAAACTGGTCAAAACCGAAGCTTTCGATCAGCCACTACCAGGAACACTCAAGTTTTATAAAACTAAGTTATATGAAACTAAGGCAGAAATTGGAATTGTGGCCGAAACTGGTCGAAACCAAAAGAAATGTTCTCAGCTCAGCTTAGATGTAGGAATCCTACTGTAGTGATTAAGATAAAACATTCTCCATGGTTTTCTTGACGATCAATACGTCGCAGATGTTGTTTTTTTTTATGGAATTAAGATAGCAAACGAGCACCCTTCCCCTGCCGCCCATAACAACTGTGACCGACCTAGAACTAGACTCAAAGGGACTAGGATGGTTAGTCCAGTTAGTAGATGGTGTTAGAATATTAGTTGGTTAGTTTGTTAATAAGTGCGAGGACAAGGTATGTTAGTGATAATTAGTCCTGTTAGTTAATGTTTGTAATAGTCCAGTTAGTTATTGTTAGTATGAGTCTTGTTCCAATTCGGTCACAGATGCGTTGCTACCCCTGAGGTCTGAGATGGTCGCCTCTAAAAAAGTGAAACCGGCTCCACAAACCTTCCTATCCGGAACACAATTGTTCTTAAGAACAATTATTATGACGGTAGGAATGGTACTGAGTACCTTGGCGGGCGGTGGTAACTGTGGTTACTGATACTTATGAACTTACATAGTTATTTTCTATTTTGTAGGCTATTTATACAAAAATGCTGTTGCTATTCATTAAATGTCATCATAAAGTTCAAACGCCCGGGTCCTTCGTCGCGGTCGCTTTGGGACCCTTTCACAGTCAAAGAATACCAAAGGCCAATGTATTTTTAAGATGATTGTACAAAAGTTTCTTTCTTAAAAATATTAGAAATACTAAGTTCCGGATTTATAGAAAACATTCAGATTCTAACAAGAATCCAAAAATACACAATAGATTTAACCATTGTATATTTTTATACAGGGCATTTTAGCGCTCTTCAATCCCCTACAAGAATTTAGGTGTGATATTTGAATATGATTCATAGTGGCTATATTACTTAAGTACATACGATACTGATGCAGCGTTATTACATATTTCGTAGAATATTCCTCTGAAATCTGTTTTATTAGGACGGTTTAGGGCCCTTCGTGACGTGAGATATTGTGTGTCGTTTCTATACAGTAGTCAGTCGCTTCATAAAAACTGTGACCGCTGATAGCAGCATTGCATTAAAGGCTATTCACCTATTCAGTTCTTAATGTACTGCTGCAATGTACCTAATGCTTATTATGTATGTATATGTATGTATGTGTTCCACGTTAGTGTTTGGTCTTTAATCTGTAAGCATCTAAGGTTTATGTATGTATTTTTTTATTATTTTACTCGATAAACGAACACATGAAATGGTAGGTAAATGACTATAGCCGCAACACCAAAGGCATCATCGATACGTTGCAGGTTGCAGGCCAAGAAATAAAGTAAATGAAAAAAGGCAAAACCATAATATCATAATAAGCGTGTCAGTTTGTCAAAAATAATAATGATCTCATCGTAGATTCAGCTGTGAGGCCTGTGAGATGATTTGTGAGATTGAGAATTAGCGCGCAGGTGTTTCCTTCCCAATGCGGTTCACAAAGATTCAACCATGTTCCTATACATCGATCTCTTTTTGAAAAAAAATAAAGAAATATGAAAACACAAAAAAACATAAAACACTGGCACCAGCTGAAGGCATAACGACAACGTGGTCCATTCTTAAAAAAAAAAAGAAATAAAAATGGCGGCTCCAAAGTCAGGTGTTCGACCGGCGGCCATCATTAATTCCCATTCAGAGTCGAATCGGTGAAATATATCGTGACCGAACCGAAAACATTTTTGAAGCAGCTTTCAGAATAAGTCTTTTCATCCAGAATTTTCTTTTAAATTCCCGTTTTTAACCACAGTCTGTATCAATGCGATGTAAAAAGGATGTTACAAGACTAAAACCTTGTTTGTCTATAGGTACCTATCTGTGTTCTCATTTGCTAGAATGCTTTTGTGAAAATGGTCGTATCCATACATGGATAATTATTAGAAATAACTCATTAGGGTGCCTTTCCATCAGAGTTGTGCTATGCTACGATGCTAAGGATGCGTTTGAGATCTACCAATCACATACATTGGCCCGCCTAGAAGCCGCCTGAGGGCTGAATGTGATTGGTGGATGGTAAACGCATCCGCTCATAAGCCGCTCATAGCCCGGCGGCTTGCGTCGATCCTAAGCGATCGACAAAGTTAAGCAACTGCGGGCGCGGTCGGTAGGCGGATGGGTGACCGCTAGTGGCAAAAAAATTCTTGAGCGCTTCTGTGCTTCGGAGGGCACGTAAAGCCGTCGGTCTCGATTGTTATCGATTGATAGCAGTCGTTAAGCCATGTCGGAGGCCTTCGGGCGGCTTGGAAACTTTCGACACTGGGTTGGCCACTAACCCCTCCACTAATCCGCATTGGAGCAGCGTGGTGGAGTATGCTCTAGGCCTCCTCAGTAATGAGGAGAGACCCGTGCTCAGTAGTGGGCCATTAGTGGGTTGTAGCTTAGCTTAGCTTTAAACGCATCCTTAGCAACGTAGCATAGCACATCTCTGGTGGAAAGGCACCCTGACTCATATTTTTTAAACATAATAGGTATAATTAATCTTAATACTTTCAGTACTAGGTATATGGTGCAGTTTTTGTATGCCATCCGAATTCTTACCGCTTTCCCGTTGTTGCGTTAACTTTTTCGATTACTTGGGCTACAGAATTTCTATTTATTGCTGCGAAATAACGTTACCTGTAATTATTTAATCTTTCGAATCGAACACCTGGAAGGATGGTTTATAGCTATGGTCGTCAAATTGCGGCCGGCGCGGCAACGGTCGGTAAGTATCTGTGCCGCTCGTAGCCTGTGTCAAGCGAACGGTAGGTGAAGGGTTGCAAAACGGTATTGCACGCGGGCGCTCATAAATTGTAAATTGAATTGGGCGTAAATTGACTTTCGTAAAGCGTTTGCAAAAAACCTACTTCGAATAAAATATTCATTTATCATTTATCATGCAGGTAGCGGCGGCCCTGATGGTGCCTATATAGGCCCTTGTGCAGCCCTTGCCCAGAAAAGTGTGACGACCGCTGGCTTAAACTCACTATCGTCAATGGGATCCAACTACAAACTTCCAATTGATTCACATATAAATCAAAACTGACATTTTAAACTACACTAAACGTTAAAGTATTATAGTTAATTTCCGACTATCCATCAAAACACAGCAATTTAAAAAATTACACGTAAATACCCGAATGCACCGCGCGTCCGAGAACCATAAAAGATTAAATATCAAAATGGACATGTTAATCGTCTATGTTTTATGTAAATTATAGAGATATTGAAAATATATTGAGATTAAACGGAAATAAAGTGTACCACCTACGTGGCCCGTGCAGGTATAAATTTCGAGCAAGCTATACTTAACCCTGTAACGCGACGTAAATAAATAGCTCGAGCGTATTGGAGGGTTAGGGCTGCCGCGGCTTAAGATTAATTTGGCACTAATACATTAGTGGGAGTACGTACGGGGGTAGCATTCAGCTGAGGGCGTCAAGTCTTTCTTAAATGTATGTTCCTTATTGTTCGACGCCTTATTTATTGTAAAAAATACAGGAATATTATATTGTTACGTGTCAGGAGTACTGGGTTCGAGAAAATGCCAAAATGTACCACAAAGACTTTATTGTACTCGTTGATACACAATTACACACTGTACACAGTACACACCACAACACTATGCACGTAGGTACTCGTAAACACACTCGTCGAACACTGTATCGCATGTAGAAATCACTTCACTTCTCACTGGTATCGCTCGTAGGTATCGCTGGTATCTTCCTGGTTTCGCTTCCGAAACTAGAATGTCCGCGGTTGAACGATCGCCCCTTTTTATACCACTCACGCACCATTCACGACAATCGAGAATATTCCCGCGAAGTCCGGACCCGCGTCGAAATAAAGTTCTAGAACGTTCCTTGCAACCGACTTTCGCCCGTATGACTATTGCCGTAATGGTCGAAGCGTCGTGCGTACTTTTGAAGACGGGCAAGCGCGCTATTGTTCTATTGTTGTCTCGACATGTTTATGGCCCCTATTGTTTATTGTTTCCGAAGTAGCTGCGCTAGGGTTGTCACAATATTATTATAGAGTAAGTAAGTTTTAAACTTATTTTCAAAATGGAAGGACGCTCTTATAACTCGGTTTGCGTTCGATTTGAAGTTCGTTATAATTGCATGGCAAAAAAATGCCAGCTTTTCACCTACGCGATTTAGGTAGATTTAAGATTGACGGCGGGATCTAAAAATGACCTTTAGTCAATTTTGATTACAAGCTGAATTGAACTGTGACCACAGGTAATTAGTTTGGATTTGGCGGGGAGTGGCAATTCCATATGCTCGGCGACTCAAGTGTAGTACCTAAGTACATAATTTAATATTAGGTATAGGTAAAATCTCTCTAATCGTAGCAGAAGACGATAGGTTAAAGAAAATCTTCAAGTAAAAACATTGTCAAGGCATTTTTGAATTATACATACAGACAGAAACACAGATGGATTGACAAAAATTTCAAATGTGGTAAAATTTATGACACTTTAGTGGTCAAACTAAATTTGAGAAAAAAATGTGTTTACACCTTACAAACAGACTACAGAATTAGGTATTCATCAGTATAGATATAAATTAACATTATAAACGCGGTAAACATTTGTGTTTACTAAGACTAAGCGTGTAAAACTTGACTGTATCATTCTATTGTGTAAGTTAGAGCTTAGAATAATTCCTAATATTTGCCTCTTTCCGACAATCTCCGCCGCAAGGGCCCTACGCAAACATACCGCGATATTACGGCCCGCGTAGTGACAGCCCTGCGCAGCATTCGATATTAATATTTAATTACCGTGCACAAAATCTTTACGATATTAAACAAATATTTTCAACACGCCATTCAATATTCAAAGTTTTCGTTAAAATATCAAAACCATAGAGATAGGAATATCAAAACAGTAAAATGTGGGAACGTACGCGCATAGTATGCTAAATTATTGATTAGTCTCACACCGTCTGTATAGCTTTCTAAACTTATAAAGTTATTAAAAATTATGCATGTGCTTTATAAAAATTGTAAATTGGGCTTAATCTCTTTTCGGTCCATGCATATATTCTGTAAGTAACGGGTTAAGTCCGTCACGTTGATTTAGTTTCGATGTAGGTAACTAAATCAACGTGACGGGTGATATAAAGTCGTACAAAAAAGTATATTAAATAGCATTAAGAAATGTACGGCAATTTTAAAATTGATAATTGCTATTTTCACTTTGAAATTCTAATGAATATTAAGTATGTAAGTAATGCAAAGTTAGATAATTATATTATCTAAATAAAAAATACATTAATGCTTAAGGTAGATAATTATTAAAACATAATATAATTTATGTATTACGAGTATATTAGTTAAGATCAAATAAATATTCACTACGATTTTTAGCAGGGTTTATTTGCTAGTTCTATTCTGGAACGATAGCTTTTGCATCCTCGAATTTCTTTTCTTTGTTTTAAATTATGTACGAGCTTGACTACGAACAAATCGCGTTCAGAAACGTTGCAGCAAATACATACATATTGGTTGAGAGCTCATTAGGCCCTTTCATTGGAGACTTACCCAACATAAGAATTATCGAAATCGGTTTATTATTTAATAAAAAAACCTAACTTAAAAAATACAGTGGAAATGAGAACCTCTTCCATTTTTTGAAGTTGGTTAAAATAGTTGGTCAGATGAGTCACCTGATGTCATGTCATGTCATGTTAAGTAAAAAAAAATGTCATGGACTTATTAAGTCCATGCCTGATGTAAAGTGATTACAGTCGCAATCGAATCATTAACGTCAAATCCATCATCGATGCGTTGAAGCCTAGAAATACATAAGATAAAAGAAAAAAATGAACGTTCGTCAAATCCAAGGGGGTACGTCCGCCGCTTGTGCTACACACAACTTTAATTTCGTTAAGTAGACGAACGGCGGCCATTTATTTTATTGCAACATTTTTATTTGTTCGCTCTTTAATTAATGTCGGGATCTTTACTACTTCACAATTCCTCTAACGAATCTAATCAATTAAAAGAATTGTATCCTTGTCAGAGATACGCATTCAACTAGTTCTAATAGAAAATAAAAGAGAACTATATTGTTGCCTGTCTCAATAAATGCGAGAGACTTTTCAACCTTTATGAACAGTTTACTCGTATTATTGGCGTGTTTGTTATTTGACGGTTTAGTAGAAGACAACATGACGACTAGGAAAATGCATTTTTCTTTGAAATAATAAATTGGCTCCCTAGAACGATGAAGGATTCTATTTTAAAATCTTGAACGAAGACTGTCATGAGTTACGTAGCTCGATTTTTTTAATTCGTTGCATGAAAATGTACAGTGGTGCGGAATATAATGATGAATTAAGTTTCATTACTACAAGTATGTTGTTAATATAATATATGCAGAATTATAAATTGAACGGAAATGTATCTCCGTGATATCAAAATATACGAACTTATTCTAGAAAGGCGAAATACTTTCATATAGTATAAGATTAACTCATTTCACATTATTATAGCTCTACTGGTGTAATTTCTGAAGAGAATGCTCATACGAAAGAAAAGAGTACCGGGAGCTTTATTCAAGTCGGTTAAAATATTTGAATGTAATGAAACAAAAATATTTCTGGGACGAAATAATTTCCTTTCTTAGGTCCCATTTTCCTGTTTTACAACACTGTTTCTGAAAAGGATTTAAGTAGAAAGTATGAGTTATGTCTTATAGTTTTACAGGGATGCGACAATATTTTGTTAGAAACATTTTTGATACAATTTTTTTTGGATACTACATTATTTATTATTGTTTAATTTGCCAGTTTAATTTATGGCGTTAATTACAAAAAATAAGTTTATCTGAACGTCAATAAATTGGCCAATTGAGCGCAGTGAATACTAGTGTTTGATTACAGAATACATTACACAGAAACCACATAATTCATTAATTTAATGTTTATTATTTTACAATATTTGACTTGTACTGAAAGTAAATACTATATAAAAGTAAGTTGACAACCCTACACAGCAGACCATATTGTTGCCACAAGTACTTACCGGAGTATAAATGTATGCAAATTCCATTAATATTCAGTATAAAAACCCCGTCCAGAGGTGAGATGGTGTGCCAAGCGCCAAGCGGTCAGTCGCCGTCGACACGGAAACCGTTTTAGCTTCGTGTATTGTGGTGAGTGCCGCATTGTATTCTAATATTAAATCCAGCTATTTGAAAGGTAAATCCTGCTCGGGGATCCCAGATTTTACCAGATATTGAGATCGTAGCTACGAAAGTATGAAACAAATTTTCACTTATTTTGTTCACTTTTTTAGAGGCGACCGTCTCAGTCCTCAGGGATAGCAACGCATCTGTGACCAAATTGGAACAAGACTCACACTAATCATTACTAACTAGACAATACTAATATTAACTAACAGGACTAACTATCACTAACAGTCCCTGTCCTCACACTTATTAACAAACTAACCAACTAACATTCTAACACCATCTACTAATTGGACTAACCACCCTAGTCCCTAAATTGGGTCTTGTTCTAAGTCGGTCACAATTGCCATGGGCGGCAGCGGAAGGGTGGTGCTGCATGCTCGTTTAAGTTTAGAAATAAACTCAAAGGGACTAGGATGATTAGTCCAGTTAGTAGATGGTGTTAGAATATTGTTGGTTAGTTTGTTAATAATTTACTCGAAGTTTAGTTTGTTAATTGAATGATTTCGTTTTAGTTGGTCGGTTACCGGGTCGTTACGTGCGCAGTCCTATATCGGTTCTCATGTGCACAAGTGAAACAGTCGTATTCACAACTTCCAAAGTCGAGGACAAGCGTTATGCAATTGCAATCAAAACACAAAATCCCATACGACAATTGGGGTTGTTGTCGCATTGCCTGCTAACTGAGTAATAGCGGGGGACTGACCGCAATTCCGCTGACGGGCCAAATATCTCTGGTAAAAGTGTTTGCGTGGATTGTAAGTGCAATTTGAGTTCAAAGTTGGTATTGGTAGTTTAGGGTTGTTATACTACACACTCGTAGCCCTGCTCGACGTACCACCAGTGTTACCAGCAGCGGTACGAAGAGGAATTTAACATTATTCCTCGTACCACTGAGTTTTTGCTCTACTTTAGATGAATGTTTACTCTACTTCGGTTTAAAGAAATTTATTTCTCATAAGACATAGTCACTTACAATGAGAAAATTCAATAATGTTGAGTATAGTTTTGTTCGGCGAAGTTGTAAGAGTGAATGTGTATGTGGCTGTAGAGTAGAAGCGTTAAGTTTTTATGTAAGTAAATAAACATGATCGTGCATTATGCGTACGTGAGTGAGTACGCGCGCGCGTGTGTATGTGTGTGTGTGTGTGTGTTTGTGCGTGTGCGTGTGTGTGATGACTTGTTTAATCTACTTTATAGAGTGAGCCGTATATAGCTCTTAATAGCAAATTTTTTTACAATTGTTATAATTTGTTTCAGGCACTATATAAATACACTTCCCAGGATGAAATGTATTCTAAATATTGTATGCCCTTTAATCCTCATCTTTTGACAATATTGCGAGCCAAAACCGCTTCGCACATCGCGATTTGCAATCAAAAAACCATAGGGCAATTGGTCCGTTGCAGTATTTTCCAGCTAACTGTGCAATCTTGGGTAACCAACCGCAATTTCACGAACGAACAGACGAAATATGTACGCTACGTTTCCAGTGATACGTTTGTGTAGCATGTGCTACGAGTGTGTTGTAGTCTGCTTTAGTGAGGACACAAGTCAGTTTCGTGAACTGACAATTACCAAACAACTTCCAATATTAATAAGACAGTAGAGAAAGAAGAATAATTTATTTGAAAAAAAAATAAACAACTTTAGCAGCGGTAGCCTAGTGGTTAATAATTCGGTCTCCTATTCGGAGGGCCTGGGTTCGAATCCCTGGGCTTCGAACCTCTGATTTTTGGAGTTATGTGCGTTTTAAGCATTTAAATGTCACTTGCTACAAACGGTGAAGGAAAATATCGTGGGGAAACCTGCATGCCGGAATGTCCGCAAAACTCAAAGGTGTGCGAAGTCCGACAATCCGCACTCGGCTAGCGGGGTGGACTATGGCCTTAAACCTTCTCATTATAAGAAGAGACCCGGCTCAATAGTGGGCCATGATGGGTTGAGATGATGATGATGGACCAACTTTAACTCAATATCGTCATCAGGTAACGAATAAATGATATAAATTTAATATTATTATTATTTCAGGCGACGTAAAAGTGTCCCTAATAATTAAGTGGCCCTATTTCGACTATTTATTTATTTATTACACTTTATTGTACACCATAAGTATTAATAAATAGGAAGACTATGCTATAATTAACATAAATACCTCGAGTACTGCCTCGAGGCTCTCAGAAAATATTAGAGGAAGATGACCAAGAAAGAAAAGCGACTACAAACAATAAATGTGTGAAATTTCAAACTGAAAATGTGTCTTTTAACTTGCTTTATAATTATTTACAATTGCTTTGTTATTTACCTATTTCGAAACGGATCGCATTCATTCGTGTGTACCGTGTTTATTTAAAGGTGTATGAAGTGGCTTATACGAAGGGGATCTTCGAAGGGGATTTGTGGAAATTTTGTCCACAAATCCCCTTCGCAAAGGGGCAGGGGATTTCTGGACTAGAAGTCTACAAATCCCCTTAATCAATATTATATCATTAATTAAAATCCTTTACAACGTGATGTATATGAAGTTAATTTGTAGTGATGTGGTTTAGCCACAATAAATTAAATCTAGCTCACAAAAAATACCCGGTCGCTTCGCTTCGATAAACCCGTACTTACAAGTACACGCGCCCGAAACATTGCTACTCATTTATTTCAGCCGTTATATTTTCATGTCGAAATAATGAACCGCCTTACTAAATTACTGAGTTTATTATCCTGGACTGTGTCCATGGTCACTTAGGCCGTCAGGTGGGATTATTGCCAAGCTTAAATTACCCTTGTATTCGTCTAAACTTTATTGACCACAACGTCCATAACATACAATATTTTGTGAGCTTCGTGCTTAATAATTTCTTTATCGGCTAAGCTTGTTAAGGTTAATTAGATAACTAAGTTCGTTTTTCATAACAGAAATTTAGTAATAACAGTCATATTTTCTTAGAATTAACATAAAAACAGTATAATTTCAAGGCTATACATTCAGTATACATTAAGTTTCATGTTGTTCGCCCGATATTCTCGTAACAATGTTATGGCTTATCAAATTGTAACTATTTCTATTCAATATAGCGAGCAAAGCAAATTGTTAAAGTTAGTGCGCAATTTAAGCTGTATTTAAACCCCGTACGTTATGCAACAAAGTCCTCCAACACTAGTTTGTAAATAGTGACAGGCAATCTAGGTTTTGTTCTTATAGTGGCCCATGATGTGATGAAAAGATGTACAGGACCCCTTTTGGTGGATTATGGTCACCATCAGATTAGAGGCGTCCAGCCTTTATAGACAGATAGGTAGATATCAGTCAGGTGCGGACGCAGATTGAAATTTTGGGGTGGGGGGTCACAAACCGATTTTGCTACGATTTCCACTCTCTTATCATCTCTCTAACTAATCTCTCTCTCTCTCTCATCTCTCTAACGAGGTCGTTCTTTGTTGAGCATCTAGATATCGCATTTAGGTTTTATGAATAGCGCAGTTCATAAGAGTATCGTTAGTTATCAGGAGACCTTAAAATGCTCGTAACTAAAGGCAGATAAAGTGCTTCTGTTTATGTTTTAGTTTTTTTAGTTAATCTGTTTGATTTTGGAGGGGGGGGGGGGGGGAGAGGGTCATATCCCTGTGACCCCCGCTGGATCCGCGCCTGATATCGTACGTGTTGTATTGACCGATACTTTACAGTGACGTGATAAAACCAACCAGGGCCGGCCGGGCAAACAATGTGTTTCGAGTATTCATTGCGGCCGCGGTTCGCAGCTACAATAACCAATGCTTCAGTGTTTCATTTGCAAAATTTTCAAACACACGATTTAATTATCGAATGATTTTCGAACAGCAAATGTAGTCGTGTTTTTATTACAATATAAAATGCTAGTCTGTTTGGTGTTGAGTGCACTACAATATGTATTGAATTTGGAATCAATTTGAAAAGTTTTTTTTTTAAATTGGAAAACGCAAAGGGGTGGACAGGCCTCGTCATGCTTATTGGATATCGCTCAAGCAATCCAGAGGTATCTGGAGCAACAACGACACGTTTTCTTGTCTTTAGTAATAACAGTTTTTCCATAACTCAGGGGCCCAGAAGACCAGTGAGGGGGTTTTAGTGGGTATAAATCCCACATAACGCTCGGGTATCTTTCGAAGAGTTCCCCCTCGTTAAAAAAGGTTTTCCAAGTTCACGATTCCCAGTCGTACTGACATTTAGTGTCTTGCTACCCGCGACACAGAGTAGAACTGCGGGGGTGTGCGGGGGCGTTTATTTATGCAGGTATTGCAGGTATTGCAGGTATTGCCGGGCAAGACGGAAACAAGAGTCGTTTGGTACATCTCACAACCCTCCAGCAATGCATTTGAAACACGATAACTATTTTTCACCTTCGATTCGATAATTTGGCACTAGCTATTTTGGATTCAGCCATAGTATAAGCCTCCGGTTACAATTTAAAATGGCGAACACCTTAGTCCTCAACACGTCTGTGACGGAATTAGACCAAGGTAGAACAAGTAAGTACCTAACAATTGGGCTATCGTTAACAACAACAACTCGTATGAAATCTTAGTTCCTTGAAAAAACCAGGTAGAATCTTCGGTAGTTCATCTTTTACTGAGTAGGTAGGTACTTTCTATCCATAAATTAAAATGCGTGTGGAGTATGCTTTAGGGTCAATTATGATGAAAGAGCCGTGCTAAGTAGTTGGCAATGAATGGGTTGAAACCAACGGAAGCAGATGTGCAAAACAAGAAGCTAAGCCGGATTGAATAGTTACTTCGATAACCCTCAAGTAATGAATGCCATTTTTTCTACGTACACAGTAACTAAAATAATAATATTGTACAAAAAGGGATCGGATTGAAATATGATAAATTCAGTAGTGGGCCGCTAATATAGAAGATCCCTAAACAAATTGCTTCTCGGCCCAAATCAACCGGAGAAGAGAAAATATTTACTTAGGGCGGCGCGCACACTGCCACTGTCAATGTTTTGAAAATGTTTTATTAATATTGTCCTGTGTTATGAATTTAGTTTAGTGATGTTTTTTCAAAAATAATATTTTCAAAATTAAATTAAACTCAAAACAGTTGTAATCCTATTAGGTATGTTTAAAAATTTATAGAAAAAAAAACATGTAAAGATAAAACATACTCGTTTCAGTCAATCGGTGGTGGTGGGACTGGTGTTATGACAGCTGAAGTTGTCTTGCATGAGTAATGCTTTGATGATGCTCCTGAGCAATGTTGACTACTCACCATCGTATGGCTCGTCTACTCATTTGTGGGTGGTATATAATAGATGTCTCGAAAATCTTTACAAAATATTTTCAAATAAAATGGATTATGTGTAATTTAAGAAGCCCCGTACAGTAAGGTCATTTTGACTAGGCTGATGTGAACTTCGTTTTCCGAGATGTTTGCGCAGGTACAGTAACTGACCAATCAAAACACGGCGGCCATGACAGTGTTTTATTTTCAGTGTTTTAGTTTCGTATTGGCCATGGACGTATTTACCGTCCATGGTATTGGCTAACTATCCTAACGCCCGCACTCCCCGCCTCCTACCACCATTTTGGCCTTAAAATCGACATTTGCGCAGCCACTCACAGCCAACTTCATATCAGCCGAGTTAAAATGACCTTACTGTAACTTGATTCATTGTGAGCCTGCTTGCAAAGCGAGCGTTTCCGGATTCGATCACACAAAGGCAGATATTTGTGAGAAAAATATTGTCGATATTGATATTTATTGGAGCGCTATGGTCCCTTAAAAGAAGTAGAAGAGCACCTTCAAAATTCGGCACGCAATGCAAAACAAAACATGCAGTGTCATTCTGCCTCGTTTCGTGTCTTTTGCGTAAGTTGTTCTATAACATGTGTGAGTGCAAACGACGACATGAATTCAGGCAATTCTCTTCTCCAAAACGTCTCCAATGCAAACCCGCCTTAACCAGCCATTTATTTTTTCAACGCCAACCAAACATCAGAGACACGTGTCAGAGGCGTCTGAATGCTATTCCGGCTCCGTCTATAAGTAGCGGTGAAGTAGAAATGTCTGTTTGTGACAAAATAAACACCTTTTAAAGCCGATTTGCCGGTTACCACGTGACATTTATTGTTTTTAACGCAGTCAGGCGGATTGTGTTAATTAGTGAGTATTACTGGTGCGGGAACGTTAATAAATATACGAAATACGGTATTTAATTTTGACGACGTACGGCATGTTGCCATGATGGACTAATGGCTAGTCGGAAATTTGAATGACCTACACTACCTACAGTTACTGAGCACGGGTCTCTTCTCATCATTGAGGAGGCCTAGAGCATACTATATAACGTTATTCACGTGGCACGAAGGCCTCCGACATAGCTATTTATTGATTTTAATTACATAGGTACATTACCTGCTTTTTTACATAAGACTATAATATGTTTTAAACTTCCAATAATTGCTGGCCAACCTCCTGGGCATTTTAAACGAATAAAATATTGGGACCGCCCATTAAACACATGGCAATTAATTCTAGAATTCATAAACAAACTATTGCTTAAAACGGTAACATACAATGTGAGCTTTTTAAAAAAATGGCGTCGTTTATAAAGATTTTAATGGTCGTTCGTTGGAGCCGAGTTAAATCTGCCATTAATCATCACCGCGGGAAATAATATTTAAACAATTATTAGCGACGACACGCTTAGCGGTAATGGCGGTTCCGTACAACCTTAAATGATCGTCGATTAATATAAGTAATGACGCTGCTTTGATCATTATTAACGGGCACCGTAGGGCACAGTGTATTATTTTGTTGGCAAACGTATTCTGTATTCTACAGTTCAGAGTCTGCAGCTAAATAGGTTATGATCGTAGCATAATTTTATGGCCTTCTGTGCTTCGGAGGGCACGTTAACCATACGTATAATAAGAATATGGGACAAAGAATCCACATGGAGACTGATTTTTTATAATAATGTCTACCTGTCTGTTTAGTTGTTGGATTTGTTGGTGGTTATGCATTTTTGTATACGGTAACAGCTAGAGTTCACCAGGGGAAGTACCATCGCCCGCTACGGTACTTAGTATCTACTATTTCTACCGTACTAATTGGTTTAACAGGATTGTTCCGGGTTGAAAGATATGGAGCCGGAACATAGAACTTTTTAGAGGCGATCATCTCATATCTCAAGGGTAACAACGCATTTGTGACCGAATAAGAATGATTGAGTTTTGTTTTAGGGATGAGTGGTGCTGCATGCTCGTTTGCTACCTTAATGTCATAAAAAATCATAATTATAATATTGAACAATTGTACCAACACGCATGAAGATAGCTGAAATAAATTTGTAGGAATATTTCGGGTGCACATGTAGTCACAAATTTAGGAGTAAAGCGTAGGCGGTTTCTAGTAATTTTATAATGCTGTGAAATGAAACATGGTCACAAATAAATAAAAGTAATAGCACTGCTGTCTGTGAGTTTTGGCAAAGATCTCCCTGAGTCACCGGTACCTACCCTCAGCCGTAAATCAAAGGCAACCGAGACACTTCTACATAATAAATGGCTTAATTTTTTTTATCTTTATTGATATTGAAGTAACGCAGTCATTTTTACTCATGCGCATACAGATACAAAGAATTAACTGTATCATATTATTCCAAGACGTTGGAAATATACTGAGTTATGAATAAATTCCGAGGTCAATCTTTTATTTTTTTAAGATACTAAAAGAATAAAACATTGAACTTTGTAGAGTTCCTTGATGACCTGAATGGCGCAATGGTTAACTTGCCGGATCGCTGTTCCAAGGGTTTTTGGGTTCGATTCCCAGCGAGGCGGAAAATGAGATTGAGTAAGTACATGAGTTCAATTTCCGTTCCGGTCTGGGTGTGTGTCCTTGTCTTGTATGTTGTCCATGGCAACCACGACACAGGTAATCCTAATGTATAGCGTTATATATTTATTTTATTTATTATTATTTAGTTGCTCTATGGAAACATATGAGCACACACATACTGAAATCTTTGATGATCTAATGTCTAGATTGAGCGTCGCCCTACAATGAAAACAAAAAAACAAGGTAACAATATCAAGAATGTGTGCGTGCAGGCGATGTTTTACACGTTTGTCTATTGTTTATGTGAGCGTGATCAATGATACAATGATATAAAAATTGTGGCCAACAGTTGGCCTTTTTGACACGTTTGCGCGGATTCGATGTTCCATCTAGACATTAGATCATCAAAGACTGAAATATACTTTGAACTTCTTCGTCATCGTGCCATCAAAGCAATACAGGACATCGGTCTAACCAACTCAGCTCGAACAAATATCAGTTATTAACAATTTACGTTACGTGTAGCGAGCGAGCGATTATGTGGGTTATATAGTAGCATGGAGCGCCAAAATATAATACTTTAGTTATTTAGTAAATTGTAACACGATGTTGGGTTGTCGCGTGTCGGCGCGTCGCGTGTGCACTGCAGGGTTACTTGAGTATTTGGAGGCCTTAATTTAACAGCGATTAAGGTGTTAGACCAACGTGTTACGGGTTACCTACCTACGTTGTGTTGGAATTGGTCGCGTAGCAGGTTAGCTGTTGAGTTCTTAAGGGTTGTAGAAAAAGGTTTTAGCATTTATATATATATTTTACCTTTGATAAGATGGACCTTATAAGGTTTAGATTAGGTAATATGTAGTCAGTTTGGACATTACTTTGCAAGTGGATTATTTTAATGAAATATTTATTAATATTATCAAAACTATTTATTAAAGTAGAGGTTGTTCTGAAGCTGAATTTTAATAACATAATTGTATTTTAGAAAACAACATCAAAGAAATTACTCTAATTGAATTCACCTATTTCCCATTCCCATCTCTAACCAAATTTGAGAATCGACCAACCACAGCACAAAAAATCTCCCACTAATCCTTCCCTGGGGTGTAAGTAGTCAAAAACGTGACTTTCTCGATTCTTGAGACTACAGATCACCCTTATTTAGTGATATGACGGCCAAACCACTCCGAGGTTCGTCCATCGCCACTAATTTTATTTATGTTTACCACCCTAACACATTTATTCCCGCGCAACGGCCGAACCAATAAAACCACTGAATCAAAGAGAAAAACTGCTCTCTTCTCTATAAATATTTTATTTCAGATAGTGAGAAGTAGGGGCACCATACTTTCGAAAAGTTTGGGACAGAAAATGGAACAATTCTCAACAGATACGTCTTGCTATCCATTTAAGTATTTACGCCGACTATATCCTAGATTCCATATTACGAAATGTTTTATACAATATTAATTACTCACAAAAAAAAGGAATTTATAACATTAGTGTTGATCGGATCAGTTTCAAGCTTCATTTATATTTTTAGCAAATATGTTGATATAACTTTGATAAAAAATTGCATATTTTATTACACTATTTATGTGTGGCAATTTAGCACGATAAGTCCACGTAAAAGAACGGTCACCCTACATCCAAAGCCCGAGAACTTTTACTAATGTGCGCTAGTCAAATGGGCTCTTGGGGCGCCACCAGACGAAAACGAGCTGTATTCCCGCAGGATAGAGCTTAAGTTGCAATTAGGGCAGCAGATAGGTACAAACTATCCGTACCACTCATGCATATGGAAATGGGACTTAGGTCATGAAATAAATACTTCTGCTTGGTTCCGTCCGTTTTGTTTTTGGTATTACTCGAGATTAGCAGCCATGGGCGAAATGTGGATATAATCCTATTAGGACAAGTGGGAACATCGCGGCCACAGTGTTGCGGGCGGTGGTTGAGTGGAAAATGTTTATACTACTTATGAGGATTAGCTGACGACACGATACATCGTCTACTGCTTTCGCGTTTGGAATTCGTTTGGCATCCCGCTCAAATTACAACTTTCTGCCAATGTGATTAAGGTACATTGTAGATTATTCATGAACATCATCGGTAACATCGAAGGTACCACTTTTAGGCGGTGATAGCCTAGTAATACGCGATGATGGCCTGGTGGTTAAGACTTTGATCTAACGTTATCTAACCTAACCATCCCAGTTCCTAAATTGAATCTTGTTCTAGGTCGGTCACAGTGGTCATGTGCGACAGCGGAAGGGTAGTGCTGCTTGCTCGTTTGCAACCGTCTTTCCATAAAAAAGGGCACGCACTTCTGACTTTTCGGAGTTGTGTGCGTTTTAGGCATTTAAATGTCACTCACAATGAAGGAAAACATCATGAGGAAACCTGCATGCTGGAGAGCTCACAGAATTCAAAAGTGTGTGAATTCTACTAATCCGCACCTGGTCAGCATGGTGGACTATAGCCTTAATGTTCTCATTCTGAGATGAGAACCGTACCCAGCAATTAGAGAGTCAACAAACAGTCCTAATACAGAGTTTTGAAAGAAAACTTGTAATTATAGTAAATCTTGCATCAAAGCTCTTTAACTCAAAGGAAATAAGCGAGAAGTGCAAAAAATACATGTTTTGTTGCAGCACTTTAATTTCTTATTCATACCGTACTATGAGATACCTCCTGGCTATCCTAGTCTCGTGACAAAATTAATTTGCTTGCTAGCTTTTTACTAAGTTAGAATTGGACTCACTTCGTGTGAATCGTATCTATTCTGCAGTTACAATATCTTTAGAAATAAACCAACAAACCGGCAGTATTTGTTTAAAGCAACATGAATTGAAATGCGTCGAACCGGTAAACGCAATTAGGTTTAACGCGAGCTCAGCTTATTTGAATAAATATGTCATATTTCATCTGTGGCCGCCTAACATTTCGGATGAACGCTCAAATGGCGGTTGTAATAAAAATGGAACACAAAAAACAAAATAATATTCGCAACAACAATGACCAGTAAAAACAAGTCATGCCTTTGTTACAATTTCCTGCAAGGGTGCTAGCCGACCAGGGCGTTCGTGTGTAATGTAGCGTTGCGCGAACCTTGTATTGTGTGCTGTATCAAAAACAAACAATGAAATGTATGGTAGAAAGGATACATATTTAGATTTTGAGAAAATTTGGTTGTTTCCCAAAATTTTTCTGACCTACGCGACTCTACAAAATGCCTAAATTAAGGAACTAAAAAAAATAAAGTAAAGTAAAGAAACTACTGACATGTAGTTTCAATACAAAAAATATTAAATAAATGATTTCCCTATATCTATGATGATCTCATTTATTGTGTATTAAAACTTATTTTTACAAGCTCATGTCAAAAATAATATCCGTCTATTTTACAGTGATTCATCAATACACAAATTAACACGGAAATGTTCAATCTTCGACAGCTAATAAACCAAAGACAAACAGGTCTGAGCTATTCCCATCGCCTTATATTCGAACAAGTATAATTTTATACTTATAAATTCTTATGGGTAATTTTTCTTGATGTTCATAATTCTATAATACAATACCAGCCTAAATGTTCAACATATTCCCAAAGTTCAACTGAAACTACACTATTAATAAAACGATGAAAACCGAAACCAACAACAGTGATTTGGCAAAAATCAGCCTCCAAATATTCATACAAAATATTCACAAGGGTATCTAACGACGTAGGGTGTGTAATCGCGCGTAACCTCGTCTAATATTGATTGAATTACTTATATAAAAACCTTAAGTCTTATTTTTAATATACTGGTATTGAGCGCAAGACAGGTCAAAATAAATTTTAGTAGTGACACAAAAAAAATCTAGCAACATTTGTAGGGATGGGACGGGATGGACAAATTATTTCTCGTTCTTCAATGTGGCATCATAGCTAAATCACGGCAATGTCTGCACGGAAGCGCTCAAAGTATTTGGCCACAAACAGTCTCTCCGACTATAGACCGCGCTCGAATGCTTAATTCCGTCAATCACTGCGATCGATACACGCCTCTACATTAAGCTAGAGACAGACTAGTTAGGTCCCAGTTGTAAGCCAAATAAGTTTTGTCGATTTTTTCAATATATTGTTTCGTAAACCCTGGCTTTATATGACAAAATATTTGAATAGGGTAAACAGGAGTAATTGGCCACTTGAATTTCAATGCTTACGAATAAGAATTGTATGATAGTGACGCCACCTCTGAAAAGTGTACAGAATCACGTTATTATCTAGCTGTCATATTAATTCATTTTTCTTATTATAATGCATTGATATTTCAAGTAGCCAATTACACCTCGATTCCTCTATATTGGAACTTATCATACAATAATATAACCCGGAGACTGCCTTTAATAGCATTGTTAAGGCAACCAGGGAGGTAGCTTGAACGAAAAATCGTGAAGCAATGTCGTTGCATATATTAAGCGCGCGAGATTGGTTGCCGGGTGCGATACACCGTGTATTCGTATACTTGAGTATGTAAAATGTATTCTTAACGCCTTTAGGGAAGCTGTTATTAGCACATTATAGCTTTAGGTACAACATGACATGAAAGTAAAATGTATGTTGATGTATGTGTAAGTATATTGGCTGTTTAAGTTAAAAAGAAACTGAATATCATTGACTGAATATTATTAATATTCGTTTCAGGCAAGTGGTGACATAACCCTTCTTTTGTAGATCGATGGCCTTTCTACGACTAAGATAAGTAATAATAATAATAATAGCGCTACACACTCATAGCCCCACACTAGGATTCCCTGTGTCGTGGGTGCCATGGACAACAAACCAGACAAGGACACACCCAGACCGAGAACGGAAAAAACTCGTCATTCAAATTTCCGCCTCGCTGGGAATCGAACCCAGGACCTTCGGAACAGCGATCCGGCGTGTTAACCATTGCGCCATCCAGGTCGTCAAAAGTCTATCGATAAATAATTCAACATGACGGTTAACATTACAAAAATAAAGTTCAATCATCAAAGGAGACGGTCCAAAATTGTATGGAGTCTGGGCCTGGTTTTTGTACCAATGATAAAATAAAATAAAAAAGAAAAATAAACCATTTTTGAGTAATCAAATCCACGAACTCATGTTTATTTCAGTGCAAAAATTATTTATTAACTCCACGTGACGCAATTATTCTACATAATGGCGGGCAGCAGACCAGAGGATTCATAATTTTTGACGTATGACGATATATGCCTTCTCTATGCTTGAACAATGGCTCGAACTCAGAGTGAAGGACGCCACATTGCAAGTGTTGCAAGTAGTACCTACCGAATAACTCGAAATTAATTTTATTTTAGCAAGTCATTTATTGCGATTTGTGAATTTATTATATTTTTAATGAGCTTTCTGTATTTTTTGGTTTTTCATGGTTCAGTGTACAAGATCAGGCCCAAAATGGACCATCTCCTTTGTTTTTGTTTATTTTACCAAAATTTATGGCGTAACAAATACTTTTTATATTCCTCAAAAATTGGGCGATGTCGATCAACAAATTGACCGATTGAGTGACGTTAATACGTTTCCGTAAGCCTGATTTTGCGATGAAAACATGTTTTTGTTCTATATTAATTTTCATTTTACATTCTAACTGAAATATACTTCACATATCTATGGTTGACAACCCTTGGATAATATTAAAAGGTTCATAAATTTTAAAAATCGAAGGTTAAGCTATAGTTAAACTGGCCAATAATTTTTCATATCAATTTTTATTTCGCTGCCACCTTGTCTTTTAATGTATAATCCGCCATTAACTTATTCGCTATAACGTGCTGGAATATTATATCTCACTACATGTTACTTTGTGGGACATAGTACGCAAAACCGTCACACTGGGACATTTTGGTTCTCGCTGTGGATAACGAATTCGACAACCTCAAACGGGAACAGTACCGTTCAAAGCGGGTCGTATGGTCTACTGAGTTATAGTAGGTATAAAATTGCTGGACTTCACTGACTGTGTGAGGGTATACGCATCATACACATTTGAAAACTTTATTAGGTACCTACTCTTGGAAGTGCAGGATTTTCTACGAAGCGAGTGATTGTTAGATTCTTTCTTATCCGCACATCATTCATGACAATTAGCGGTACTTCATTCGATATCTTGAATCATAGGTGTCTTACTATGTGTTTATTGAATTTTGAAATTTTTAGGTAGGTATTTTTATAATGAATAATCAGCGAAAGAAATTCATCGGCACATCTTTCAAAACACGCAAAATGTGTATTTAAAATTCATTACAAGCTTATAAAGATTGTAGAACGAAACAAAGAACGAAACTAACAACGTTCAAACAACCAAACTAATACTATTTTTTGATAACAAAATTGCTTATCTGAAATAAATCATTTTTGTAAGTCGAATCTCTAATCTACTTCGCATTACCTTACCATTGAAACGCGACACGGCTTTACCTGAAGATAAGCAGCCAAGTTCAAAGTGACGCGAGTGGACATACCAGTATTAGTAATACGATATTGGAGCGATTCAGTTATATCCTTTCTTCAGTCA
This sequence comes from Hesperia comma, assembly GCA_905404135.1. Lineage (NCBI taxonomy): Eukaryota > Metazoa > Arthropoda > Insecta > Lepidoptera > Hesperiidae > Hesperia > Hesperia comma. Next base: position 3,318,051 of record FR990019.1, read on the forward strand.
AGTTCATGTGTAGGGTGAGTGTGGGTGTGTGCGTGGGTTGTCTGTGTGGGTGTCCAGTATTTGTTTATAAACTGGCTCTACATTGATAAGTAGTGCAGAGATATAATCTGTTTACTTTGCCCGGGATAGGACCAGATAATGTACCTACAACCTACATGTTATGTCCGGATTTTTTTTTGTTTTAATCTATATTATAATACCTACATAGACAACTGTAACCAGTGCTTATTAACGCAATAGACAAGATAATTAAAATCAAAACAACACATTTTTTTTGTTTGTCTGAATGAACCCAGGACTCTTCGAACGGCAGTTGGGCATGTAACCATTGCGCCGATTGTAATACGAATTCTAATAACAATTTAAAAATGACAGGGGTCCAATTCCAAGGGCATGGCAAAATGATCTACTTATTACCTTTTTCCTATAACTTTTCCGTTCCCTTTCGTAACCAAAACAGTTTATAAATTTCAGATATATCTATAAATGTATATCCATACGGAAATGCGAACCCTAACAACCCAACAACAAAAGTAATATGTTGAAAGGAGCGTTTTGTTCTGACCGTCCGTTTGCTGATAAATTGGTCGTATCCCGATGTCTGCGATGCCGATAATTAGTGGCGCGCGTGCAAATTTAATAACTCTCCTCCCGGGAGTTGCGTTTACACGTTACGACGACGATTCGACGAATTTAACTTTCTATCTAACAAATTAAAAGGCTAAGCTTCTAAAGCATATGTATTTATGTGTAGATTTTTTGTTTTTACATATTGAAAATAGACACATTTCAGCCAAGTTAATGAAAACAGAAACGCAGAAGGTATCTGTATTTTAACCTTGCTTGCGTCATAATGGTAAGTGTGTATTTGACGTTTACGCTGTTTTAATTTAGAATAATCCATATTTTCAAAGGTGTGTATGAATTCTGAAAACGTACAATGAACTAAATTGCTTAGTATGACTGAAGTCTACCTGACTAGCTACCACCCTCTTGAATCAGTTGCTTAACGAACTGTCCTGTTCAACTGGTAGCTTTTTACACAGGGACTTCTTTGTTTCCTCTTCCTTTTGTTTTACTTTTATAAAAATGTTAGCAAAGACTGATAAAATTGAGCACTTGTATAACCGTGAAGAATTTCGTAATTCGATTTACGAAAGTTTTTGTAAGAAATACAACTGTAAACAGGGCAAAGGTTTTGTTGCTCATCGCATCGGGACAAAGAGCGAATATCGTGAAGTCGTACGTTGTAAAGGCAGGGCACACTATTTGCTTACCGCGTCCGCTCGTCAATCACGAGGCCTCCCGCGGCCTGGCGCGGCCTGGCGAGGCCTCGACGCGCTGACTGTGCATTTTGATTTTAGCCGAGCGCTTCGTCGCTTTCGACGTTGAGTGTTGAGCATTCATTTGTCGTATGCGCTTCACATCGTGGATATTGATTATAGGATTTAAGACCTGATAGACGATCGACGATAGACGATAATTCGGCTTAGTCGGCAATGGGCTTAATCACGAATTGACCTGTCGTAAAAGGACGTAATCGCAAAGAGACTTATTATGAAAACGTCTTATTCGGTTAATACTCTATTCTAATCAGGATCTCATCGTATAAAGGCGTATTATGGATGTAAGTATTATATCTAAGTACTGGTTCGAGCTTGATGTTGTCTGTCAGACAGCGACTTAATATATGTGGTATTTAGGGTTCCGTACCCGAATGATAACAATGGTAGTTTATTAATATGACTCCGATGCCTGTATGTATGCCTAAATCAAGGCTACATTTCTTGAACGGAAACAGGCAGACAACTGAAATTTTTACTGTAGGTGTGTTACCGAAGTTATTATTAAAACAACTTACCATAAAATATAATTTTTTTATCTTATGAATCATTGGAGGCAGATATTTAAAATTTTCCTACAATTTGTGTTATTAAGCTCTATCATAATAAATAACAATATACAATAAATAACGAAAAAGTCAACGCTCTTAATTTCATACGTAAAGGGTCCTTCCATACAATTATCGAACTTTGCGCTGGACACAAGTAAATTAATATCAAATTATCATTATATATCATTATATTATTAACTCGTTTGTGTAATAATTATAAGTCCTTTCTGATGTTTGCCGCTCGTAATATTCATGTAATTATGTACAAGGTTTAACAATATTGTTAATAATGTATGGGTGGGTAAACCAATTAGTTACATTATGTGGTACAATGTTACCACAAAGCGTGGATGGAAATGTTAGGTACTAGTGTAGCTGATGTCAAGCTGTAAATAAGTCAAGGCATGCCAGTCTTCAAATAAAGTAGCAATGAATGGCGTGCAATAAGAAAATTTCGCATTTTAAAATTGTGTTTCAGTAGTTATACATACCTTTGCGTGAAAGTTGTTGAATTTTTTTTCTATTAAAATGCTTAAAAATAATACTTTAAAGTGTTTAAATACATACAAAGCGAAGGCTGACGTGATTTTGGTAAGCTAAGATTTAGTTGTGTGACGTTCTAAATACGATGAATTTACTACTGTAGTGACCTAAAATTGTTATAGTAATATTCAGTTTCTGATACAGTTACAAAATAAAATAATCATTTGCAAAAAATATTTTTCATCACACCTATTCGAAAAAGACGACTTGGTTCGGACTTACGGGGTTCCAAAGTTGCTGTTTTCTATTCAGCGGGCGGGAATGAATTTTCATACAACTTTTCCGTCCGGCTAGATCTTTTCCGTCCTATTTTGAATTTAGAACATTTTAGTATTTTGCGCTAAAGAAGTCGAACGCAAATATTGTTTGAATAAACAATGTCTGGTACGACGCGAGGGCCCCGCCAGCTGAATAATAAAAAAAGAAATCAAATTAAGATTTCGTTTTCAAATTAAAATTAAGTTTTCGTGCATTTTTACGTATTATTTTCTATTATATATAGGGTCAAGTGGGGTAAGAGAAACATACTTTACTGGTATTTTCATATTTTGGCCTTCAGCTATCAAAATTATACATTTACTTTGATAATAATAGAAACAAATCTTCTGTTTTGAAATATACTTACATTTTTTTTGACACAGAACTAAATTCTTCGTGTAATTACGGCACAATTTAGCAACAAAGCTAGGTCTTATAAATGTTCCTCTTTCCCGAGATTTGGAGTAAGAGGAACACTCGATATTTTTAAGTAATAACTTATGTTTTTAAGTGTATAACATAGCATGTTTTAAACATTTTTTTGAGTAAAAGGAATTAAGCCTCGCCTCGTTTTAAATAAGGTCTTCTTTAGGATGACAGCAAACAAAAACGAAATTTGGGGTAAGAGGAACATATAAGTAAGGTCAGAGATACTAAACTCTTTGTGCTATTAAATGATTGTATTAATAAAAAGAAGAACCGCCATTTTTTTAAGTCGGTAAAGCTACCAAAAACCTTTTCCTAATTCTAAAAATTACTGTACTGAAATCCACTTTAAGATCGGTTCAGCCAAATGCGAACTTATGGCGGACAATACGTAAAACACGTTTTAAAGTGCAAAACTCCATTTTTTAAGTCGTCTAATATACCTAAAACCTTCTCCTAAGTCTGAAAAATACTATGCTGAAAACTGCATCAAAATCATACACATACATACAGATCAAACTCAGAACCTCCTTTTTTTGAAGTCGGTTAAAAATAGAAATGAATGGCGCCACTTTTAACGGCCCTAACTGCTTCTAATAGTTTTTCTTTCGGGTAAGAACTTCTATCGGTCTTTCTTACGTAAGCTCGAGGCATTTTCCTTTTTTTCTGTAACAAATAAATAGTAAAGCAAATCATGGCTATTTTCGGAACGTGTTATATTTTAGCGGATTTTAAATATGTTTGTTACCCCTGAAATAGGAAAAGAGGAACATATGTTGCTCTTAACCTGGTATAGCCGTTCCTCTTTCCCAGCTTGCCATTTTGAAGGTTATGTTATTATTGACATCGAAAAAGCACTAAAAACACACGTTACAAACAATGTAATACGTAGAAAATAAAGATTAAACGTAATATATACACTTACCATAGCAATAAACCGCAACACTGATGTTTTTAATACTAAAATTAACTTAAACAAGGAACGCCGCTAGGTCTTGGTTTCTTTAGCTTGACAACTGATATTTTTTTTCTCTTTTGCTCGCTTAGTTGCTGTGTTCCAGCGCAATCTATCCAAGAATATTTGAACTACGCCTAATATTGTTTTATCGACGTAGTGACCATAGAGCTGGGCATTATAGTTTTCTTTTTACGAGTGACTGTTACTCTTCCCCCAGCGTCCCTCTTACCCCACCTGACCCTATATTATTTTCTCATAGTGGGTGATGAAAAGTAGAGTGTATCACTCGGGTGCAAGTAAATTTTTGGCTTGGGCGACGTACTTTGAATCCCTCGCTACGTTCGGGATTCTACTAAAGAATCCCTCGCTACGCTCGGGATTCTACTCTAGAATCCCTCGCTACGCTCGGGATTCTACTCTAGAATCCCTCACTTCGCTCTGGATTCAAAAATCGCCCTCGCCGAAAAAATATTACTTTGCACCCTTGTCATACAATCTACTATTTGAAAACTGTGTGGAAATGCCCATGTACATAGAAAAGATGTTTTTAACCTACTGAATTTATAACCTACGGAATTTTCACAATATGCGAACTCGATTCAGACTTCACAGTTTTTGATGTAGCGTGTCTAATGCCCTACAGCTGACATGCATACTTTATTAAATTTGTTATTTAACTTTTATTGACATAAGATTGTATCAGCGACGATAAAGTGAGGGTCAATGGCATAACCTTTCTTGTTTTATTACTTTGTTTAAACTAAGTAGCTTTTAAAGGTTGTTCAAAATAACATGTTCTTGCTTAACCTTAATATTAATTTAATATAACATTATATGCTGCAAAAATAAACACCATAATATTTAAATGTTTGTAAAGACCGTTCAAGCACGATTATCAAAGAGAGGTTTATGTACTTACTTAAAAAAAGCTAAGCTACAACCCACTAATGGCCCACTACTGAGCACGGGTCTCTCCTCATTACTGAGGAGGCCTAGAGCATACTCCACCACGCTGCTCCAATGCGGATTGGTGGAGGGGTCAGTGGCCAACCCAGTGTCGAAAGTTTTCAAGCCGCCCGAAGGCACCGACATGGCTTAACGACTGCTATCTATCGATAACAACCGGGACCGACGGCTTTACGTGTCCTCCGAAGCCGAAGCACGGAAGCGCTCAAGAAAGAAGATGTTTCAAATCCGGCCCACAATATGTACAGTACCTCGAAAAATTGAGAAAAATTCATGGAATTCGAGAAAAATAAAGATAAATTGCTTAAATGCATACTTTTCTGGTACAAAAATTGTATTTATCATTCACTTTTATCACGTTTCAACATGGCGTCTTGCCAATTTGTCATTGATCATAGATCACGAACTGTCTACTGTCACCTCAACATGACAGAAATGTAGGTAGGGTAGGGCGGGGCTTAAAGGTCCGCGGGTATAAAGGTCCACCATCAATATCTAAAAAACTAGTGGAATATTGTTCGTTCTAACTACGTACGCGGAATGAAGGGGGTGCGGGAGGTGTAACCAGGCATCGCCGGCAGTCGAGCAAGGTCACTAGCCGGAGATATACGACCACGTCTAAAAATTTTAACTTAAGTAAATTTTTTCATCATTATTCTTTTTAGTTTCGAGCAGTGGTTTTTTGTTTATCACCCCTAAACATAGTTTATTAGTATACGTGATTTATTTGTTTTTCACGTTTTATTATTAGTTTTAGGCTAGGTTTAACGGTAATTTCGTTATAACCTCTAAAAATATTTACACGTGGTTGGGGTAAAAAGGTCCAATGCGGTCTTGTACTATTGTGACTGACTAGTGATTAAACAATTATAAGCTCAACAAAGTTAGAAATTAATAGTAAGACTGTTGCTGTTGTAATATGATGAGAAAAAATAGGTTTTGTTTGTTAAACAAATATTTTCTTTTAGAATAGAGACTATTTAAATGATATGAATCTTGGAATTATAATAAAGATTTTTTTGCTTAAAAATTACAATACTTTTGACTTTTTGTTTTTGAAATAAAAATAAACGACTGGATTTTATTGAACCAAATATTGTTTTAATTCCATAAAATCATTTATAAATAAAAATTAAACACTGGATTTTTGCCTCCTGCCTGTCCCTTTTTACCCCTATCATGGGGCAAAAAGGGACAGACGACAAGGTCTAAAAAAGTTGTAAAAACACGTATTTCTATTATAATAATTAAACTAAAAATTGAGTTAAACACAGTCAGATAATTGTTTGTTTGACTAGTGTTATACATTTTGATATAGTGGGGTCAGTTTACGCAGTATAATTCGAAATAGTCAAATTGGACCTTTAAGCCCCGCTCTACCCTACATATGTCAAACTTCAATCAAATCAACCAACGTGACATGTGATGACAGCTTACCGCCATGACGGATTTTAGTTTTTGTGTTGCAATTTTACGTGTACATTTTTGTGTTGTACCACCAAACTAAAGCAATTTAAAGGAATTGGATGATTGAAAACTGTTTTAATTGTGTTTCTCCATTTTTGAGTATGGTGTACAAAGTGGTGGCCGGGGCTCAATACATTTTGAAACATCTCCTTTTTAACCCCGGACGCAAAAAGAGGGGTGTTATAAGTTTGACGTGTCTGTGTGTGTGTGTGTGTGTGTGTGTGTGTGTGTGTGTGTGTCTGTCTGTCTGTCTGTGGCATCATAGCTCCCGAACGGATGAAGCGATTTCAATTTAGTTTTCTTTGTATTAAAGGGGACTTACGGGCGCGTGTTTTTAGATATGTTTGATGAAAATCGGTTGAGCCGTTTAAAAGTTATTGGGGCTGAAAGGGGGGAAGAATTTTCATTCTGTCTCTTTGTGGCATCATAGCTCCCGAACGGATGAAGCGATTTCAATTTAGTTTTCTTTGTATTAAAGGGGACTTACGGGCGCGTATTTTTATGTTTGATGAAAATCGGTTGCGCCGTTTAAAAGTTATGGGGGGTAAAAGCGGGGAAGAATAGCCGAATGTATGCAAATATACTCGTGTGGGGTCTCAAATGAAAGGGCACAGTAAGAGAATATTTATGACTTAATCGAGAATATTCTTACCTATAAAAAGTATAAAATAAAAATTAAATTAAAAATTAAAAAAACCCCCGACACAAACATTTAAAAAGTAAAAAATAATATCTCTAAAAATAATACGTCGCGTTGGGGGACCGCTCCATTTACTTCTAACTTTAACACAAAAAAATATTGATAAAATATGATAAGTCTTGGGTCAAGGACTAAGTAGGTAGGCATGTGATACTTATGAAAAAAATCGTAGATAATGAGTAGTTAGGAGAGGTCCCCCAACGCGACGTATTATTTTTAGAGATATTATTGCCACTAGCGGTCACCCATCCGACTACCGACCGCGCCCGCTGTTGCTTAACTTTGTCGTCGACGCAAGCCGCCGGGCTATGAGTTTGTATGAGATGTAGGTACTTATTTAATTAATAAAATTGATAATAAGTTTTATTACTAGTACTACGGATGAATAACAGCTTAACAATCTGTTTATTGCCATCTTTTATAAGGTTCTTTCTTTGCTCTCCTTCTTAATTTTCTTACGTAGTGATGATGCCTTTGACATTAGGTATCTACTGATGGCCATGTACGACGGTCGTCACTTACCATCAGGTAGTTTGGCTGCTTGTTTGCCCTCTATAAGCTTAAGTAATTAATAACTTTAAAAAATAACCAACTTCAACATTGACAAGAAGAGATAACTCAAAAATTACTAGTAAGGTGTCCCAATTTCTGTATATGGGACTTACAGACTTACTTATGTATATGGGACTGTTACATATAAAAAGAATTATTACATCGACAATTAATCAAATTCACACAGTAAAAGGTAACATACATAAAATGTTAGAAACATCAAATTACTTTAATTATCTGTCGATCTGTATACTACTTCAATGTCTATGCATTTTTTGTCTATGATGCTGTTGCAATTAAATCTCCGACCCGACCGCAAGCGTTCTTTTATTTTTAACACAAAAAATAAGGACTTTTTCATAAAAAATACAGTTGAATTGAGAACGTCCTCCTTTTACCAACCAAACCAATAATATCGATACATTTCTCACCCATAACCACGATTTTATTCTTGCCTCGACGCATTTCCTTAGTAGAAACAGAGCAACTTACCTGCAACAAAAACATGCCTACGGTTAAACTTCTGCGTAAAGTTAGTGAAAGACAAGTTATCAGTTGGGGGTTAGTTCTATCGTGGTGGCTTATCGGTTCGTTCGCGTACGATTTATTATAACAACGGCTGCCACATGGTTTTAAACACGAGTCTCGAAAACGGAGTCCTGGGTTCGAATCCAGAAACATTAATTTTCAAAAATGATGTGCGTTACTTACATTTCTCTTTTACTTACTTCAATAAAGGAACACAGTGCAAGGAAATCTGCACCCTGAGAGTTCTCCACAATGCCCTCAAAGTTGTATGAAGTCTGACAATCTACATTTGGTCTATAATGGACTATGGCCTGTACCCAACAATATCACATACATATGGGATACTTATTAGTTGCGATCATGACTTAAAAACCAACACAACCGCAACTCCAATACTTAAATTAACACAAGTGAATTAGGTATAGCATACATTAAAGTACCAAATATATTCCATCTCTGGCCATAAACATCGCACCAATCTCCACACATTACCATAACGTTGTCACGTTCATAATCCGTGTACGGAACCGTGTCCGGTACAAAAGTGGCTCTCAACAAAGTACACAGCCTAGGGACCCTTGTTTGTGCAAACATTAAGGTACCGAGACTTATTTGTTCAATATCACCCCTTTTCATACGCCGCCAGTAACGATGACATTCGCAAAAATGCGAAATGACAGCCGAAGCGGCTATCGGAATGACAATCGTGTTTGAAGGTGCTTAGGTCAAGTGATGAGCGTTGAGCGTGTGTTATATGTAGTATGATTCCACCAAAATAGTGTGCAGCACATTTTTTCACGAACATTGCAAGAGGAAGCAAGAATGAGTTCGTGAATAACAATCGACTCGAGTCCACTGTATACATACATGTACACGCAAAAAAGTAGGTATACAGATGTGCGCGAATAGCTATAAAATGTTCGCGCACAATTTGTTACTGTGTGCCCGAGTGAGTCCACTAGCGTGAACATTTTGTGTCGTACACAGTGCGTTAGGCGGTGTCCTACGTAAGCGACAAACGCGACGTTGCAACGCGACGAACGCGATCAACTCAATGGTATCCCTACTTGTGTCCTATGTGATAGTCTGCGACAACAGGCGACTTAACGCGTATTTGTTTTGATGGCGATCAGACGCGACACCACATACTACGAAATGATTTCCCTGTAAAAATATTATATTTGTTTTCTTTCTATGCTTACGATATTTCTTTAAAAGTCTGTACTTTAAATATGAACTTTCGAGCAGAATCCTACGGTACTTCTCCATAATTCAAGAAGTAATGTCCAAAAACACGTAGCACTCTCACTTGTCGCGTAGAATACTCACGTAGGACACTTGTCGCGTGTGGCATCGCATCGCATTACGTCGCGCCGCGTCGCATCTTATTCGTTGCTCACGTGTCCTACGTGTTACAGTGCCGCACAGTGCCACACACTGGTAGAATCGCATTTTTAGACATACTCTTGTAAATACATTATAAGTATATTGTGTCAGACGAATTCATATCATTTAAACTTCAATATTAGCTCACTGATCAAATTTGCTTAAACGCTTTATTAATACCCAATAGTTAACGTACCCTAACCTATCTGTATTAGTTTTTTACTTTTGTGTACTTGTGAAACAATTTTAAGGTTAAGTTACTTAGTTTTGTTTTATTTTATAATTGTGTTGTTTGTAATTTGTGTGTAATTTGTGTTGTTTGTAATTAGTGTATATTTAAATAAATAAAACAAGAGTAAATATAATACTTCTGTTCCAGACGTGTTTGTTTACCTACCTGAATCTTTTCTATATTCATATTAAAGAACCGTCAACCTTAAATTGTATAAATATCACTTAAAATGTAATCTGAAATTCGTGCTTCATGGTCCACGATATTAGTTACAGATTGAAGATACTATTACACTACTTTGAAACAATGCGCGTGTAACTGCAACCTCGTATGATGGTGTATATTTTCATGCAACAAGCACATTTTTTTTATGGACTTAAAGTAGGAAGCGAGCATGCAGCACCACCCTTCCGCTGCCGCCCACGACAACTGTGCTCGACCCAGAACAACATTCAATTTAAGGATTGGGATGGTTAGTCCAGTTAGATAGTGTTAAAATATTAGTTGGTTAGTTAGTTAATAAGTTTAGTGTGAGGACAGGGACTGTAACTTTATCCCATGTTACAGTAAATAGTAATTACCATTACTTTTAGAATCGACAATCGCTAGAGTTTACAACTTACGACGTCTCCAGTCCAAAGCTTTGATATGGCTGCTTTTATCAGGTATTGTTTGGGTTCGATTGATGACGGGCGAGCGAGTGGCGCGGTCTCAGTCCCACCAACTACGTTAAACATTTCTAAAGGACGCCTTGCTGACTGAATGTTATGAAAACGATGATAAATATTACACCCCTTCGTGCGTGCGATAGTTTTTGATCAGTATTTCTATGGCTGTACAATACAATACTAAATTGTTAGATCTATACAATAACTCTGTAGCTTTGTGTGGAAATTTTAAGTTAGAAAAGTTAGTTGTAAAAGATGAAAATAAATAGTATGCAAGAATTATCGTGTTTTTGATGCATTTGACTTCATTGTACACTGATGCTAAACCTCTCATTTGTCCCTTTGGGATATGAATGTTATTAAAATCAGTAAAAGGTTTTTTTTGCCATAGCCTTTTGTGCCATACGTTTTAGGCCTTTCTCACACAACGCTATTTGCAAGCGACTAGGATCTTGTCCATGTATGCAGGCGACGCTTCTACGTGCGTGTCCTGTCAGTGACCAATGCTCCACTAGGAGTATATTATTGTTCTATGGACCAATGTCAGTGTAGGCGAACTGTGGATTGCGTTGCAGTCGCGTAGCTAATAAATAGCGTAGTGTGTGAACGGCCTTTTTCCAATTTTAAAATTTTTTAACGTAAAATCCAGTGACCCGATTTTATATCAATGACAGGTCGATTGGAAATTAACAATAGTAAAGTTGTAGGTTTGTCGACTCGTTTGATGATTATTAAAAAATCAATGAATGATTTTTGGTTCCGAATTTAAACTGTGACTCAAATGAATATCACCCTTTCATCTTTTATTGTAAAAATGGTCTGTTTGCTAGTGACATACGCATAATTCTGAATTTAATTCACCGCTAATAAACTGAAGTAGGTAAATAGGTCTGGTAAGGTCTTATTTACATTTGGTACTATCTTACTATTGAATTCCTTCTAAGGTGTCCAGTATAAGAATTGTAATTTTAACGTTATATTTGCTTACAAAGCAGAGTGATTCGCCTTTTCCCTGGACTTTTAAGTAGTTTCCTCTGAGTTAGTGCTACCTCAGAATGCAAGCGTGTAAACTTATTGCAAATCCGACGTCCGAGCCAGATCGTTCGCTACAAATACAGAGACCTATATTGTTGTATAGAGACAAGGAAGCGAAGATCGTATTCAGTACTTGGTGGTATTTCCTTTCTTTTTATTACGTTAATAGTCGACAAAAGCTGCGGTGATAGTTATGAGTAGTGGTTTAGAATTCGGAATCTATTCGAGAGGTTCGATTTCGAATCGGACGTAAGTGCGTTTTAAGGAGTTAAATTCACTCGCTATAACGTTGGAGGAAACCTGCATGCCGGAAAGTCCGCAAAAACTCAAAAGGTTGTGAAGTCCGCCAATCCCCGTTTGGAAATCGTGGTGGATTATTATGGCCTGTACCCCTGAGTTCTGTGTAGAGGCCCGTGTATGTAATAGTACATTAAATAAATACCGCTTCACACTCAAATCCCCACACAAAGATTCGCTGTGGTAGCCCCAGTAGAGAAAAAGTTTACAGCCATTCAAACCACCATGCTTGGAATTAAATCCAGGACCTGTCCGTCTATAGAAATACAAGGTTAAGGAACCCAGGCTAGCCGTCGAAGGCATAGTTTGGAATCTAATCAAGGTCCTTCAGGAACAGTTTCACAGAGGGTGCTTCGACACTGTCCTATGTAATATGCATTCAGACGGTCCGTAGACAGCCAGATTCTATATATACGTATCTCTTTGTAGGATCTATTTCAGACATCCGAAATTTATAGGCGGTTTCTACCCCTGACTGCTGTTAAGAAATCATGTCATATAAAGCAACTGTAATTGTTTTATTCACTAAACAAATAAAGATACATTAATAAAAATAAATAACAATAAAATAACATTCTATTTAATTAAAATGATTAAAATGAACTTTGGCTTACTTTAGCAATTTGCTTTTGACTGCATTTCGATAAAATTTTCTTTTTAATTTTTATATGTAATTTTATTTTTAATGATGTCCTCAGAAAGCCGTCAATTGTTGTTCAAGTCAAAGCGGAAGTTACGTCATTCAGGTCGCGGCGTCTAGTTAGAGTGGTATAGTGTGACGTCAGCAACAAAGTTTTCCAATAACTCGACTTAAGATATCGAAAGTTAGTTTCTGCTCTATAGCGTTCATAACCTCGGAAGGTAAACCTCATGTATCATAGTTACAGGATGCATAGAACAATGACAGAAAGATGAGGGCTGCATTTTCTTTTGAGGTTATTTTAAAATGTTAAGATATTAGTAAAATTATTATTTTAGTAGTTTTTATAACTTAATTTTATAACACTTTAAATGGGCTTACACAAAAGGCACTATCTTGTGTTAAACTGATAACTTTTTCCATTTTTAAGTAGGTTAAAAATCATAGAGTCATTGTTAAAGAAAATATGTCTTCGGTATATGTATATTCTGTGAAAGCTGTTACAGCGATGTTGCCGCAAAGTGATTATACTGTTTCACCATAATAGCCCACGGGGTCTTTTAGTCCTTTGGGTATTCAACATGACGTGTCAGAAGTTCGAGCTGGTCGTTCTTTACCATGATTTCGTACTATTTTACTCTGTGTAATGTGTAACTTCCTTCCAAGTAGGTACTCTTGTCAAACTTGCAATGTGGGCTTCTTTCGTCAGGACGTCAACTCAGGATATCAAATGAAACACAGGATTGAGCCTCACACCATCACATAACCAACTGCTTTATTCAATTATCTCTTGGCTCAATATGAATACTCGGTTTGGGTTTGTTTTCGTATTGACTGTATTTACTTTGCGATATTACGATATTGATTTTATCGATCGAATCCACTCGCACTCGCGGTCACACATTATTAATCCACAACTTTCGAGATTCACGGTATTACAATTAAGAAGGAATCTTTACAATAACAAGATACCGGCGCGATATCAATATTCCATTCTTTTTTCTCTCTAATGACAGCTCCACCGCGCGCCACAGTGTATCGACTCCGCGCATACCACAGACTAAACAGCATCAAACAGTTTACTATCTCCGACACGGCCATCGCTGACATATCACCCGTCCCTGGGTGATGCTCCATTCCGTTATCATCGCCATCACAATTGCTCGATCCGCAATTTTCAATTACTTCAAACCAAAACAAAACTCAAAATCTTTAACATCAAAAATGACTACTGCTGCTACTGCTGCGAGTGGATTTCAAAAACTTTGTTTGCATTTTTTAACCCTAACTACCGTTTTTACCACTGCTTCCTAAGTGTCTTCGCTATGGAGAAGAAGCAAGCGGAACAAACTCCATAACATAACACTTGTTTAGAACAAAATTACCAATTCATTATTTGCGCGATTTGTTTTAACTTTTACTCGATACGTCATCGACACATAACTCTAATCGGTACGTCATCGCGATAAAACCGTATTCGTTTTAGCATCTTCCCGTGATCCATCCTCAAGCACGCTCTACCAGCGGCAACACGTATTAGGCATTGATGATTACCTGTAACAACCAAATACACACGCGAGTATCTCTCCAAGCTCGGCCCTTCCTGACCTACCATAAAGTCATTCTCAAAAATCTTAAATTTCGTCTTTATCTGACTTTATCAATGTCAATTTCCAAAAACAATAATCGCATTCCTAAAAATCTCGTCTCTGTCCGACTTGGTTCGTAGTTAGTTTCCAACCCTGTCAACATGTCCATCTCATGTGACTAACCAGTATTTCAAAACAATGAGATATCGTCAAACCAGTATTTACACCACTTTACAGCTTTAATCCAACCAGTATTACACAAATTGTCAGTTCACCCATGAACTCAAATGGCTCAAGGTCATTAACTCAACATCATCATCAGATAACTTTGCAAGTCTCAAACGTCATCACTTTGCTTGGTACACTCTGTTATTAACGCCTATGTCGAGCGTGGACGTCAAACCTGTGCCTATGTCGAGCACGGACGTCAAACCTGTGCCTATGTCGAGCACGAACGTCAAACCTGTGCCTATGTCGAGCACGGACGTCAAACCTGTGCCTATGTCGAGCACGGACGTCAAACCTGTGCCTATGTCGAGCACGGACGTCAAACCTGTGCCTATGTCGAGCACGTGTCTCCAACGCCTAAATCGAGCGTGGACATCAGAACCTGTGCCTATGTCGAGCACGTGTCTCCAACGCCTAAATCGAGCGTGGACATCAGAATCCTGTGCCTATGTCGAGCACATACCTTCAACGCCTAAATCGAGCGTATACACCACAAGCTGTGCCTATGTCGAGCACATCGCTTCAACGCCTAAATCGAGCGTATACACCACAAGCTGTGCCTATGTCGAGCACATCGCTTCAACGCCTAAATCGAGCGTATACACCACAAGCTGTGCCTATGTCGAGCACATCGCTTCAACGCCTAAATCGAGCGTATACACTACAAGCTGTGCCTATGTCGAGCACATCGCTTCAACGCCTAAATCGAGCGTATACTACAAGCTGTGCCTATGTCGAGCACAACACCAAGCATCGTGTTGACCAACACTAGGCCAGATGGGCCTAAACTTCCTCATTACTGATTGTCACTTCAAATTTATCAACTTGACCTTCAGGCACTTTCATCGCAATGTCATGGTTATCAAAAACCACCATTAAACCGTACCAGGTTATGAACAATGATAATGTCAGACAAACATACTGGTTAAACAATATCTCCCATATCAAATTAACTAGTCGACTTTCTCATGACTTAACCTCATAGCTTTTAATTTAAATTAGCTCAAAACATAATTGTAGCTTGTACTCAAAATAAATTAACTGGTCACTTTATATTCCCCAAAAACTAATTTACGTTTCTTACAAATGTTAGTTTTTATCAAGCTAATCAGCTTTTCTCAAAGCAATTGAATTTTTCTCAAAAAGTTGCCATTTCTCAAACTAGTCTACTTATCGAACGGTACTCAAGTACAATCATGTACTTCTCCCAAAAATAACAACCCGTATACATAGCTCTCATGCAAAACTGTTCAAATACAATTTCAAAAGTTCCGTTCGACAAGTTGACTGAAATTTAATAAAACTCTAAAAAAATAAAGAAGTCCTATTAGTTGACTACTATGTCACTATAATGCTGTCTATACTGTCGACTGACATCAATTATCCAGTGCATAAAAGTAAACCAGTCATTAAAGCCATTAATCAAGAATTCAAAAGCGAATACTTAATACGGAGTCAATTTCTACTGAAGACTTATTACATGAAGTTTCTCTCAAATCTATTTCAATTAGTCATTATCAAGGAGTCCAAATAACTGCCTAGCCCATATCATGACTACTGCAATCCATTTTTTTGCAAATTGTATTAACTAAGAAATTTATTCTGTGGCCGTCTCACTGTAACTTAAATCTGCAAAATATATCATGAAAAACTCATGAGATAATACCACAGGTAGTTAAATGTTACATACCTAGTAACTTATTACTTTAAAAACTACTTTGATGATAATCAAAACAAATAATAACCTTCTCATTTTCATACATGAAACTGAATATTAAACTTCAAAACTCAATATTGGTAATCTAAGTATCATTGTGTCACAATTCTCATTCCATTAATCGCTAATTATTAGTGATAATAATTCACAAGACTCAAACAACTCAAAACTAATTGGGACCATTATAACCAATTAAATTGAACGGATAATCACTACTTTGCTTAATAACACAAAAATTCTTTTATGTTCCATTAATGGGTTCTTTACCTTCAAAACCATTAGATAACTCTAGTAATAAGTAATGAAGTACTTTTAGTTCTAATTCTATCATGTGTTATTAACAAACTTTTAAAAACTTAAATTCAATTAATTTGTTGTCCCGGAGACTTTAATTGTGATATTCTTTCTTATTTGAAATAGCTCCCAACTATTCAACCAAACCTAATTAAAGGTCCTCCTATCTAACAATAAAAACAATGCAGAGATACCTGACATCCAGTAGCGTAGTATATCAACACTCGAAGCATCATACATCCAAGTCCGACTCCAGCAGAACTTTTGCAGGGCAGCACTGCAGGCTCATGATGCAGACCCTTTGGCTCATGTAGTATGCAGACACTCAACAATGGCATTGCACAATATTCAAAGAATTTCAAAGGGTTTGTTGATACTTCCCCGTTCCACTTTGATACCTTCACAATAATATGACACAGACTTCTTGGGTTGTCATTTATTCTCTTAAAATACACGTTTACCAGCATGATTCGTTACTCATAATGGCTTTGAATGATTTCATATCATTTATCATCGAAATATTTCTCGCCAATATTTCGTAAACTTAGGTTATGTTTCCATGAATCTGCTAATTGTCATTCATGACTTATTAACATCTAGTTCTTCGGGATTCTTTATCTCACTTCTGATAACGAGTCAGAAGCTCGAGCTGGTCGTTCTTTACCATGATTTCGTACTATTTTACTCTGTGTAATGTGTAACTTCCTTCCAAGTAGGTACTCTTGTCAAACTTGCAATGTGGGCTTCTTTCGTCAGGACGTCAACTCAGGATATCAAATGAAACACAGGATTGAGCCTCACACCATCACATAACCAACTGCTTTATTCAATTATCTCTTGGCTCAATATGAATACTCGGTTTGGGTTTGTTTTCGTATTGACTGTATTTACTTTGCGATATTACGATATTGATTTTATCGATCGAATCCACTCGCACTCGCGGTCACACATTATTAATCCACAACTTTCGAGATTCACGGTATTACAATTAAGAAGGAATCTTTACAATAACAAGATACCGGCGCGATATCAATATTCCATTCTTTTTTCTCTCTAATGACAGCTCCACCGCGCGCCACAGTGTATCGACTCCGCGCATACCACAGACTAAACAGCATCAAACAGTTTACTATCTCCGACAAACATAACTTTATGTAAAATACGTTTTAAGATGTGTTTAAAAAAATGCCTTAAATTACTGCTTAAAATCTACGAGTTTAACAAATTTTCAATACAATTTTAACTTTTCACTATAGACTTGACACTCATATAGTAGAACGGGTACACCAACGTGGACAAGTTATTACAGTTCTTACCACTTTACCAGCAGTACGTATAAAGTAAGACAAAGGAAAGCATATCGTTCATACGGAGTATTACGGAGGGAAGTTTACGATGAATGGATGGATACTCGCCGTGCGTCGGCTAGTTCGATTGTAGACTAGACACGAGATACGGGAATTACATCATGTAACCTGCACACCCTCTCCAAAATGTATCTTGTAGAATACTAAGAGGCTAAGGTCTACGTCTGTGCTTTAAACTTTGAAATTTCAACTATGTAACTAGCAACACGCGACTACGCTTCGCTAAAGTAATGGTTGTCATAGCAATTTTAGTTACTTTGCTAGATTAAACCTAAGTCAAGCCGAAATACCTTGAATTATAGTGGGACCTCGGTAGAAGACAAAATAAAAAAAACTCATCTATAAGAGACTTTTAATTGATTAATCAACTACATCTAAGTGTTTTGGCCAGAAACAAAAGGAATCCATCTGGATGTTGCCTTCGACTTGACATGATATTAAAGCGTAGGAAGTAGAATTAAGAAAAGCTACGGAACCATTCACCGAACGAGATTCAGCACCCTTATTAATTTTCGCAGACGCAAATCCGGAATTACAAAACACTTAAGTGTATTACAGAAAAAATAAATGATATCACAGACAGAAGCGCAGAAAAATTACGAAAATGTCCCTTTTGTGGCTGTCCATATAACCGAACCGTCGTTCTTTATTAAAATTACACGGAGTGCTGTGGAACGGGAGATTTCCGTGCGTTTGTTTAATTTTATTCCGAGTTTCGGGTCGGGACTGCACGAGTTGTATTTCTATGGAAATTAATTATAAAGATCCTTTAAGAGTCCGAGTGGTACCGAGTGTGGTGCTCAATGATTGTTTGGCTCTTTTTGTGGAGTTTTTACGTGTGATAAACTTCTGCAGTTCCGGAGCTTTTGTGCTCAAGGGCCTTCCTTTTTAAGGGCATTTGATGGAAGATAAAGATTTCTTTAGTTGAGTTAGTTTGTCGTGAGAAATGTGCGCTTGGCTTGGCTTGGCGTGCTCTCAAGTGGTTAACTTTTTACTATTTTTATCGCTCCAACATTTCTATATGGTCTTTTATTGTGGGATTATTTGTGTTCAAACTTATGGGTTGTTTATGTGACTGGAAAACGGATAACAAGTTTAATGGAAATTTACACCGTTACGATACGGTTCGTAGAATGTCGCTCTAAAATATCAGGAATGTATCACCAGCATGGAGGTCATACATGGCTTGTCTGATAGGGCTCTGGAAAACTTCGGGTATCTCTTATCACCATGGGTAAACCAGTTTTTCTGTCACAGTTTAGCCTTGACATCTCGAAGATTGAGCACTTGAATTTCCTCACCCAGACATTTTTATATAAATTGCCTCCAAGGAGTCATCAGAAACAACAATAAGAGTAACAGTATGTGGTCACTGCCCATGATTATCAGCAATCGTCCGTTGTAAAAGAATTAATAGGAAAGAAAGACTGACAAAGAATGCCTATGATATGACTAATATATTTTTAGGTACATGGCAGAGGTCTCTTCAAAATTAAGTAGTCTTCATTTAAAGCAAACTGACTATAGATTTTTTGAGGAGTTTGCTTAAAGAGCATTTACATAAGACAAACCGATGGAAAACAAAATAGTTCTTACAGCTGTAGACGTAGGATCTTTATAAGTTTTAGCTAACCAACCAAAGTTAAATACTTGTCACATACTCGTTTAGTACCTTGTTGGCTGCAATTAATAATACTAAATTACCAATAAACGCGCATCTAGGACTGGGCTCAGCCAATAGCGCACATACTCATTTCCGTCACGCAAAAATCTTACACTTACAATTTTCTAGCTTCCGTCCATATCGTACGATAAGAAACTTCGTTCCAAAACTAGATTTCAACGAGACTATAATAAGCGTGACCAAGAACACACATGCTTGAAGTTGTAAAACTTTGAACCCTGGTCACAGAATAAATAATGATAACACGGACAAAAGTTTTACTCCTGTATTCTTGAAGGAAAACCGACGTTATAATAGCATACAGTCATAACCTCTGTTCAAAACTTACAAGGCTAAAGGAGAACTATGGTAGTGAAGTAAAATAAAATTACTTTAACAACCTCACCGAACGTTATTACCGAAATAATTTCAGAATAAATTTCTTTATTTCCATTTGTTTACTATATTTTATCATAGATATCTATAAACCATACAAATATTTTTATTAATTTTTATCTACTATGCCAGAAAACATGCAAACGTCACTGTATAGAGAAATAACTAAGGTAAAACCATTCAATATCTAGGTTTTTTATGGAATGAAGGTTGTATGCTCAATGCAGTGCCACCCTTCCATTACCAAGCATGTCAACTGTCACGGTCACAAAACCTTGGGGATTAAGATGATAGCAGACGATAGTTAGAATAGAATAGAATAGAAATTTATTGAGAAAACAAAAAACAGCAAATACATCACATAGCCAATACATGGTGTCCTGTCACCAGAGAAAAAAAATCTTAAATACACAGAGATATTCAAGGAATGCTATAGGCAGATATGCCTATTGATATTGCCAGTTGAACATTATTTAGTTAGTTTTTTAGTAAGTGAGTGGACTGGAGCAAGGATTGTCAGTGATAGTAGTTAGTAATAGTCCAGTAGTAAATAAGATGAACAAATTCTTAGTGAGACTTGATCTAATTCGGTCGCACATTAGTTGTTACCCTTGAGGAGAAATAGTTACTTTAAATCAATTTCAACCGGTCAGCTACTCACATTGGAAATTAAACGTTGTTTATTTTATAACAATTCCAAACTGAATTCCAACCCGAATGGCGCAATGGTTAACACGCCGGATCGCTGTTCCGAGGGTCCTGGGTTCGATTCCCAGCGAGGCGGCGATTTGAATGACGAATTTGAATTGCCGTTCTCGGTCTGGGTGTGTGTCCTTGTCTTGTGTGTTGTCCAAGGCACCCACGTCACAGGGAATCCTAGTGTGAGGCTTTGAGTGTGTACCGTTATTTATTTATTTATTATTTAATTTCCAGTCAAGGCTCTGTAACAATTTTATTATGAAGTACTTAGTATAGATATAGATATATTTATATATACAATATATATTTTTAATTTATATATATATATATAAATATATATTTACACATATATATTTATTTATACATACATATATATTTATACATATATATATATATATTTTAGCACCTACCGACTGCCTTTTCCACATCCACCCAGGGCTGACTGGTAGAGAATGCCATTAGGCATTAAGTTTCGCCCTTGTATATCCTAGTTTTAGGTGATACTAAATGTATAAATAAATAAATAAATAAATATAGATTAGCGAGGATATTCCTCGTCGGTAACTCGGTACCGAGCACTAATAGCCAGTAAATGTTTGTTTCGGCTGTGATCACGTCGCACGGGGCCATTCTATCACGATCCCACCATTACAGTTTGCTGACGATAATACTAAATTACATCCACAAATTTATTGCCAGTACCCTTAAATACGGGGATTACGTGCCCATTTTGAGGTGTAAAACATTTTTCACACGTCCGTTTTCAGTTTGGCTTTGAGTCGGACCGATGCGGCGACGCGATGTAGGATTCGCTGTGGCGGTCGTTTATCTGGTGGTGGTCTCTTCCACGCTGTTCCAATGCTAGATTGTGGAGTAGGAGTACTCTTGAGTTCTAAAAGTTCTTTAACGTTGTTGTATACCCTAAACAGCCGCCGTAAGCGGGCGTGCAAGGCTTACACTGCACGTGGGCGGTATGCCCAGGGGGCGGCAAATATACCACGGAGAGGCGGCTGATACCCTTATGGTCATTATTTTATGGCGGTTTTATATTTAAAACATGGAACCAGAAGACAAGCTTTCAAATAGAAAAGGAATTATCAAAATCGGTGTTGTTGTACTTTTTTTAATCGGTTTAATGAGGTACCTACCTGTTTTATAAATTTTATATAATTTAATAAGTAGGTACGGTCGGCCAAAGAATTGGTTTACCACCCTAAGGTTGAATACCGTTTGCAGATTCATAGGTGATAAAGGCTAGTTTCGCTTGCAGATCGATCTGACAACTTTTATTGCCATCTTTATCCGATTATAAATACGTGACATTTGTTTTGTTCTTAGTTTAAACTTGATAGAACCATTGACTTCAGAAGGTATATTTTGTGAATCGCTTTAAGATTTTCACACAAAACTAATAAACTGTGGGGGTTCCCCATACTTAGAACTGAAACTCTAAAAATTTTTTTTCATCAAACGCATACATGTGGAATATCTATGAATAGGTCGTCAAAAATGATATTGAGGTTTCTAATATAATTTTTTCCCAAAGTGGTAAAATATGTGCCCCCCCCCCTGTAACTTCCAAAATAAAAGAATAATAAAACTAAAAAACATATATCATGTGCATTGCCATGTAAACTTCCACCGAAAATTGGTTTGAATGAGATCTACTAGTAGTTTTTTTAATACGTCATAAATCGTAAACCGTAATTTACCTTTCATTCAATCTACTTACTCAAATATTTTTTTATATTATGTTACTTGCTGCTACGGAACCCTTCATGGGCGAGTCCGACTCGCACTTAGCCAATTTTATTACATTACTTGCATACTTTGATGTTTTAAATATCTAGATTGAGCGTCGCCCTACAATAAAAACAAGGCAACATTATCAAGCATGTGTGCGTGCAGGCGATGTTTTACCCGTTCATCTATTGTCTATGTGTGCGTAATGTGTGCGTAATGATATAAAAATTGTGGCTAACAGTTAGCCACAATTTTTTGACATGTTTGCGCGGATTCGATGTTCCATCTAGATATTTAAAACATCTTTGCTTGCATATTTATTTGACTAAATGTCAATTGTCAATTTTCTTTTTAAAAAGAATTATTTTGTCAACTGAAAAGTTCTTATGCTTTTGTTCAGAATATTTAAATCTTCTTTGCACAAATTAATGCATTATCCGTTTCTAATAAAGATTAAAATGTCTTGCACCTATAATGTGACCTATGATGTATGTAATCTTAACAATTAGGTTTACGTCATTATTATGTGTCTCTTTCAGTGATTTAACTTTGATGTAACTTTTGATAACTAGGAAACTAAATTACTGTTACACCACTTTCTTGGCCCACCGTACCTACCTAATTACAATTTTATTATAATAGTTATAAGTAGGTATCTGCGTTCATATTGTAGTAACGAGTTTTACACATGCAACCACTAATCTACTTAGGGTATAGACCAGCTCGTACTTATGTCATTCGTAATCTTTTTGATCACAATATTGTGGGACACTGATGTGCTCACTAATGAGGATAGTCCGCCATCCCACACGAAATTTATCTTTAAGTCAATTGAGTAGAGCTCACATTTCTATAGCACGTCATCTAACGATTTCTGTCTATTACTATTAGGTGGGTCTCAGTTATTATAATGCTGGTCTCATGTGTTACTGTAATCTCAATCTTAAAGGTACAAAGATAGAGTATAAAATTGATGAATGTTAAGACAGTTTGTTAGGTCATAATTTATGTGAAATTATGGATATCGAAGTTTGTGTTAAGTGGCACTCATTATAATGAAGAGAGTTGTTGGTATTTTGTTTAGTTAATTTGGAATATTTGTTTTAGTATTCAAGTCAAATTGTATAAATGCCATAACGTAATCGTTGAGATGCGCTATCATACCTATACCTATACTTTTACTTACTACTCAAAATAACAATCTTTTTACAAATAAATTACCAACTTCAAAATCGATAAGTAGAGATAAATTAAAAATAAACCGTCGGCTGTCGCTCAAATTTATACCTTCGAGTACAAAGAGAATTATCAAAATCGGTTCAACCAGTGCAAAGTTATAAAAATGCAGTCGAATTGAACTCTTTCCTTTCCTTCTTCCTTTCCTTTTAGGACGTTATGACTAACTTCCTAAACGAAGAGAGAAGCAATTAATTTTACGTAAAACTTAGTGATTTTTCATAATTTAAAGTAATGTATGTTAAATCCACCCGTGAACATAATATATGTATCTATGTATATCTATCAAAGTACCTACCTATCACTAAATTCAAGATAAGAAAGAATACAGCCGTTTAACCCCTTTCAACTTTTTTCACTAAATGGAACAAACACAGTATTCTATAGCGGATACAAAAGATACAATCAAATCACATCGAGCAAAATCAAAGATCTAATCATACAGCGAAGTTAGCCTCGATATAGCGATAGTTGTATGACTTAACTGGAACTATCTAACCGAAGCCACAGCTTAACGCGAACTCCGACCAGAGAAAATAGGAACGAAGTGTAATTATACATTTCCGCTGTTCCTCGCTCCACGATAATTGTTGTAGCGGTGTGAAACGTCAGACGTGCACCAATTATCAGCTAATAGTTCAGCGTTTACGGAGCGAGGTGAGAAATCTAAGCCATCGATTGTTTCGCGGTCCTATTCTGTGCTACGGAACAAAGCTCGTTTTTCGGCGTATAGGTTTCCAAAGTAACAAGGTTTACGTGAAGAGAGGTGACCTCTGTGGTAGTTGTGTTGTGGATTTTCATCCACTCCAAACCCGTTGATAGACAGGCCCGCTACAAGCTATGAGCGCTTGCATGTAATAGCATTTTGCACAAATCATCGTTGCTTCAAATGAAGCTGACATCGGCAGGTATCTATTATTTATTAAAATAATGTGATGATAACAGTGATCAGTCCATTTGTCCCTCCCCTTCTTTGTATGCCACCTACTTTCTCCGTACCATCTAAATCTGTCCAGCGAGTTAAGCATAAAAATACAGCAGATCGATTTATAACATTAGTATGAAATGAAAGGATTATATTCTATGTGCGGAAACTAGACCCTTATTTTAACCCCAATCAAATCTGTTTCAAACACGTTACAGAGTAGTCCTTTGATAGCATTCGTAGAAATTATTCAGACATTCATAAATACAAACAAATGTTGGGACATTTATTAACTTCATTAATGCGAAAATTGGATGTTCAAAATAGTAATAGGAAAGTTAACTTTAAATTTAACAGTTTAGTTTAACTCACACTTACTGTACCTACTCAAAATTAATAGAGGGAGAGAACAGTGATAGTCAAGAAGTTTAAGCATTGAACTCTCGAAAAGAAGAGTCTGACTTCAAATTTTGTGTATTCAAATGAACGTAATAAAAATAAGTAATATTTATCTTCGGTGAAAGAAATATTATGAGGACACATACTTACTTCTGTCAGTTCTCTGAAACGTCCCTTAAATGTGTGAAAAGCCTACCAATCTACCTATAGTATCACATTGTGATACACGACCTGCGCCTAGCCGTGTGACAGTGACGAGTTCCGTTCGTCGGAATTACATGAATCAACATGGATTACCTTCGGATATTTTCGTACACGTTTGTTACAAATTGGTTAAATTGAGTCCTGAAGTAAACATCGGCTCCAACGCCGACCGAATCCGCCGCGGGCGTCAGAAAGAATCGAGGGCGCGTCACTAAACATAATAGTTTATTAGGGTATCGGATTGTATCTTACTTGGAATATCAGAACTTTGCGACATTGACTAGCAGTAAAATCACCCTCAAGGCCTCAAGTTATCTTCAATCATATTATTCAGAAATAATTAGATGAATAAACGATAACGATAAACTTAGACACCCCTGCTCCAGTCCAGTACAGGTAAGTACTAATACTGGGCTGCGAAGGCCTAACCTTTATTCTTTAAAAAATATAGATGCACATGGTTTCTTTCACACTTATTTTCACACAGTATCTGTACATATTGTTACGTGTCAGGAGTATGGGGTTCGAGAAAATGCCAAAATGTACCACAAAGACTTTATTGTACTCGTAGATACACAATTACACACTGTACACAGTACACACCACAACACTATGCACGTAGGTACTCGTAAACACACTCGTCGAACGCTGTATCGCCCGTAGAAATCACTTCACTTCGCACTGGTATCGCTCGTAGGTATCGCTGGTATCTTCCTGGTTTCGCTTCCGAAACTAGAATGTCCTGCCGGCGACCAAGTGCCTCTTTTTATACCACTCGCCCACCATTCAGGCCTTTCTAGATTGTTCCCGCAGTTTTAGGAATAACAGTCTAGTATATTCCTTGCAATCGACTTTCGACCTTAAGACTATCGCCGTAAGGTCGAAGCGTCGCCGCGTTTTGCGCGTATTTTCGAGACGGCCGCGTTCCATTGTTTGCCTGACATATTTATGGCTCCTATTGTTTATTGTTTTCGGTGTAGCGAAGTAGCGCCAGGGTTTTCACATTGCCCCCCTCTTAGTCATGCTCGTCCCGAGCATTATTCGATCCATGAAATGGTGCCAATCTGTCCACGTGCACGATCTTCGGCTTTCTTCTGTCTCCCTGTCTGATCCGGTAGGTCACGTCGTTAATCCTCGTGACAACTGTGTAAGGGCCTTCCCATCGTGCTTGTAGCTTCGGAGACTTCCCTTTCTTCCGCAGTGGATTGTGCAGCCATACAGAATCTCCCTCCTTGAAACCATGTTTTGTCCTTTCACTGAAGCGCACACTGTACACTTTCTGCACCAATCTTCAACGTCCTCTCGACATCGCACCCAATAAAAGCGTTCCCGTATCTTTACCAGGGTCTTCTTGATGCCGAGGTGCCCACCAGAAGCGCCATCATGTACCAGCTTCAGCAAATCAGCCACTTTACTCCTAGGAATAACCATTTGCAGCGTTTTTTCCTTTCCGTTGAGTGATTCCCAGCTCCGATACAGCACGCCATTCTCCAATATAAGGCTGTCCCACTGAGCCCAGTATGCCTTAGTCGTCGCGCTCGATGCTGACACATCACTCCACAGGGGCCTCTGTCCTTTGGCTTTCCATTCCATGATCAGGCTGAGGTCTTTGTCTTCCTTCTGAGCTTGGCTTACTTGCTCCGTTCCCCAAGACTCGTCGAAGTCCTGCATCCTTATCACCCTGACCTCTTCTTTACCCTCATGCTTGAAGCAACGTCGACCTTCTTCGGAGCATGGGCGTTGTGACAGGGCGTCGGCATTCTTCGGCTTGGGCGCCTTCGGGGTCTTCGTAGGAGGCTTGGCGGTCTTCGTTGCGGCCTGAGCAGCGGCGGCGGCTATTAGCTCCTGGGTGTCGACCTGGGTAGCCGTCGAGATTTTCGTAGGAGTCTTCGCGGTCTTCTTAGCGGCGGCAGCGGCGGCGGCGGCTTCTAGCTCCTGGGTGTCGACTTGGGTAGCTGTCGAGGTCTTCGTAGGAGGCTTGGCAGTCTTCTTAGCGGCGGCGACGGCTTCTAGCTCCTGCACTTGCGTAGCCCTCCACACCGATTTCGATTGTTTCCGTGTCCGGCAGCTAAGCCTAATATGACCTCGTTCACCGCATCCGTAGCAGATAGGCCCGGTACGAGGTTGAATCGTCGCTACGACTTCGCGCACCTTATAACCTTTACAGTCGCTTCGTACCGCTTCTACTTCAAGGGCGTGCGCTAAAGCTGCTTCCAAGGTTGCGTGATGACCCAAGCGCACCGTTGCTCTCACTTCGGGATCCCGTATGCCGCTGACGAAGGCCTCTAATACTTTGTCTTCGACGGGTGTGGAACTCGACGCATAGGCTCGGCGTACGAGGCGCTCGATCTCCGTAGCCCATTGCTGCAGTCCTTCGCTCGACTTCTGTACTCGGTCTTTAAGTTGCGCGCGGTACACATGCTCAAGGTGCTTCTCCCCGTATCGAGCTTCCAATGCCTTAAATAGCGACTCCAAGGTGCGTCGCTCGGCGGGCAGGTTCTCAAGGACTAGCAGTGCCTCCCCTCGAAGAGCTAAGGTAAGTGCCGCCAACGAGTGCTCGTCTTCCCAGTCATTCCCATTTGCAACTACCTCGAACTGGTGCCTGAACGCTGTCCACGAGGTCGTGCCGTCGAAACTTGGGACCTTAAATTTCGGGGCCCCAGGACATGGGCTGGTTGCTGCCGTGCCCAAAACCTTCATTTTTTGCAGCTTCTTGTCCAAATCCACGAGCCTAGTTTCGTGGGAGTTGAGTAACGCGTCATGGGTCTTGAGGGCTTGGTCGTGCTCGGATGTTCGCACCTTGACCAATTCTAGGTCCTCCTTTACGACGTTCAGTTCTCCCTGGAAACCATCCAGCTTTGCATCGATTGTCCCCAATTTACTTTCCAGGCTCTCCATGGCTTCGCGCTGGCTCCGCTGTATGGCTTCGCGCTGGCTCTCCATGGCTTCGCGCTGGCTCTCCATGGCTTCGCGCTGGCTCCGCTGTATGGCTTCGCGCTGGCTCTCCATGGCTTTATGCTGGCTCTCTAATAGTTTACTTTCCATGCGCTCCATTGCTTCGCGCTGGCTCCGCTGTATGGCTTCTAATAACGAGGCCATATCGAATGTACTCGGTGTCGGTACTGATGCAGCTGATGTAGTCGGTGGTCCAGCGGTGGTCTCCATTTCCATGCGGTCACGACCCGGCGACTCCATCCGCGCGGCATCCAATGCCGTCTGCCGTCGCGTACGAATCCCTTCTTCACTTTGCGGTACTACAGGCATTCCGCTTCTGTCACCAATTGTTACGTGTCAGGAGTATGGGGTTCGAGAAAATGCCAAAATGTACCACAAAGACTTTATTGTACTCGTAGATACACAATTACACACTGTACACAGTACACACTAAAACACTCTGCACGTAGGTACTCGTAAACACACTCGTCGAACGCTGTATCGCCCGTAGAAATCACTTCACTTCGCACTGGTATCGCTCGTAGGCGTATCGCTGGTATCTTCCTGGTTTCGCTTCCGAAACTAGAATGTCCTGCCGGCGACCAAGTGCCTCTTTTTATACCACTCGCCCACCATTCAGGCCTTTCTAGATTGTTCCCGCAGTTTTAGGAATAACAGTCTAGTATATTCCTTGCAATCGACTTTCGACCTTAAGACTATCGCCGTAAGGTCGAAGCGTCGCCGCGTTTTGCGCGTATTTTCGAGACGGCCGCGTTCCATTGTTTGCCTGACATATTTATGGCCCCTATTGTTTATTGTTTTCGGTGTAGCGAAGTAGCGCCAGGGTTGTCACAATATTATACATTTTCGCAAAATTTATCGTCAACGATTCCCCACTCCACTGCATTCACTTGCCTAACTCGACCAACTACTTAGCTGCAATGAACACAAATCGATTGGTCTGCCGTGCTATCCCCTAGAGACGCCTAAAGGATAACTTCAAAAATCATTAAGAGCCCTGGCAATTGTTATTAATGGCTTGTCCAAAAATCAATGAGTCGAGTAAACAAAAACGTCAATTTATCATCTCAGCTAACGAAGCTTAAGGCGGGGACTTGGGTGAGCCGTCACACCGTATTCAGGTCGGCGTGACCTGGATAGCTGAGGACGTTATAACTCCTAAGGGTCGATCTCTGCGATCAGACAACTGTCCTATACAATTTGACTTTTGTGTATCGGTTGAATTGAGTTTTGTTCTCATTTGCGTGCTTGGTGTTTGTTGAAATCAGTGTTGGATTGACAATAAGATTTTAGAGGCATGACTTTAACAACCAGTCGTCTATCATTATTGGCCACCCATCCAATGCTTTAGGGTTATGATTGATAAACTCGCCGGGATACGAACACATTTACCTACACTAGCACTCATCCATGTAACTTAGAACCACTCCTGATGTAGGCTTTTGTTGAAAGAATGCGAGGACAATCTCATAAACAATAATGAACGCTCACATATTTTCACCCACGCGTAAGTATTACCTGGGTTCAAGAGCGTAAAAAATACATCTTAAGTGACAAAGACTCGAGAACGAATATCTATTATCACCAAAGTACACACTACCTAGGTCAGGATTCGAACAGGAAACTCCTCAGCAGGTAAATCCGGTACAAACTCAGAATAATGTAAAAATAGTTTTAGTTGGTCCAGGATTGTTTGACCTAAACATGTTAATGGCTCAATGCTGGGTACAGGTTTCTCCTCAAAACTGAGGAGGTCAAGTGCATCAGCACCATGCTTCTCAAATGAGGATTGGAGGAGAGTGCGGATGAGCGGAAGTAATCCAAGACTGTTTGAAGATGCCTATATCCAATGGGCTTTAAAAGTCTGAAAGACTTCGCGGTCAAGATCCTTTCAAATTAATCAAGCGTTGCGACCCTAACAAAATGGTCAGCAATCGACCTAGTTTAGTGAGCGCGGACCAGAATTGGATATGTCACCGCTAGTGCTCAAAATTTCATGAGCTTCATAGAGCACGTAAGTAAACCTTTAGTCTCTGAGTTAGCTTTGTAGCTATCGTTAAATTATATCGGTATAGCTAGAATTTTCTTTACTTCTTCTCTGTTCTGTTTTCTGTGATACCGCATTTACGATACCTTAGACGTTACTGGTATCCGTTACCGTTGCCTTCTTAGCATCAAGTAGCAAGACATAAAGCTTAAATTGCTGTCTCTAGTCTTACTAGCTCAGATAATTGGAGGATAGAGCTAAGCAAATGACAGGGAGAAACCTCACTCAAATTAAAGGAGGAGGAACAGCGAGCGCCTTTAGTTTGCATCCGTTCTGCCGCTAACTGTGGCGCTGAGCTCATTATTACGTCGCCAGTCGAACTACGAGTAGGGGCGATAAATTGCATCTGTTCTTTAGACTTACAATTAACATTAAACGACTTTGAACTTCTTGAGACATTGATGGTGTCAATCGTAAGTGCTCATCAGTTCATCAGGCAATAACCGCAGTCATTTATTACCCGATGGTTAAACTCGCTATCAAGTAGGCCACGTTTATTTTTAAGGGCTGTGTTTCTTTTTACTTTTATAATTTTCATGACAACAATCCTAAACAACAACATTCACTCTGTTGACGAATCCCACATCGTACATTGTATCCATTTATGATAAGTGGAATCATCGCCCATGCATAAAAGTAATACCAAGAGGTACTGGTCCAAAATGAAACGGAGTACCTGTATTGTTAGTTAATAACTCGTTTATTTTTTTTAATTAATCATCTTCACCAAACAGTAATGGTTGTTTATTATCGCCCAACTTTAGTCGTCAGATTCAAAGTTATCGAAAACTAGAAGGAAAATTAAGTAAGTATCGATAAAATTTCCCACACGAACAAAACAGAACACTTAAGTATATTCCATAGAATAATAATCTTCAAGCGAGTGAGTGTTGGAAAATATTTGACTAGAGTGACACGCTTCGATGGTTGCCTGTTTCCATTGTTTAGAATGAGACGATAAAGAATTTTCAACACACTTGCTCGTAAAGTTGCTATTTTTTCTTTAGTCTTACGCCCGGAATGCGGTTTATTACACAGTAGTGCGTTTTACTTTTCATTGCCGCACTAGTGTTTTTCTTATTCCACTTTTTTTTTTTAATATCCGTAAAGAGGTTGTTACCAAAAGATTTATTATTTTGTAAATAAATAAACTTGTTGTACTTAGTCAAAATCTGATAAGATAAGATTATACTTCATCTAATTATCTATTAAAGCATTTAAAAAATACAATATTTTAAATCATTAATTACCGTAAATTCCTATTAGAAATACATAATTATTTAGTTTAATATATTGTGGCTGAATAGCGGTGCTCTTTGCCTCTGGACTTAACCTGCGCGCCTGCGCGCGCATAGTTATTCAACCAAAGATACGGCGCGCGAAAAAATAAAATAAACCTCGGCGCCATTTTGTGCAAACATTTGTTCGTTTATAATTTGCTGATTTGTGACTGAAAAATGTCGATACCTAATTGTTTTTTTCCTCGCAAGTGTGTTGAAAAACGTCGTATGATACGCGTGCGCTTTGTCCACTACAGTCTTGGCTCTATTACAGCCCTCGCCTAGCGGCTCGGGCTGTGCAATACCGCCTCGACTGTAATGACCAACTTCGCGCACTTATATCATAATGTACTATTATATAACGACGCACGTATTTCTGAAATTAAGAATGAGGGAGAAAATACTTGATAATAAAATAATTTTATACACTGAAACATTCAATGGTATCGTAAAATATATAAGTTGTAAGTGTTTTGATGACCTACATATATGGTTACCATGCTATTCTGGCTTTCGCAGGACGTAATTTCTGTCCTTAGCGCGGAGGAAATTACAAGGCAGAGCTCAATTTTGACCTCTTTTTTCCCATTTTTTTCTTATGTTTATTGTGTATGGCATAGGAAATGATAGCATCTCTATAATTATACTCGGAAACAGGTATCGTCATTTATTTAAAAATAAAAAGTATAAATTATTAGAAATTTATGACTTTTTTGAAACAATAAAAAAGATTTTGTTCTTTGGTGAGATTATATGGCCGAAATTCAGACCAATAAACTACTGCTGTGAGGGCTGATCGTTAATCAGCTGATAGCTAATCGTTATCCTAAAATACTGTTCTGAACTAGTTCATACGTTGGCATTTATATTAAAGGTTGTAAAAATTTTGGGGAAAAAACCCTATTAACCGTCTAATGGGAAACACGATCTCATCTTTGATTCATTACGTGTCGTCAAGAGAAATGGGAACTTGCACGCAATATTCAATCCCGGTATGGATGCCAACCGGTTTTCATTGATCCCAGATTACAGCGATCACTATACGCAGATGAGATGGAACTACGAATACGTCATATGGGAGCGATATAGGTATTGCTGTTTTAGAACTACTGTACATTGAAAGTTTTCTTTACCTAGTCGAAAGTGTGAATGCGTCTACAATGTATTTTGAACAAACTTTTTTGCTTCAACAATTGGTGTTGTGCTATACTTTTCTTATGGCCTTTAAAAATAATAAGAATATCCCAATTGATGTCAGCTTTCTTAAGAAAAGCGAGCATCATCCCATCATCAAACGACAAGGTATGCATCGTCGTTCATTAGGGTTCCGTACCCAAAGGGTAAAACGGGACCCTATTACTGAGACTTCGCTGTCCGTCCGTCCGTCTGTCACCAGGCTGTATCTCATGAACCGTAATAGTTACACAGTTGAAATCTTCACAGTTGATGTATTTCTGTTGCCGCTACAACAAGATATTAAAAACCAGAATAAAATAAATATTTAAATAAATAATTATTTCCCATACTTTCGACGCCTCAGCGATAGTTTAGTTTCCTTTCGGTCCAAGAGATGGCGCTGTGCGTAATATGGTGTACAACAGACCAGATTTTTTTGCCGTTTTTATACATAATGGTACGGAACCCTTCGTGCGCAAGTCCGACTCGCACTTGGCCGGTTTTTGTACGTACTGCGAGGGATTGGAATAGCCTGCCTGGGTCGGTTCTTCAAGAGGAATTCAAGTCTCATTTCGGAATTTAAGTCTTCAAGAGGAGAGGGCATAATCTTTTTAAAAGAGAGCGCGATCAATATTCTGGAATTCATCGCCACTCATATCATCAGGTGGTACTAATTGTAGTCAAGTATTTAGTAGATATTTATGTCGGAAGGAATTCGGGCAGCTTGAAAACTCCCAATACCTTGGGTTGGGCACTAACCCGATCAAGAAATCCATATTGGAGCAGCGTGGTGGAGTATGCTCTAGGTATTCTCAGTAATGAGGAGAGACTCGTGTTCAGTAGTGGGCCGATACTGGGTTGTAGCCACCATTTACTTATTTTAACTTAATAACACTAAGAATGAGACAGTTGCAGATGAAATAATAGGAAGTATGATTAGTAAATTGTATAAATAAAACTTTTACTCTAAAAATATTTACAAGAAGCAGAAGTTATGTTTGCAGGTATTCACGCCCGAGACAGATAAGCGCCCGGTGTTTTGATAAAAGCAACACAAAAGCTTCGCAAGCTCAATTAAAATTTGCAGACTAAGTGTCTACCAGTCTGTGGGAAACCTATACGTACATATACCGTTAGCTTATATAAACTTCTTTTAGTACTTCTTTTTTGTATACCAAAAAAAACAACAAAGTGATCCTGAATCAAAGTTGTGATTGAGCATATTGCTTGTATTTGATTTAAAATCAATGGTGGTAAAAGTATTCCGTCCTGCGGCGGATTTCATACTTTCCATAGAACTGGCAACATGTCGGTGATGCCTTTGAAGTTACTCTCCAGTATTGGCAACTTGCAATCAAGTGCCACATTTCCTCGTTTGGCATTTTAACGTGAAAGATATCATATTACTTACATACCCACATACTTTTAAAAACCAAGTTCCCACCATTATTGGTTTCAAATATCCTTTATGATGCCTTTAGCCTTGCAATTGGTCAATTTGTTGCCATGTAAAAATCTTATTCTAGTTACGCGATCGACTTATATCACCAAAAATCCTTAAGCATTTCATCCACTCAAGGTATATCTGCAATTCTGCGTCTGACCTCATATATAATGCTTATTATCAAGCTGGCACCATACAATCTCTTTATTCCTTCATAAATATGTATGGGCGTTAACTCGGGTAGGAATAGGCGCATGTAAGCAACCTTACCTAAATTATATTACTCTATAGGGTTAATATTTTCGTCAAACCTCTGCGCATATGAGAACATGCATACATATATAATTATACAATAATACAATACAATACAAAAATATTTATTTTATCTCCATACACAGAATTACAAATAGTTGTAGACATAACATAAATAGAACTTACAATTATTAAAAGATAGTTTGTAATCTGCGGGAGATCTGGTGTCTAAACTAAGCCGAAGCCTGTATCTTAGCACACCAGTGACCCCCTACAATATTAAACTAGGAACAAATCATCAGTGGACATTGAAACGCTACAACAGGTAAGAATTATAAGATTTATGTATGGAACTATTTTTCATAATTTGGTGTGTGTCTGTGTGTGTGTGTGTGTGTGTGTGTGTGTGTGTGTGTGTGTGCGCGCGCGCGTGTGTGCGCGCGTGTGTGCGTGTGCACGTGTGTGCGTATGAGTGTGTGCGTGTGTGTGTGTGTGTGTGTGTGTGTGTGTGTGTTTGAATGCGGTTTACAGTGTATAGGTGTTATTTTTGTAATAAAACAGCGATCAAATTATCTAGCTAAAAATATATTTTTTATACCTCATTTTACCACTAGCTATTTTTTTATTAATAAGTAATTTTCTGTCTCTTTGTAATCGAGAGAAAGTAACCAGGTTGACAATTTCTTTTTGCAAGTATGTTTATTTAGGTTTAAGATATTGAGAATTTTATTAAATTTATTGTATAGTGTGCAGCTACGAAAGTTATAGAATTTATGTGCAAATGATGTTCGAACTTTAGGAATTTTGCAAATTGCACGGTGTCTTTTGTTGTGTGTAGAAATATCTTTTAGTTCAATAGACAGCGTTGAGTGTTTACGCATCAGTGTTAGTAAGATATAATTTTGACGAACTGTTAGGATATTAGCTTCCTGATGTAACAAGTGTGTAGGATATAACCGTGGTTTATAAAGACATATTTTAAGTATCATTCGCTGAGCTCTCTCCATTTCAATCATACTACTTTTATCTGCACCCCCCCAGACAGTAATGCAGTATGTAATAATAGATTTTGCCAGTGCTTCATATACCATTTTTATTGTTTCGAAATCTGCCACTTCTCGAATTTGTTTAAAAAAGTAACCTAATTTACGGAGTCTCTGTGATATAGCATGAATGTGGTTTTTAAATTTTAAATTATTATCTATTATTACTCCCAGATATTTTATATTATCAGTAGATTTAATTTCAGGGCAATTACAATTAAGACGTGGAGGGAAGTTACATTTGTGAGCGATAATATTTCTAGATGGACTGTGATATATGTCACGTCTGTTTTGAATAGTAAACTTAATAAACTTTGTTTTGTCTTCATTAAGAGTAAGAGAGTTAGCGGCAAGCCATTTACATACTTCATTAAAGCCCAGTTGCGTAAGACGGTAAAGTTCATCCCATGTTTCAGCATAAAAGGTAAGTGTTGTGTCGTCTGCATAAGAAAGGATGTGGCAATTGTCTATTTTTAGGTTAGATAGTTCATTAATATAGCACAGAAAAAGTGTTGGACCCAGGATACTTCCCTGTGGTACTCCATATTCAATCAATGATTCATCGCTGATTTTTTCTCCTATTTTGATATATTGAGTTCTGTTTTTTAGATAGTCAGTCAGTAAAGAAAGTGGAGCACCCCTTACACCAAGATCAGAAAGCTTTTGGATAAGGCGCGGGACAGAAACTGTATCAAACGCTTTTTTAAGATCGATGAAGATTGTGAGGCATTTGTTATTATTATCAATGTTGTGTACAAGTAAGTTAGTAAACTTATTAATTGCGTCCTCAGCTGAGCGTCCTGATCTAAAACCAAATTGGTTGTCCGAAAGCAGGTTGTATTTCTCCAAAAATTTTGTAAGTCTGCTATTAATTATGCGCTCGAATATTTTTGAGAAGGATGTCAAAATTGCAATTGGTCTATAGTTACTAGGTGAGCTTCTATCTCCCGACTTATAGATTGGGTGAACTTCAGCTTTCTTAAGTGCATAAGGAAAGATTCCGGAATCCAAACAACGGTTTATCAAGTTAGTAAGTATGGGTGAAACTAGTTTCAAAAGACTTTTAAGAGTGTTAGCACTAATCATGTCCCAGCCAGGGGAAGAGTCACTTTTTAAATTTATAATAATTTTTTCAACTTCTGCGATATTCGTAGGCAGTAACACAAATGAATTTGACGGAGGGTTGGATTTAGTTTTAAAATTGATGTTAGGAGAAATGTTTAGGAAGAGCTGTTTGCCTATATTAGAAAAATATTGATTAATATTATTTATTGCAGCTTCAGGATTGTTGTTAATTGTCAGTAATTCTATGGGCAAATGTTTTGGATTAGCATTATTTGTAAATGTTTTAATAGTCGACCACAACTTTTTAGGATTGTTTTTATTTTTGATTAACTCAGCTTTATGATATTGATTTTTAAGTTTTTTGAGTAAGTTGTTACAGAAGTTTCTATATCTTTTATAAGATGTACTGAGCACATCATTGGGATTCGCTTTCAATTTTCTGTGCATTCTGTCTCTGTTATGTATACATCTTAACACACCCGGGGTTATCCATGGTTTTAAAATAAGCTTGTTTCTAGGGACTAGTCTTGTAATTGAATTATTTAAGATGAGCTTTTTTAAAATATCGATATAATCATTCATGGCTTTATTCAGATCTTTTTCATTTAAAATTGATGCAAAGTTTTGAGAATTATATTCTAATTTTAATTTTTCCATATCTACTTTGTAATTTATTTTAAGTCTAGGTGTTTTAGGTTTACTCGAAATAGTTTTTAGGCAAAATAAAATGGCTTCGTGATCTGTAACAGTAGTGCGTAATGATAACGTGAACGCGTTTAGTTTAGTTCGTAGAATGACATGATCTAAACATGAGTTAACCCTAGTCGCAGTAGATATTGCCGGGAGAAGTCCATGAAGACCAATCGTATCTAAATATGAAACGGTTACTGAATCGTTATTTAATATATCTATGTTAATATCTCCTACAATTATGACGTTTTTGTAAATTTTTAATGTGCCTAACAGTGCATTTAGTGAATTGAGAAAATTATCTAAGTTACGGAAACTAGGTGGCCTATAAATTGCGATTATGACGGTATCTGTATTTACTTTTATTAATAGACAATTTGCATCGGCAATATTTGGTTCCTCTACACTATACTTTAAATCTGTGCTGATATACACTACCACGCCGTCATTCTGGTTATAGTTGTCGTTAGTACTATAAGACCGGTATCCTTGCATAGTAGGTAGGTTACTTACCTGAGACAGCCAGCATTCAGAAAGAACAATAACATCGCAAGACATTTTTATTCTACTAAGTAGGACGGTTAGTTCTAAAAAGTTTGAGTTTATACTACGTATATTTTGTTGAAGTATATTTAGGTATTGTTTTGGTTTTTGTATGTATAAGAGACAATCCTCTGGATCACAGGTAATTGTAGTAGCAATACTAAATTGATCGATATTGTGCAATAGGTTAGATTGTCTATCCAGTTTGTGAATTGTATATACAAATGGATTCAATAGGTTATTATGAATGTTTTTAGAGTTACGATGTAATGTTGTGAAGTAATTGAAATTAAATTGTTTTTTATTACACTTAATTGAATAATTTTTGGGGAAGTTTATGTTATTTTCTTGCAGTTGTTTAGGCTTGTTATGATCTGAATTATAGATAGTGTTTTTTGAGTGAATTTTCACGGGGAGATCTATTGTGCGTTGGTTTTGTACTGAGAAATATAATATAGAATGTTGAATCAAAGTAAGTTCATAGGAGTAAGTATTTATTAAGGAAAATACAGTAGTGCAAGACTTAGGGTTATGTATATAAGTTATAAATGTGTAAGTAAATAATAGTATATGTGTGTAGGTGTAAGAATGTGTTATTTTATGTAACTGTGACTTATAATTAGCAGTTCCATTGATGTTGTATAATAAAGTTACAAAGCAATACAAAATTTTAAGCAACGCTATGTAGTTTAAACCTAGGCTACAATAGTTATGCATAATTACAGAAGTGCATCCAATAAGCTTCACGATATAGATTTTACTAGAAGTATATTTTAATGTTAAGCTTATCCTCTGGTTGTTCAAGGGTTTAGTGAGTAACAATTTATAATTTTGAATGAGCATTATGGCAGCTATATAAATGAATAAAATTACAATATAAGTTAAGGAACTAAGGTATAAGTAAGGTATAAGGTATATTAATGCATGTACTAGTCATTGCGAGCTTATATTTGGCAGATCTTCTTCACATGTAATAAGCATAGGTGCCGATCCATCATTAGTGCGGAGGTAAATTTTTCCGTATGAAGTCCAACAACCAACATAGTTGTGCTTTTTAACACACTCTCTTGCTTGAAAATACAGTCGTTTCCCGTGTGCTGTGAGAGATTCCGATACAAATATTGGTTTAGGT
Organism: Hesperia comma; assembly: GCA_905404135.1. Classification (NCBI taxonomy): domain Eukaryota; kingdom Metazoa; phylum Arthropoda; class Insecta; order Lepidoptera; family Hesperiidae; genus Hesperia; species Hesperia comma. Next base: position 3,356,688 of record FR990019.1, read on the forward strand.
AGGCAGTCCATCTTTAGGTGTTTTGTGCTTAATTTCTCATTATTACCCTTGTTATATGATTTCACCGCTTTTATAATAGCTTCTTTTAACATACTAGACGTAAATTCAACAATGATTTGACTATTTTTGTTCAGTACTTTCTTGGATCTGTAAATATTTCGAATGTCACTATTTTGAATCTGTACACTGAGTGACTGGCCAATGTTTTTGACGTAATCAATTAACGTAGATTTATTCTCGATTTGACAATCAGGCACATTTCTTATTTCGATACACGATGCTTTTATGTTACGTTCAAGGTACTCAGTTTTGTGCTCCAATGAGGTGATTTTTGTTTTCATATTTGTATTTTCAGATTTTGTATGTTGAAGCTGTTTCATGACGTCATCATATTTTTCGGATATCGATATAATTGTCTGTTTAATTTCAAAGTTTTGTTGTGAAATTTTTTTTAGTTCCTCGTCGAATTTTTGCGCCTGAGCAAGCTGTTGTTGTTGAAGATTATTCAGAATATCCCTTATATCGCATAAAACTGTATCATCAAGTTTACGCTTATAACGGCGGGTAATGTTTGTTGATTGATCAGTATCTGGTTCGGAGCCTGTGCATTCTGACAGTGCGTCCGAGTCATGCGTTATTACTTTCGGTAAAAGTAATTCATTACCTTTTGTTTTTGGTGGAGTGCGTTTAACAGACATAGTGTAGTTAACTTCTAAATATTATGTAGATTGATCGTAAAATTAAATTCGCAGTGGTCGCCGGTTAGAGGTTATTAGTGAAATATAATGTGTTAAAAATTATCAGATCACTCTTATTCACTTGCACTCGTAAGTGGCCGGTTATAAGTGTGTGATGTAAAACAGATCTATCCCTTTCTAATCCACTTGTACACAATGGCGATGGACCGTAAGTATAGAATTATTACTCACGACTATTTAGTTGCAGTAATATAATATTTACGTGAATGCACTTGATTCCACTATGATAATTATACTTCCACTTTAATAAAATTACTCTTATATTACTTAAAACGGCGTAATTATATTTAAAGTATAGAACAATTCAAAACACGTCCAATCTCCACGACAGTTGGGGGGGGGGGAATTATAGAGGAATGGTAGGTATTTTTAAAGGTGGTAGGGCCTAGAGCTCACCCGGGGAAGTACCACCGCCCGCCACGGTACTTAGTACCATTCCTAAGCTAAAGCTACAACCCTCTAATGGCCCACTACTGAGCACGGGTCTTTCCTCATTACTGAGGAGGCCTAGAGCATACTCCACCGCGCTGCTCCAATGCGGATTGGTGGAGGGGTTAGTGGCCAACCCAGTGCCGAAAGTTTTCAAGCCGCCCGAAGGCCTCCGACATGGCTTAACGACTGCTATCAATCGATAACAACCGGGACCGACGGCTTTACGTGCCCTCCGAAGCAAGGAAGCGCTCAAGATATTTTGCCACTAGCGGTCACCCATCCGACTACCGAGCGCGCCCGCTGTTGCTTAACTTTGTCGATCGCTTAGGATCGACGAAAGCCGCCGGGCTATGAGCGCTTCTAAGGTGGTATTCTAAGGTACCATTCCTACCGTGTAATAATTGTTTTAAGAACAATATTGTGTTCCAGATAGGAAGGTGTGGAGCCGGTTACACTTTTTTAGAGGCGACCATCTCAGTCCTCAGGGGAAGCAACGCATCTGTGATCGAATTAGAACGAGACTCATTGAATCTAGTTCTGGGTCGGTAAAAGTTGTCATGGGCGGCAGCGGAAGGTGGTGCTGCATGCTCGTATGCTATCTTAATACCATAGAAAAAAGACTTTTAAGAGTGTAACAGGATTCTTTTTTTAAGATATGGATTCGGAACTAACCTCTGTTTTAGGAGCAGAACAAACATTTGTGGCTGAATTAGACAATGACAACAAGTAACAGGACTAACTACAGTTCGTGTCCTCACTCCTATTAACAAACTAACCAACTTATATTCTAACACCACCTTTGAAGAGGACTAACCATCCTAGTCCACAAAATTGAATTTAAATCCGAACATCTAGTCAAAAGTTATAAGGTGACCGTCAGTTTTCGTTCAAATTTATATTGGACCAGACGTCAAGCAGTACCTTTCGAATTTAAAATAATGATCAAAAACTTTTATTAAGTGCAAAGTTATGAGATACAAAGAAGCACAAGAAAAAAAACATACAGTCGAATTGCAAACCTCTTCCTTTTTTTGAAGTCGGTTAAAAAATAGGCTTACCTACTGCTTTTACCCGGCGAGTCGATAATATAAAGAGGCCAATAAGCAAAAATATCGAAATATTATTTATCAGTATCAATACAGCCAATATTATATTAGCGGTAACTTCGTTAAAACTGTGAAACGATGGGTCGCGGGTGAATCGTCGGCGCAAAGAGAACAATACACACATCGCTGTCATACTCATAACTCATTTACATGGAGCTGAATAAAACAAACAGCAAACAGTAAAGAAAACCATGTCATCGTTAAATACGGGAATGACTACAAAGTTGACAGCCCTGACAGTCTGAAGGTGAGCCCATGCACACCTAGATAACAACTTTATCCAGTTTTTAACAGACTTTAAAATATAAGTGCTTCGAAAAACTAAAACACGTCCTTATTAACCTTTTATTAGAAACCTATTTAATAATTGAATGTAACGGTAATTTATAACTTGAAAATTCGCTCAGGGCCGATGAATGTCAATGCATTGTCATCGGGATTAAAACAATACGCAAAAATTGCGAAACAAGTTCACACAGAGGGTGTAAGTATGTAGTTCTTTCTAATTTAGTTTGCAAGATTTGATTCGATCAACCAATTATACATAGTTAAATAAAGGTTTGTAAAAAGATGATGTTGGGACAGCAGTTGAAAAATTCAAACCAACTCCAAATTAGGGCTTATTATAAAGCTTATTGACCATAACAGCGAGTCCAATTCCAAGACGCGAACATCAGGCTTAGTCTTAGACACCAAGTAAAGATAAAATAAACTACTGGTATTTGTGTACCGGGGTTTAGCGCACAATACACACATTATCATACTAAAATCAACGGTGACAGCTCCAGAATCCGCCAACACTCTCAATAAAGCCGGTTCAGATAGACGGCGTCGTTTAATTTTACCGGCGCTCGTTCGTTAGTCACTTTTGAGCGCGATTAACCCAATCAATTTGTCACAGGGTTGCCAATATTCCGTTTTCTGGGTGACAATGGCGATACAGGCATAGGGTTGTGAGCTTGTGACAGATATAGATATTTTTTATTCACCTGTTATGTGGACTTTTTATCCTCCTGGTTTTAGGCTTTGTCGTGTTAACAATCAACTAAAAATAGCTTTCTGAATTATTTGAAGGCAGTATTTTTTATTATATAACTTCATAATTAGATATTAGGTACGCAGTTTTTAAAAAGGACATATTTGTAACACAGTAAGTATAGATTACTTGTCATAATGGTGGTGAAGGTTTCTTGTTTGTTTTGAAGGAAAAACACAAAAGGATACATCTTATCATTCTGGATAATTTTTACTACAGCTGTAGCTAAGCTAGCAGAAATAATTTTACTTATTTTAGATGTCTATGAGCTTAAAATCCATACTTTTCATGAAACAATTTTCAATTCTAAATTTCCGTTGCCGCTATCGCCCATGATATTTGCGCAGAACAAGACTCCTAGTTATCTCAGTACACAGATGTTAGATAATTGTATTTGCCCTGGCCAGAAATTGAACCTAAAACCTTAATCTTCAGGTTATAGGCCAGCTATGGGGCGCGCGGTGAGGAATTGAGGATATTGAATTTGTATTTCAGTTGTTCCGAGTCCTTCAATTACAATTTATTCTTATGTTACGAGACCTCAAGGAAATGGATAAATACACATAAAGAAAAAACCGTAAAATGGAAGAAGTATTTTGCATAGGAATAGATTAAACCTTGTTTAATCGACCTGTACAACCGGCAGCGAGCGACGATAAGCGACGGTAAGAGATTTATCAGCCATTCTCTAATTGATCTACCGTTGTGTAGAGTGTAATTTGTTTGTATAAGTGTATGTAATATTTTGTTTTATAATTGATGTAATGTACTCATACTTCTTGCATTATTAGATAAAAATTATTAGCTTAAATATTCACTGTGCCAAACGTACTCTTCTGCCCATGTCATTTTCTCAAAAAGGGGTACCTACCTACAAAGATTTTGCTTTACGTATTATTAAACAGATTTATTAGCAAAATAATACAAATAGGAAATTTGAATACCTCAGCACATTTCTAGTAATTCTTAAATTTTTAATAGCTGGCGATACAGCAAGTGCCTAACTCTGCAGAATAATTGTGGATGAGAAAAAGTGCAGAAACCTTTTCAAGTCCGTTGAAGAGTGTTGCCTCTCAATAGAATTCTTTACTTCTCTTTTCTCTCCATTCCTTGAAGTCAATTTCTTACTCTAAAGTGAATGAGCTAGTAAAAAATAGCTGTTGTAGATGTATCGATATAAATGTACAAGATCAGAGTTTTTTTTATCAATCACAGCTAAAGATAAAACTGTCTCGATTGCGAAATTCATTAAGTAAGGTTAACATACAGTACAGAAATAGTTCGATAATGTGAATGTATATCAAACATGGATGGTGAAACCTAAGTATGGGCTACTTGAAGTAAGTACAACAAGTAGCCCATTTGGCTGCAACCCATTAATAGCCCACTAATGAGCACATGCCTCTCCTAATCATAGAGGAGCATACTCCACCGCACTGCTCCAGTGCGGATTGGTGAGGTGGAGGCAACCCAAGTATTGGAAGATACTTAACGACTATTATCTATCGATAACAATCAGGATAGACGGTTACGTGCCCTCTGAAGCACGAAAGTGTTCAAGAAATTTTTACAATTAGCGCTCAACCATCCAAGCACCGACCACGCCCGCAGTTGGGATCGTTGTCAAGCATTAACTTATTTTAAGTAAAAAAAAAGTTGCTTAACTTTGTCTATGACTTGGGATCGACGCAAGCTGCTGAGTTATGAACGAAAAGCAATGATAATTCCTCGTCGTACTGGTCGTAAGAGCTGGTGGTATGACGAGAAATACACCGAGCGCTGCATTTTTGCACTAGGCGCAAACCAGGATTTAAGTGACCTTCCAAGAATAACAGCCAGTTATAAGAACATTTTTAACTTACAAAACACCTGATTTCGCCTTACCGAAACAAAAATAGCTTTTTAATAAATTTCGCTTGCTTCAAGGCAGACTTTTGGAATTTGGTGTTGGTCGTCGCCTTTTTTTAGGTAAATAGCCGAGAAAGAGCCGTAATCAGACAGAGGCGTAATCATAGCCACTCATGAATTCTCATGAGACAAAAGAATAACCGACGCCGACGCCTTAAGAAGAAAGCGGCGAAATCTTGATGACGGAGTCTCCGACACTACACCAAATAATGTTAAACTAATTTCACGGACGATTTTGAAACTAGGGAATTACATTATTGTTATGTCTATAGTAAACCAAAACTACCAAAAACCACAGGGGTCTGACGCAAAACCACAAAACAGGGGTTTGAATAGATGTTCAGAAGTCTGGTAAAGATTAACTGCCTAAAATCAAAATGTCATTAGTTTCAAGATATATTTTAAGGCGAGGCAATCCATTAAACCAATAATTTAAAATGTAACAATGACATAGCTAGCGAGGCTGGTGACGAACTTACCCTACTTATTATTTACTACGATTATTATCACCCGGTTTCATTAGATTTGAATAGAATTCGGCGATTTGACGACCCTGTAGGCTAGTTGGTAGCGACCCTGCATGCGACGCGAGGGGTCCCGGGTTCGATTCCCGGCCGGGGCAGGTATTTATGTGGCAGATAAATATTTGTACTTGGGTCATGGGTGTAATTGTAATGTGTTATATGTGTAGTCCATGCCACCCGCGACACAGGTACCTATTAACCTACTGCGGGGGTATGAGTGTGTTAGCGTTAGCGTTTATTTCCAACAATAATTTTTAAGCAAGATGTAATAGTAAAGGCAAATGAAAGCAGAGACAAACTTAGGAATATTGAAAGGATTCACACTATTCAAATTCTTGACTTCATTTAGCTACTTAGACTAGAACCCACCCAGCGGGAGACGCCGAGAAACATTTAGTTGCTTTTATAACTACTACTCAGAACTTTTAAAACTAAGCAAAATTTTACGCTAAAAATCTCTCCAGAGATTAACACCCTTTAGGTAAATTTTAATTTCAGAACAAAAATCTTTTTGTTTCACGGAGTTGATTAAAAGTAGATGGAAGATTTTTTACCGTAAATAAAAACTTCTGAAGAATTTATCCAGGGGAATTTGTTTCATTATGTTTCGTTGGTTTCCTCATTACTGACATTAGGTTGGCGGTTCATTGTGCATTACTCTAGGTCACTGTATTTAGTAGAACTTGGTCTCAATCGTTGCACATCATTTAAGTTCTAGTAAGCCTTATCTTATATCTAATCATTATAAGAAAACTGTTACTGATCGCTATACTGGGGAGCCTTTGTATACGCAAGAGATGTTTTTTCATTTTATCTGTTTGTCTCTATATTAGTGTAATTTCATCTCTCTCATGTAAGTTAATCTCGGAATGAATGAATAAATGAGAATTAAAATCATTTTAATCGGTTTACACATAAAGAAACTGTGTAGGTGAAATTTAAACGAAATCCACGCGGGCAAAACTGTGGGCGGAACCTAGTAGGAAGAAGCGCTCATAGCCCGGCGCGGCGGCTTGCGTCAATCCTAAGGGATTGGCAAAGTTAAGCAACTGCGGGCGCGGTCGGTAGTTGGAAGAGTGACCGCTAGTGACAAAAATTTTCACTAGCTCCAGAGGGCAAGTAATTTTTATCTGAATAAGTAATCTAGCCTAATCATAATATGAATGTATTGAAAACAAATATACTAAAGTTAGCATTTAAGCTTTAATAAACCCCCCTTACATCTTTAGATGTAAAAGTCAGCAAAGCTACCTTAAAACTCAAAATAATAAGCGGTTTGAGAAAGGCAGGTGGAATGTCTGCGGCTGGTAATTTATTGAAAAAATAAAACCCAGTTATCAGATCGGCCCTAAGCCGTGACCGGTGTTAGGGTGACCGTCGACTGGAGCGATCAGTAGAACACAACAACGAACACACGTAGTAGTGTCATGCCAGATCACTGTTTAAAGAACCCTAGGTTCGATTCTTAGTGATGTAGATGGAAAGTATCATGAGTTTCAAGTGCTCTTTTTAAATTTCTGCTCTTGCTCTGAGTGAGTTCTTGACTTGTGTTGTCCATGGCACCCACAATACAGGGACCCTAGTGTGGGGATAGGAGTGTGTAGCGTTAAAATATAGGTACAACAAGACAAAATAACTTTCTAACCTTCTATTATAGAATAATGACATATAGCTAATACCTATTTCTTTTCTATGAGTTGAGTAATCGGTTGGAGTCGGAAAAATGACATTCGCGCAGACTTTTAACAGCGTTGAATGAATAAATTGCACAGTTTCAACCGAATAATGACTGTTCAACATGACACATAACTTATATTCATCGTGGAGGCATAATGTATTGCTTAATAAGGAATTAATAAGACATGATTTCTGAAAGTGCTCGTGCGTTTCATCATTCCATCTCATTAAGAAATTTCGAAGGCAGCTGTTATAAACGATAACTATCTAACGATAACAAGTGATAGAAATTTTAACCGCTAAACACATTTCTGTATCTGTCAGTTCACACATGTAATAACAGGGCTGACTTGTCAAGTCAGTTACGCTTAATTAAGCATTCACTTAATACTTAATGACTTAAAAAGAATTCCCGACAATCATTTCTTGTGTCGTTCTATTTTACGAACCATTGTGTCCTTGAAATAACTCAGTAAGACATTTTGATCCCACATTTCGTAGCATCACTAATGCTTTAAGCTTTGTCCAAGGATTCTTACGGCAATGTGATTAGACCCTTATAACCTCAGTTATTTAGACTGTAATAGCTATGTCGGATAAGAGATTTTGATCCTACGGTGGGATGTGATGTTCTGAATAGCTCGAGAATAGTTATATCATTATCTAATCGAGTAATAATAGGTATACTTTTGTTTGTTAGATATATTCTATTCGTCTTATTTTGTGTACCTATTTTTTATTCTAGGTTGCACTCAAGTAAGGCGGTTCCTAATAAATATGACGAAATTGTGCCGAGGTTCGGAGATATTTTTTTTCGGATATACGAAAAGTCACCGAAATATTAAGATTAAGACATTTAAAGCAGACTACGCTTTAAACTTTGAATAAAGAAATTATAAAGTCACTTCGTAATGATGGAAATGGAATCACATTATGTAAATCCGTTCGTCATAATTTATTATTCATCAGAAAAAGGTAATGCCTTGTGTACCTACGGTTACTGTCGTCGTTGTTCGTCGAGTTTCGACGTTACCATGATTTGTGCAACTCAGTCTAAATATTGGTATAGCAACAAAATAATCATCCTGAGACAATCATCCAAATGATGAGACGTCTACAAAATCATCATCGCAACCCATAACTGTCCATTGCTGACCACTAGGCTTCTCTTACAATGTGCAGAGTACACACAATCATCCACCACACTGACCAAAAGCTTATTGGCGGACTTCACAAACCTTTAAGAACCTTTTTGAAGAAATTTCATAGCATTATGGGTAAGTACTTAACCCGTTTGTATTTAAAATTTCGAGTGTTGGTAATGATAAGATTTAAACTCTTAATATGCAAAAACATCGGTTTGCTCCGATGAATTAATAAACAGAATTAACGTAAAATGGTCAAAATTCGTAATAGTTGTGTTTATAAACGCAAAAAAATTGTCTGTGGTGAACAGCGTGTGAACCACTTTCCCATTATTTACAACTCGTAACTCGTATAGCTTACAATGTTTATAACGACCGTACGAAATAAATATCGATGGTTTTTGAGATCCGATTTTAATGATCGCCGTGGCTAAACCATTAACGTTTTTATCGTGTTATTCTCACAATTGCGATCGTGAGAGATTGCAATTGTATACCGATATTATAAAGCAACACAGTTAAGTTGAGGGTAATGTACACAATAAGTGCCATCGGAACCCTGGTGTGTACGAGTACATCCGTCTTTCTGTCTCATTAATAAAATAGTTGTGATGATAAAATATGAACTTAAAATTAAGAGAAGTCCCCGTACAATAAAACGTTTTTCTGTCGCATTAAATAGCGTTTATGTTTAATTTTGCGCGGTAGTACGGAATCCTGCGCGTGTGAATTTAATGTCAATCAGAATTATTTCCTCGAAGTTAAATAAAAGGAACTTCGCGCTGTCGGAGACCTTTAGACAGCATAAAACTGCGAATGCTTCGGTTGACCAGTAAAATCTCCATCAGTCTACAATAGAAAAGTGATGTAATATTCACCAGGCCTCCTAAGTTACGATGAGAACTGTGCCCTAGGCCATTAATCGGTAGAAGCCAATAAGAGGTTATTGATCTATTAAAGAATTATTCCATGATCCTACTTTATCTCAGTCACGTTTTTCGCCACACGTTTTTGCGAACGCTACTTTGTACGAATTTAAATCATGCCGTCTTTACTTTTACTTAACTTCGTTTGTGTAATTTTACTCCTTAATCCTTTGAAGGCTTATAGTTAATTTTTACTGACATACGTATTTTAGGTTAGTAGCTAAAAATAGAGCATTTTCGTGTTGCGGGTAGCATGACAACCTCTTTACAAATCCGCACTGGAGCAGCGTGGTGGAGTATGCTCTACGACTCTTCAATGATGAGGAGACCGCGCTAAGAAGCAGCCCTTTAATGGGTTGAAGCCAAGACAGAAAGAAGTAGTAAATTGTAAATAAATGTTGTTGTTATAAATTATAGTGTTTGTTATCATTGGAAAGATAGAAAAAGTAATTCAAATTAGAACCGTCAAACCGAAGAATGAAACGGGCCGACGCAAAACGATATTTGTATTTTTTTTGCCTAACGGAAATTTAAAAGTTATTTTGCTTGGGGGTGCTATTTGTTACACAAGGAATAGGTATCCCGAAGTGAGTCGAGGGAGGTTTAGGTAGTTAGTAATGAGTTCTTTTCCTCAGCAGAATCTGTTTAAATACTTGTACATACACTGTGTGGCAAGGACAAGGGTACGAGAATACGCTTTATTAAAAGTTAGAGAAAGAACCGGATGTTTGATTTGAAATAATACGTAATTCTCTTTCTATTTGTGTAGGTCAAAAATATTATCTTATATATAAAAATAAGTCGGGTTTTCCTTCCTGATTCAATAACTCCAGAACGCACAAACCGATTTCCACGGTTTTGAATTCGTTGGAAAGGTCTCGAGCTCCGTGAGGTTTGTAGCAAACAAAATTCGGGAAATTTTCAACAGAAAAGGAGGAAAACAGGGAAAATCATTGTAAACCAAACAATTTAAGTAGGTGTTGTACATATGTAATTTGGTAGGATTGTCATATGGTTGCCTTGGATACCACGTTGTTACCTTCTACTGTCTAATAAAATATTTTTCCTATGCTGTGTAAATCTCTGTTTTTCTATCAGGTTATGGGCCCAGATACCCCAGGATGTATTCCACACTTCCCAGTTATTAACCAAGATTAATAGAAAGTTATATATAAAAATAAGTCGGGTTTTCCTTCCTGATTCAATAACTCCAGAACGCACAAACCGATTTCCACGATTTTGAATTCGTTGGAAAGGTCTCGAGCTCCGTGAGGTTTGTAGCAAACAAAATTCGGGAAATTTTCAACAGAAAAGGAGGAAAACAGGGAAAATCATTGTAAACCAAACAATTTAAGTAGGTGTTGTACATATGTAATTTGGTAGGATTGTCATATGGTTGCCTTGGATACCACGTTGTTACCTTCTACTGTCTAATAAAATATTTTTCCTATGCTGTGTAAATCTCTGTTTTTCTATCAGGTTATGGGCCCAGATACCCCAGGATGTATTCCACACTTCCCAGTTATTAACCAAGATTAATAGAAAGTTATATATAAAAATAAGTCGGGTTTTCCTTCCTGATTCAATAACTCCAGAACGCACAAACCGATTTCCACGATTTTGAATTCGTTGGAAAGGTCTCGAGCTCCGTGAGGTTTGTAGCAAACAAAATTCGGGAAATTTTCAACAGAAAAGGAGGAAAACAGGGAAAATCATTGTAAACCAAACAATTTAAGTAGGTGTTGTACATATGTAATTTGGTAGGATTGTCATATGGTTGCCTTGGATACCACGTTGTTACCTTCTACTGTCTAATAAAATATTTTTCCTATGCTGTGTAAATCTCTGTTTTTCTATCAGGTTATGGGCCCAGATACCCCAGGATGTATTCCACACTTCCCAGTTATTAACCAAGATTAATAGAAAGAATTGTACGTATTAAATTTTGTTTTTAAAACGAGATGCAGAACAAAAGGAATGTTCGATCGCCATCGGCGATGCCGGCATCATTGTTAATTGTGTTCTACTTTAGTACATAGTATCTCAATGGTTGTCTACAGCTTCGAGTTCTGGAATAACTGTCAATTTTGAGAAGCTTAGTGGTATATCCAATTACGGCAATTGGAAGTTTTTGATGCGGATATATTTGATACATGAGGACTTATGGGACTGCATCGTTGAGGCTGAGTCGGGTGTCCCTAGGGACAATGACGAACGCAAGCAAGGACGGGCTCTTGCCAAAATATGTTTGATGGTGCAGCCATCGTCGTTTTCGCATGTACGAAATGCTACTACTGGCTTTGAGGCTTGGAATAATTTAAAAATGGCCTATGAAGACAAAGGACTGTGTAGACGTCTTGGACTTTTACGTACAATGTTCGGATTGAAGTTAGAACAATTTAATGATATGGAAGCGTATCTCTTAAGGATCACGGAGTTAGATCAACAACCACGAGATATTAATGCTCCATTAGATGATGATTTCCTGTAAGTGCTGTTACTGAGCGGTCTATGATCAGATTATGACCCGCTTATCCTGACATTGGAAAATTCTAATATTAAATTATGCAGCGAGACAGTAAAGAGCAAACTATTACAAGAAGAATTGCGTAGAGGCTTTGATAAGAGCGAAGAAGGCGCAATGTTTGCAAAATGAAATGCAAAAACAGCGAATAAACCTTTTATGAAAGGCAAATGCTTCATAATATATGTAAGAAACAGGATCATTATGCAAAGAACTGTCCGACAAAAACCAACAAAAATAGAAAAGGAGGAGAAACATGTGAAAATACGTGGAGAGGAACATTTATCGGCATTAGCTATAGATGTAAATTCGAATGCCTGGATTCCGGCGCAACTTGCCACATGACGAACAACAAAGCTTTATTGCAAAATTATGTTGTGGATACTCCGCGGTTGGTGACAGTGGCTAATAGAGAAAAGATGCATAGCGAAGTACATGGTGAAGAAGAGCTGTTGTTAAAAGGGCACACTAAGACTACAAAATTAACAGAAGTTATTTACGTGCCGGGTTTGTCAACGAATTTGTTATCGGTTGGAAAGATGACTTCAAAAGGGCTTGAGGTACATTATAATGAAACTAAATGTAATATTTGTTGGGGAAAAGTTCCAAAGTAAATTCAAATGTAAAAGGGTCAGGTACTTCGATATAAAGAACCAATATGTGAGACGGGTTGTAGAAGATACTGATTAATTATATTATAAGAGTATCTGTCCGATTTGGTTTACAAATTGTTTAGTTTAAGGGCAGGTGTTAGAAATATATAAACCGAACAATTTGTAAGTGTATTGTACATACGTAATTTGGTTGCATTGGCGTATTGGTTACCTAGGATATTATGTTGTTATGTTACGTTTTACTGTCTAATAAATTATTTTTCCTATGCTGTTTTGATCTCTGTTTTTTCTATCACCTTTTCAAATATAAAACAAAAAAAAATTCTTTAATCCCCAAACGAAATGTTACAAAAAACGAAGCCATCTGGTGGCGAAACGGAGTTCGCCGGGTTTGCTAGTTATTAAATAAATGCTAATAATGATTGACTGATAGAAAACGCTAATCCCGAATACGTGTGTGTAATGTAGATGTGTAGAAGCATGAAACTGTGTACAAAGTCAACTATTGACTATTTATTACCACTGTCAAGGGATTTCGGTATAGATTCGAATAATATGGAGCCCGTTATCAACCGAAGTACCTATAGGTTTACCTACAGGCACTGAGATACTACGTACTAAAGTACCCTACAGGCAACTGAAGCGCTCATAGATCGGTGGCTTGCGTAGATCTTATGTGATCGACAAAGTTAAGCATTTGCGGACGGCGCATCGGGCGCGGTTTGTAGTTGAATGGGTGACGGCTAGTGGCATTTCTTGAGCGGTATCGCACTTCGGAGGGCACTGAAGTTGTCGGTTTGGTTTTTGTCAATAGATAGCAGTTGTTCGGTAAAAGAAGCATAGGACGCCCCCTGACAAGGTGGACTGATGGATTCTGTTGGATTCAGAGGGCTCAGGACTGGGCGGAGTGGCGCCAATTAGAGGAGGTCTATGTCCAGAAGTGAACTTCGATAGGCCGATAAATAGCAGTCATTAAGCCATGCCTGTCGGTCAAACTTGGATCAGGGGCTGGAGTATGCTCTATGCTTCGTCAGCAATGAGAAGAGTCAATTAACGCCTAATGACTAGTGCCGTAAAGGGTTGAAGCCACGTACAGGCAACAACTTTATATATTAGTAATCATAAAAACATCTACATATATAAAAAATATCGGTTCCTTTTGTATCACGCGGACCAAATAAATATCAAACAACAAGTAAATAAAGCTCTAAGCAATTTAAATATTCGGGCGTGCGTGAAATATAACGAATATTTTATTCGCAAAAAACAATTCGAGCTCAAAAGAAACTCTCGACACTCATCTCGAGAGTTAGACAAGAGTGCAGGAACAGAAATGTTTGTACATAACATTGTCTATTTACAACGTAACGACAGTTTTGAGCCTTATCCCACGGACTTAAAGGTCACGGTCGCGTTGAGAAGTGTAAAGAAAAGTTTGCAAATAAATGTTCAGAGTCGTTACGGTGGGGTGTTGTATTTTGGGTTTTACTGCGTAGGCGATAAGGTTCTTGATGGGTCGGCAATAATGCCGCAGGAGACCCTAGAGCAGACGTCAAAAAAGTGCCCTGGAGTTTGCTAACGAGGGAGCCGCACTCGCTGACGATTGATTGCTCGCCGTGGAATCGATGGTAATATTGTTGTGGATTAAATTTATACGATTCATTTTATTTCACACTAGCAAGATGTTGCTGATTCTTATATTTTCACTACACTACTGCGAAGCAAAAAGGAGTGTTATGATTTTAACCGCTAAAATTTTAAATGCAAAAGAACTCTGACTATCTGTCTATACGTTTTCACACCTAATCAGCTGAACCGATTTAGATAAAATTTGATTTAAGGTTAGTTTGAGTCCCTAGGACGAACATGTGATAGTTTTAGCCCGTTAATATAATCCCTTGAGATAATTTTGACGGTAGTTAGATACTTAGCCATTTTCCAGCTTCTACACGGGCAATACCGCGGGCATAAACTACCCTCTGGTTAGTAGACGTTCGCTAAGTAACAATTTTATCATATTCCACCTCTAAAGCGGTAAAGTAGGGATGAAAGTTTGTTTGAAAAGTAGTCAATTGTACTTTTACGCCGGTCAAGCCGCGGGCAATAGCTACTTAGTAATACTATAATACTACTACACTGCTAAGCATACTATACTAGTGGTACCTATACTTATACTTTTGCGAAAAAACATCAAATTCCTGAACAAAATTGTCTGCACTAATCATTGTCACTGACTCTATGAGATAGAGACATCCAATCAAACCAAAGTATCACCACACGTATCACAATAATACATGTATTAAACCAGACGAAAAGGAATTCAATAAAGCTAGTCAAAGCCATTTGTGCAACAGCTCTATTTCTATTTGCGCGGTGTAAAGAATTTCCTCGGAATGGGATGTATTTATCAAGCCGTATAAAGTGGCTGTGTAAATAAAAACGTTGAAACCAGAAACCTGGAGAAGCTAGCCAATACCCTACAGTTGTCTAATATCGCGTTATTTATGTTATCTCTCAGAATGTCGCATACATCGTCTGGTGCGGTTGCGGCCATAGTGACGCCTTGTACCGAATGTGCACCGACTATGACAGATTGGTTTTAATATTTGATTTGTTCTTGGAGGTAGATTTACTTTTAGGTTTTTGGTACATATGAATTGAAATTTTTAAAATTCCTCCGATTGAGATCAATGTTATGCAAAGAAGCCTTATATCATTTTGGAAAAGAGCTGATACTTTTCAAATTCTAGAGTTCGCCCGGGGTAGTACCACCGCCCGCCAAGGTACTCAGTACCATTCCTACCGTCATAATAATTGTTTTTAAGAGCAATTGTGTTCCGGATAGGAAGGTGTGGAGCCGGTTCACTTTTTTAGAGGCGACCATCAGTGTCCTCAGGGGTAGCAACGCATCTGTGACCGAATTGGAACAAGACTCACACTAATCATTACTAACTGGACAATACTAATATTAACTAACAGGACTAACCTATCCCTAACAGTCCCTGTCCTCACACTTATTAACAAACTAACCAACTAACATTCTAACACCATCTACTAATTGGACTAACCACCCTAGTCCCTAAATTGGGTCTTGTTCTAAGTCGGTCACAATTGCCATGGGCGGCAGCGGAAGGGTGGTGCTGCATGCTCGTTTGCTACCTTAATTCCATAAAAAAAACCGATTTCTCCCAAAAATAGCTAAGCGTCACCTCGACGAAGAAGGTTTTGATTGAAATAAAACCAGTTCGTTAATTCAGGAGCTACGATGCCACAGGCAGACATCATTGTGTCGGGGGTTAAAATTTTGTAAACGAAATGTCAATTGAACTCCATAGGTACTGATCAAACGATCACTTACAAATCGTACATAATTTACGATATATGCAAAAGAAAAAATATCCAGTATAGGTATATTTTTAGATTTTTTTTCATCATGTAACTATAATACATTAATTATTTTTACAACGTATGGCATGACGGAGGTATCGGGACGCAACGAGCGACCACCCTAACCTTCACGGCTTCAGAACATTGTTTATCTCTAAAAAAGTGATATCTCACCCTCGCGAACTGTCAAACTGATAACAGAGCGGGACACATAGACGCGCGAGGGAGACAGCTAACGCTATCCATCTTAATATTAATGTAGTTGTTGGAAGATGATGAATAGTGACATAGCAAAGCACTTTGCGGTAAATGGTGCTATTATTATTCTTAGGGACGTTTAGTTAGCTGTCCCTGTTTAATTTTGATGTATTTGCATATGTCCTTCTTTGTTTGGTGCTGCGGGGATTTATTGTTAGGAACTTTTATTTTTCTTTTTATTTAAGTGATGTGCTACTGTAAGTGGATATCACGTTATTTTGTATTTGTGTTTGGATTTTATAACAATAGGTATAATTCAGTGTCATGGAGGGTTCTTCAAGAACCTTTGCCATTCATAGATTCATCTGCTGTATTGATTTCTGGTTCGGAATCCTTAGTACACAAGAGATTTACATCACGAAGTCGAGTTTAAAGCAGAATATAATATCAACAAATTTCAAGGAGACCTCTTTAAAAAATTTGAAATTGGTATGAATTCTTTTGAACTGAAAGTTTAACTGGCAAAGGAAAATTTTACAGCACGTACTCTAAACGAAGTTGGAGTTTCTGAAATAAAAATGGCGGTCCTGATACGAAGTCGACGTAAGGCGTTAACTGAATTTATTGCAGTTTGCGTTTTCAAGTATTGTACGCGTACGTTTATGGAGACGTCGATCTTTATTCAAGTCGAAGTTAGTGGCACATTATGACGTCATTACTGCGACCCCTAATTACGTTACTTGGGACACTTGTTTTCTCTCACACAGAGGGGTTAAAGCTATCATCCCCATTACAATGCCAGGTTGTCTACAAATAATGGTACCGGCTTTCTTTGTGTGCAACCCAAGCATAATGAAGGTATTTACACATTTATTGTAATGAACAAATATTTTCCTGGCATCGATGCCAAAACGGACCAACTAAAACGTAGACATAAAGATCATAGTTGAATGCGTAGGTACGTTTAAGTCGGCCCGTTGCCTGGTCGTTATAATATGCGTAGTCAAGATATATATGTACGTAGACAAGAATTTAAGTAGGCATCTTGTGGATTTCTTAAAATAATTGAATCAGCCCTACATGTGGGGAAA
This sequence comes from Hesperia comma, assembly GCA_905404135.1. Taxonomy (NCBI): domain Eukaryota; kingdom Metazoa; phylum Arthropoda; class Insecta; order Lepidoptera; family Hesperiidae; genus Hesperia; species Hesperia comma. Next base: position 3,374,014 of record FR990019.1, read on the forward strand.
AGGTGCGATACTATTTCTTCTGGGGCATGGTCTGGGGGGCCAAAGATGGTTTACTGGTATGTCTGTGCCAAAGATGGTTCACCGGGAGATAGAGGAAGTTATGGAGCAACATACAGGCTACTTTTTATCCCGGAGTTCCCGCGGGATCACGATTCACGGGATAAAAACTCCTATGCACGAATGAAGTCGCGGGTAACAGCTAGTAATTATAGGTAAATTATGATCGGCGAATGCTGATTGCCATCGGGATCATTATGAAGAATTCAGATATGCAAGTTTTCATAAGATTCTTTACGGGAGAAAATCAAATGCTGAAATGCAGAGGAAAACTTAAAGGTGCAAGCTTTCTTCGTTCATAAAGACCGAACAAAAAAGGCAGAGAAATTAGAAAGGGAATAACTAGGTTCGTTATTCTTCTGTGTTTATATATTATCTTCGATCAACAATAGTGTGGCTCAACTCAATGCTAGAAAACCATCTACGAAAATAAGATCCCACTCCACATGTTATCTCTTATTTTGTTTAGTGACGAATGATCGTATGTGTACCTAAATAATGTTTAAATATTTATGACTTTATTGCTTGGTAACATGGTTGTAATTGAAAGTAGTGAATTGTTGTGATAAAAACCTGTTACTTAGGCTTTATTCAACATGAAGCCTCATATATAGCAGTAAGAGTAATTGGTAGTTTTGACATGTCTAATTTCTTCATATTTCACCACTACAGCGCGGTAAGATACACCTGCGTTTTAACGTCTTAGGCCGCTATCCCACTGACGTTATACGAGCGTTGGCGTTAGTCCAACGTCTGCGCAGCGTCGACGCTGCGCAGACGCGACGTTAACGTTGCGCTTGGACTAAACGCAACGTTAACGTCACGCTCAGTACTTGTTCCTAAAAAACGCAACACTAACGCCGCGTTGACGCGAAGTTAACGTTGCGGAATCGTAATGTCAACACTTGCCACTAGAGACCCGCGACGTCAACGTCGCGTTTGTGCAGCTTTGCCGTTGGACGAACGCCAACGCTCGTAAAACGTCAGTCGGATAGCGGCCTTAATCTAATTAAGCTTCATAGATGTATCTCAATCTATTAAGCCTAATATTTTGTGATAAATTTACAACATAACATATATTTATTGTATGGAACCACACTCCACACGATTCCGATTCGGGATTGACCTGTTTTAATTCCGTAGTATGGTTACGACGTGCATGATTTATGCTGTTGAAAATTAATTACCTTAAAAGTAACGTACTTGCCTCCACTAAAGTAATAATTAAGTTGAAAAATAATGATGCAGTCTGTAATTAAATTGGATCATTATGCAGTTTTTATATTTTAAATAAATTGTTATTGTCAGTGTCGCTAATTACGGTTAATGGTTAAATGTTTATCAATTAATTAATATCAACTTAAATTAATTTTAAAATTTAAACAACAATATTTATACATCTTTGGTAAGAAAAACAAGAGCCAATAAACGTCTGCATTTATTTCATGTGAAATATTTTGTTTCTTTGCGGAGTTCGTTTGCTTGTTTGTTTGTTTGAAGTCGCTTATCTCAGGAACTACTGGTATGAATTGAAAAATTCTTTTTGTGTCAAATAGTCCATTTATTGGGGAAGAATATAGGCTATGATAACATCAAGCTACTACCAAAAGGAGCAAAGCAAAAAGTTTCACAACACAAAGCGATGGCGATTCTATAATATAGGTATTACAGGACAGCGTATGCCGGATCACCTAGTTTATTAATATGTATACAAATTGTTACATGCTGTATTATGAAATTTTATTTTATAGCTGTATTTATTTTCTAGTAGTATATTGTCAACCTGTACCTATTTGCCTTTTTATTAATAAAACATTTCATAACGATATGTGCTTTGTTTTTAAGCTCATATCAAACGCCCCATTTGTATCGTTAGATAACAATCGTTGACCCTCGTCCGAGACCTTCCAACCGCTAAATAGATTCTGACAGCTGAACTGCCCATTAACAATTATATATTATGGGTAGAAAATCTATACGTATAAGAAAACTGTAAATGATCGGTGTCGGTACATGTATGATGTTGATAAATAGTAGATTGTATAACAACTTTGCTTTGATGTATAACAACTTTGCTCCCAGTAATATTTTTACTAGAATCCTGAATCCTTTTAGTAGAATCCTGAACGTAGCGAGGGATTCAAAGTACGTCGCCCGAGCCAAAAATATTTGCTCCCGAGTGATACACTCTACTTTTCACCCCCCCTATGAGAAAATAAAAGGCGCCTCAAATTAAGGAATTATACTTTAACAGTCACTGAAAGAATTCATTTTCAAAATAAAACCATGAATTTCTAACAATCCGAACTGAATCCAAAAAGTATGAAATCATTAACGTAGTTAAATTTCGTTCAACTTTGAGTCGGACTACGCAACAAGCTTCAATTTCCAATATAAAAAGAACTATTCAAATCGGGTGCTTCTCGGTGGTCATACTGGGTTGTCATACTGGTATAATCGGCGCACCCAGAAGTATGTTAGTAATTTTATGTATGTATGTATACCAAAATGCCCTTAAGTATCATATGATTAAAGGCGAAATTTGTCAATAAACCCGGCATACAGGTGTGATAAAGACACCATTAGAGGTTGAAAACTTCAGCCCCCAAGCTTGCACCTGACAACGGTAATTGATATACAACCTCATTAATCACGGCCCCTAAATTGATGTGTTTTGTACCCATCGCTGAGGCCTACAGCTGTGTGTGATGGGCCTCGTTAGGGTCCCATAATGGACATGGATTGCCTACAAGATGGGCTAGCCTTGCACGATCGCGGGAGTTCGGAGAACCGAATGAATATGTTAATATTATGGTATGAATAATCTACATAATAATATATAGGTATATTGGTACAATTGAAGTAACAGAAAAATTTTATTATTTTTGGGAATAGATATTGCGGCTGCAAAAGGAGCAAAAGTTTGCAAGAGGAGAAAGAAAAAAGAAAATTACTTGTGAATCAATCCACATTATTTATATAGGTACAAATAAAACGGAGTGTCTAATAGACAACCCACAGCCGAGACTACTGAAGGCATGAAGTTGAATTTTAGAAATTATATTCCTTAAGGAGTGTAGGGTAGGATTTTTGAAAATTTCCCCCTTAAAGGGATAAAAAGGGGGATAAATTAAAACAAGATTTCACGCTAGTGAAGCTGCGAGGGGATACCCGGAGAGTTAGGTAACCAAGTTAGGTATACGTCCATTTAGTAGAATACCTAAGTTTGGTTTTTACAGAAAGTTTTTAATAAATACATTGCGAAGATATTTAGAGTTAAACTACGTCTCGCGGTTATAACCAGCCGAAGTTATCTGACAGAATATGGTCCGTCTATCTACATCCGTAAGCAGTGAGCACTAACTTCGGACTAATTGCTATAGTGGTACGTGGCACCCTGAGGGGATATCGAGAATACTATCGTCAGGGCGTACACTTCTTTTGTTCGGGTTTTAGATTTCCAAGAATAGCAAACGGAACCATATCAATATGCCTTTGCTGTCAGTCCGTCACTATCTCTTCAACGGAAGTAGGTCTTCTTTGCATGTTATTATGCCGCCGTCACGACAATTAATAAAAAGCAAAAAATGACAAAAGGGGTGCATATGTAATATCCATACGAATCGCATTATTTTGCTGTTGACTTAATAATTAGACACGTCTACTTATTCATGAATGATTTAGACTGAATGGAACGGAATGTAATACTTGCCTACTTATAAAATGTAATTTATGTAATACCATTCGTAGTCATATTGATACAGATAGTACAGCTCTGTTAATGCTATTTGTGACCGCGACATAAGTTTTCAAAGTAATTTAAAACCTAGCATAACTACCGCCAAGTCCTAAACGTTAACCAAATTTCTAACGCAATTTAAAGTTTCCCGATGAAATTCCTTGCTCTATCCAGCTGGTTACTTATCTGCGTAATATATTGTTAAGCACTAACTTCGGAGTAATAGCCAGGCGCTACGTAGAGTTCCCTGAGGGCCCATACATCGATATTAAGCGTCGAAACTCCGCTACATACTGTTGTCAGAGTCTGTCTCTACCGAGAGTTCTTGTGCTATTATATTAGCGTTATGAATATCACGGCGCAAAACACGGTGTGTTGCATTGGTGTGTTGCAATTTTAACTAAGCTGGATAATTTACTCAATTACCCAAGTAAGGCAAAATATGGCTTCAGGGTCGTAATGTCTTTTTGGACAAAAGTTTTTTTACTGCTTTTACATAGGTTGGTAAAATAGCACAAGCATTGCATAATGCACATCAGCAAATTCTGTCATACTAAAGGCTTTACCTAGTGTTGTTGGCCAAGAAATAAGGGAAAAAGAATATATAAAAAAAGAAAAAAAGAAGGTAACAATACTTCAGTGTATCACGTTTGCTGAATTTGCAACAAAATAAAAATGACAAAAACGCCTTTTAGTAGATTGCACTGAAGTTCGTCATAGTCGTAGAACAGTGACGGACGTGCGTTTTGTCTTTTACATGGCAGCTATTTCAAACAATTTCTAGTGTTTTGGACATACCTTTTTAATTACAAACCCTTTCTAATAGATGTGATTCTATTTTCAACCATATAGATAGGTTTTATAATGAAAAAGTTATGTCCGAACACTTTAAAAATTATTTGAAACGCTAACCCGTAAAATTTACAAAAGCAGATCCTTTCTGTTCTAGGACTGTGACGTGTTTGTGAAAACACAAATAAATGTATATACATATCCCGCATCGACGCATGTATTCGCAGATTACTAGAAATCTTGTGCGAGTCAAAAAAGACGTCAAGAATCGGACTGATACACATAAATTCCCGCCATCTACCAGTTGTTCATAGATAAACAGCAATACGATTTAACTTCTGTAACTGAACGTAACGAACTTTTATAGTCAAGTAACAATTTTCCGAACGGTAACACAAGTAACGTAACAATAAACGGGAGTGCCTTATCGGAAAACCATTGGGATGGTATTTTTTTCAGTGCGCTTAAGAGTACACTCCCACTTCTCAACTTTACAGACGGGCGCGCTAACTCTTCAGCGTCTATGTGGAAAGTATATTAGATAAGTTTTCTAGTGGTAGGTACCACATTCGTTCTTTGTTAATATTCCGAGTACTTTTTCATTTAGATGATTTGGTCATTGTTAGCTATTATTATTATAATCCTAAAATTCCTGAAAATTAAATACGTTTTTTTTTTGTTTTTCAATTTACAGTTACACTATCGTATAAACTGTGTCTAAATTAAGTTACCTATCATAATCCTGAAATTCCTAAAAATTAAATACGTTTTTTAGTTTTTCAATTTACAGTTACACTGTCGTATTAACTGTGTCTAGATTAAGGAGTTTTCTCTACTGTCCTAAACTTAAATTGAAAGAATAATGAAGAAGTAAGTCTTAACTCACACAAAGTAGATAGGTACTTATTGCAAAATCAATTTAATAATGGATTGCAGGACGCAAAAAGGGTAATCTACGTATTTACAAAAGGCCAAAGCCAAACATGGGAACCGATTTTTAAGATTCCAACGTCAATAAATAAATCTCAGGAGTGCAACCATTAGTCAAGACGTGGCAGTTATCAAATTGTTTTGCGGTATGATTGAATCGGGTATTCAAAATTAATCATGGCAAGATTTCTCTTACCGTTTTTAATTTCAAAAGATCACGAGGATCTGTCACGATCGAATCAATATCTTCACATTTGTTTCTATAACGTAGCAAGTAAAAAATTGGTGTACCTAAGTTATTGAGAACATGGATTATCCAGTCCCAGCTAAAAACTGTATTACCCGTGTCCACAGTTCCATTTCGCTTGTAAGCAAATTTACTTACGACATTTTAAATTCTCACCGGCAATCTGCAATTTATCTTAATCACAGGGGGGAAAGCTGGCATTTGTGTGGGTTGCAATTAAAACGAATTAATTTACTGTTTTATTTCAATATGGCAACACCACGCCGCCAAACATCATCGACAATCCATTAGTTATCGATCGACAGGTGGCTTCTAACTTCTAACGTCCAGAACCCAAAGGGTTTGTCATTAATGGACAAAGCATTGGTTTCTCGGCGACGTAAAAGAATTCCCCCAATACTTAAAACCCTCGTCGTACCTACATCTAAACATCTCTCTCCGCCGTACACAATAGTTCCAAAAAACCGGCCTTTGTTTCTCCAACCCTCTGACATCAATTAATGTTGTATACCACCTTTATAAGGCTAATAGAGGCGTCTGACGTCACGTGCCGGAAGGATATTGTTATGGACAGCGATGTGATAATTAGAAATTTTTAAGCGTTTTTTATTTTTCCCCCTTTACATCGTTAGCGGGAATTTGTTTTGGTTTTATTTTGAAGTGAGACAGATGTTTCGTAAAACGCTAATGATTAAGATAATTTTTAATGTTGCACTTATGTATATTCACTTTTGTTACACGTTTTTAAAACGGAAAATGTCGTAAATAGCCCATTTAGTCATATCGCGCTATTATGTTTTTTTTATTTATTTTAATCTTTATGTACCATACACATGTATAGAAACAAAGGCGGACTTAATGCTAAAAGCATTCTCTGCCAGTCGACCTTCGGGCAGTGATAAAGCGACGTTTTTATACATATTCCACCCGTAAGTACCTAGATTAAAGAGGGATTAGAAAGTTGTTTGAAAATTCGTGAACATGTTACTTGTATTTAACATCCTAGTCAGGAATTATAAATGGTCTATTCTAACGTTTTTGGGAATTTAATCTTCAAGGATGAGACCAATGATGATAATGAACGGGGTCTTGAAAAGTCTCAAAATAAGAGAAAATTCGCATGGGCAAACCATAAACAAATGCTTGTCGTTAAATATATTTTATTATTATTTTTATAAGACAATAAACAATGTTACTTTATCATTTGCAATCAAAATAACACCGTGACAAGAATATCAAATTACTTTATTCTTTAAACGCCCTTTTAAGTGAGTCTGAGGCCTATAAACATTTTAAAGCCTTGTCAAGCAAACACGTAACTCCCCATAAACGTCTTATGGGCGGTTTGACAGAATTGCCACCTTAAGTAATAAATTCTACTTTTAACTGTTTTTCATGGCGGGTGGGTTAAGAATACGCTTGGATTGACCATAAGAAGACCACTTGAAGTTAACTTTGAAATGAAAGTCCTTATACCTCTAACAAGGTTTACTGCTATTAATAAATCTGTCAGCATAAAATAGGTACCTATAATTTTTGTTATGAGGAAGGTACGTGCAAAGTTTGTATTTTACCAAACCAAAATTACAGCCATTTGGAGATAGCCACATGACTCCGTAGCCTAGTACCTAAGAAAGTAGTATAGGGATATATGCAGGGGCAAGCCCGGACTCCTGGGTTTGATTTCCGTTCGGTCTTTCTGTTCGGTCGTTGAAGCGAATACCTTCCTACGCAAGTTGCTATCAAAATGATACGTAATGAGGACTCACCATCCTGTTTCACAGTGTTCCCGAGTGGTGCGCTGGAGGCCAGCCAGACAAACAGGGCCCATCTCAGCATGAGGCCCGCGTGACGGGCGCGGCGCAGCTCGGGCTGGTTGTGGAAGTGGCGCGCAGTGGGCCGGTGTCGAGACATCGCAAGTACCACATTTGTTCCTGATCAAGGCTCAGTCAGCTATCATTGTTCACGGAGTTTCATTCTCTCATCCCCTACCTATGGATCCTGGAAGGGAAAGGGTTAGGTTATTGTTGTTATTTTTTTTTAAATAAAATAATGATATAGTGACTGTTAGTAAATTAAAATGTTACATTGGAGATCACGTTTCTCATTGGACGTAATTTTATTTTTGGGAAAGAGTTATATTTTGAAAGATATTTACAGTATTTTATGGTACATACATTCTTAAAAATATAAACAAAATAAAAATAACAAAACTAAAACTAAAATAAGTTAAATAAACTAGGAATTTTATTTTTTAGATGTTATGAGTGGTGTAAAGTTAAATCCAAGTTTGTGGGTTCGTAACCCTTGTCCTGCGGAACAAGATTGCAGATGGTTTTTGTGGTACCTACACTTACCCCCACGTGATACCTAAAATTAATATTGCGTCCACTGAGAAACGCACGCCAAGTTAAAGTATTGTAACATTTCATTGAACTATTTGACTATTTTAACTGTCGACTAATAGCTCGTTGATGTTGTCGTTTGTAATATGCTTATCAGGTTTATGTTGTTATTTATTCATCGATATAGGCACCATACTGTAGGTAATTAATACTCGTATTTAATTTTAATAGCATTCGACCCCGAAGTCAATACCTAAGTCGTTAAGAATATGCCACTTCCCGCTAAAAAGAAATGTATTACGTGTGCTTATGGTTCACTTAAATGTTATGGTTAAACTTAAGGCATTTTAAATTCTCGCCGTCACTCTAAAATGGACCTTAAGCACAGGGGTGGAGGCTGGAATTTGTGTGGGATGCAATTTAAATGAATTCCATAATTATGGAACACAAATGCAGTATAGTGCGGAGGCATGAGTGGGTTAGATTTGTTTTTAGCACACTGATGCATATTATGATATACGTCTGTATTCTTTAATTCAATATTTAGTTTTAAAAATAAATTAAAATTTTATTATTCTATGCTTTTTAAGATTGTTTTGCTCTTTTCAATAAAATATACCAACAAAATATATTTATGTAGTAACGTATTAAAGCACCAAGTAAGCTGCTCGCTCGACGACGTTGTTAATCGATTGTTACTCGTAAGTCATAAGTCGCAACGTTCGAAGGTCGAGTCAACCAGACTAATGTTTGCGCGATATTTTATGACATAACCACTAGGTGAACCTCGCTTTGCTTCTGTAAACATTATTATAAAGTTCTTTTAGACACGCACTCATACTACACATCTATACCTACCCAATATTTTTGTTTTAGTTTATCCCTTTGGTTTTTAAAAATCCTCGTTATGCTACCCTACACTCCCCAAGGAATATAGCGACATGCCAAATAGCTTCTTACGTTCAGTAGTTTTGGTGGTGTCTGTCAGCCACTCAACTACTAAAGAGTTTTAAACAATACAATGATAATGTTCATTCATTATTGTTCTTAATTTTGAGAAAAATATATTATAAGACCGCCTTTCGTGTCTTAATGATTTGTTAAGTTACTTATAATATTCTTAGTGTGCACAATAAAGCAATATTTTATTGTATTGTATTATATTGTGTGTGCGTTTTACAATTTAACTATGACTTGCTTCGTTGAAGGAAAACATCGTGAGGAGACGTGCACTTCTGAGAATTTTCCATAATGTGTGTGTATGAAACAATGTAGGAAAGCTATCATACTTAACTAATGAACTTACGTAACGAGCTCTAGAAAGAGCTTTGGTAATTAATTACAGGTAAGTTCTTCAAGAAAATTATTCAAGAAAACAAGTTGTTTCCTCGCACATCGGTCTTGGACATTTTGAGCTTCTTGCCAAGGAAAATTGTAACTTTCTAATTTCAAAAAGTTCAGGTCAGTTCAATAAGTCTGGCCTATTTATTTTGACTTCAGAGCGCGCGGAAATCACATTTGTCGCCTAACATGAATTCATGTCGTCTGAAGCTGAGTGGTCAATGGAAATAAGGTATATGCATACCACCCTTTTTTAATTTATGATCGTCCTAGTACAAAACTCATATCGGGACTAGGACCAACGCAATCAAAAATTTGTATGTATTTGACACTATCTACTGACAGGAGACGCGTCTACGATGCGACTCCTGTCAGTCCAAACTGTCAGATACATAGAATTTTGGGATTGCGTCGCAGTCGCGTAGCTAATAAATAGCGTAATGTGAGAAGTGCCTTAGTCCAGTTAATAGACGATGTCAGAATGTTAGTTACGATGAGGACGGTGCAGGAACTGTTAGTAATAGTTGACATTATTTCTTATTGTTAGTTATATTTCAATTTATAAAGTACTTAAGTCTTGTTCTAGTCACCTAGGTAAAAGATATGATTTTAAACTAATATCGTCACTTCGTCACACCACCGCATGATCCATGCAACTGGATAGAAATATCGGTAAAATAAAATAAATCGAAATAGTGAGTACCCGTTTGCATTTAAGATAGGTAAAGGATATTGACGGTCGAGGACTAAAATTGTCGCCTCTGTAAAAGTTTAATCGGATCTATGATAACACAATTCCTATTAAAACAATTATTACAATGTAGAAATGGTAGAAGGTAGCGTGGTCAGTACTGCTACTACCTCGGGCCAAGATTTGACCCGACTCTACTAATTAATTAGTTAGAAGTATGTCCTATTTTATGAATAGACGTAGGCGTAAAAGCGTATTTCTTTTTGTTTATAAAGGTATCAGGAGCCCAATTCTCATTTCCTAGATATAATCTCGAAATCAGACATATCTTTACCCTTAAAATCTCTACGAGACATATCGGTAAAATCTCTACTGTATCCATAAAAGTCATTCTGGGGCATATTAGAGATTTATTCTTCGACATTACCAAGAGACATATGAAAAAAACGTTCCGTTTTACTAGACTATGGCAACGCCAAGTCAATAAAACCCGACTAGAAGTAAATAAAGGTTGTATATTACTCAAATCATACAAAAGCATTAAAAAATCACTATAATAGTCATCCTAAACTATCTTTGAATAGTTATAATTTATTCACTGTTATATTGCAGTTAAAAACCATTACTAAATATTTTAACAAAAAGACTAGTCGTCGCATACCGTATAACGAAACATTCATCTTTAGCTAATCTGTGCATATATGTCATGTCAATGTCAAGCTAATATTTTGTATTGATTGTATTCTAATAAGATTGTAAATTTACAAATAGATAAAAATCACAATCTTATTAGAACCGTAAAAAGAAAATGTAGGTCTACATTTTTTTCGAATAAGATTGTGAACATGTCAATATCGAACGCTTTACAACGCTGTGATTGGCCAAAATTCACGATATTACAATCTCGAACGCCCCGGACCAAACGTTGCATGTCGAACGAAAAGTTTAGAGATATTATCTAATGTGACATCCTGAGAATACGGAAATTAGGTTTCAATAGAGATCCGCCATGTTTTTCAGAGATATATCTGTTAGAGATGTATGTCTAAGAAATGAGAATTGGGCTCCGTTCACATGACGCAACAGAAAACAGGGTCTCTATGTTTGATTCATCTGAAGTCGATTGCTCGATGCGTCTTCGTATGCGACTCCAAGTCACAGTCAACTTTCAAGTCATATGACACTGATTATACATCTGCACATTTGAATAGATCTGATCGTCTCCGCTTTTGTTAATAAAATACAAATTGGTGTGTCAGATCTAATCCACTTAGAAATTAAAGGAAACCGGTAATGCCGTAACGAAAATAGACAGTCAGTCAATATAATGTTGAGACCATTCGCTGTACTAGTCACAGGATTCAGAAACGGAGTTTGATATGTCGAACGAAAGTTACTCGAAACGAGCGTTCCACTCTAGACGGGCGAATCATAAATAGAGTTCGATCAAAAGACTCGGGAACAGAAGGCGATGACATTTGCCGTGACGGCGGACGACAGCGTTACTTTGCAATATTAATTCGTACGACATTGAGGCTGACCGAGCGAAGGCTACACGTAAAGTAAATATTTCCTCCTTGTATACCCTCCTTGTACATACTACGGTCACTCACATGATCCCGAACGTTTGTGCATCGAACGAATGCTTGCACGAATGTGTGAAACTTTGTGTTAGCGCTTTCATGTGCGTCGGGCGCTCATTCACATTCGCGCGAACACTTAAACCCACATTTGTAGGACGGACCTTTGCAAATGATTATGCGAAGTTTTTGACATATTCTTGGTAGGTATTTATAGATGTCAAAGCTGAGATACTTCGTGGAATGTATAAAGGTTTTCGTGACTGTGAGTGAGCGCGATAAAAGCCGACAGCTTTGACAGCCCACGAATGTGTCAAAAACTTCGCACAATCAATTGCGAACTCGTCCTTCACTTGCGCACATGCGTGCGAAATTTTGTACATTTTACGATTTGTCAAATCTTTGTGAAAACCGCATCAAAGTCAATTGCGCGGTTTGGAAGAAGAAGACTTAGAAAGGCACAGACAGACAAACAGAGGTGGAGGGCGACTTTGTTTTATACTATGTAGTGATAAAAAGTAATATAACAAAACGCTAACACACACCCCTGCACTAGGATGCCCGGTGTCGCGGGCGGTATGGATAGAACACTAATAAGATAAGTCACTAACAAAAATTTTCCTAGGACAAAAAAAATCGGGCCTGTTAGGAATCAAACCCCTCGCTATGCAGGGAAGGTCACCAACTAAGCCAAGAGATCATCGCCTTTCCTAAGACTATGGAGTTTAAATCATCATCACCGTAACCCATAATTGTCCCATTGTCGAACACGAGTTCCCACACTTTAAATAACTGTCATATAATGAATAGGAACAAGAACATTGTTGAACAAACAACGAGGATGATACGAAAACCCTTTACAAAACAATATAGAAGGAACAACTTACGAGACCCACAATCCGATTCAAATAAATATTCTATCACAAATTCACAACCGTTTAAAATGGGCACGAAGCTCGCTTTTATCAAAAGGACGTGGTTCCATACAGATAGATTTGACCCTAATAAATCACATCTAAAGAGATCGATAAGCCCTTTAGTAATAAGTGATGGAACTGAGGTCTCCAATCTTGAACCGTATCGGATTTAAAATATGATAAGCTTCGTAATACTAATCGTTTAAATGGTACTTTTAAAATGTTAAATGCGAATTATGGAATGAATTTCCTTCCACGGTATTCTCGGAGCACTATGACATGGAGTCCTTTAAGAAAAGTGTAAACGAGCTCTTTTTCGGGGTCGGCGTTGCACTGGTGACTGCCTTGGGGTTGCTCGTATCTAAAGACAACGATGACCACTTTTCATCGGATGGTTCGTCTGCTATTCTCAGCCCTTTTGGCTATAAAACTATTTCCGACACTGGAGTTGGTGACGTAACTCTTCCATTAATGGAAAGAAATACCGTAGGCTAGGCCTCTTTAGGTCTGAGAAAAGACCCATGCCCAATAGTGGGCCTTTATTGGCTTGAGGGCAATAAAGCCAACATACATAGGTATACCTAATGATAATAGAGTTGGAGTAGAGGTCTAGAACGGTTAAATATATTAAACAGAGATAAAAGATAAATATAACCATGTATAAAGAAGAAAGTAGAAGAGGAAAGATAGCAGAAGTACGGTTAAAGAAATCATTCGATTAATACGCAGTGCGCTGTTCGAGACAGTAACGAAGTGCGCGGTATAACTCACGACATGTACCTAATTCTTTTTAATTAGAATACGCCAATATAACCCCTGTTACATTAACATAAGGACCACAAGATCGTAAATTTTATTCGCAGATGTATTTTCTTTGTCACGCGATGGCTGGGCGAATAAAAATAAAAATATTATCCATGGTTATAAACGTAGGGCCTTTGTCATAGACCAGTTTCTTTGTTGTAAGGTTAATAATACAATATAACTACGATAATAAAATAACGAGTTTGAAGACCATTTGGTAGCAATCATGCCTGTAGAGTTTTATTCCCGGGTCACAAATAGATGGTAAGAGCTTAGAGGTCACCCGGGAAAGTACCACCGCTCGCCAAGTTACTTAGTGACATTTCTACCACCATAAAAATTGCATACCACCATAAATATTAACAGCAATTGTAATCCGGATAGGACGGTCTGGGTCGATTACATCTTTTTAAAGGTGCCCATCCCAGTTCTCAAGGGTAGCAACGCATCTATGACCGAATTAGAACGAGACATCATGGAGGAATTCATAGAATATTATTGCAATGTAATGGAATGGTTTTCAAACCGTAGTCCACTCGTAAAAGTGAATTGAATTCGCCGAACCGCAGGTAAACTATCCCATCATTCCCAACCTATTAACAGAGCGGTGTCACAAAAAAGAACACAGAATGCACTGTCATACAAGTGAAATAAATCCAAACAGTCATATACATAAAAAAATGTTAGTGATCGCTCTCTACATAGAAAAAAATCACCCTTATAAATGCAACAAAAGCCAAAACAATGATAGGTAAAAATTGTTTTTGAGTTTGTGTGTGCTCATTTCAGAAACGGCTTAACTGACTTGGGCGAAGTTTTCAGACATTTATGGTAGTAACTTAAAATTTTGTGTTTACGAGTATTTCACAAACCAAAAACACTTACAGACGTATAACGATTAACGATCTACTAGTACCTACATAGTCATCAGATGTACATTAAAAGTAGTTTATAAAAAGAACATTCTTGGCTTAAACATTAACGTCAAAAAGAACATGAGGAGATTAAACAGCTGTAGCGGAGCACAAAAGAATGACGGCACATTTCATGCCTCTTACCTCTTGCCGCCTATGCCTATTCACGGCTTGTCATAGAGCCCAAGTGGTCGCCCGGACGATAATGCGCTTTACTATAATGGCTTGTATATTTCTGGACAAAGATCCCTTGTATCAGACATTAGATACTATGTGGAATTCCATTATTACAAATTAAAGAAGATGAAAATAAAATGATTTTATTCGAACTTGGTTTTTACAAACACACTAGCAAACCCGGCGAACTCCGTTTCGCCACCAGATGGCTTCGTTTTTTGTAATATTTCGTTTGGGGATTAAATAATTTTTTTTGTTTTATATTTGAAAAGGTGATAGAAAAAACAGAGATCAAAACAGCATAGGAAAAATAATTTAATAGACAGTAAAACGTAACATAACAACATAATATCCTAGGTAACCAATACGCCAATGCAACCAAATTACGTATATACAATACACTTACAAATTGTTCGGTTTATATATTTCTAACACCTGCCCTTAAACTAAACAATTTGTAAACCAAATCAGACAGATACTCTTATATAATTAATCAGTCTCTTCTACAACCCGTCTCACATATTGGTTCTTTATATCGAAGTAACTGACCCTCTGCACCCAGTTTCTTCTTATGAACCCATTTACATTTGAATTTACTTTGGAACTTTTCCCCAACAAATATTACATTTAGTTTCATTATAATGTACCTCAAGCCCTTTTGAAGTCATCTTTCCAACCGATAACAAATTCGTTGACAAACCCGGCACGTAAATAACTTCTGTTAATTTTGTAGTCTTAGTGTGCCCTTTTAACAACAGTTCTTCTTCACCATGTCCTTCGCTATGCATCTTTTCTCTATTAGCCACTGTCACCAACCGCGGAGTATCCACAACATAATTTTGCAATAAAGCTTTGTTGTTCGTCATGTGGCAAGTTGCGCCGGAATCCACATACCAGGCATTCGAATTTACATCTATAGCTAATGCCGATAATAATGTTCCTCTTCACGCATTTTCACATGTTTCTCCTCCTTTTCCATTTTTGTTGGTTTTTGTCGGACAGTTCTTTGCATATTGATCCTCTTTCTTACATATGAAGCATTTGCCTTTCATAAAAGGTTTATTCGCCACATTGCGCCTCCTTCGCTCTTAACAAAGCCTCTACGCAATTCTTCTTGTAATAGTTTGCTCTTTACTGTCTCGCTGCATAATTTAATATTAGAATTTTCCAATGTCAGGATAAGCGGGTCATAATCTGATGATAGACCGCTCAGTATCAACACTGACAGGAAATCATCATCTAATGGAGCATTAATATCTCGTGGTTGTTGATCCAACTCCGTGATCCTTAAGAGATACGCTTCCATATCATTAAATTGTTCTAACTTCAATCCGAACATTGTACGTAAAAGTCCAAGACGTCTACACAGTCCTTTGTCTTCATAGGCCATTTTTAAATTATTCCAAGCCTCAAAGCCAGCGGTAGCATTACGTACATGCGAAAACGACGATGGCTGCACCATCAAACATATTTTGGCAAGAGCCCGTCGTTGCTTGCGTTCGTCATTGTCCCTAGGGACACCCGACTCAGCCTCAACGATGCAGTCCCATAAGTCCTCATGCATTCCTCATGTATCAAATACATCCGCATCAAAAACTTCCAATTGCCGTAATTGGATATACCACTAAGCTTCTCAAAATTGACAGTTATTCCAGACCTCGAAGCTGTAGACAACAGCCGATGGCGATCAAACATTCCTTTTGTTCTGCATCTCGTTTTATAAACAAAATTTAATACGTACAATTCTTTCTATTAATCTTGGTTAATAACTGGGAAGTGTGGAATACCTCCTGGGGTATCTGGGCCCATAACCTGATAGAAAAACAGAGATTTACACAGCATAGGAAAAATATTTTATTAGACAGTAGAAGGTAACAACGTGGTATCCAAGGCAACCGTATGACAATCCTACCAAATTACATATGTACAACACCTACTTAAATTGTTTGGTTTACAATGATTTTCCCTGTTTTCCTCCTTTTCTGTTGAAAATATCCCGAATTTTGTTTGCTACAAACCTCACGGAGCTCGAGACCTTTCCAACGAATGCAAAATCGTGGAAATTGGTTTGTGCGTTCTGGAGTTATATGATCAGGAAGGAAAACCCGACTTATTTTTATATAATAGATATGGCTATAATTTCAAACTCATATTCGCAGCAGTACCTATAGGTATATAATATGTATATCTACCTATGATGGTGTAGGTATGACATATATTTCGGTCGCCTTATCAAAGAAAAAAAGCCTGACTCGATATTCAGGGATGAAATATATACCCATGTCGAACACATAATATGTCAGGAGATGAAATACTTCGAACACACTAGGTACATGAGAACAGTAGTGTGCAGTTTGCAGTTTCTATAAATTGAAGAAATTCGAAAAAAGAACTCAACATCATTCATTCTTCAATGGATATGTTAACGGAAATGTGTTAAATCCGTCATTGTATACAATTCCTAGGCAATGTATACAATGCCTAAAATCGCCAGGCAATGTGTGAAATTAATTATATTGGACACATTTCCTAGGAAATTTATACATTTCCTAAACAGCAATCGGAAATGTAGTACATTAAGATTATAGATCAAGATTTTAATGGGTACGCGGGATAGATAATATGAAGATATTTTATTTTACGTTATGATTTTTACCAGATTGTCTCACCGAGTGCCTTAATCAAAAATATTATTGTGTAAAACAATGAATACTCATTTCCATTACTACTCAGTCAAATTCTTCAAGGTGTAGGTAGGTCGAATTGGTTACAGAACCGAATTAGCCTACCCCTACTCCACGTAGTCTTGTATGCCCTACCCCTAGAGTTTTTTTTAGAACCCGGAGGCGCGGAGGGAGGGCAGCCCCCGCCCGCTGTAACAAAACGCAGACACCCGGGCGAGCCGGAGCGGCTGAGGCTGGTCGCCGAAGGCGACCAGCAAGCCGAAGCTGCGCAGGCGAGCGTGGGTGTCTGTGCTTTGTTACGCAAGGGCGAAGGGGCTGCACCTTCCGCAGCGCCGGAGACGTCACGGTTCGAAATTATGCCCTATATTCTGCGTTTTTACGATTTGGCCAAACGTGGATAACCAAACGTAGACGATTTAACGGTCTGGACAAACTGAGTTGCCCATTTCATGAAATGCGACCATTTGAAGTTAACAAATCTACGATGTGGTCACGACATACACATTTCCTAATACGATATCGGAATTGTATACAATTCCTAGGAAATGTGTACATTTCCTAGGAAATGTATGAATTAAATAATTTTTAAAACAATATTTTACACATTGCCTAAAGAGCTTAGGAATTGTATACATTTCCTAGGAAATGTATACAATTCCTAGATTTCATACATTTCCGGTAACAGATACATCACACACGGGTTATTCCGGCCCAAAATCCAATATTTGGACAGCCAATCCGCGGTTTACCCTCTCTGGTAAAACAATTCGGAGCCAAATTGGGTTATACTTTTTCGAGTCTAATCATGTTAAGCGTGTATTCATTCGGATGTAAGTCGGTCAAACCAGTCGAACACACGAGTGACTGCGAAGGCAACGGTTCGCTTGAAGGGGAACGCGGGTGAGGTGATGTCTGCTTCGGATGGCTTGCTAACTCGCTTGCTCTAATCGAAGATCTATCGGATTTCTGGAATGTAGGATTGAGTACCTACGTCACGTGTACTGTACCGTCTGTTGCAAAAACCCACCCTGGTTTTGGTATATTTTTATATTTCTGGTAGGTTGGTACAATGTCGTAACTTGTAAATATGTAGGTATCATAAATTTGTACCTGTATTAGATAGGTTGTTGTATTTCTTGTATTACTAAATAATGTACCTACATTACAATGTTACATTACAAAAAGAACACACAGACACAAAAAAAAATTTAAACTATTCTTGCCATTAAAACGAATTCCATATGGAACGCAAACATAATTTATAGAACCTCCACTTTTTTTAATCGGCCAGTTGAGCAATCATAAGTCATAACACTTACAACTTCCAAGTGTTACTAATAATAACATTGCCATCAATACAATACCAATTGCAGTCAATAAACAACCTTAGCTGCAAACAAAACAATAGCTGCCAAAAAAAGAACCGACTTCTACGATCTTCTACTATCGACAAATAAAAAAATTACATGATCATTAAATTAGTCGAAGTCAATTCAACACGCATTAGTAGGTATAACTCAAAAACTACTCGTCAGATGTTCAAATTTAATAGGACCACCCACAACAAGTTCTAGCTTTTAAATATATGTAGGTACAAAAAAGTACAAAAACGTTTTTCCCAATACCTATTTACGAGATAGCCTACATAAAACAATAGAGTCGAGTTGAGAACCTCCTCCTTTTTATGAAGTCGGTAAAAGGCTATTGGTATATTATAACCCTGCGATAGTCGAAAGCTCTTTTTTAAAGTATTGTTAAGATCAGCCTTTTTGCATAACAGACGTTCCCCTGCAATGCAGCGAAATAATCTGTTGATAAATCTCATCTCAACTGAAACTTAATTGGCATTCATTTTAAGTCCATATTTGCTTAAAGGCTACTTTTTATTATTCTGCAATTAAGCCATCTTCATATTGCCCAACTGTAAATGGTTGAAAATTTTAGTGACGGTTTTACCGTATATTTTTTTTATTATTGATTTTTAATTAAATTAAATAACTATAATTAATCCTTCACTATTATTATTTTTGTTTTTGTGTAACTTTGTTTGAAAGTGGTGAGCCTAGTCGTTGAAAATTCGACCGGAGCTTAGGCTCGAATCCCTTGAAATTTCTACTTTGTTAATAAGCAAACCCTGGACTCTTCGGACGACGTTCCGGCATAAAATTGCGCCGTATGGGCCTTCGAAACACATAAAAAGATAGATCAGTAAAGTTTGTTTGATTTTCATCAATCATTCAATCTGTGTCTGATATTTTGATGTATAATTAATTTTACCGACCTTGTTTCATTAGCCTTTGGAATTCAACGAGTCGTGCCCGGTATCAAATTCAGGGGTTCGTTAAATTGATTTATACATGTTTTGTTGAAACTGTTTACGAATCCGGATACAGTTTTGTTCCTGAGCTCATCGGTTTGTTTGACTTTTTGATCGTTAATCGTAATACAAAGTATACAAACATTTGAAGCAGGTTACACTTTTTAGAGGCGATATTAGTCCTCTTGATTAGCACACAATGGTATCATATTTGTGACCTAGTTAGAACGAGACTTACAAAAATAATCACTGAGAGTGAGTTGCATATTACGAGGTCAAAGTAAGTTTAAAGTTAAAGTAAGTTTAAAGTAAAATGTAACCGCCAAAAGAAACAAAATCTTAACTCTCGTTAAGATTTCACTGAAATGTAACCATATTCTTACTTTAGCTTTAAACATACTTTAACCTCGAGATATAATAGGGTTAACTTACACTGACAGTTTCTGAGGAAGTCCTCATTCCTACTAACAACCTAACAAACCAATAACTTAATCCCGATCTGAGTCTTGTTCTGTCTCGGTCACAACTGTAACGGGCGGCAGCGGACGGGTTTGCATTCTCGCTAGCTCTCTTAATTCCATAAAAACAATGAACTCTATAGAATTACGAAGAGACAAACATTAATGGAATTTTACGCAATTACTCTTCCCAGTTTCAGCCAACCTTAGCAGACCCTGAGTTAGTAGGCTGTGACGGAATGATGGCGGCAGGCACTTCACAGGGGCTCCCTTTCCGTTTTGGAAAGGACCCAAAAAGCCTTACGTAGTTTTTTTCGTTAATGCTTTTGTTACGTCTTCATTTTGCGGCATCGCAATTATGTACGGCTCGCTTGTTTATTCCTGTTTACTTATTTATCTAGTGCGGACATTCCTAAATGGTCATGCCCCATTCGGTTTATGGTTGTGACCAAATAAATTACCGTGTTTGGCTGGTCATCTCATTATTTACAGTTTATTTATTTGTTTTCTACTTTATTAAGGTCTTATTTATTTATTTGTTATCTGTTTTATTAGCTTTATTGCCTCTTGTTTTAATCTATTGGCTTTTTTGGGATCAGAACAAAGTTCTGAGTTCGAGTCAGCTTGTATTATTTATTTGTTAATTTAATATGTATTAAGTTTTCTCTTGATTAACTTATAATTGTTGCTATTCTCCTTACTGAAGGATTTATTGAATTATTCAGTCTACCTAATGCTAAAATTCTCTACTGATATTAGGTAGAGTACCTAGCTAATTTGACTATCACAGTCCTTAAATTAAATCTAGTTCTGGGTCGGTCACAGTAATATCGTGGGAGGCAGCGGAAGGGTGATGATGCTCGGTTGCTATCATAATTCCATAAAAAAACCTGGAAAAACCACGAATTTTGTTGTAGATTTAACTCCTGTTATATTCAATAATTAATTTATTGTCGTTGCTTAAGGAGCTTATAAGTATTATGGTGAACTATTCGTGACTGTCACCATCCCTGCCACTCAAAGTGACGGGCAAACCATGCGTAACACTGCTTTCTTGCATGACCGACCGTCTGTATACAAAACGAGGGGTTGCAATAGAAAATAGATTTGACGCTCCGATAAATTCCATCGTGTCAATTTTAAAATTGAATGTCTTTACAGCTTTTAAACTCGACGAAGTCGTTTTAGAAGTTAAATTGAAATGAAGTTCTAGACAAAACGGTTTTAATATAAATTACATTGAGGTAGATGTACAAGGTGTTTATTTAAGGTGTATTGGCTTTAATCCATTAATAGCCCTCTACTGAGCATAAGTCTATCATCATTACTGAGAAGTTATATAGTATAATCAGGAGCAGTGATGTTTCAGAGTAGATTGGGGAAGAGGTAGTGGCGAAACCAAATATTGGAAATTTTTATGCCACCCCAAAGCCTCTGACACGGCTTAGCGACTGCCATCTAACGATAATAATTCATTAATTAATTTCATTCCTTAAAATTATTTTATTTAAACCGGTCGTCGTGTTTCTCTGTTTGACCTAATGGTTAGCTGGTTGAGAATGCACCTAGCATTAAGGTCGCCATTTTATACCGTAATATAAGTTTATTGTAGTCAATAAAGTTTTAAATAAATAAATAATAACCTGGACCGATAACTTTATGTGTCCTCCGAAACACAAAGCAGCTCAAGAATTTTTTGTTGCTAGCAGTAACCCATCCAACTGCCGATCGCGCCGCAGTTACTTAATTCTGTTTTCACTTGAGATCGACGCAAGCCGTCCAGCTATGAGCGCTTCAGAGGATAAACGTGTATTAAATTAACCTTATTATTAACGAATACATGTTAGTAACATTACCTATGTAGCAAAATAAAGATCTTTTAAAGTAAAATTGTACTGAAGTGACCCATTTCGAGGGTGAGTAATTAGAAATTATTAATATACAGAGTCGCTCAATGTTATTGAAGCTATGGAAGGATATTAATTAAGGACTAACTATTACAAAGAAGCATCTCTCTCTATCTTTCGCTGTTGAAAGTTGCGGTACAAACAAAAAGTAAAAACATGACCGTTATAAAGTACTATAAAAACACTCAAAAATAATAAATCATTTTGAATTTGATCGACAACATTCTCGAATTTTTGTACAACGGCCAAATTTTATACCCAGCTATTTAAAACCAGGCGAACCGATGTAAATTTCAGTCCAACTAACAGAAAAACTAAATTTATTGAACGGTAGAACAGAATGGTACAAACCGGTTCAAATATTGATAAATTCCCGAGAGAAAGAAATCAGTTGTGGATGGGATGGTTTCTTTTTATTTTTGTTGGATTCACATGATGCTTTTATTTTCTCTGGCTGTAGGTACGTCTGCTGCAGTGATTTTTCAAAGTATTATTTTTATTAAGAGCTGGCTTCTTGTGTAATCCTTTTCTTTTTCTTATGTTGATCTGTATAGTAACCGTTACAAACAAGATGTTACGTGATTTATTTTATCTATAGAAATTTTATATTTCGCTGTTGATTAAAACGAAATGATTCCTTGAATTCATAAAACGATTGTTATTTAGTGAATAGCATATTAATAGATTAAGGATGAAATCATAATCATTGTGCCTACTATTTTACTGAAAAAAATGTAAATTTTGACACTTATCTACCTAAACACAGAAGTACGGAAATGAATGGAATTTGGGATACCAGAAATGAAATGAGTAGGTACCTATTGAAGTACGAATTTATAATGAGAAAGTTTCCGAAATACTTGCAGCAACATAATGATACATCACTTATAAAATCACTTATAAAAGGCATGTCAATCAATACCAAATCCTATTGGCTTCGATATTATGTTTCTTGGTAATAAATTGTGTAATTTAATACTTGTAGTAGGTAAATAGGCAATAAATTACGCGAGAAATGGTGCAAGAATTTCTTGCCTTCTATTCTCCCATACCAGATGATTTATATCTTCAACGGCTGCGAGTTGCTTGCTAGTAAGGTAAAATTCACTTTATATAAAAATCGTCAGGTGATTTACGCTTTTAACATTATTTGAGGAGAGTGGTTTTGATATATTATTAGTTTCATTTTTAAATATTACCTCTTCTTGTTCTTTATTGGTGTACTGTTCATGTGTTTCTGAAATTAGGACGTTTTCAATTATCTCGTTATAGTATTCTAGTTGTGCAAAGCAAATATTTTACTATGAACTAATAGTGTGTAAATATTGGGTTTACCTTATATAAGGCTGTCTTTTTAAGTATCAATTAGGTATTTCTTAAATTCTCAGACAACTTTTCGTCATTGCACCAAAGAATTATAACGAACAATATCGACATTACCTAGTTGTAAGAAGAACGAATGAATGAACTGAGTAGTTGAAGAGAATGTTTCGAATTCAGTTCTTACTAAATACGACTTCTTACAATTATCATTTTCCTGTAACGAAAACTTCCAAAAACATTGTTATTGTTTATTGCGAATTCAACGCCTTACAAATTTCTGACCTAGAATTGGAATACGAACAAACGATGCTCAGTACAAATATTTTCTTACTGCGCTCAAAGCTTTCTTTGCATAGCAACAGAGAACTGAAAAAGAATACAAGACTCGACGGGAACATACAAAATTAATTACTGAATGGAGCGAGCACGTAGCTAGTGGGGTGTTTCGTTTTGTATTTGCCAAACTAACTGGGATACGTCGTTACGTATTGTGGATTTGGGAAAATCTCTTTCATCCCGTAACTGGGTGGTACGCAAGGCGCATTAGAATTGGACAGTGCATCGAAATTTACATTTTCGATACGGATTTCCATTGTTTACGCAGTAGAACGCTAGTTTGTGCCGTCAAAAATAAACGAACCGAAGATGGATTTCAAACTGAATTTTTGGATGACGATAAACGAATTGCCTAACTCAAACACAAATTAGCTTATTGAGTTTACCGAGTTACCGTTAGTCAGGGCGAGCGGGTAAAATGCTCATTCTGGATGATTTTCATGGAAATTAAGTCTCAAAAGATGAACCTAAAGTTGGGGCTTGGCTAAATGATTCATCTACGACTTCTGAATCAGTTGTTCTGTCATTTTAATCTGAAGTTTGTCTCCATAATAATTAGAATAACGGTAATGAATTTCTTATAAGGTCTTAAGATTTGCTATTTTTATAACAAGCTCCATATGATTAGGTCCAATTGATTAGTAGTAGTAGAATTTTAGCATCTTGACAGCTTTCCGAATAAAGATCTATAAATCTTTATAACACGAGAAAATAATGCGATGGAAACACCCTTCAAGGGAAAATCGGTTGATCTTCTTGTGACCCGCAATGACTGTTTTAAAAGTTTGGAAAACTACGAGTTTTATAATGAATCAGTGGTTTCTCGACCTACTTATTTGGCTCCATCGTGTAAGTGCTGCGGAGCCAAATGCTGAATGTTTCTGATGAAACTTTTTGATCAACGAAAGCTTTTTGCTTTGACGTCGTATTATTCAGACTTTTAAAGTGAAATCCTGGTATTACAGCTTATACAACATGCAACAGTAGCAAATCCAGTAATCTAATTTTAATTGTAAATGCACTTGGTCCAGAATTGTAACCGTATAATATGTATAATGAACGTGTATGTAGATAGTATATTTTTTGCATTTCATCTAGATGTCGGTATAATAATTCAAGTTAAAAGGAATAAAGACACGTAGTTAAGGATATTTGTATTCGAAATAACATTTTGTTTCTTTTATGTTTGTTATTCCATACATTTAATAAGTTCTGAATGAACAGGTAGAAATTTATAATAATTGCTGACTCCTACGAAAGAAATATAGACCATGGTTCACCACGGTGGTCAAGAGTTATTTAGCAGATTTTATCCATCTTGGAGAACGTTATAGATTAGTTTTAGGCACGGGTTTCCTCATTATGTTTTTCTGCATTGGAGCAAATGATAATCGCACGTAACCTATTATTTGTGACGTCAATAGTATTCCCACCTAGATACAACGAGATATCAACGTCCAAAACAATAGTCTACTCTTAACAGAATTGTTGAATACTTAAATAAAATGCGATTATTCAACATATAAATTATCAAATTTGTTGAAGATCATCTTTAAGACACCAATAACAATCAATGTCTCACATTAAAATGAAGTAACCGAGAAACTTTGTAGGTAACTCTTGTAAAACATAACCAGAGACTCGTCGAACTTTCAAATATACTTAACATTAATAACACAGTGGGTGTCAAAGAGGATATCAAAGAAATCTTCAGTCTATCTAGATCTAATTTACTGCGGGCGGTTACCTCTAACAAGGAGGTACTCGGTAAAGGAAATTGTTCCATTTGTGTTTGTTATCGGCGAGACAAATTCCGCCTTGATTTGAATATGAAGGGAACATTAGACACGTAACGTTCCAAACGAAATATGAAATGCAGCAGAAAATTCGCCGGTTATTGTGCAAAGCAAGGATACATTTGTCGATGATCATAAAATTACATTTATTTAAAGTCATGTTCAAATAAAAAACAAAACAAATATAAACAATGTTTAATAGCCCCAATCAGAACGTAACGAAGAAGCCAATGATGTAACATGAAAAAATAATATTTTCCAATGGGAAGAAGGATCGCAGAATGCTATGAAGTTCAAAATTTGCAACACAAATCGCACTGCAGTATCTAGTGCAGAAGTTTTTGTGTGCGGGTTTAAAGAAACACTGATTAGCATATTACGCGGACACCCTCTTGATACGAGACCATTTGTTATTCCATCAAACTTACTATTTCAGCCCTAACTTTGATGACACATTACCGATTAAAGCGCACGGTTACGGCCGATTTATCGCCGTACAAAATGTTGTTTCATATCATTATTCAAGATACTAGGACGCTGGGTGCTAAGCTTCTTGTCATTACTACACGATACAACAGGTTTATTCACATTTTTTAAAGGAACATCACTTTATTATGCACGTGAACACTTATTCAATACATTTTTGATTTGTTTCTTGTGAGGATTTTTGGTTATTTTGTTGTACTTTTTGTGTGAACAACTAAATGTTGCGACGCGACACATGCGCTCGAGACGCGCGCGATCGGGCGACTGAACTGAATAATCACCCCGGGCGAGGGGTTTTGGCCCGGCCGGCGCGCGACGTACATTTGAATTACGTTCCTTTACAAGCGATTCAATATTGATTCTTCTTATATTTTCGCATCAATATGAACAATTAAAAATAATCATAACAGTTTTAAGAATTTTACTAACTCAGGACATTTTTTTACAATTTTGTTACAAAATATTACAGCTTGAAATGAAACGTTTTTAAAAATCTGAAAGGTGTTGCCGTTTCTGTCTCACAGTTGCGGATAGACAGGGAAGGAAAGATTCTTGTTTCAACCCTGTACGTACCCTTCTCAATGCAGGGTAACAGTCCCCATTATGGAGAGACCTCCACCTTGTTACAGTGTATCCATTTCGGTGTAGTTGCATCTACAGGCGGAGGGAGGCGGGATGTGTCAGTGTATGGTGGTTTGTCACAATACAAAATGTAGGGCCACGATTTTAGGGCTAACAAATTAGAAAGGGGAGAAAAAATGTCCGAACGTCAGGTTTATTGACATTTTGCTGGGCGATAATTAAGGCTTACGAGGGCCTCGAAAGTTATCGACTCACCGTAAAATTTTAAAGGTTGGATTTTCGTTTCAATTATTTCGTTCCAATTGGCTCTTGAATGAGTTAGTAACAAGTCTTTTACTTTTATTAGACTTCCTCTGAAAGAAACATTTTACAGGAAGTCTATGTGAAAAGACGACCAAAGAAAAACTATTCATAGATCGTTAGTTTCTTTTATCTTGATCTGTTTATTATTCTTTAGATACCTACATAATATTTTCACTTCAACTTCAAAAACTGAGAAGGTTCTCAAATCGATAGTACAATATATGTTTTTTATGTGTGTCTTCGCGAATAACTTTGTCGTTTATGAGCCGAATTTGATCATGATTTTTTCGTTGGAAAGTACCAAGCACAGAACAGTTAAATTGAGTATTCCGTGATACCAAGGGCCAAGGGCGGTATTATGATGGAAACCAGGACCTGATGATGGCATCCCAGAGAAATTGAGGGGAACTTTCGAAAATTGTAGGGGCGACTAGTGCGTTTATCAATGTTTTCATGAAGTACGTTAAAACACTACAATTTAATTTAATGAAGGTCTGGAGTCGATCTGATGATAGAGCTAAAAGACAGTCGGCGAAACTCTTCAACGATTTACTGCAGTTATCTTGTGTTTGGGCTTGGTTAATTTGTACTGACGAGAACTTTACATCTAGATGGGATAAATTGGGCGCCATCTGGTATCATCGCCATCAGTAGTTTTTGAGTTATCTCTGCTTGTCGCTATTGAAGTCGGTTTTTTTGTAAAAAGTTAGTTACAATAACAATTTCTGTTTAACTTGTCTGACATTTTATAATCTTCTCTTATATTGAATAAAAATGAATGTTTGTTTGTAATGCCCTTTATAGAATCGTAATCTGCATTCGATCATGTGATGATCTTCAGCAAAGTTGTTGTGCATGAGCCCACAAAGGTTTCTGACTTGGTACGAACAACTTTCGACAGATGAAGACACTGTTATGTTTTCTTCAAATTTGTTTTACTTGGGTGCGTAGCAAAGCAACGCACGCAGGATACAGTACATAAAGTAAGTATATAGGGGATACAGTATATGGGGGAGGGGATTGGATGAGAGAGGAAGTTTTTAAAACTGTAGGTACTTCATAGAACAGTATACTACAGGTTTTAACCATGTTTTGTTCCATCTACCTACCAGTGGTGATCGTTCGAACTCAATGATAAGTTAATTTTAAAGTTTTAACCTATCTGGTTGCCACCTTCAATTAAAGATAGACAATATGTAAACTTGATTAATGATTACACTTTCATCTGATGCATTTTGGCCATAAATGGAACCATGATTAAGAATTACGATTTCCATCTGGGAGTACGGAAATGCTCCCGTCAAGAAGGCTCTGACAACCATTTGTCGAAGACCTCTTCTGTTATTCTCTATTTCGGGCCTCGAGATGTATGTAATTTTAATTTGTAATCATAAAATCATAGCATTTTTGTCTGTCCCAAAATATAAAGTAATCTGTGGCATGCAATGAACTTTGCCAGAAATTACAGATGTTTAGTTTAGTAGCGCCATCTAGAGATGCAGTCAGTAATAGTTGACGCGATGTCAGCTTGCACCCTGGTTTACAGATCACGTGATTAGTACAGTTAAGTCCAGTATGTTTCAATAGATGTCACTAGTTAACTGCGATTTAATACAGGTGTTGCCGAGTGTCTGTTCAAGTTGGCATCCTCTGTAAGTCTGTACCTACTATGAAAACTAAAATATTTTAGCATGTTTTCCGTTTCCTGAATAAACAAACATTAAATTTTTGCAATCAGAATATCACTTTTTTCAACTCATCATATTTTTAGGTATCTTCAGGGAGATCGCGATTTTTCATGATACAAGAGGGCTTTGACGAGGTAAGAGATAAATACCAACTCTTTCTCTGTGCGATACTACTTATAACTACCGGAGGCCCTTCTTTCAGAGACATTTGATAAGTATGTCCTGCTACTTACCTGTACTCTGTATTTAATTCAATATCAAATGTCATTTTTAGCTTCACAATTAAGCTTTTCAAGAGGTGCCGTTAGTAGTCCCAGACCATACCACAGATACTTGAAGTACTTTTTAATAAGTGACCAAACTCTACTGATATTCTGTTAGACCACTACGTTATTACTTAACTTAAAGAAGATCAGTATTATCTACTCTCTAGGCCACAAATTGAATAAAATCTTGTTTTATTATATCACTGGACGTTAACAATTTTTTTTCAGTTACTGAATCCAATTTCGTATACTTAGACTAAATAAAATTCACAAATATTATTAAAATCTTTTTATTTTTTATCGTTGTATAAAATGTTTACATTGTATTAATTATATTCTTTTTCTTATTCGCTACAATTGTATACAAATCTACTCTAATACACTAATAATATTGTACAATGTATTTTACAAAGACTAACTGGTACATTCGTCACTTTTTTCGGGATCAAATCCCTTAAGTAAATTAAAGACAAAGATAGAAGTAGATACAGACTTGAGCATATTTCAGAGTAAAAGTTTAAAATTCATAAAGGTAAGATAATATTTAAAGATTTTACGGTTGATTTAAATTTAATAACCATAAACATTTTAATGTAATAAAATTGCACGAAGAAGGTACACAAATATGATTAATTAAAATTGTGTTGTAAATGTTTTCATATGACCTTTTTCTGCTGTGATTATGCAATGTAATTTTTATTAAAAATGGTTAAATCAAGCTATTTGAGTTTCATTACTTTTTTATTTCATATCGGGATCTGTTGTTTGTTTCTGTTCTTTTTTAGAAATATTTTTTTCAGAATCTCTTAAAATTTACAAAAATACTAAAAAAATACCAATAAAAATAATGAATAAGCCTCGTTTCATCACATTACATTTTTGTCATTGTTATTTCGTTTACACTTGCCAGTATTTTGTTTACAGATTGTGTCTATGTTCTATGGATTCTTTATTATCAGAAGGTAGGAACCTTATTATATTTGTTTCGAGAAAATTTGTTGCTGCAAATTCGTTCGTCAGTAATTAGTATATCATAATATTTATGTAATATCCATTAATCACTTCATTTTCTTCATTCGTCTTTTATTTAGTTCATAATAAATTCGAAGTCTTAATAAGCGACCAATATGGTAAAATGGTAAAAATAGAAGAATGTATAAATTGATCAAACCCATCATTTATGTACATGAAAATAATTTAAAATATTTACAGCTAAATCTAACTTAAATTAAATAAAGCTTAATGGACGGATCGAACTTATTGTATAAGATGGAAGACTTGAGGTAGTTAAACATTAACTTGTGACTGAATTAGATACAAGAAGGAAATTTAAAAAATATGAAATAGATAATTCGGATTTCACGAAAATAAAGATATATAAAAATCATAATTATAAGGAGAATTTTGAAGGTAGTATAAATAGAAGAGGAAATAATATATCCGTTTAGAACAATTTGTGACTTGTCGTTTGTGTTAGTGCGGCCGCACACCAGAGATTTATTTGTATTACAATAATTGTAGCGCCACATTTGAAACGCGACATATATATCGCCCCCCTATATTCGTATGTAAACCCGCACATCAA
The DNA here is from genome assembly GCA_905404135.1 of Hesperia comma. Classification (NCBI taxonomy): domain Eukaryota; kingdom Metazoa; phylum Arthropoda; class Insecta; order Lepidoptera; family Hesperiidae; genus Hesperia; species Hesperia comma. Next base: position 3,404,279 of record FR990019.1, read on the forward strand.
GGACACATTTGTAGTAGGTGCAGTTGGTAGCGAGGCGTTTGTCGCGTCAAGAATTGAAGATCGAACACGTTCGTTTTATGTGGCGCCTTGCTTCAAAAATGACAACAATGAGATTACGAAAATGAAAGACAATAAAACTAGACGCTACAACTGTGCTTCCGATGTGCGTGTACACAATAGATTTGTCGCCGCGTAAATGTATCGCAATAATTATGGCGCCGTATATATATGTTGCAAGTAAAATGTATTGTGGTGCCGGTGTGCGGCCTCACTTAGTTAACGTTATAACGTTTACCTCTAATAATACAAAATTGTTAAGGTTAAAATCAAAACAGGTTCCTATAAATGTATGAATATCCAAAATAAACTAATATTTTGTTATATTTTACATTGGTACACTTATTTACAATATTGGTACTAAATATACATTTACAACTATTTATAGCGTGAACGTTGTACATTTCAAAATATCGTCAGTCTGAGTAACGTGCTTTCCTTTTATTGCATTCGTTAAATTTAGCAACTCCAAAGCTTTTATTGATTCAATAAAAGCTTCAGTTTTCTAAATTTAATCTTCTATGAGTAATATAAGTTTCCTAATATTTTTTCAACAACACACGTTACGTTTAGTGTGTCATTGTAATGTATTACCATATTTTATTGTTATTTAATAACTTTATTTATAAGCTATATGAACAATGTACATTACAATATTGAGCGCTTGACACTCTTGAGCACTTGATCAAATTCATTTTCATTATCATCAACATGATAATCATCGAGAGTCACTACAAGTTTACTAAAAGCGTAACAATTACGTATTACTTAGATAACTAGGGACTATTGCACTTTTTCTTTATCTGTCACTATGTGTCCGTTCGTGTACCCATTTTTGACGTGACCGTTTAATTCGGTGGTGGGATAGATGTAACCGTTCGTCATAGTTTCTCTGTTGATCGTAGCTTCTGCGTCGGTCTTAGCTTCACCATTGGTCTTAATATGACCGTTAGCTTTAGCGTGACCGTTGGCTACGTAGCTATTATTGTTGTTGTTGCAAGCTTCTACTGGTTTCCGAGGTTTTTCCTTCTTGTATGCTTGGATGTAGAAGTTTGTGAAGAGCACAATGAAGATCGATGAATGCAGAATCAAGCCTGATGCGATGAGCCTGAAGAAATAAGAATGTTTAGTTAACTTTATTCAACATTTAAGATTGCGAAAAACAAACCATACTATTTAATTCTGTAATTTGTCTAATAAAAAAAAGTTTGGTTCTTTAATTTTCGTTTTTTCTGTATTTTCGTTATTCTTATTATGTAATGAGGTACTTGCCCACTCTATAAAACTAACAATAATACTAAGGTTTCAAAATTGTCTCATATCTTAATTTGTTGAAATTTTTTTGTTATAAATTCTGCTATTTATAATGAGGAAATGTCATTAACTTTATGTCGTAGTCTTAATTATTCTACATCAATGCAAATTTTTGTTGTGCTACATACTTAGGATATCCACAGTCGTACACCAGAGCGCTGATGGAATGGAAGAGCACCATGAAGAATTGGATCTGAAAAGATATAAGTGAGTTAGCAAAAAGTTACTAATAATTATTATAGTTTTTATAACGTTTGTTTTATTACAAAACAACGTAACACGTAAAAACATAAATGGTAGAAAGATTTTTAGATTTTAAGTCGCTCACGAATATATGTATTCCATGAGTTAGTTACTTCGGTAGGTATTGTTATACTAGAAGGACTGATTATTGGGCTTCTGGGATTAATCTTTGCAGTAGAGGGGCCTAGTTTATTTAAAAAGTTTGGACTTAGGCAATTGTTTAGTCCATTGGTCAGCAGGATGCCCTAAGTGAGATTGATGTTCCTTAAGATAGTTGAAATCATTGAGATATTATGTACTAAATGGTTGAAATACTTTAAAATCCCTTAAAAGTACAAGTAGTTTACTTTATATCATAAAGAATGGCTGGAGTCTAAAAATTCACTGTGACTTAATGACAAGAATTTCAACACTGACAATCATTGCCATTAAATGATCAAGCTCATTAGATATCGTAATTGTGATGCGTGCAAACTCAAATCGAGATGTTTTTTCCACATTATTGACGGACATTATACTCCGACTTTTAATTCGATGCAGTAAAATGACGTTTGCTAATGTCACTTTTTGTAATAATGTTGCCAGATTTTCAATAATGGTGATAACTTACACGATTAACGAACGATGTTTTGATTATTCGATTATTCTTTTCTCAATATGTCTATTATAATGTATGTTAATAAAATATAATTCAAATTCAGAAAACAATACGGAAAGGTTATTAATTTAAAATTATATAGTAGACGAAAAATAATAAACACCGGTGCATGCATGCTTTTAGTACATAACATGCACTAAAAGCGCTTAATAATTAAAAATCTAGGAGATTATTGATATCAATCGTATTTTTATATGTAGTTATTGATCCTGTAATAACTTCATACATTATTTTAGCAGTTTGCTAAATTATGCGAAACGATTATAATCCGATTAATATTTTCATCAAATCGAATAATTTGTGTCCAGGTTACATCACTATTTTTGTGATAATAAAAAACGGTAACACTGGAAATGTCATTTTACTGCATCGAATTAAAAGTCGGAGTAAACGTTCATTACAGCTTCAATATCTTGAACTAGTGCCAATGGTCTCGGGTACTATGGTTGCGAAACTGTTCAAGAACACAGACTTGACAGTAGCCGTATAATATAATACCAGTCTATTGAACAGTCCATTCACTAAGTAATTAAGTTTATGTTCTATCTGGTAACTAGAATTGGTTACCGTTCTCTTTTTGACGAATTTCGTTATTGCCGCAACGTTTATTAGTTTAGGATTTTCAAACGTATACTTAAATATATTTGGAGTAGGATTTTGTGTTTCAGGTGACACGGACTGATACAAATTGAATCGTCTAAGAACTAATGTACATATATTTTAAGGGACGTTTGGCGTTGGCCGCATTGATGCCGCCTTTAGTACATAGTATCTCAATGTGCCGCCTAGAGTATTGACTTCCATCCTATGACAGCAGCCAATAATGTCTCGACAGCGTCACTCCCTGCTCGAAGATAAGTCTTAAGCTAAGGATAATTACCATAAAACTTAAATGACTCTCTACCAGCCTCTTGCTTGAGTTAGGTGGAATTGTCCATCGGTAATGCCTTTGGTTTTACTGTCCATGGGCTAATGTGATCAGTGATCAACAGGTAGCTCGTATGCTCCTTCGCTGTTCACTCTACTAAACTACTAGACTTTTGGTACCAAATACTTTTAACCAGTTTGGGACAAAGTTAAACGCCTGAGTAGTACAAGGTACGACAAATCTAATTCCATTTTATTGCGAAATCGTTCCGACTGTTCGGAATGCCGCACTATCAGTCCCTTGTAGGCCCACAAACAGGTCATGCGAGTGGAAACGCGAATAAATTAAGCATCTGAAGTGATCGGGACCGGTTTATAGAAGAAATTGCGTCAAGTAATGCGCGTGGAAATTGGTCAATGCGTGAGTACGACTGATATTCATGCGTTCAGAAAATACATCGACATTAGACCCATAGGTCTTGCAATTCATGGCGAGTACTAGGAACTTGTTATTGTAGGTACACATTTTTTACAATGTGGTCAACCTGTAAGTGCGCAGTATCGAACTTGGAAGATGAAAGTGTTAAGAAATTTGGATGCGGTTTTCACCGATCTATTGTAGTTGTGGTTTATGTATTGCTTCTTTTACCCTTTGGATTCCAGCGAAACGTACTATGGGTTTCATGACATGAATTCATGTCGTTGGAGTTTAATGAATAATTAAGGAAATAAAAATAAATTATTATTATGTAATTTTTAATAAATGGGTTTAAAGAATTTTTCAAGGGTAAATACTAAGGCAGTTACATTATATTTGAGAAAGTATAATTTTAGAGGCGGCATTCGCAATCGGCTTATCCGTATTTTACCTTTCTTGATTTTAAATCCCCTTGTATTGGAGATAAGAGTCAAGCTGTGTGATAATTATGGGCTCATGTAGACGTTATCTGGACTTTCGTATTCAGTCTTGATGCAGTTTCAGTGAATGTCACATTTATTCGTATTATGCAGTGTTATGGAAAGTCACACTTGTTCGTATTCAGTCTTTATGCAGTTTCATTGAGGTACAAACCTAAGGTACTTATTTATTTATTTAAAACTTTATTGGCCACAATATATTAATATATTAAGGTACAAACGGCGAGCTTAATGCAAGTTGCATTGTCTACCAGCTAACCATTAGGCCAAACAGAGAAAACATGAATAGCGGTTTTAAACTGGACAAGGTAAAGTAGACTTAAGTAGTAAATATCAATAGTGTTCTCATTCATTTATAGACGTTTTGTAGTGTTGAAATTTCAAAACTTTTTGCGCGCATTACGTCAATTAAAAAGCTGATATTTCAATGCTTCCTTGTGAGTTGAATTACAGTTGAGTTCGAGTCAAGTCAACGAAAAGTGTATGTTAAATGACCTTACTTATAATTCACTAAGGATTTAAACAATAGGTTTCATAAGTGGTTAAAAAATTCGTGTTGCATTTCGACCATATTTTGGGTATTAAGTTGTGAAAAATTACAAGTCTTAAACAATTAATTTTTTATTGTTGACGGACTACATTTGAAGAACAAAGAGATTCTTACCATATTATATTACAATTTATCAGATATTTTATATGTATACGTATGTGCTTAATTACGTACAAATACTAGTAGATCGCTTTGAATATAATTTCAATTGAAATTTAAATACTAAATTGAATGATAACAACGTAATTTGTAAGTGCTTACTTATCTTTTGTGTATTTCAAAGCGCTTTCACATATTGCCGCGGTAATTTTACTTTCAAATCACGTAGAGAGATGACATTGGACGTCCAATATTATATTTAATAGCCGTTAACAAGCAACTGTGAAATTTGAGATGGAGTTATAATCTTTTTCTACACTCTGCACTCTTGGTTATTTCTAAGAAATGTCATCGATGTAAACAAGAAATCAATCCTAGACGAAGGAAAAAAGTGTTTTATTGGTGTTGTATTATATTTGGTTGCCAAAAAGAGATGGAATCTAAATAGGCGATTCCTATTTAGAATACACGTTAATTAAAGATAAAAAAGATAAAATATGTCAAGATCGGAGACGAAAAAAATCAATGAGTAATAATAAATAGAAGACGAAGAAAGGAAAAAAATATCAATAATGAAAATCATTAATACACGTAGAAGATCTAAAACCAAGAAGATCGATAGATCAAAAGATCAATTAAGATGATCGAATAGAAGTAAAAAACTACCAGACAACTGCTTACAAAATCGTATTCTTGTTCATTGAAGTAAACCGTGGGATTAGTTGATGAGCAAATTTCGTAACCGAATCTTGTTACTGAATAGCGTTACCTTGTTCAAGTAGAATACGATGATGTCTTAACTGAATGTCAAACGTTTATGGTGTTTTGATTACAGCGTTGAAGAGATAATAACGGTTCTACTGGCCTAAACTTAAACTTACTTTAAAGTAAAAATAGGTACTAATGTTACATAGCAATTTTAAGCTTGTAAATTGATCAATTTATTTACGGCGAATAAGGTATTATTAAAGTCAATGTAACAAACATTTGTAGCAAAAACAATTCGTTACATCGGATTCTTAAAAATCTTTTTCCTATTATATAGGTTTCCAGAATATTCCGATAAATAACAAACTAGGACACGAAAACATAAATCATAATTCATAAGGACGTAGACGAGGATGCAGACATTTTATGTTTTTACATTATGTTGGAATATTCGTTTTACGTACAGAACATTTATTGCGTATAGTGGTGTCTGCATCACAGTTCCGTGACGGATTAAAGATCGTAAGGGTGCGCGATCGCAATACGGCACAATTTGCGCGTGCGCACCATTTCGACACAGCGCCGAGCGGAACGCAGTATCCTTTCGCCGCAACACTTGCGTTCTAACTCAGACCTTCGGGTGGAGAAAACGGATATGCGCAAAGCGACTGGTATCGTTAGAAAATTATAGTTTTCCTCAACACAAGTGTATATTATCCCTCGCAATGCGCGGTAGTCGCTTTATGATTGTCGTTTGTCATCGCGTATGGCCTTTTTATGAAACTTCGCGACTCTACACGTATTAGGATTGCATTTATATGTAGCAATGTTTGTAGGTATATAATTTTGAATATGCATTGTAACTTCAATTACAAATAATTTCTCTTACTCTGTGGTCTTGTAATTTTACAGTATAGTAAACCCAACTTAAGACTGAAACGAAAGAGGCGCTGTCGGACGCATTTGACATTCATTTGACCAATCATTGCACACTAGTAACTGACAGATGAATGAACACAACGTACTTATGAATGAATTTTCGTTAGTTCCAATTTTTGCCATTTCAGAGTTAAGTTGGGCGGACTGTAGTTCCGATCATAGATTAAGCATACACTGACGATCAGACAAAAATCTAATAATTATATTCTTGGCTTCTATTGGCCCTAAGAAACAACTTCATAACATTTCTTCTCAAATATCTCCTATGTACAGACATGAACAAGTTTCATTTTTATAATTTGAATACACAATACGTAGTTAACTTTCAATGGGAACATCTCTCCAGTAGAAACGATTCGCTTTGTTTCGCCTTTTACGATGCGTAAGTTAAGTCGAATTAAGTCGAGAGTGAATAAGTTAACATCAAGTGGGATTTAACTATTATGACTAACATCAACTAACAGGACTAACTATCACTAACGGACATCCTCACACTTATTAACAAAGTAACCAACTAATGTTCTAACACCATTTACCAAATAGTCTAACAAATACCTAGTCCCTATTTTAGTATTGTTCTAGGTCGGTCAAAGTTGTCATGGGCGGCAGCAGATGGGTGGTGCTGCATGCCCGATCGCTACTTTAATTCCATAAAACAAGATATAAAATTACTTACCAGTTGCATAGTAGTGAGATGCTTCTTCCACCAGAGATACTTCTGGTACTGGGGTCCCATAGCCGCCATCATGTAGTAGCTGTACATGATCACGTGTACCAGATTGTTCACGATGTTGGAAAAGGTGCCGTGCCCACCTTGGAACAACAATGACGAAGGTTATCGCGTGATGAATGTGGGTCAAACAACAATTGGCCGCTGTAATTAGCTATTGCTTTTTTATTTTTGTTTAGACTCACTTTGTGGTGGTGGTCACTACTTTTGCTTTTACGTTGCGATATCTGATTTGATGGCCTTAGGTTAGAAGTGGCGCTGGCTGGTGAATACAGGGTCGATTCCAGCTGATACAATTTTTTTATTTACCTTACATTTAGAGCTTTTAATTTAGATACCCAAATTATAATTGTTTCTTATAAAAATAACCGACTTCAACATTGACAGCAGAGGTAACTCAAAAACTACTCGCCAGATGGCGCTCAATTTAAACTATCTAGGTAAAGTTCTCGTCTCTACAAATTAATCAAGCCCACACACAAGGTAACTGCTCTAAATCGTTGAGGATTTCCTTCGACTTTCTTTCGTTTTCATCAAATCGACTCCAGATTCTTAATAAAAAAACACAGTTAATGGGTTTATTTTACGTTTTTTAAAGATTTTTTATTGAGTTATGGGATAAGACAAAGAAATCAAATAAAAAATAAATATGGTCGAATTGAAAACTTTTTTTTCGTTGAAGTCAGTTAAAACTAGATCAAAAATGTCATAAGACAAGATTTTTCAACCACTTTTCTTACCTAGTAATGTATGAATCACGTACCAGATGTAGGTTAAACGGAATGGTCAGCATTGCGATACTGGTCGGATAGGTTGACAAGTTTACTAAGAAATTAATTCACGCACTTTCAACGTCGATTAAAACAGGTCATTTACCTCGACGTGTAGGTACTCTCAGATAAACCTGTTTTAAAATAATATTGCAATCAATGAAAATTATTGAGATGCAGACTTGTTTTATAATGATTCGTCACGAGTTTTACGGCTTCTGGCCTTTTTAATGTGTATGAGTGATTGATTTGTGTGTTGATCTTTATTTTGTTACGTCATGTTTAGTTTCATTTGACTCATTTTATTAAAAACTAAGTAGATGTACACTGAAGACTTTTTGGATCTAAGGATCATTTTTGTAAACCTAAACCTAAGAAATGAATCGTGAATGACATGTTCATTAAAGTATTAAAAATTAATCTTGAATTAAATAATTGGAAATTACCTGCAATGAACTTCACTAAGAGCCAAGCTTCGAAAGGCGTAAGAGAGTGGTGGTAGAGATGCAGCCACGTGATCTGACTCTTTTTCTTCCTCAGCACGAAGAATATGGTGTCGGCAAACTCCGACAGCTTGGAGAAGTAATACACCCAGCACAGGTGAAGCATCTGAGAATTAAAATAAAATGAAATACCTTTTGGAGAGTTATAAAGTAGATTTCATTCTATTACAAAAAAACAGACTGTTTCTAAAACAAAATTTCGTTGTTTGGTGCTATAGGTAGGTACTTGTACTTCTTTTTCTTTAACAAGCATTCAAAAATAAGTTTCCTTTTGAGATTTGTGAAGCCATGACGACACTGTAAACTAGCTGTTTGTGGCCCTATCAACGATCCGGGGGGTTCCTGGGTTCGATTCCGGCTGAGAGATAAATTGTTGGTTGGTGGTTAAGAATTCGGCCACCTATTCTGGGGCTCCGGGTTCAAATTCCAGAGCACACTAGTGACTTTTTAGCGTTATGTGCATTTTAAACATTGAAATGTTACTCGCTGGAACAAAGAAGGAAAACATCAGTGAAGTCCGCCAATCCATACTTGACGAGCCTGGTGGACTATAGCTTTAATCTTGTCATTCTAAGAAGAGACCGGTGCCCAGCAGTCGGACAGTTATGGGTTGCGATGATTGTATTGTACTGTCAAATTTCCTTATTACCATTTCCTGTCATACTAAACGTAGGGACAGGCCGTGTTTATTTTTGCATTCGCATTGTTTGTGTGTGATGTCTGAAACGTGTTTGTCTCAAATATCTACGTGACAGGTAAGTGTTTGTTTTGTGACTTGCTTGCATACGATATTTTAATTGTATATGCGAGTCGATAGCAACCAGCAACCCGTAGGATCCTAGAAGCCTAGGTCTTGCCGACTCTAATCATATCATTGTTCGAGTCACTATCGCCCTCATCTTTAAAAGGATACAGATATCTTAAAGGTTGAAAATCTAGTGCATTTATCTGTGCTGTTCCCATGCACGCTCAGAATTTACTAAACTACTCGAACATCGATATTTTGATAAAATTAACATACATCAACGTACCTCAATTCTTTTGAATTTACCACCATTCAGACAGGAGTCATTTGTGAGGAGGAGAAACGCACTAAACGCACTTTGTGCATCATTAAAACTTGACTCACTGAAAATCAGCGCCATAGCCAACATTACGGCATTATGCTGAATGAGCTCTATTTTCTGGGTCATTGAACACTGACGATCGTCACAGGACAATGAGAATGTAAATTTGTTTTTTATTACTTTAGTTTAATTTTCCTTGTAGGTATTTTATTTGAATGAAAGTTAACCGCATCTAAGTCGGTGTCGTATTACAGACAAAAAATATAACAATAAATTGTTTTATCACATTATTTTTCCTGCCTCCTAAATGCCTTTTTTATTATACATGGCTTTGTTTACAACATTTATACAGTAACATTGACACGATCGAACACCGTCCGAGAACGCCGAAGGCAGGTATTTTCACTTTCAGTGACGCAAGCGCAATCACGGAGCGAGGCGCTTTCACTGAGGCAAGTTCAAGTTTCGGCCTCAAAGGTTGGGGTCGCGGAGCTTCGTTTGGGAACTTTTGGTAACCGGTTGTAAGTTACGCAAAGGATTTTGGCCATCATTTTTGGGAGTTCGCCAATTAATTGTCGGTAACAACTTAACTTTCTTAGTAACCTGTCCTGTTATATAACTTAATACAGAAATGTTCAACGTAAGTAATTAACGTAAGTAATTGTGTTATGTGGAGCTGGTTACACTTTTTTAGAATCGATCATCTCCCCCAATGGTTCCCAAGGGTCGCAGCGTATCGGAGAATGAATTAGAACGAAACTCATACCAACAACTACTAACTGGACTATTAGTAACATCTACTAACAGGACTCTCACTGGTATTCCCTGTCCTCACATTTACCCTGTCCTCAGGGGTAGCAACACGTCTGTGACCAAATTGGAATACTAACAATTACTTACTGGACAATTACTTACATCAACTAACAGGACTAACAATCGCTAACAGTCCCTGTCCTTTCACTTATTAACAAACTAACCAACTAATATTCTAACACCATCTGTTAACTGGACTAACCATCCTGGACCCTAAACTGAGCCTTGTTCTAGGTCGCTTCATGCTCGTTGGTTACCTTAATTCGAACCGCTTTCTTTTATCCTTTAGATATGAAATCTTGCATATCGCTTTAACTCCGATGACATTAAGTATGTTCGGAATTTCGGATTCGGATACTACACTCAGAGTTGGCTTCGTAGGAGGGAACTTGTCAACACTTCAGCACAGTGATAAAAATTGTTTTGCAATTCAATTAGTTTTATAAAAGCGTGTTTATAATTTTTCACACATTTTTTAAATGCAAATACCTGACGAGGAGACGAGCGTACCTATTGATGCCAAATGTGTGTAATCATTAATAAAATGTGCAGGATTGGCGATATACTACCATAAAACACGGCTTTCATAAACTTCTTCGTAGCATGAAAACGTTTGGAGTCAAACATAATTATCTATAATACTTAGTACTGCCTCCACATATTATTCTACGTATTCTTCGCTAGATAGCAAAGTATAGCTACAAGAAAAAAGAGAGTTCTCAAGAATATTTTGTGACTAGTACCTACATAAATATAACTGTGTGTATATTTTTTCAGACTACTAACATTGTCTCGCTCCGCTCCATTAATTTCTTAGTCGGTAATGTCTTAGTTTGTCTTATCTACCCTGCATTAGGATTTAAGTAGCATTTCACAGACTAAACATGAAAGGTTCATGCTTACGGCCATCGGAATGAATGTGTTACACCTAGTAGGCATTAACCAAATTGTTTAAATTAAACAGATGCACAACACGGTAACAGACATATAGCTTCCGCAAATAAGCAAATGGGTTTGGTACACAAAATTACCTATTACGTAAACAAAAGTAGCACTTTCAAAAATCATGCCACTTGTAATGAACGGCCGAAACGGACTTGACAGGTAGCCATTGACGATGCGTCCATTTGGAGTGCTTCCAAATGGATGACATTCATATGGAAGTACCTCCAAAGGAAATCATTGAAATTTTGGAAGCCGTTGACGATACGTCCATTTGGAATGCTTCTAAATGTGTGGAGGCACTTCCAAATGTGGACGCATCGTCAATTTAGTCGTAATCATTGGATTTAATCATTGAGATACTATGTACAGTCAGCGTCAAATAGTTAGAGACAATCAGGGTATTCAAATAAATAGACGCAACCAAAAAGTCGATAATATCGGTACAAGCAAAGTTTCCTTATTGTTGACAACAATATAGTCGCTCAAATGGCCGAGACGTTTAAAATGTCATATACATCGGGTCAGTCATAACACCATAAACATAGTTACAGTCATCTCGTCAATGGTATCCAAGCATTCAAAGCGTTCAAAAATATGGAACATTAGAAAAATAAACTACAATAAACTAAACCTAATGTTATTGGCATGTCGTTCTATTATCTATCATTGTATGTCAATATCTATAATTCAAATCAATGTCAAGTTTAATACTAAGGCAAGTTTGAAATAATATCTATTGATGCTTAACTGTATCCGATGTGATCATAGAGATATTATAATAGAGGGTAGAAGCCAGGCTTCAGAGCGTCCTTTGGATAACAAGAGACGAAATCCTTAGTAATCACCTTTCTCTTTCTGGATCATCGGGATTGGAGAGAGATAGGTAATTACCGTTATCGTTGTTTCTCTTTCTAACCGGTGGCGATTGCAATGTATGGGTAGCCGTATGGCTCACCCACTCTATTATAATATCTCTATGGATGTGATGGCTTTTGTATTAAATATATCAAAGCAAGCATTGAAGCACCACTTCATTTGACATACATGACTTGCATTGCACTTGACATTGAATTAATCAATTTACTTATCGGAAGAAATGATGCACAATGAACTTTATCGCATGTCATTTAAAGTCCATTTTTATTATGTGTTGCTATAATTTTGGCTACTTGGGTGCTACATATTTTTGAATACTTTGGTTGCTTCATACTTTTGAACACGTTGGCTGTTAGGCAACCAGTGGCGTTGTGGTTGTCACGGTATTAATGCCGACTTGGGTGTTATCAAGTATTCGGTGTTGTGCGTGCTCCGGTATATTTGTACACGGTAGATGGTCTCAACAATTTGATCGCTTTGGTTGAGCCGTTCTTAATGGTCATAATGAATGTTTCCAAGTATTTGGTAATCATGACTGCTACGTACTATATGACGCTGACTGTACTAAAGTACAATATAGTACCTCAATGGATTTAATAGATTCATTTAGTCTCTGAATGTTACGAGAAGCTCCTGGTGACAGTTTATATGCTATCTTAATATCGCCACGTTTAGAGGCGAACTCATCTTTCCTGCATTGTTAAGATATTGGGTCGTTTAACCCAGGCATACGAAAGTTTCGCGCAAGGCACACCTACAATATCATTTGTTTAGCAAAATTAATTGTTTTTAAAGATTGCGTCAATGTGATCTACTAAGTTAAGCAATTTGGAGCGCTGTCAAGAGTCGGATGATTGCTAGTTTCCTAAGCACTTTCGCGCTTCGGAAGGCACGTTGTCCGTTGTCACAATGGCCTTCGAGCATCATGAATTTTCCGACATTTGGGTTAGTCCAAATCCCCTTCAGCGATTCGCAAGTGAATAATTATGGTAGTTAACTCTCCAAAGGTCTTGTAATCTTTGCAAAATTCTCCTTTATATTATATCCTTTATATTTATATCCTTTCATTCGCATTTATAGAAACCATTACAATAAGAGTTTAAAATAAATTTTAATCGTAAAAACTCTATGATGCGTGGATAGGAATCGATAGAAATAGACCTGCTGCATGCAATGCGTGAGACATTTATCGAAGTAAAAATCTAATAATGTAGTAACCCTGATGCCCGTCCAATGAAGCCCACAAAAGGCTTAGTAAGCGCTCACCGACTTCAATTTCGACAATCAAAACATCCAAGGCTAATATTAGTTCAGTCATTACTTATTTGTGCTACGCCATGGCTTAATTGAAAACTAAGTCAAGGACTCAATCCGTCGCTTGATGCTACTTAATTACAAGCGCTTGCATTGCACGAAATAAACGTCTAAGCGTTTCATCATAGTCATTTAGAATAAAGTATAAAAGACATAAACATTTTAATAGGGCTGGTAAAAAATATGTAGATACGTGAATAAATGTTACGCTATGCCGAATAATTGATTTCAATTAGGTATCACGTAGGTTGGTGGCTCGGTTGCGTATTTCCTGTCGTTCGAATTGGGGAGATCCGATTCTTCATGAATTACAGGACATTGAAAATTACAGGATTGATTGATTTGAACCCAAGCTTCCTAGGAGCCCAGGAGCTTAGTACTTGAACGTCGTCGTTCAAACCACTTGGATATCGTTATTTATCAATAGGAAAAATTATCATTTAAAACGCTTGGAAGTATAAGTTTTTTCACTAGAAGTATTAAGAGAAACAATACCTGTAATATTTAGATATGACGGAGTTGACACACGTACGACGCACGTTTCACTTTTTCAACGCAAAACAAACAAATAATTGGAAAGTACTAAGCAAGTTCCGTTGCGAGCCGGCCGGACGCCGCATGGCGAAGTTATGTGAACCCATCAATTTAATGATTTTTTGAACGCCATTTGTTGAACGCATCCGAGATATTTAGATCTGTATTGAGTTATTTTATATGGACCTATAATTAATTAAATTCGGTGTTCCCTTAGGTTATAAGTATAATGTTGGTGTCTTCCAATCAAGAGTAGAAGGTAGAAGGTAGAAGGTAGAAGGTAGAAGGTAGAAGGTAGAAGGTAGAAGGTAGAAGGTAGAAGGTAGAAGGTAGAAGGTAGAAGGTAGAAGGTAGAAGGTAGAAGGTAGAAGGTAGAAGGTAGAAGGTAGAAGGTAGAAGGTAGAAGGTAGAAGGTAGAAGGTAGGTAGAAGGAGAGGTAAATTGTTGAAAAAGCTGTCTAACTCAAAATTGGATCGTTAACTAATTCATACTAAAGCTTATTTACTTATATATAAGTAAATTTTGTGTAGCTACATACATATTTAGCTACGTACATAATTATTTATTAAATAAGTTAGAGTATTGTAGTTTGAGCATAATAAAAATTGCTAGTAGATTTAGTTTTTAGGAAACGAACTACTATTTCTACTGCTTGTCTATCATATGGTCTGGCCTTTTGAACGTTATATACAAGTTAATTCGGGTTCCTGACTTCCTATTTCGCAAGTAACGGAAGATTGTGTTTGTTTAGTTACATAGATGACAAAAAATGTAAACACGTTGTATCGACATGCTAAATACCTAGATACAGCTGTGAAGCTGACGTAATAATAGTAAAAAATAAACAAGTGTAAGAAAGGCAATCTTTGACAAATGAACGAATTAAAAAGAACTATTAAAAGAACTATTACATTAGAATTTAGGTCACTGGGCCATCACTAGTATTTACACAACTTACCCTTCTCGCCTTTTCACTGTCGCTGTAGTCGACCGGCTGACAACTAAGGCTGTAGTCACCCCACCAGCCAGACATCAGATGCTGAAACAGAGATTACGATTAATGAATATACAAAAAAGTTTACGATTAATGAAGGATCAAAGTTTACGATTAATGTAAAATATAGCGTTTCATTAAATAGTCAGCAATCATAACAATAATGACTGATAAAGGTCCTTAAAATGCTAACTATAATTTATATGGAATTGTGTGCAGTTTTTAAGTAGATATTCTGTGCGACTTACATTTAAGAAGAAATAAAAAAGAAAAACACAAATATCGCTGCGTACAGATTACATCAAGTTTAGAAGTAACTGAATTATATTTAAAGTTTCCTTTAATAAATAATAACGATAATAAATTACTATATAAAGAACGCCGCATGTAGGTACCTTAGTACCCAATTTAAGTTTTATAGTCATAGATAAAAAATATATCCCCATTTTTATCACCTTATAAGTATAACATTTTTGGCTTCAACTGGGCCCATGAAGACCTACATTTTACAATGGTAACGATGAAAGCTTGAAAATCAAAAGTGTAAGATTTTTGTGTGACGAAAATGGAACGGAAATGCGAGCTTATTGGTCAATTAGTTTGATCAACGGTGCTAGCTGTCAAATCAGTTAAGTCAGCTGTTCATGCCAGAAGGTCTACTCCGAAATTCGAACTACGAACAACGTACGAAGTTCGATTACGAAACGTCTCACGTCAGTCATTTTGACACATTTCCTAGTATGAAAATTGAAGTTTCGACGATCGATTTTCATAGTAGGAATAGAATGACGTTTCGGATTTCGTTCGTATTTCGTTCGTTTCGCATCTCGTGGTAGACCTTCTGATGTTCAAGTGTCCAACCGGTTTAAATCTTCATATGCATAGATTATACGAATATTTTAATACAGATTCTCTCACGATTGACAACTTAACAATTGTCAAGTTACACACATAATCCTACAACGATCTTTTGGCGCGTGGATGACGTGTGGGTTACAGAGACAGCGTCTTACATGGAAGGCAAACTGTAAGGCGCTGTCTCTGTCACCCCTCGCGTTTGTCACGCGCCAAAAGATCCTTGTAGGACTATAAGCCTGTATTATGACGGGGCATAGAAGTGCATGCAGTAATGTCAAGTGGACATTCGCTATCGGTGCCCCTCAGCCGTGAAGTCGTGCTTGACTGCACACCGCACAGTTGTCGTAATAGTGACGTCGATGTATTTGTAATGTCGTAGCTGGGATAACAGTTACTAAGATCATTAGAAATATTTACATTTGCAAAAAACAAACAAGCTTTTGAAATGCTTAGTCATTGTGAGATAAACCATTTAGTAGTTCCCTTGTCTAGAGTCCATCCTGTGCGTAGCGTCCGGTCATGGTTGTCAAAAAATTGCATTGTCATCGGAACTTATGCATTGTGCAAAATTTGAAACCGATAGAGCGAGAGAAAGTACTTATAATTCATGTTCTAAGATTTGACCCGAACACAGATACAGTCCTACAAGAATCTTTTGGCGCGTGCATGGCGTGTGGGTGACAGAGACAGCGCCTTACAATTTGCCCACGCGCCAAAAGATGCTTGTAGGACTTTTATCTATGCATTGACGGCTTCCTTCCTTCCCATGACTTTGTTCGCGTTAACTACTGTACGTTAATCTTACCTTTTTTACTATTACTTGAATGAGTATGACAAATAAATAACTTTTGATGGGTTTTCTCTCTATCCGACGGGGTTTCTACTAATATCTTCCAGAAGGGGCAAATTTTCAAAAATCTTTCCTTCCTACATTATAAGCATGGTGCAAGAATTCTGGTGCCTATTCCTAGTAGTGTAAGTTGTGCAATGCGGCTGTTTTATGTTGATATGTCAGTCAGGTACAAGTCAATTCTCCTTTTTACCTTAAACTTACATTTAGAATTTAGATCGTAAAGTAAATAAGAGCTTGGAAAAATTTATTTTGAAATTTCACGAAGATCTTAGCCTATATAGTTGAACTAATTCTACATTAACCATTAGCAAGGTCATATTGCATTACGCAACAGTTATCTAGAATGTTCACCGCTTTCTGGTAATACCGTTCCGGCGGATGGTTTCTCTTGCATCAAACGTTTTACATGCACTTCGGTTCTGTTCCAAGGTCTACGCGTATATTACGTTTCTGCGTATCAAGGTTTTAGTTGTTACACATATTATTTGTATTTTTTTTATAATTTAATTATTATAAAATATGACAATCCTGAAGTTTTGTTCGGACGCGCCTATCTTTGGAACTGGCAGGAAGTGAGGAAGGCTATAGGCTATAGACGCATACGCATCGATCAACAATTAGATCACTATTATTATCATTTAAATAATATTGTTTTTTTCCTAAGATTCTTTATTTATAGTAGGTACTTACCCCATCAAGTGCATTTTTTTTATTGAATTAAGGTAGCAAACGAGCATGCAGCACCACCCTTCCGCTGCCGCCCATGGCAATTGTGACCGACTTAGAACAAGACCCAATTTAGGGACTAGGGTGGTTAGTCCAATTAGTAGATGGTGTTAGAATGTTAGTTGGTTAGTTTGTTAATAAGTGTGAGGACAGGGACTGTTAGTGATAGTTAGTCCTGTTAGTTAATATTAGTATTGTCCAGTTAGTAATGATTAGTGTGAGTCTTGTTCCAATTCGGTCACAGATGCGTTGCTACCCCTGAGGACTGATATGGTCGCCTCTAAAAAAGTGAACCGGCTCCACACCTTCCTATCCGGAACACAATTGCTCTTAAAAACAATTATTATGACGGTAGGAATGGTACTAAGTACCTTGGCGGGCGGTGGTACTACCTCGGGCAAACTCTAGGCTCTACCATGCATATTAGAAAATAAGGCAGGTTTTTTATTGACCTACTTAATAAACAAGTTCAAAGTATTTTTAGACTAAGAATCTTTTAAAATATTTTTTCCTATTAATTAAGGAATTTTTTTAATCGAATGGCATATATGATGTTAATATATTCTCTCATTTGTATATTCTAAAAATTAGTAGTAGCTAATAGATATATTCGTCCCGTTCATTAATTACTTTACAAGACAATGGTGCTTTATGTATGAATAAAAAGTATGACAACGATACAAAGTTGTTGCTACTTGATTTTGACCTTAAGGACAAAGCCACACTAGGCAAATTAGACGCTTGAAGGTTGTAATGATAAAATGTAATTTGTGTTTATAGCATCAACGTACTAGGTAGGTACTTGGTAGTATTAGAAAGTAGTTGAACCAAAACTTAATACGTAAATGCAACTGTTGGAAGATACTTGTGCGAGTACATCCGGCCATCGCAAAAAGGTATTACATTTTATGATTACGTATCGTTGTTAGTCTTTTTTTAATTTCTGAAATATTACAATGAAAATCATATTCACACAATATTGACGACAAAGTGCTCTAGTAAAGTTGAAGTCCTTCTATCGGCGTTAAAACTTTCAACAATGGAGATAACCACTTACCCCTCCACCATCGACACAAACCGAGTTGGGTGGACTATGTCTTAGGTCTCCTCCGATATAAGGTGAGAATTGAGCTCATGTGGGCCATTGGATTGAACTAGACTAGGGTTTGAAGCCATATTGCCTTAACGAAAGACCCTTTATTATAGTTTCTCTCAAATATCTACCATGATACAGGATCGATCAGTTTCAAATTTATTATATCATGTTCGATACTATGTTTGTTAGGCTATAATTCAAGGGCGCGGTTAGCGAGTCAGTTAGGGCGCGCCCTAAGATGTCAGTCTTAACATTCAGGTTAACCACAATGTTTTTGTGCGTGTCACGGGTGCATGCCTACGAAAACAATTTAATGGTGTGCCTTGACATCGCCGACAATGACGAAATAAGGTGCCTGGAATACTGCTGGCGAACAGCTACAAACTGAGCGATAGCATTAAGAGCGCAAAGAATTAAGATTTAAACATGATTACCTATCTATTAATAAAATTTATGTAGATTAATGTCCTTACTTTTGTGTATTTTTCACGGCACCTATAAAAAAGGGAGTCCTCCTTGTTTGGAGCTACGTGTGTAGCGTAACTATTCATGTCGATAATAAAGAAATGTAGCGTTGAAAATACTGGAAAATATTTGTATAAATATTTCTTATATTTCCTGATATAATTCTCAGATAGTCAGTATAATTAAATAACGATGATAAGTAATAAGGCGAAGTAATGAATTTATTACTGCATGGAAGAATTCATAGTTAAAAAAAACTCAGAATCTCTATTTTGCTCTTGAAACTATCCTTGTATCTTTTATCGCTTATCTCTTTTTCTGAGACAATAGAGGGTGGCGAAAAAATTGTCTACTAACACGTCAATTATTTTAATGAGAAAATACAAGGATAGAGACACTATGTGCCCAAACATCGCAATTTTGTTACGAATATTATCAATTATGGAGAAGAATTACCCAAGTGTAACAATTTTGTGCTTCAAGATTTTGTAACACCTGTTGTCCATGTCCATTGTTTTTGTTTTGTAAATGCATGTGATGTAAGATCACGGACAATTTTGAATTTTGTAACGAAGGTCACCAATGATAATATTAGCTTTTTGAAGGTAATAAAAATAATATATGTCTTTCTCGATTAGCTAAGCATTCTTCGGAGATTTCGCAGCCTCCTGGACCAGGGGTTTTAATGGATAAAAATTGCTCATAACCCAAAAGTATAGATATTTTGAAAATATTTCCGCTCAAAAACGGTTTAGATAGGTCTTATATAACTACTTTTTGATCGCGTAACATTGGCATAACACTAAATAAAAATTGTTAGTTTGCTATTTTTGATAATGTTTTTGCACTCTTTACACAACCTCCGAAAATATTATGACACAGCTAGAAAGCCCATGGCTAAACTCGAATAGTGTTAATTGTTTGCGCAAATATTGCTATACGTGAAACTGAAATTGGTTACATACAATGGAAGTTACATCCGAAATAAGTGTATTCGTCGAAGGTCGGCAAGGGCTCCATAGAATGCATGGATTCTTTTGTTTATAGCAGAATAATAATGATAAATCATTTTTTTTATTCGACTTCTTGTACCTAATTACCGCTATCGATGCTATTTAAACTCTTGCTCATTATATTAGTATCGTCTTCAAAATAAGTATTTAAAATAAACCTTTTAGCATTATTAGTCTTAATAACAATTCATACGAATCAGATTGGCCTTAGATTATTTAATAGTTTGCAACACAAAAACAGATCATAAAAAATACTGAAATAAAAAATGCTCGAACGTAGTAGAACTGTCGATTGGAATGAAGTTATATTGCATTAATATAAGCGTGCGTTTTTGACTGAGCTCATCAAATAAGTCGCATATATTTATATTTTCGTCACGCACAAAAATCTTATACTTTTCATTTTCTAGCTTCCATCCGTACCGTGCGAAAAGTGTTATGGTTTTTAACTCACTATCTAATTTAAATGTACTATATCAGCTACGTACAATAGACCACTATGGTTTTCATAGTCTAAGTCTAAAAAAATAAATAAACTTACCTCGTAAAACATATAAAGTGACAGAAGAACTTGGCCAGCATTGTATGCAACGAGGACGTTCTTGATCCGAAAGGGTTTCCGGTTGGCCATCCACAGTGGACCCACCACCACTACGAAGGCAAGGTATGTCACCACCATGGCCAGCGTTCCCAACGGCGTGTCGAACAGGAACCATCCTTGGACGCGGGGATCTGGAAGTAATGGTCAGGTTTAGACAGGGTAGGTCAGATAAGTTTTGTCACCGCTTTGGACAATAATATACCAGAATAGTCGGTAGCTGGTCGCTTGGTAACTTATGCCTGCTAGTGGCAAAAAATGTTCAGCGCTTTTGTGCTTCGCAGGGCGCGTAAGCCGCCGATCCCCGTTATAATTGGTAGAAAGCAGTCTTAATAGCAGATACTAGGGGATGGACCCTAACTCCTTCGCCAATCCAAACTGGAGCAGCGTGGTGGAGTATGTTTTAGGCCTCCTTAATGTTAAGGAGTTACCTGTGCTCAGTATTGGCCATTTACGTGTTGAAGCCACCAAATAAAATACGACTACGTGCACAAAAAGCGGCACAAAAGTGTTGTTCTCTTCAAGTATTAATTTAGATTGTCTTTGTGTTAGTCACTATTCTAATTTGATTCCAAATTAGATTTTCAAGTGTAAACCGTAATGCGAATTTAATGTTTGATGTTACGTTTAAATTTTTTACGTGATAAATTACAGAGGATTGTGTAATGTAATTACGGCGTGAATTTGTTATGGGACTTATGTTGTGAATATCGCTCGAACTTCAGCTATGTAGGTATGTAGTATGTGGTAGTGCTTGGGGTGTAAGGAGCTCGGTTAATCATCATCATCATCATCATCTCAACCCATCGCGGCCCACTATTGAGCACGGGTCTCTTCTCTGAATGAGATTTGGTACGAATTGGTGGACTTTACATACCTTTGAGTTTTGCGAACTCTCCGGCATGCAGGTTTTCTCATGATGTTTTCCTTCACGGTTCGGTTAATATTTGAGTCCAAACCGACGTAGTTCTATTATGGTGCATACTCGTATTGCGGAACATCGCACCAGATTACGACGAACGGTAACTCAGATATGTCAGGACTCTGTAGCATCTAGTTCAATTTCGGAGATAATTAGGGCTGGGGGTTACACCATTTTGGTAGTGTCATCTGTTTAACGATTGGTCGTCTGCGGCTGGGGGCTTGGAAGCTAATTTTTACTTCTTTATTTTCATGTTTGTCCTTGTTTAAAGTAGGTCATCACTGACCTATTCTAAGTCTATGACGGCGACGGTGATCACTTATTATAAGAAGGCTCGTCTGCTTATTTATCGACTATTAGGGAAAAATATGTACATGCTACTTTAATTTGGCTGACCTTGCTATGCTGGGTCGGTACTAAGCATAAAAATAGTAATAACATTTACATCCATACTAATATTATAAATGCGAAAGTCTGTCTGTCTGTGACGTTTTCACGGCTTAACCACCGGTCCGATTTGGATGAAAATCGGAATGAAAATAGTTGAACATCCAGAGTCACACATAGGCTACTTTTTTTTCAAAAATCAATCCCTAAAGGCTTGAAATAGGGGATAAAAGTTTGTATGAAAAATCTACACCGCATGAACGATTTACACGAATTTTCCCAGGAAGATAGTTTTTGACGTACCCCCTCCGGAACTTCCCCGGTTCGCGATAAAACAAATTCCACGCGGGCGAACCCGCGGGCAAAAGCTAGTTTTCTATGTTACTTTTACGGACAAATTGACGTAGACGGATTTACGCAGACAAATTAGAGCAAACGAGTCCATGCAGATAACGTCATGCAGCTAAATGAATACAGAGCAATCTATTGAGTCACTGGAAAAAAGTAGTTAGTTGCTTCGCGTTTTCTCTAACATTGTAATGATTAACAATGTGATTACATCATCCGCCATGCTTTGCTCGCTACAGTGAAAGTACGTGCTAGTAATTCTTTCTATTTTTAATTCATGTAACACATTTAAGTAGTCTCACAGGTTATTTATAGTAGTAAGTAGGCTTAATTAAACATTCAATGTAAGTACTTATTTTTGCGAATTGATTTAAGATTTAATGGTATAATTTTTAACGACGAAGTCGAATTATCTTTTAAAGGATCCTGAGTTAGATTTCCAGTAATGCTATAGCAACATCCGCGTATTAACGCGTTACTTAACGCGCTAACGTTGTGAATTAAGAAGAAATTATTATTCATAAATTGTTATATTAGAAACTAATAAAAATAGGAGTAATTGATAAGTTTGGCATGTCTAATTTCTTCTATTATTTTTCAGACTTTATAGTGTACGAATGCTATTTATTATGAAGTCATTTCAATATTCAATTAATTAACGCAGAATCGTACCTAATCTATTATTCCATGATAATATTTAGTCTTAATATAAAAAAATAAGTCGATACTTTATTATCGATGCTTAAAAATTTGGTTGAGTTTTAATTTAAAAAAGTTTCGAAAGCTAACAATAAACAAAATAATTATGATGCTTACCTACTAGTTGACAGCTTCGCTTCGCTAAAGACTTAAACGCGCGTTATTCCGTGCATGACGATATTATTTTAAGCTTGCAACTTCCGCCTTTTCTTTTGACTGTTTAAACCAGAAGCACATGATTAGCTAAAATACTTAATTTAATTAATATAACATATACAGCGTATGCGAAGCGTATAAAAGTTGTAACTCCTCCGAAAGAATTATGAAAGGATTATTATTTTTCCTTATGTTAAAAAAATATTAAGATATTATTATATCTAATATTGCAAGGTAAATACTTAGCAGAGAATCACTATTTTGTATTAATTAAAGGAAGAATGGGTTGTCTTTTTTTTCGTATTACACTTTTTTTTTTTTTTTTTTTTTATGGAATTAAGATAGCAAACGAGCAAGCAGTACCACCCTTCCCCTGCCGCCCATAACAACTGTGACCGACCTAGAACTAGGCTCAAAGGGACTAGGATGGTTAGTCCAGTTAGTAGATGGTGTTAGAATATTAGTTGGTTAGTTTGTTAATAAGTGCGAGGACAGGGTATGTTAGTGATAATTAGTCCTGTTAGTTAATGTTAGTAATAGTCCAATTAGTTATTGTTAGTATGAGTCTTGTTCCAATTCGGTCACAGATGCGTTGCTACCCCTGAGGTCTGAGATGGTCGCCTCTAAAAAAGTGAAACCGGCTCCACAAACCTTCCTATCCGGAACACAATTGCTCTTAAAAACAATTATTATGACGGTAGGAATGGTACTGAGTACCTTGGCGGGCGGTGGTCCTACCCCGGGCGAACTCTAGGCTCTACCACTATTATAAAAGGTTTTTAACCGACTTCAAAAAAGAAGGAGGTTCTCAATTCGACCGTATATATGTTTTTTTTTTATGTACGTTCAGCGATTATTCCGTCGTTTATGGGCCGATTTTGATAATTCTTTTTTTGTTGTAAAGTAGATATGCGCAGTGGGGTCCCCTGATAAGGACACCAGGATCTGATGATGGCATCTCGGAGAAATCGAGGGGAACTTTCGAAAATTGTATGGACAACTAGTGTGTTTGTTCATGTTATCATAAGTACATTAAAGCGCTACCATTTCATGAAGATCTGGAGTCGATCTGATGAAGCCGAAAGACAGTCGAGGGAACTCCTCAACGATTTACTGCAGTTATCTAGTGTTTGGGCTGGATTAATTTGTAGTGACGAGAACTTTACACTTATATGTTGAATTGAGCGCCATCTGGCGAGTAGTTTTTGAGTTATCTCTACTTATCAAGATTGAAGTCGGTTATTTTTTTTTTTGTAAAAAGCAATTATGTGAATAACTATACCTACCTTTGCAACTTTGTAATTTTTACAAAGTATATACTGTACTGGTTTTATGCATGTACATATATGTATGTAGTTATTTTTCAGCAGTAAAATATAAAATTTATCATTTCGATTCAATTCAATTCAAATTCTTTATTCCAAAAAATTTTTAGTACAAACTTATATATCTAATAATCACTAGACCCCATACTAGGATTCCCTGTGTTATAGGGTCTAGTCTCTTCCACTTATGTACAGTAGAATTTTTATATAATTATTATAGTTATTATTAAGAATTTATTATATTTATAATACTATTAAAATAATACCTATAGAGTAAGAGCCCGCGACGCGCAGACATTCGTTATATTATAAAAGCTGAAAATTCTTCTATATACGTCCCATATACAGGTATAAGCAAACCCAGCCTATGCAACCTGGGTCGCGGTGGCTTTGGCAGGTAACAGGTAGTAAAGGTGGGTAAAATTGTGTTTCAAATTTGTGATAGCATAAAACTTAGTTGTCATATATTTTAACTTACAATCATATTAGAAACCGCCTCGTCTATTGGCGGACACTTAGGACGGTGGCAACCCCTTGCCAGACACCCTCACAGTGTAATTATTTATAAGTCTACTTTCGTCATAGTATAAAATCTGACTTTTATATATGTTATTCAGAAAATTATACGAATAATGTTTCCACAGTCCGCAGTCACTTTCGATGGTTCCCCTATCTTCCCAGACACATTGAAGTCTACTCCAGGCGTGCGCGCGATGAATATACATGTAGGTGATGTAGGTTGGTGCGAGTGAAATAGCATGGTCGGTCCACGGTGATCTCATTCTGCGCATCAGCTGTCTCGTAATCCGTATAGTAAACCAATCTTAAGATTGAAATGAAAGAGGCGCTGCTAGAGTTCAGATGTTTATAGACTCGTATAAAGTATCTGATATTAATGAGGCTTTCAATCGAAAAAAATTGAGAAATTTTGATGCTAGCAGTTTACCACCTTGTAAAAATGAGCTACTGCAGCATTTTTTACGAGCTAATTATATTTGTGCGATTTGGAACAATGCTCACTTAAGTAAACCTACTTCACGTAAACCTGAAAATAATGGCTGGGTACTGGAAAGTGGTCAATACCATTTTAAATGGTTTGAAGGAGATCAGCTACCTCATTATGTCAGTGACTGTCTACAAACTTTGTCAGGTATGTTATAATGTTGAATGTTCATAAACAAATCATCGGCTATTCATAATTGTTCTAACTTGCTTTAATTATTACAGAAGCTGTTGAAGATAGTGTCATTGATGAGGACAAATCCACAGAATGGAGTAGCAGTGATGAAGATAATGGAAATACCGACGATGACGATGGAAATAATTGATTTTTTTTTTAATTTAACAATAACAATGTTTGAAACTTTATTTTTTGCTTTGTTTTGTAATGGCTATAATTAAATGTATAATTTAATTCTTTTTCCACTGATTTCATTACGATCTAAATTATTTTCTCTCCTTATAGTAAAACCAACATACATACAAATTTATCTCCTTAACTTTAAACTTCTAGAATTTTATCATCAACTGCCGATTTTTCTTATTATTTTCTGCACAATACTTAAAAAAAATATCGATAGATATTTTTTACTTTACAACTTTCTTAAATCATAACTTGATTCCATAAAATTCACTTGAATTCATTCTTGATGATGATTTAGTTGAATAAAAAATTTAATGATAATTTGCAAAATTGAATGATTTCATAATTTGTTTTAAGAATTTTTTTTTACATCATTTTTTTTAAATTTACTTTTTTAATCCGTTATAAATCTACATAATTAATTTTCTTGATAAGTTTACAGTATAGATCGTGCTATTTCACTCGCACCAACCTACATGTTTGTATATTCATCGCGCGCACGCCTGGAGTAGACTTCAATGTGTCTGGGAAGATAGGGGAACCATCGAAAGTGACTGCGGACTGTGGAAACATTATTCGTATAATTTTCTGAATAACATATATAAAAGTCAGATTTTATACTATGACGAAAGTAGATTTATAAATAATTAGACTGTGAGGGTGTCTGGCAAGGGGTTGCCACCGTCCTAAGTGTCCGCCAATAGACGAGGCGGTTTCTAATATGATTGTAAGTTAAAATATATGAAAACTAAGTTTTATGCTATCACAAATTTGAAACACAATTTTACCCACCTTTACTACCTGTTACCTGCCAAAGCCACCGCGACCCAGGTTGCATAGGCTGGATTTGCTTGTAGCTGTATATGGGACGTATATAGAAGAATTTTCAGCTTTTATAATATAACGAAGGTCTGCGCGTCGCGGGCTCTTAGACCACTATAAAACCTAATTGAGTGCGTGTGTGTAGGGTGTGTGTGCGTGTGTGTGTGTGTGTGTGTGTGTATATTTATTTTAAGGTTTGTTTCTGTTGTATTATTTTTGTGACTATCTTTCTATGTTTATTAATTTTTCCGTATCTAAATATGTTAGTGTACTAATCCAATCTTTTGTTTTCTTCTTACAGGTGTGCATATTGTCTTTAAATATTTTAATGGTTTTATTTATCTTTCCATACAGGTAAGGTCCTAGGAAGGTAAAGGAATTCTGTCCAAATCTTGTTTTCATAGGGGGAACATTCCACATTGTGTGTCGCTGCGATCTTCTGGAGGTGTCTACTGTATACGGGGCAATTTTATGATATTTTAAAAGTGTGGCCATAACGTATAATTTTCGAATGCTTAGATGTCCACTTTCCTGGTAAAGAGATTCTGTTGAGTGACGATAAGGCTTTCTGTAGGCTATCTTCAATAGAGCGCGCTGAGCTCGCTCCAACCTTAACAGCAGAGTTTTTTTAGCTGATCCCCATGCAACAATGCAGTAAGTGACAATCGACTGGCAGAGTGCTAAATAGATGATCCTGATGGTAGGGCGCATTCGAAAAGAACGCTGGTTACCGGCGCCGATCTGCCAGTAGGTTTGGGCCGTTTGGGTAAAAAATATCGATATATCAAAATATCGATATTTTTTCAGATTTAATATTTATTTATTTAAAGCTCTGCTGTCTGCTCATGGATCGCATCATGTACCTATTTGACCAATCCGATTTCTGAAATTTAGAAAAAGAGTAGGTATGCAGTAGGCTATATGGGTTTAGTTTCTTTGCTTCAAACACAAACAAAAATTACAGTCTATGACCTACTTGTCTATGACAATGACACTGCTTGTTGGTTTGGTTGGTAAAGTGCCACAAACTAATCTGACCCGGTAAGAGGGGCATAATAATTGCATATTGGGAAAAAATATCGATATATCGAAATATCATATACATTTAATTTAATTTCAGATACATTTGGAAAATATCGATACGATAAAATATGTTTTTCCCATTTGCCCATCCCTGTCCCTATCTGTCAGCACTTATCGGTATAGTCTATGATCCGAATCTAAATCGACATTCATCGGGTTGATAAGAGAATCAAAATAATTTTATAATAAATTTCGTATATTAGAAAATATATTAAAAATGGGTAGACAACAAAAATCCTGGACAGAATATAGGTAAGTAGGTATTAGTTTATACCTCTCTTTAGTATTGAACAAATATTTCTTAGTATTTTAAATGATTTTTTTGTGTTTAATAAATCTGATATTCATTTATTACGTATTAATAAATCTTTTTAAATACTAAGAAATATTTATTAAGCACTAAAAAGTGGTTTCTAATAAATTATTTGTTAAATATTAACAAATATTTTTAACTATCAAAAAAGTTTCTATCAGTGTGTTTGATCTTTTTATAAACCCGATGAATGTCGATTTAGATTCGGATCTTAGACTATACCGATAAGCGCTGGCAGATCAGCGTCGGTAACCAGCGTTCTACATGAATGCGCCCGTAGACAGGTCGGCAGCAGATCTTAATTTTTTAAATATATACATAAGTTTTCTAACCCTTGCGCATAGCATGTCCACGTGTGCCAGCCATGTCAGTCGATTGTCAACTATGACACCAAGATATTTTATAGTTTGAGTTTCCTAAATCTGCGGGCAGTAACAAGTTTAGTGTCGTGTAGTTTTTTGCAGGTGTGTAGCTTGACTTGAAATGGTTCCATGGGACGAGATTTGTGACTAATCCTAAAAGCTACAAACTTCGTTTTTGCTGCGTTTAGTGTTAGGACATTACGCTCTAACCACTCTGTTATTTGGGACATACCCTCTTCAACTTTTATATGTAGTAATTTCCAGTCTCTGTCATGAAATATTATTGCGGTATCATCAGCAAATGCTTCAAGTTTAGTTTTGTACTATTGGATATAGATATTAGATATTATTTCCTTAAGTAGGTTATTTTAGTTTAAAATTATTGAAGCAAGTATTTTTATTAAAACATATTATTACAAACAATTAACATGTACCAAGAATGAGAAAAGAAATTTCAACTCTTCATATACCAAAATCCATCTCGCTGGGAATGGAACATAATACCCATCAGAGTCCGGCATGGTAGCTCACGCCTATACATCATTCGCATGCACTGGCATTTTCTATAACATTGCCCATTACACCTCCTCAATAAACTTTATGACCATATAATACTAACGACTGCTCAATTTATTAATAGGTAAATGCTGTCATGAGATTTAACTCGTCGATTGGACCTTTCACATTCTCTCCATACATTGGAAGTCTAACAATACCGTTCGGTGTTTATCAGCGGGCGGTATGTCGTATAAAATAGGACGTTAAAAATGAAAGTTTTTAGATAAAATAGAATAGACGTATTTCGTTGGCTTTATATTGGATTTCGTTGTTGACTATATAATGTATGTATGTATCACGTTTATTTTACGCATTTATTAGATACGGTAAAGAATTTCTTATGTTCGACTGTAACGAAATAATTTCTAAATGAAGGATTGTTAATAAGAACGACCGAGAAGGGTTACCGAATGTCATGCCTTGCCGGAGTGGTAGGACATGCGGTTTCGATAGTATCTAAATAAATTAAAGTTGCACCGATACACTTAAAAATATTAATGCTACTATTAAATCACAAATTAAACATCTGACTTTGAAAAGATGTATCTTATGAAAATGATCTTTGGCTCCCATAATATTTTCACAATAGCTACAGCATTCGCCATATTCATTACAATACATATGAAATCAATCATGTTAATTTGAGAATTTTTAATAATTTTCCAACAAGTACCCGAATGTCCCATGAGGCAATTTGTGACGTTTGGAAAATTCTACATATTTCCAACAACAGCCTATATTATGTTTTGGTTCATCCAATTGGTCATGGTTGTGGCGAGGTCATATTGTGAAGAAACTATTTATTGATCAAGAGGTTCTAATCGAGTATAAATATCAAAGTAAATTACAATAAGCGCTTTATTACACAACCCTTGTTGCAGAACTATTGTGCCTTGTGTCGTATTGTGTCATAAACAACAAAATTGGTAGGTACATACCTAATTGAATAAAGATTAAATTAATTTTGAAACATGCAAGCCTATTTTAGCTGTAGGAGAAATTCTATGAGGCACAACCCTAAGAAACACACATCTATCTAATATTTTATTAGAACGGTCTCGTAAAGTGCTAATTTAAACACAAACGATTCACAACAAATTTTAGTTTTGATTTTTCTCAATTTAATTTTACTGTGTGAAAAATGACAGAAGGTTTTCACTTGGTATTGTTTTGTTTTATTTACATGTGGTAATGTGAATGACCGGAATAAAGTTAATCTAAGCTGAAAGTTTTCAAAACATTTATATTGCTACCTACAATCCGGTTCAAGGAAAATCTGATAATATAATCTACAACGCGTTAATGTAATCTCTAGCACTAGTAGCCTTGCAATATTCAGACAATAATAATATTTTAACCTCGTAGTAAGTTAGCCTTGTAATTTCTGTTTCGGTTTGTGTTTTATTTCTGAACTACGTGGCTTTAACGCGACAATGGGTTTCACCTGAAAACCAGCAACCCTTCAATGGCATGGTATAAACTCACTGATCTTTCCATGAGATCTCGGTACGGTTTTATTATTTATATTTAACCGACTTCAAAAAAGAAGGAGGTTCTCAATTCGACCGTATATATGCTTTTTTTTATGTACGTTCAGCGATTATTTCGTCGTTTATGGGCCGATTTTGATAAGTCTTTTTTTGTTGTAAAGTAGATATGCGCAGTGTGGTCCCCTGATAAGGAAACCAGGATCTGATGATGGCATCTCAGAGAAATCGAGGGGAACTTTCGAAAATTGTATGGACAAGTAGTGTGTTTGTTCATGTTATCATAAGTACATTAAAGCGCTACCATTTCATGAAGATCTGGAGTCGATCTGATGAAGTCGAAAGACAGTCGAGGGAACTCCTCAACGATTTACTGCAGTTATCTAGTGTTTGGGCTTCATTAATTTGTAGTGACGAGAACTTTACACTTACATGTTGAATTGAGCGCCATTTTTTTTGTAAAAAGCAATTATACATACTACACTACGCTAACTAATT
Source organism: Hesperia comma (assembly GCA_905404135.1). Taxonomy (NCBI): domain Eukaryota; kingdom Metazoa; phylum Arthropoda; class Insecta; order Lepidoptera; family Hesperiidae; genus Hesperia; species Hesperia comma. Next base: position 3,435,110 of record FR990019.1, read on the forward strand.
TTCATAAACAATCGACGGGTTCCGTGTTCGATTCCAAGACATATTAATGACGTTCACATACCCAAACTGCGCTGGGATATATCTGGCCGATAACAGGAACAAACAATTATCACATAACAAACAAAGACAACTTAACTGCTCCACAGAACAGAGTTTCTACATGCCCTCTTATATTTAAAAGTTCACGATACTTTTCTTAAAGGCGTGAGTAAATCGATCTGCGTTGATTGAATGCGATTTGTCCTATTTAAGTTATGGTCAAGCAAATTAGATACCTATATTATTTTGCATCTAAGGGAACAATGTCAAGGTTAGCGAATGCTTTACATACCCAGTTGAACAAGGTGTTCTTTGGTACAGAGAGGGCAAAACGTAATAATGATTGCTAATGATAATTTCATAGAGTGCATTTTGATCATCATTACGGTTTGCAATTACATATTGGGGCTCGAAGTGCACCCGCGAGCGTCTTGTGAGAAAATGTAGACAGAAAGTACGTGGTAGGCACCTTTGAAAGCACATGTAATGATGGTTATATTTTGGGCATAATGCACCAGATGAATTTATTTATCATCAGTAATCATTATTTCATTTTGCCCACTCTGTGCCCAAGAACACTATGTTCTGCTGGGAATGCCTAACTCTACATTATGCCCATCTCGGCTTGGATGAATAATTAAAACAACTCAAGGTTGCGGTAGAAAGTTCACTATCTGTAGTTAATAAACGCATCGCCTTAGTTATCTTCTCTGCAGAACAGCTGACGCACTGTCACATTGATATGCCAAATGTAGGTGCGTCCGAAATTACACACACCACCCCACAGGGTAATGTGGGATTTTTACCCACTAAAACCCCCCCCCACGGTGGCCTACCTCAGCACTTGTGGAGAAGTCCGGGATCTCCGTAAGGAACACAACCGGAGTCCTCCAAGCGCGGCGCCCTTATGTTCGGGCTCTTCCCGCGAGGGACTAAAGGCCCCGTCGCTTGCCAGCGCCTTACAACGGTATGCGGCCACACATACCGTCGTCCTTCCCGGGGTTGCTGATGGACGGTTCAAGCTCCCACTCTAGCCGCCCGCAACCCCGAAAGCCCCCTTTTAGTCGCCTCTTACGACAGGCAGGGGATACCGAAGCTCGTATTCTGGTCCCGAGCTACAGGGACACCGGTGGCGCTATGTGCGCCCATCGCGGCGCCGTGCACGGCGCGTCCGTCTCCGGGCCGGGTCTGCGCGTTCTTATTGGTCACAGCCTACACTGCGTTCCCGTTCGACATGACATGATTTAATTGCATTCCATACGAATTCCAGCTTTCTGCCTCTGTGTTTAAGGTACATTGCAAATTGACCTCGAGAATTTTAAATGCCGTAAGGAAATTTTGCTATGAACTGTGACCACAGATTGTAAACATTCCAAAGTTTCTACGGCAACGGGAACTTACAAGTGCTTTGTGTCTTATCATTAAAGAAGAATAGTTTTCCAATCCGTTTGTATTGTAACTTTTGTGGAGCGACGCATTTGCAGATGATGTTTATAAATATTGTTCTTTCATTAGACTATTTCAGTCCCATTACTGGGTTTCTAATTCATCTAATCTATGAAGCCTAAGACCACTCATGTTCAATAATTAATCAATAATTAATTTCTTATAATACATAATTTTTGGAAGATATATGTTCAAATCACTTGACTTTATTCTCAATTGAAGTGAACAAATTATGCTACATTATAATATAATATTATAATTTTAACTTTAAAGTAGCCTACAAGATTGGAAGTCGGAAGTGACGTAAGATCTTCCAATTATCGTAACACAATAAAATCCTTTGTAATGTTTCTTTAAATGATTGTAATTTTAGCAATAAATCTAACCTCGCTATATTCGAATTTGAATTTAAAATTTTAATGAGGCATTGAAACGGCTTTGATTTTGTGAATTATCGGTTTAACCAGCTAACGATTTTAATCATCCTATAGCCGTTTAATGATTTTAAATTATTCGCGTATCATTCATTCCAATTACGATAGTTAAGTTTTATTATATGTAATTCCTGTGTATAATTTGTGATATCATTTTTTATAGTATGGAATTATGCCTATCTTCATTTTTACAATAATTTTGATTTAAGGCCGAATGACTTACGTATATGGTTTTCACCAATTGGTCACGAGAAACTTAAACGCTTATAGAAACTTAAACGTCTGGATATTTAATTATTTTTCCAGTTATAAATTGAATATATAACATCATATTTTTCTATAAAATAAAAAGCTTTTTTTGGATATTTAAGTTATCCTTGCAAGAAAAATATGGGCTATCCCCATACTTTTTGTCTCCTACGATAAAATAAAAGCTTTTTTAAGACTATCTGTAACTGTTTACAAAATAACCTAAGGTCGTCTTTTACGGTAAAATAAAAAGAAAAAAATAAGCTAAAGTCGTCTTTTATGAAAAAAAATTCTTACCTGACACTCGTTCAGCTAACATCCAGTACTTGTTGATGATTGTAGTCCAGTTGTTGTCTGAATAGTAGTCGTCTATAGCGATTTTCACGAACCCTGACATTTTGACAATTGTCTAACACGACACTCAAAAGCTATAGTTAGATCACTGCACACACTTCACTGGATCTATTCAGTCCAACAGTCGTTTGCTAACTCGGTAACAATTTGCAGCGGCAAGCTGTCACCTGAAAAAAAAAACATTTTTTGTTATACAACAATAGTATTATATTTTTTTTATTTTAATTTATTAAGGTTTAGGTATGTTTAAGTTAAAAAAAAATTTTTTTACTTGATGTTTATTAAAACTTTTTTTATGTTATTTATTGACCTTTATTTAATACAATCTGTTTAAAACAAATTATCGAATCCCCTAACAAAAAAAATTGGAATAGAATTTTTGGCGGGAGATAAAAAAACACGAATATTCCACCGATGGTTTCCGTTGCGTCTGTACATCTTCGTTAATATTTTTGTCAACAAAAATCAGAGGCACATCTCATTTCTTCTGGCGAAAACGAAAGCCTATGCGAAAGTGCGCGCGCGTCGCTCACTAGCCCACAATTGAATCGCGCGCCAATACCAACGATTGCCACCCCACGCGGCGCAAGGACGCCGTATGTACACAGTTGCGACATGGCAAACTGCATTCTATCGTTATGAGGGCAACGTTCACATTTCCGTGTTAGCGGTAGACTCACTTACGTTTATACTATGAACGACACAAGTGTTGTACGTTTTCCAGCTACGAACACAGTGCAAGTAAAAAAAATGTTATATCTTATTGTGCTCAATTGATTACCTAGGTTTTAAATTTCAAAATATGTTTTGATGATTATGATTGTTTTTTTTCGTTTATGTTCCTTATATATTTCTGTACATTTGATTGTTAGAGACATTAATTTGTTAAATAAAATATTTTTCTGAGCTGTTTCGACACGCCTAACAGGTGTAAGCTTGAAAGAGAAAGGTGTTTGATCCACACGGTACACAGATGTAGCAACATGTCTTCGGATAATATGGCCTTCGGTGGCTTCTAATTTTCACATGTATTACATTATCTTTACGGTACTTAGTGCTGAATCAAGTTGTACGGACTATTCTAGATGTATTTTTAAGTGGAAAGGTAGTTGAAAATAAATCAATGCTGATTTTTGGTATCGCGATCATTTGTTAATTTACTTGTATGTGTAGATGTTATAAAGTTATCACATGCTTCAGAATAACAAAAACTAGCAATTAGTCAGTTCGTGCTATATTTTTACTATTTTATAATTAATTTATTGAAATAAACAAGCCTGGGAATTTTAGTTAAATTAGATAAGATCTTTATTATTATTGTACTGCAAGTACAGCTTCAAAATTTATCAAATACTACTATACTCGTATACAATAAAGTATAAAATATTTATTTTATGTAGTTGTCTCAATAGATACATATTATAATAGCTTAATTATTATGAAAAAACAAGCATCCGGTCACTTTTAAGTACATAAAATAAATTTTGAAATACATGGGTAAAATAATATTTTTTATATACCTACTTACCCACGTTGAAATAAATATAGTGTTAACCATAACTATTTACTATGTCTCATTATTTTATATAGTTTTTTTTTTTTTTTAATAAGCTTTATTGACCACCATAACATAAATATTACGGTACAAATGGCGAGCTTAATGCTGAAGCATTCTCTACCAGCTAACCATTAGGCTAAACTGATATTCACGAATAGCGGTTTAATTTTCGTGTAATTTACACAAACAACTACATAAATATATAACCATACTTACATACAAATATACATGCATATTACAGTATATATATATACGGTATATATACATACATAAATTATACATAATACATACACATACATATTTATATACATTAATATACTTTACATATTAAGTACAGATAAAAGAATACAATTAAATGAATCAGCTACCTAGGTACCTATCACAAATTAAAATGATGTCAGAAATAACGACAAGGAGCTCAGTCATTGACGATCCATCAGGTACACCTTGAGGTTCTTCTTGAAGGTGAACCTATCAGCCGGCCTTCTCAGTTTATCAGGTAGGGAGTTCCATGAGCGGGCAGCTTGGACCGTGAAGGAGTTGGAAACGAACCCAGTTCGATGTACTGGGATTGAAAGAAGCCATGAGTCAGCAGATCGAAGCTGGCGATCGTGGGAAGAATGTAGATATTGAAATCTAGATTTCAAATATCCGGGAGCATGGTTGTTGAATAGGATGTCTGAAAGGGACGAAAGTAATCTAATTTGCCGTCGTTCTCGGATATGAAGCCATTTCAGCTTGTGACGATAGAAGGAGATGTGATCAAATATATATATAGTTCTGATAAATGAGATTTTAAATCTTATTAATAAAATGACCATTATAATATCTTGCGAAATATCTCGAGACCGTCTTGCATTGTATATCAGAGAATGTTATTAATACGCAAAAAGTCCCAGAGATGGCGCTGACAATAGCTTTCACTGGCATGCTTGCAGTCAAGTTCAAGAAACAAGAGCTTTTATGATTATTATGAGCTTACCATTAATTACGATAGTCATTTACTGACAAAACGTAATGCACTTGACCTCGAGTAATACTATCATCCCACTATCAACTATAAACCGACTATATCGTCGGCTCCGGCTGTCTGTCCTAGTATCCCCAAAGATAGTCCCGGGATGCATAAATATCCCGTATTTTCTAAGTAAAATAAAAAAATTGGGTGGGCCGGACCCATGTTTTTTATTAAGTACTTTTATTACACCGTCAGGTAAGTACTATTACTAATTTTTAGTTTTAAGCCAAAAAAGTCTCTAAAATAAATAATTATCAGTTTTGCTTTATGTCATCGAACCTTACAAGTAATAATATATACATGTATGTTTGTTTCAATAGATGGCGATACTTGTACCAGTTGCCGATGATTTAACGAGGTATTGATTATGTTAATGTTTTTTTTTTACTATTTTATTGTAGGTAGGTATATTTTTGGTGATGATCTTTTTGCATTTTATTTCGAGTGAAAAAAATGTATCAACGTAAAAGGTAGGCTCGAAATCGCGAACCCGCGACGGATCTTCGCAAAATAATAATGATTAAGCGAAGTATTCGACGAAGTCATCGCATTCATAGACGTGTCAAAGCTGTGACCGTGATACGTGCAATGTACAAAGGTTGGCGCGTATATGAGTGAGTGCGGTAAGATAGGTAACATTATCCTATTAAATTACCAGTATAAGTTAATAGTTCAAAACGCATTAAAAAGTTGCATGACTGTACGCTGTAAACAAAGTTTTTTACTGTGCATAATTGGTGGCAATCTCGTTAAGGTTACAGGTAAATATCTAATAACTACAGGTTTCATTTTTATCAATGTCAGTTGTTCTGCTAGATAGTGCCAAGTACCTCCTATGTAACCACACATCCCGCTTTCAGTGGGATCGTCCCGCTTTAAAGTGGTCGTTCGTGCGGTCCCTAGTGGGATTAAAAGAGTCCCCCTTTTCCAGAGAAACCAAATTAGTGTCAGGAATGATAATGAGAACAGGATATACGACAAATAACTAATGGATATAAGGGCGCGCGCGGATATTTGAAATTGGTGGCTATAGGGCATAGACGCACCGAAAGCAAAAGCTTGCTGTGGACGTCCTTCCTAGGGTGTTTACATAGTCTTATATTACTAAGTGTAGATATAGTAAAGAAATTATAAATTCATTCCTCACGCGGTGGCACAAAAAAGGTCATGTTAGCTAACTGGACAACATTTTTGGATTAGTAACCGTGAAGTTATTTGCTGTGGATTTTAATTATATTACTTACTATTGTTATTATTTGTATTTGTGAAGATCCTTTACCAGTGATGGTAAGATTGTTGATAAATTAACATCTTTAAATGTGTTTAAGAAGATCAGAATTAATGATAGAACCACTAAGATACCCTTGGCATTTTTGAAATGTCGACTTTGTGGGTGTGTCGATGTCAAGATTTAAAAGGTATTTCAACATAATATAATGTATGTCTTACCAATTAAAACTATTTCCATCGCTATTTATGTGTAGGTATGTATTCACTTGTAACGAGCAATAAGATTTAAAAACAGTGTACTTATTTTAGAGCAGATTTACGTTCACTATCAATTAATTTAAACTTACCTACTAGGTATGGCAAGTTCGTTGGGTTAAAGGGACATATGGATTACAGTACCTTTAAACCATATTATCCATCCTTACTAATATTATAAATGTGAAAGTGTGTTTGTTTGTTTGTTTGTGACTCTTTCACATCGCAACATGGCTATTATATGGTATGGTTTATGTGTATGGGGATAGTTAGGAGGGAGGAGAGTGACGTAGGCTACTTTTTACCGCGGAAAAACATCTCATTCCTATGGGAAGATCGATGTTTTGTTAGTTGCTAGATATTTAGTTCCGGATGTTGTTAATAGATGCCGTTAGTAAAATTCATTTGCAAGTTCTGAATCACGCTATCAAATAGTAGATGTAATTTACTTAAATCATAGGCAAATGTTATATCTGATGTTGAGGAAGCTGCCTCTCGCCTACCCTCTACTCGTGCTACACGAACGATATTCCAGCGGAGGGGGGCGCCATGCTCGCCCTCTACGCAGACGACGCGGCGTACCTGACCACCTCGATTAAGTCGGGTCACGCTGCCGTTAAAATGCAAAGATGCCTCGACGCCCTCCCCAAGTGGCTACACGAGTGGAGGATGGCGATCAACGTAGGGAAGACGCAGGCCATCCAATTCGGAGGAACCACGATGCGCGACCCCACTCTAAAGCTCCTCAACCAAGACATTGCCTGGACAAGACAGGCCATGTACCATGGGGTAACCCTGGACTGTTCCCTGAATATGAAGCCCCACGTGACCAACGCAACGTCGTAAATCACGCCAAGGCAGCAGCTGTAGCGCTACGTCCAGCGCTCTTCTCGAGTCTCCCGTTGAGGGTCAAACCACCATCTGGAAGACCTACATCCGCCCCAGACTCACGTACGCGGCCCCAGCCTGGTACGTGCTCCCGAGTGAACCACAACGCAGGCGTCTACGCGTGGTTCAATCGAAGACGCTGCGCCGGCTGGCAGGGGCGCCGTGGTGCGTAAGGAACGCCACCATCCAGCGGGACCTCAGAGTTGAGAGCCTGGACGCCCACGTGGAGGACCTAGCGCGACGGATGTTTGCGCGCGCGGACACTCCCGCGCGACCTACGAAAATCATCATGACTCCCCGGACTAGACACCCATACTCCACATCACCATCTGGACAATCTTCGAGGACCCATACAGGGTCCCAACCCAACGACCGGTCCGTTGTTACGGACCGCGGCAGACACCTCAGTCAGGGGGCCACCGGCCCCGAAACTGAATCCCCACTGGCTATGTTAGCCGTGAACGAAGACAGGACGGATTCTGATGTTGATGTTCCAGTATGTCATATTATAGGCTTATCTTTGGCCGAGATTCCTACGGGAGCGGGACCTACACGGCTGTTACCTACGGGTCCCGAAGCGAAGCGCGGGCGGTTCTCTAGTTCAGATAATAAATCTGTAACTGACCGATTTCAGTGCCTGAAAGATGATCGCTGAAAAAAATTATTACAGGGCATCTTTGTTAATAGAAGTCAAAACAATGTTTTTTTTTAATTCTCGTCTGTTTGTATATCTCTGATGTTTTCGCGCAAATCTTAGAGACAGTTCAACCGTTATGAATGCGGTTTTCACTAATATTGTGGTAAAGTTTACTTAAATAACAGTGTTTATTTAATTTCAATCGGTTCATACTTAAAAATGTTATATCATTTTAAGAATTAACGCCTAGCAATATTCGAAATGGCTACTAAAGGAATGGCCGAAAGTGGCTACTATAAGCATGATCTTCCGAAGTTCTCTTCGGGGAAGACAAGGGTGGTATGAGTCATAGGAGTATAATTGAGTCCAAAGACAAATGGATACATGAGCATGTCGCAACATGTTCTGAGGCACCGGATGGAAAAGCTTTTAGTGAAAATTCGTCCAGAGCGGTCGTGGTACAAGGTCAGCTTTCGTCAGCGCTTGCGGAACACCACGACAAATATTGACCCGCTCAGCCAACAAACTCTAACCAGGCTAAGGTCGACTATCGATTTACTATCTGTACCGTTACGTAAATGCGTCTGCGGTACGATACGGAATTCGTTCTATTAGGGTTCCGTACCCAAAGGGTAAAACGGGACCCTGTTACTGAGACTTCGCTGTCCGTCCGTGTGTCCGTCTGTCACCAGGCTGTACGAGTATCTCATGAACCGTAATAGTACAGTTGAAATTTGCACAGATGATGTATTTCTGTTACCGCTACAACAACAAATATTAAAAAATAGAATGAAATAAATATTTAAGTGGGCTACTTTGTTTCAACGCCTCAGCGATAGTTTAGTTACCTTTCGGTCCAAGAGATGGCGTTGTGGCTACATTAAAACAATGGTCACAGTGGCCTTTGGGAACCATACAGACCAGATATTTTTGGCGTTTTTATACATAATGGTACGGAACCCTTCGTGCGCGAGTCCGACTCGCACTTGGCCGGTTTTAATTGCATCCCACGCTAATGCCAGCTTTCCGCCCCTTTGATTAAGATGCATTGCGGATTGGCGTCGAGAATGTTAAATGCCGTAAGTCATATTTTAAACTAGCTGTCAGTACTGGTAATTAATTTCTAAAGTTTTTGCAACGAATTTGATTATTTTTTACTTGGGAACACGTCGTGAGGGACCTCTGACCTCACATACCTAAGAGTTGTTAATGTTTTCAAAGGTGTGTCATACAACTCGTAGGTACTTGACCAGCGTAGGGTACTGTGCCCTGTACCCCTCAAATTGTGAAGCTTTGACCTAGCAGTGGAAATAAAATAGTTTTTTTTATTTGTTCATTACCTATCTATACGAATGTTTTTACATTCGGTCCCCATTAAAATGCTTACACACTCACCTGTGCAATAAAATTCGTAAATAATGTGATTATTAATAGCTAATACTTTCGTGTCTCAATAGGTCTGATTTATAGATAATTAATATGAATTTATGCCTATGTAATTCTATTGCCTTTATATTGTATTTTATTATGCAAATTTTTGTTAACATTTCTATAACATTCTGTTTATTAGTTTGTTGCGTATACTGTTGGGTTTGAAACGAATTGCGTCAAATTAATATGTAGGATTATTTCTTTATCCTAGGCTTCTCATGTCAATATTATTAAGAAGAAGTGGCGCAATCTAATACGATGCAGATTACTCTAATAGATTTGCCGATTGATTTGAATGAAGTAAGCTTACTATTATTATAATATACTAGTGAAAACTGCTAAATTGATTGAGTAGTATTTGAGATTATCGAGAAAATTAATGTACAAACTAACAGTGTAAAAAATATTTTTATGGATTTAGATCCCAAAGTAACACCTAAATTCCTTCAATAAGACTTTTCTCTAATAGGTACTTTGTAGTATTACCGACATCGATTTGCTTTTGTAACCTTAGGACATAGATTATGTAGGTATGTACTATTTAATCTAAATTGGTTTATATTATTATGTTTTAAGTGACAAACATGAAACAAACTGAATTAACTCGGTGGATATTTTTATAAATACACTTTCGAACGTAATTTTTTTACATTAATCCCCGTTTCACAAATATAATACTTATTAACATAAATTTTGGGGGAGCAAAACGGCGAAAGGAACTCCTCGGCATTTTACACATACTAATTTTGGTTTTTAATAGATTGTTTAAAACCTTTTGCTATAAACAACAGTGTAAAGTAGATATACATATGAAGGTTTTTCATATACCATTTATACATTTACGTAATTACACTAATCATTTTATTGCATGTTAACGCTTGACAGTACAATACTGAATTATCTTAGAAAAAACAATTTATTTGGCCAAGGCTATGAATGAACTCACCCCGCATTGAACAACACGCATGAGAATTTTCCACGCATTAATTTGAAACTGAAAATGTGGTTTATGAAAATTCTGAAAATTGAATTGTATGTTTGTGATTTCAAAATAACATTGTTTTTTCAAGACCATATAATATTAAAACATAAGCAACCGATTGTAATTTTTTTGTTCGTCTGTCTCTTTGTCTGGGCTAATCTTTAGAATGGCTAAACGACTTTCGCTGAAAGGTAGAGTCGGTTGTGGAGTCATTTGTTGATCATAAATTTTTACATATTTTACTACAATAAATCGATGAAAACCGCATCAAAATCGGTTCGGCTTTTCTCAGACAGAATAGACTATCCAACAAACAAAGAAAGCTTTAAAAAATCATTGTCACGGACCCATTATAAATACATCAAATAATAGTTTTTCTCAAATATTTTCCATTTATAGAAATCTATCGATTACAGTATTTTTTTTAATATGATTAAGATGTAAGTAGTTGAAAAGAGTTACAAGATAAGGTGTTCAAAGGTCACATAATATACATATGTAGTGTATTTCGACCATATAACATGCGGGTTACAAAACCTATTTCATAAGCGACCTTCCGATTTCATCTCAGTCAAACCCCCTCCCCACGGGTCATTGTCAACGTAACCCAGTTTTTACCAAGTGTAAATTGCGTGGGTTGACGTCAAGTCAAGACCATTTGTCAAGGTTAAGGATATGTAAACTATTTACAAACCTGGTGTTTTGTAGAATAAGCACAAATAAGAGAACTAACCTTCACTAATAGGCGCTACTCCAGTCCTTATACACCTATTAATAAACTAACCAAGTTTTTATTTTATGAAATTAAGATAGCAAACGAGCATGCAGCACCACCCTTCCGCTGCCACCCATAACAACTGTGACCGACCTAGAGCTAGACTCAAAGGGACTAGGATGGTTAGTCCAGTTAGCAGATGGTGTAGAATATTAGTTGGTTAGTTTGTTACGAAAAAATAACAGATTTCAAAATCGATTAGAAGAGATAACTTAAAAAAGGAATTAAACAAATTGGAACACCCGAACATAAGTTATTAGATAAACACCATAAATTAATAGAAAACGCACAGCCGAAACTGTTGAACGCAAGAAGCTGATGTTTGGCATTTATAATTATGTTCCTTGGGGTGTGTAGACTGTGTATTGGAGCACAAAAAGAAGATTTTTGGAAAAATCTCCCCTAAAGGAATAAGAAGGAGGGTAAACTTAAAAAACATTCCACGCGAGCGAAGCTATGGGGGGACATCTAATTGTTTTTAAGACTCGAACTAATTCGGTCATGAAATTTGGCCTCTGAAAACGTAATTAATCACACGTTAGCATTCTGAATATTTTCTCGATACCTCTAAGCGCTTGTTTCCCACTGGCAATATCCCGGCAGTTGCAAAGTTTCGCAACTGCGACACCCGGTGCCCTTTCTGAGTTGCATTCTATCCGTTAGCCTGAACCATTGGGTACTGCTTCATTCCGGTTTAAAGGGTACGCTCACAATCCCGTGTTAGATGGATTTATTCCGGTTTAAGGAATATTACGTGTATTGTGTTATACCGGTTTATTTGATGCAATTGTTTACTTGATTTTATGAGCTTGATTTGTATGTGCCTGTATGTTCATTTATAGTAAAGCAAGGTAAAATAGGGTTCTTGACATAAAAATGTTATAGTTTTTGGTAATTTGCAAAATAATAATATAATTAATCGCAACCCAAGGTTTTTAATGTTCATTTAATTATTTTGTCTAAGAAATATTTTTATTCTTTAGAACGGTTTTTTTTTGAAATTTTCTGCCGCGGCAAATGTAGGTATATGTATATAATACGAAATATTTATATACCTAGACCTAAAGAATGTTTTCATGTTAATTCGTTAAAGATTTGACCAGTTTTAATATCAAGTATTTATAATAAAAGTTATAATTTTACCTTATTTGTAAGTTTTATTCTTTGGTTACTAAATAACCACTAGTGTTACTAAATAACTAGCCAAAAAATCTATCGGAATTAAAAAGGCGTAATAGGTAGGTACACGAACGGAAAAAATGAGAAAAAATATAAATGTAGAGCCATAAATAATCTTGACACAATATAATTTGCTAATAAATTGACATTCATTTTAATTTATTAGACACTGTCGTTAAATACTTTAATATATTTCACCGCAACAATCTCATTATACATTTCAAACATTTGTAATAAATGCTAATCAAATGCAAAATAACTCATAAGTAGTAAGTTTGTACATCATGAATGCGTACTTCGTAATACTAAACGTTTAATTCTAATGTTGTTTTAAATGTTAAAATTTAATAATTAAAATGTGTATGGTATTTTTATCAATGGTTTTTCTGATCTATGACTTTTTTGCAGGCTTTTGCTAAGTTAGTGCGCCTTACCATCCAATACTAAATCGTTATTTGATCAATGGCTACAACATAATATTACTTTGGAAGCAAGAAAAGAAGTAAATTTCTTCATGGATAAAAATTGAAAATTTATTATGAAATGCATTTATTATGTCCATCATTTTGGAAATCTAGTAAAAGATTTGCAGAAAGTAGTCATGAGGGCAAAATTTTATCATTTATACTTGATTTTTATTGTCTTCATAATTAAAATATAATTTTCTATAATTCGATTTTCGACGAACAATATCAAACAAATTCTGTAAGTTCATTGCTTGCAAGAGCATTTGGAAGTTATAAATGAAGGAGGAGATTAAGTAAAATTGTATATAATAATGCGTTAAAAATATCTTTTCAGGAACTAGAAGATTCTAGACAGTTTCATTTCATAACATCAAGAGCAATGATAACGTTGAAACAAATCGCGATGTATATTGTCGTCGTAAGCCAAAGGTCACAGCTTAAACGTCACACCGAAGATATTGAACCTCATAATTTAAACTTGACATTGCTACAAACAATAGCGAGGAAAACTGTCGGACAAATTAATAACACGGTTGATACTTTATTGTAACGCTATCTCGATTATGGGTTGAAATTGGATACGAGCTAAAGAAAAATTTTATCAACTGTACAGTTTTGAATACAAGACAATCAGTTACTGTATTTTTATTTTTGTGCAAATCCCCGAAGTGTGCTGAATCTAGGCTAGAATAAGGCCTTATTTAAGAAGATACTAGAAAATTCAGGATTCTGCCACTAATGATAACAACGAGAACAGTTGGGTAAATGCATGAAACTCAGAAACATTTCAGGATTTACACAATACGTTGGACACTATATTTTATGAGATCGCATCATTCTTAAAACGACTGCTAATTTTCTTCTTTGATAATTATTAAAAACAGTCTATATAGGTGCTTCTATAGTCATAAAATAAATGCTTTTTAGTTTAATATAGATGACGAAAGTGTTTGAATAGCTCTGGTACAATAACATTCTACGATTCTTTGTTTCAATTAACTAAGGAACTTATCTGAAGACAATGAAACTTGATCTTATCAACACGCATTTCTTGAAGTCTCACTCTAATTGGCATTACTTTTGAGCAATATCCGTGTAACACTGTAAATTTAGAACTCGTTTCGTATAGTTTTAAATTATTTGGTCTAGATTGTTGAGTTATTAGTTAGATTTAATAATAGAAGCATGTCCTTGATTACATAAAATATTAAAATCTTTAACCGTGAAGTTTTTTAGCTAATTGTTGATCCAAGTTAAGAAACCATGCAGTTGGTATTCGCTATGTGCAAATCGGGTGGCAGGTGTACAAAAACGATCGCAGCGCACAACGTGACGAAAAATGGAAACTATTGCGGCTGTGTGTAATACTTTCGAACGCGGTTTTTATGATTATATCCATTGTACACATACACTATTCAATAAATTGCACTCAAATAAAGTCAACAAGTATCATTTACTGTTTATTTTGGTTTTTAATTGCAAAAATACTAACAATGTTTACTTGTCATATTTGACAGTAGCCGAAAAAGTTGCGCGTTGCCACCGTCGTGCACGTTCCCAATACAGGTGTCACAGAAAGTAGAGTCAAGCAGAAGTTCAGAGATTGAGTAGCCTGAGTCACCCCTATGTACCGATGTCTTGCGATTATTCATAGTTCCCGATTTTTTTTCAGAATTATTGAGAATTTCGGATCGCAGAAAAATTTCTAAAAAGATCGTAAATAATGTTTTTTAAAAAACCTCAGTTAAAAAAGGGAAACTGGCGTAATCTCTGACTGTCATATCAACACACAGCCCAAACTATGTACCTTTAATTCAAACTCAATTTTGCACGATGTGTCCTTTTCTTGTGCAGGTGAGCACTAAGTCATACTTGGAAACTACAGATTAAGTTTACTACTAAAGATTATTAGTATAAAGGTATAGAAGTTTATTACTAAAGATTAAGTTTGTATAAAAATCCATAATTTTTGAAGTTAAAACGATAAAAAGGATCACAAAAAAAGTTCATCATATTGATTGCAACAGTCAGCAACTTCCGAATTATCGACATCAGTTATCACAAGTGTGTAGTTAGATTTTAGCCATATTCATTCAAAGAATAATATATAAAACAAAATTCTGATGTTATTTTTTCGTTTAAGAGTCATCTTCATAAACAGTGATGTCCTTTTGAGTCGTTTTTCCGTGTGTTTGTTCCGTCGTCTATAAGAATACTCAGATATGCATGTTAGTGCTTTTCAGAATTCATGTGTTTGTTACTCAACAAAAACGAAACAATGCGGGAACAGGATATTTGCAAATTTAAAAGGTTAATAATAAATTGTGTGCAAAATTGTGTACTTGGACATCGACGCAGAAAATTAAATAAAAAATATATGTACAAATTGTGTTTAAGTTTAATAGTGTATAATCAATATGACCATATTATTATTATTTTAAATTTAAATTTGATTACCTCCTTAAGTCCGCCAAAATATTTATAACCGTTATTTTTTTTTTGAGTTACATAAAATATACTTGTAGTTCTTTCTACATTCAAAATTCAACCGCTATTCATTTTATGATAAGTTTAATTTATATTGACACATTCTTGTGCAACACTTTTTGTAAAAAATATAAAGTTTTATTCATCTTTCTTAGATCTTAATTCAAATCTTAGATACATATGTATTGTTTTTATTCTCCAACTCGGTGCAAAGGTTTTATCTACATATACTCATATTATTGTAAGAATATACAAAAATAAATAAGATAAACATATTTTTTTAGTTCCATAGCAATAAAAAAATTTCGACCTACGAATTTTGTCACAATTCCGAATTGTAA
The DNA here is from genome assembly GCA_905404135.1 of Hesperia comma. Taxonomy (NCBI): domain Eukaryota; kingdom Metazoa; phylum Arthropoda; class Insecta; order Lepidoptera; family Hesperiidae; genus Hesperia; species Hesperia comma. The sequence continues at coordinate 3,450,880 of FR990019.1, forward strand.
AATAAATAGAATAAAATCTAAAATATCAGAAAAAACTTACCGGCTTATTCGTCTATGAACCAACTAAAATAAATTAATGATCACAAACTAAAAAACAATATAAGCACCAGTAAGAAACACAGAACTGTTTAAAAACACTGATGATATAATGTTTCTAATTCACACTATCATATGTAACGCCCCCGAATGACTGAAGCTGGAACTACCTGTAATTTTTCCTATATAGATATCATAACTGCACTTCATACAACAAAGCTACACAGAGTACTGAATAGTTCTAGAGAAAACGCACCTAAATTGATAGCTCGAGTGGGGGATAAACCTTGTGCTGTCCGGTGCCTAACATTGGAACTTTTCACCGAACCAGGGTAATCAAATATTGTTTTACTTTACGTGAAGGTTACACATTTTTTCTAGGCTAGATTAAAATCTGGTTGAATTGAAATTTTAATAAGTATCTAATTTAGGTAAGGTTTCAAACAATCCTAAACACAGAAATCAAAATTTTGAGCAACATATTCAAAAACTAGTAAACCCACTCTCGCTTCGCTTCGGGGAACCAGTCCCTTCAAAAATCTCTATAAATTTTAACAAATTATGTTACTCCGATGTCTAAGCTATATTACTGCAAAGTTTCATGAAAATCCGTTCAGTAGTTTTTGCGTGAAAGAGTAACAAACTCACACACACACTCACTCATATCCTTACAAACTTTCGCATTTTTATAATACTAGTAAAACTAGTAAACTAGTAAATCAGCCCTCGCTTCGCTTCGGGGAACCAGTCCCTTCAAAAATCTCTATAAATTTTAACAAACTATGTTATTCCGATGTCTAAGCTATATTACTGCAGTTTCATGAAAATCCGTTCAGTAGTTTTTGCGTGAAAGAGTAACAAACCCACAACACACACTCACTCACTCACTCAAATATATCCTTACAAACTTTCGCATTTATAATATTAGTAGGATTAGTAGGATAGGAAGTAGGATTATAATATTAATAGGATAGGATAGGACGTAATAGTCCAAATTTTACTAATGGACATAGTATCAAAGGCACCAACTATGTAATTACTCCGAATGAGTTACTAATCCGCATTAAAATTGGGGAACCCGCCAATACGGATCACTTTTTGACACAAAATATTTTTCATCCCACCTATTCGAAAAAGACGACTTGGTTCGCCTTTAAGTGCGCCCAAAGTTGGTGTTTTCTATAAGAAACTTTTAGCGGGTGGGAATGAGTTTTTCGTGCTCTTTATTATTATCCTCTACTATTTCCGCGCACTTTTTGAATCAATTGCGCCGCAATTATCTTTGCCGCGCACTTTTTGAATTAACATCCAAGTGTTCAGATTGTTAGAACTTCATGGTTTTGTTTTGATAAAATGAGTTCTTTAAGTGACAGTGAAAGTATTGAATTTGAGGCACATTTTATTTTCTCATAGGGGGGGATGAAAAGTAGAGTGTAGGTATCACTCGGGAGCTAATATTTTTGTCTCGGGCGACGTACGTTGAATCCCACGCTACGTTCGGGATTCTATGAAAGAATCCCTCGCTACGTTCAGGATTCTACTTTGGAATCCCTCACTTCGCTTTGGATTAAAAAAGCTCCCCGCCGTAAAACATTATTTTGCTCCCATAAGATAAAATCTACTATTCTGATTCCCAACACTACGTCAAAAACATGCAAAAATACTTTCATTATTTTATAGCACATTTTAATACACTTTTTATTTATTCATTTATTTATATAATTATTCCATAAAGAAGGTTTGAATGCATATTATTGTACACTCTTCTTAATACGTCAGTATATTTATTTCTGAATATTTCAAGCTTTGACTTTTTCTTCTAAAGTTTTGGAATAAAAACTTATGTATATGATGATGTAAGTGATGACCCATAGAGATAGTGATGACCATACGTTCATGGTGATGACAATCCCATCATATTACATGTCAGTTAACACGTGTCTGTCATATGTCTACTCTGTATTTTCTCGTTGTTTATGATACAAATCTCAAAGTTTTTTATTATTTGACGTCAACTGAACTAAGATGTCAAATGATACTGAATGAATGCAAAAACTTCGCCGAATCCCACACATTTGAATTAGACGTGACGTCTGAAAGGCCATTAGACCTGACTGATCATTTCATGTGTCTTTTGTATGGAATATTAAGTTCCCTTTACAGTACTTTTTTACAGACAGACGAGATAGTTGTAAGTAAGTGGCCTCCGTCAGCCACGGAATACGACTTAAAATAATGTGTATACCTCATACAATTAACAGAGTGTTCAGTTTGTGATGTCTCTCTTTTTATTCAAAAGCTAATGCTTGTTGTGTCTGTGGTATCATAACATTTTCAGCGACATCTGGCGAGTACTTTTTTAGTAATTTCTACTAGTCGATGTTGAAATATTTATTTTTTGTAAAAAATATTTAAATATTAAAGTTTATTGTGTGTTACAAATAAATACGACAACATTTGTAGTAGGTAGATACACTTTCTTTTTCGACTGTATTGAAACTCAGCTCGTGGGCGGCACGTCCGAGGAACGCCAAATGGGTCACGAAAATGAACTGATGTGATGAAGCTCGACAATTGAAGCGACGACTGGGCGATCAAAAGGATAAGGGTGCCTTTCCACCAGAGATGTGCTATGCTACGTTGCTAAAGATGTGTTTGAGATCTACCAATCACATACATTGGCCCGCCTAGAAACCCCGTAAGGGCTGAATATGATTGGTGGATGGCAGACGCATCCATAGCGACGTAGCATAGCACATGTCTGGTGAAAAGGTACCCTAATGCACGCGGGAGCTCATGCAGCTAACGGCGGCATAATAAATTAGATTCACTAGGTAAAGTTAAAATTACGCCGACTACACAGGATTATACGTTACAATTCAATAACCGGGGATTACGCGGCATCTCCGTTTACGTAACATCAGGGATACATTATTTATGTAACATTAACGAATGTTACGAACTCATTTGTTCTTCCGTTTAATTAAAGTTTGAATCCTTTGTTTGCCTCAACGGATATGTGTAACACTAGTTATAAAGTAAATGGACAAAACTACAGGATTTTGTTACATTAAGGTCTGCACATATTACGTCTATTCTACTCCAACTCGACTTCGATTCAATTGATACAGAAGTATTAAAATATATGAGCAATGATGTTACATGTAAATTACAGTTTAATTTTCAACACTTAAAAATTGGTTATGCGCAATCGGGCGTTGAATTTTTATCTATAGGTACCTGTACTTATATATATAAAACTATTGCGTTACTGAGTGACTGACAGACAACGCACAGCCGAAATTACTGAAAGTAAAAAGCTGAAATTTGTCATGTATGTTCCTTGGGCAGTGTAGGGGAGCACTAAGAGGGGATTTTTGGAAATTACACCCCGAAGGAGGTGAAATAAGGGGTGAAGTTTAAACGAATTCCACACGGGCGAAGCCTGCGGGCGGAAGCTAGTTATCAATGATACGTAATAAAACACATACTTCAATGAATTCCTGTAATTTGAAATTGAAACAAATGAGCGTTGAGTAAATTAACGTAATAAATCAAATTACTGGTGATTGCTTTCTATTTTTAATAATCTGGTGAATAAAAAATTAATAACTGAACATTAAAATTGCGCTTCTTAATTATGAATTGCATTTACTTGAACAACAAATTAATAATCTATTGCAGCAGTATTTTTTTTCTAAGGAAGGGCCTTAACAACTGGCTTGTAAGTCTTTACAACTGGGATGAGCCAAAAATATGCAAAATAAAATGTAGTGTACTTCATCAAACCGCAATAGACCAGCATGGTGGTAGAGTACCTTAGCTCCTCAATATTGCGGAGATACCTCAGTGTTCAGTATGATATAAACATAGAAAAATACGTAACGTTACACACTTATAAATTCACACTAGGATTCCCTGTATCATGGGTGCCATGGAGTGCAAACAATAACGAGGATATACACCCGTACCAAGACGGAAATTTAATCATCGTTCAAATTTTTCCTCGCTGGGAATCGAACCCAGGACACTTTGAATGGCAGTCCAACACGGTGACCTTTATGCCACATGGGTCACCGAGCCAATATGATTATGATAGAATATAAAATATAAACGGAACTAAGACTACTACTTACTGAATCATTCGAAGAACGAGTAGACCGTAGGGAAATCCCAGTAGACCCCGGTTCAAAACGGCAAAGATCGATGCTGGTTGATGAAGTCAAACTCTTCTTCATCCGTCAGAGTACATTCTTCGAAACACCAGAGACCAGCTATGGCCAGAAGAATGGTATAGACCATATAGTAGACCAAGTAAATTAGAATTGAGAAAAGCATTGCTGTTATTTTGGGTCCGTTCCTGAAACAAGGGTACGAAATTTATTTTTTTCAATGATAGCGTCCATAAGGATGCAACTCCGCTTAACAAAGCATCCACATCATCGCTTAGATTCGTGGCGAACGAGAACGATCCGTTTTTCACGATCGTTTTTGCTACGAACTTGCAAGCTGTGGAATTGGCTTCTTTATGAGGTATTCCCGGAGCGCTTTGACATGTGGGTTTTCTAGAAAAGTGTAAAAAGAGTTCTCCTTCAGGGCTGGCGATGCACTGGTGACTCCCCTGGTGTTGCTCGTGTCCATAGGCGACGATGACCACTTACCATCAGTTGGCTCGTCCGCTTCCACGTCAGCCCTTCAGGCTATAAAAATAGCATTACACCATATTATTTTTGATATGCTTTTCAGCGTAGGTACATATATTGCCTTCTTGGTATATAGTAATAGTAGGGTAGTTGCTCGCTCGGAGCATCCAAAACTTTACTATTACGTAGGTAGGTATTACGAAGGTATGTACGCCATTACTTAAGCTCGCCTCCAAAACAAAAAGTAAATGAATATATCCGTTGTCATCTATTTTAATAGTCTATGTGGTAAATGATGATCATTTTGAAGTAATTTTCCTGGAAGTTCCACCGCGGTCCGTGAACTCAGTCTGAAGTGACGTGTTCTTTTACATACTACATACTCAAAAAAGAATTTCAGTTACAAGAATAAAAACGAGACAAAAAATGATACTATGCTTTATTCTGCATTGCGTTGCAGATTTTTAAAGAAAGCACAGTTCCTAACAAGCTTTGACAGCGGACCTCCGAATTTTTCTTGCCATATAATATGATTACCTATGTCTGATAGACGATATAACAATTGTTCTTTCTCGTGCTAGATTTATCTCTTATTGCCACGCTCAGCAGATGTCACTATCAACTAGGCTACGGTATACTGCCAACTTTATTTAGGTACTGCTAATGTTAATGTAAATAACTAAAATATTATGTTACCTTTTGTTTTCCGAACTCAGCACTATTGTAGTTCGATCTGTAAATGGAAACAGGGCAGAGTTTTAATGACTATTTAAAAAATATTATTCTTTAGTCCATACATACATGTGAAATTTCAAAGTGGAAATCATGTAACCGACACTACTTCAGGGCACTAGAATGAAACGCCTTATTTGCCAGTACTTTGAACTATGACTTCTAAGAAAACCTTGTTCTTACGTCGTAAATAATCGTCTCCGTCAGTCATAATGCATTCGAAATTAGTTTTTCCGACAATTACGGGTACGGTATTTCCTTGTAACCGCCACTACAAAAACCACACAAAGAAGATATTCAGCTGTGTTAACACCTCTTCATATTGTATAAAAAGTTTAATATATTAACAAGTATACATGTAAGTATAAATCGATAAATCAATAATTTAAAAACTTAAAACACCGCAGTTCAAAGCAAACTGTAGTACCTACAAATGCAAAGAAATAAATCTTACTTTGCCGTTAACCATTGAGGAGTTCCCACGTTGTCTACTTGCATGCATTGGTAAGATCCATCGATTTATCTTTTTGCACTTTAATCTTTGATCTAGGATGTTTTTCCCTGTTTCGTGTTATTTAGCCATGTTTTTCGTAACATTGCATAAATTGCATTGTCATCGGCCCTTGACCGTAGTGCAAAATTTCAGTTCTTCAGACTTGTTGATGCAAATTAGTAAAATATAATGTGTAGATGGTCCCATGTTATAAAGAAAGGGTAGATAAAAATCGGGATATTTAAACATCACGAATTTTTTTGGCTTTTTATTTGCAACGGTATTTTTATACCTATGAACAGTTATTTATTGCAGTAATAGGTAAAAAAAATATTATTATAAAAACAAAAAACCCGACTGCTTACTAAAGAACTCAAAAGAAAAAAACAAGTGTCACAATATCGACATAAAATACTTCATGCTGCCGTATGCGGTGACAAACGTAGTACTTGTGATAAATCTTTTTTTACCCGTAGATAACAGTATTGTTTGTCCCCGCCTGCAGCATGAAGTAGGCACCTACATATTTTATGTCGATATTGTGACACTTGTTTTTTTCTTTTGAGTTCTGTATTAAGCAGTCGGGTTTTTTGTTTTTATAATAATATTTTTATTTCAGACTTTTTAGTGGGTTCGCCGAAAAATTCTACTTTTTGGGATGGTTTTTGACAATTTGTGTTAAAACGTGTGCCTAAGCGTTACATGAAATATATATATTTGAAAAGGTCTTTCCACGATCTTTCATTTGATACCCATATTGCTAAGATAAGAAAAAAACTCAAGATTATCCCCTCTTTTTCTTCCACTTTCGGGCGCTATTTTGAAAATTCATATAGCCTGTGACACTTCCACAGTTCTGACAAATTCAACGATACCTCATATGTCGAAATCCGTTCAACCGTTTGGGCTGTGGGGCCACACAAATAAATGGACATACATACAAACATACATACATACATACACTCGAAAAACATAACCCTCCTTCTGACGCAGTCGGGTAAAAAACAGCACTATTACCACTTATCTACACAGAAACATGTAAAATAAACAATGTATTGAATTTGCAAAATTCTTCATTTTCTATACATAGGTAGGTTTGCGTTAGTACCTAACTACTAATTTATTGTCTCACCAGACGCTAGCTGCAGGTAACGAAGCAAAAACGCAGGTATGAATTTGCGTGCTTGAGCTATAGAATAACGTTTTTTAACAACGGGGAACCCCAGAATGACTTCATTTACTTGGTTATTTATTTATCACGCGATTTTCTTACTTTTATATGCGAATGCTGTTGCTTGACCAATCCCATATAAAACGCTACATCTGAAGAGTAGTTTTTGAGTTATCTCCACTTATCTATATTGAAGTCGGTTATTTTTTTTGTAAAATGTTAGTAATCATATTCTTAATTAAACTTAAATTATTACAATATTTTCTTAAATTATTGATAAACTAATCAGTACCACGAATAATTTTCGAAGTTATGGTAAAAATTTTATCTTCAAAACCAGCTCTTGCAGGATTGGTTTGGTTTTTGGTTTATAGAGAGCAACAGTACTATTACTAAACACACTACTAAATTTCTACCGTGTAATAAAAATTGGTTGTCTGTAAAGTCGGTTTACTGACGATAGTTGAACGTGACAACGTCTTAAGAAAATACTGATGGAATGGTAGCATTATCACTAATAGTCATCCTAAACTATCTTTGAATACTTAGTTATAATTTATTTACTGTTATATTGCAGTTAAAAACCTTTATTAAATATTTTACCAAAAAGACTAGTCGTTGCATACCGTATAACGAAACATTAATCTTTAGCTAGTCTGTGCATATTATGTCATGTCAATGTGCCACAAACAAGTCAAAACAAACCTGGCTGGTTATAAATAATTTCGATAAAAACTAAAGAGACGTCAGAGTTACATTGACAAAGGCCGATTGTGCTTCTTTGTCGCTCGTTCCGCGCTCTCGCTTGCACTTCAAGCTTTACATGGGACGCCTCATCACGCCTCATGACGTCAGATAACGACGCATAGACGTCATGTTTTTCGTGCGTGCAGCCGGGTATATCGATTTATAAAACGTAACGTTGTCACGTCAAAATTGTGTTCCGGTGATAGGAGTGCAGTCGGTCAATTGTTTTCGAAGGTGACCATCTTTATACTATTATCACCTATTACTAACAACAGACAAACTATCACTAACACTCCCTGTCCTCACACTCATTAACAAACTAACCAACTTGTATTCTAACACAATCTATTCTTTGGACCTACCGTGCTATCTAACCTAGTCTAACTAAACATAATTATCTAAGGGTGCGTACAGATTATGTAATCTATATATATAAAAGCGAAAGGTCACTGACTCACTGACTCATTACGAAATCTCAGAAACTACAAGTGCTAGGAGTGTGAAATTTTGCATGCGGGTTCTTTTAAGGATGTAAGTGCTCACTAAGACGGGATTTTATGAAATTCAACCTCTAAAGGGGTGAAATAGGGGTTGAAAGTTTGTATGGAAGACTGTCATTTTTTAAGTTAGAAACATGAAACTTTATTTTTGGGCTACTGATTAAAAATTAATAGATACGTATTTAAGTGTTTCTGGAAATTCTACCCCTAAGGGGGTAAAATAGGGGTTGAAAGTTTGTATGGAAGTCCGTCATTTTCTAAGTTAGAAACATGAAATTTGCCATGTATTGTATGTTCCTTGGGGAGTGTAGGGGACCAAGAGAGGATTTTTGGAAATTCCACTCTGAAGGGGATGAAAGGGGTGAAAACTATTATATGAAAATTCTACAACATTGAAGTTAGTCACTTGGAAATTTGAATTTTGGTTGCTTACTTCAAATTAATGAATACGTGTATCAGATTTTTTTGATAATTAACCCTCAACCCCTTTAAAAGGGGGGTGAAAGATTGTATGGGACTTAATAAAATTTTCAAGATAGAAAGCTGAAAATAGGTAAATACTCTTTGTTGTAAATAAAAAATCAAGTGTTTTTTCGAATTAACCCTCCAACCCCTAAAAATACGGGGTGAAAATTTGTGTTTTTTTCGTTAGTTTCCAAGTTAGGGACTTGAAAATGAATGTCCAGTCTCTTTGTTAAAATTAAAAAATGTGCTTCAGTATTTTTTCAATATCACCTTAAAAATATATAGGTAGGTGTAAAATTAAATAGAGATTTAGTACTCCAAATATTTATACGAGACGGGAAATTTACTTAGGACATTTCCACGGGATCGTAAAATGCAAATTCCTGAAAAATAACTTCCAAGCCAAGAGCGAGTTGGACTTTCTTATGAAGAGAAAGCAGCAAATATTAAACTACATGGGCGATTTTGTTCGATATTAAATTGAAGTTGTAATAAGATTTCAGCCTGAAAAATCTTTTTTTCTAAAATAAGTCTAAAGAAAAGCACTGTCGAGTTCAGTAAAAATACGCTATATACCTAACAAAATTCCACGCGGGCGGAGCCGCGGGCGGAAAGCTAGTATGTTATATAACTTCTGTTTTATAAAACGTCCACACTATCTAACATTTAACACTGTTGTCTAACAATGAAACATATAACAAGACACTATGTGTTTTTAATGACATATCGTCCACATTTATAAAACATGTTACATAACTGTGTTCTATAACATGTTTTGTTATATACCTAGTCTGTACGCACCATAACTTACAATACAGAGCGACTTATTCTACGTCAGTTACTGTTATCATGGGCGGTAGCTGAAGGGTAGTGCTGCACGCTTATAGCTACTTTAATGCCAAAAAAAATCATACATAGTTTGAGATCAATATCCTTGTGGCACAATCTTATGCCTTTGTATCACTGATATGATTTTTCTATACAGTTGTACAAGGATCTTTTGGCGTGTGGGTGACAGAGACAGCGTCTTACAGTTTGCCTTCCCCGTAAGGCGCTGTCTCTGTCACCCACACGTCATCCACGTGCCAAAAGATCGTTGTAGGACTATATCAATATTCCTATCCCTAAGCCTTTAGAATGAAAGGTAGAATTAAGAAATCAACCGAGTGTCCAGTACGTCATGTTCAGAGTATAGTTTCTGACGCATCTCCGTATCAACGTCTCCATTTGTTACGGTTAATTAACGTTGACGTAAAACAACTAAGATGATAGAACATAATTTTGTTACTGACGTATTTATTACCTGTTATGTAAGCCATATGCACTTCTCTACGACGACGCGTCTACGATGCGTCTCCTTACAGTGAAAAGAGTCAGATACAGCGAATTTTGGATTGCGTTGCAGTCGCGTAGCTCATAAATTTGATAGCGTAGTGTGCTTAGAAAACATTGAAATAAATAAGTTATCACAACACACACACACACACACACAACCTTAACTCGTACTCGCATTAATTCATCTTTTAGATTATTCTGTTACTTATTAATTTGTTGAAATTAACGTTAAAACATTAACAATGTTTATATTTTATTACTTATTTAACGTATTGTTAAAAAGATGGATAAAAACACATATATTATTTCGGGTTTAAAATTTAAAATGTAAATAAACTACAAAATCACAGGAATAATTATAATACCAATTCAAAACCACTAACTAATACAATAGAGAAAATAAATATACCTACTAAGTTTTTTTGTGGAATTAAGGTTGCAAACAAGTATGTATGTGTCACCAGTTACCAGCCTTTCAATGCCGCCCATGTCAATTGCTACCGACCTAAAAAAAGTTGGTGAATGAAAATAAATTAAAGCAACCATAAATAAAGAGAAAAGTTCCACTTATAAAGTATTTTTTACAATAAACAAAAGTTATTTAAAAATCTACGTGAATGGTAATGACGTCACTAGCATTTTTTCTATTGTTCTAGTACAAACACTATAATACCTGCAGTCCAAGTGTCAATGATATAATGTGTCTTATTAGACAAAGATTACATACGTTGGTGTGTACATGGAAGTTCATAGCTACATCGTTACACGTGGTTCATTCATGTAGTAAACAGAAGCAAATGCTTCCATCTTTGCCAGCAGTATATATGTGTGAAGAACTTCTTCCTTGGGTGGTAGTGATCATAAAATATGAGATAAATTATTTTAAAATAATAATAATAACGCTACATGCTACATCATTACGCCATTTGTCGTAGTAGCCATATGTATACAGGCTCAATGGTTCAGCGCTATTATACAGCAGTACAAACATCATATAAATTAAAACTCGTACTTAAATGGGAATACTCTCACGTATGAGACAGACATAAAAAATTAAACACTAAAATATACTATGAAGGCTGGCACATGAATACTCTAGAACATTATGAGTAACATTACAGACAAGGACAAAGATTTTGATCGGATAAGGGTATCAAGGTATAAACGCACAGATTTGCACGTGAGATTATAATGTACAGTTCTAGTCTTTCAGATAGAGCGGTAGAATGAAGAAACTATCTTTTAATTTATACATACGACTACCACTCGATGGCAAGAAGTCTTTTTGATTGACATCAGCAATAGTAAAAACATTACCAACGCGATGCTAGTCTAGAAAAATCTAACAAAATTTTACTTAAAAAGAATATTTTGACATCGGTAATAAAATGATACACCATAAAACACCATAAACGTAGTCAAAGTAAATTAAATACGACTTAATAGGGGTTACACAAAAATTACTCGTCAGATGTTGCTTGAGACCACACGACACGTACCAACATATCCGTACTAATATTATAAATGTGAAAGTGTGTTTGTTTGTTTGTTTGTGACTCTTTCACGTCGCAACATGGCTATTATATGGTATGGTTTATGTGTGTGGGGATAGTTAGGAGGGTGGAGAGTGACGTAGGCTACTTTTTACCGCGGAAAAACATCTCATTCCCATGGGAAGGGGAAGATCGATGTTTTGTTACTTGCTAGATATTTAGTGCCGGATGTTGTTAATAGATGGCGTTAGTAAAATTCATTTGCAAGATCTGATTCACGCTATCAAATACTAGATACATGTAATTTACTTACCTACATATATGTCATAGGCAAATGTGTTCCAGTATCTCATATTATAGGCTACTTATTAGGCGATATTCCTACGGGAGCGGGACTTACGCGGCTGTTAACTACAGGTCCCGAAGCGAAGCGCGGGCGGTTCTCTAGTTTGAATAATATAAAAAGAATGATTAAAATCCCTTCACTCAGTAAAAACTTACGAAGTAACAAAAAAGCCGGTTTGAAATAAAAATAGTTTTCAAGCTAAAAAATATGTTTGAATCCATAGCTTCGAGGCTTAGATGGTTGCCTTTAAAAAAGTTTGGCAAACTAACGTCCTATGTCGGGCATGTCTAGCGCAGCCAATCCTTTTGCAATACGGTAATTATGAAATGATCGTCTGTTTCCACAAGCTGTTTTGGTTAGTGTAATTTAATTCGCAGAAAGGAGTCGACCTTGGATCTAAGGAAGAGTATTGATCACGCGATTATAGTGCAACCATGTATAATAAAAATTGAGATATTATAATCGCACGGGTTGATCAATATACATTAATTATAGATTGGCAAAGTTTTGACAAATTCGAAGCCGACATTCAGTATAATATATGAGTTGAAAATATTCTTACATCATAGGTAATTGACTTATTTCGACCTATGATTTATCTCTTTTGGTTTTTTATCTCGTTTCAGAAGTGAAAGTGGCTAGACAGGACCATGAACTTTGTAATGCCATTCAGACATGTCATAATAGTCCATGTTTGAGCACTTTGATATTTTTTTTCAATTTCAATCAAATTTTATTTATAAAGATTAAAGTATCCTGGGAAGTTGTTTTTAACATACTTCACGTCAATAAAGTCAAGAGTTAAATAAATATTTTGTTTACGTTGATATTAAGTTATTATAAAAAAATAAACTACAAAAGTGATCTGAAGTTTAAAGCAAATAAAAACAAACGTTGCCACAATAATATGATTAGGAACTATGTCTGAAATACGTATAATGTCGGGTCAGCTTCTAAGTATTAATCTTTCTTTGTAATTTTATGAACATAATAATTAATAACATACGCCATAGCCAAGAATTATAATTCATTATAATACCATAACCATTAATCAAGTACATACTAATTTACTAATAGACACGTGAATGAGTTATTTCATAATTAAAGTGGCATTTTGAAATCGGGTCCTGCTTACTAATACATGGAGGTCTCTATCGTGTGACTCATCAACGTAGAGCCAAAACTAGCGTTGCTAGAGCTACGTTTACATTTTCTCCTTTTTCTGTGACCACTCTATGTATCAAGTGAACATCGAAACGAAACGAAACGAAACGAAACGAAACGAAACGAAACGAAACGAAACGAAACGAAACGAAACGAAACGAAACGAAACGAAACGAAACGAAACGAAACGAAACGAAACGAAACGAAACGAAACGAAACGAAACGAAACGAAACGAAACGAAACGAAACGAAACGAAACGAAACGAAACGAAACGAAACGAAACGAAACGAAACGAAACGAAACGAAACGAAACGAAACGAAACGAAACGAAACGAAACGAAACGAAACGAAACGAAACGAAACGAAACGAAACGAAACGAAACGAAACGAAACGAAACGAAACGAAACGAAACGAAACGAAACGAAACGAAACGAAACGAAACGAAACGAAACGAAACGAAACGAAACGAAACGAAACGAAACGAAACGAAACGAAACGAAACGAAACGAAACGAAACGAAAGGAAACGAAACGAAACGAAACGAAACGAAACGAAACGAAACGAAACGAAACGAAACGAAACGAAACGAAACGAAACGAAACGAAACGAAACGAAACGAAACGAAACGAAACGAAACGAAACGAAACGAAACGAAACGAAACGAAACGAAACGAAAGGAAACGAAACGAAACGAAACGAAATGATTTATTTCGAACTTGGTTTTTATAAACACTTTTCGAATGTCATCTACGCCATCGCTTCCACAAATCCCTACGATGAGTGGCCTTGGTAGAAGAAGCGGCAAGAAACTCCCAAGGAGTTTCTTTTTTTCCCCACTCACAGTTACAGAGAACACTTATCACTACTTAAGGCTATATTTCAAACTCATGTCCAGGCTGTTTCATCTTGAAAATATTCATCCAGTTTATAATAACCCTTCGTCATAAGAATGTCCTTAACATGAGTTTTAGCTTACAGTATGGCATTTCCGTCAATTCTAACGGGATTTTATTATAAATTTTTACGCATCTACCCATGAACGAGCCACCAGTTTCACAAAGCCTAAAATTTGGTACAATCAGCTTGGCCTTATTCCTAGTATTAATATTATGGACATCACTTTTTTTTTAAACTATCACGGTACTTTTTAACATACATAATATTATCCAAGATATATTGTGATGTAACAGTGAGTATATTAACTTCTTTAAACAGATCTCTCAGCGAGTCCCTAGGTCTGAGGCTGTAAATTGCACGCACTGCCCTTTTCTGTAATACAAAAATAGATTCAATGTCTGCAGCTGTGCCCCACAACAACAAACCGTAGGACATCACACTATGAAAGTAACTAAAATAAACTAGTAACTAAAGTAAACATCTATCTATGTATACCTACTTATAACACGGATAATAAAAAAAGTTTGAATGTTTGTACAATATGCTAATTTCTGGAGCGGCTGAACTAATTTTAATGGGACATTCACTGAAAGATAGAGGAGGTAATGGAGCAACTGTATGTATGATGATTTCGCGAGATTTTCGGTACTATAAGTAGCTTACGGAAGTTCCGGGGATTTAAGTGGGACAAACTCTCACGTGTATGAAATCGCGAGCACAGCTATTAGGAAATATCTTTGTTTGGTTTCAATGTGAAAATGAAAATCTGAGATGATGGAATGACTTTTATGTTAGCATCCACCAATTAACAGCCTATTATAACAGCATAAGCACGGGTCACATCATTATTGAGGAGGCCTAGAGCATACTCCACTAGGCTGCTCCACTGTGGACTGGTGGAGAGTGGCCAAACCTATTGAAAGTTGATGCCTTCTGATGGCTTCCGACATGGCTTAGCGACTGCTATACATCGATAACAATCGGAAACGAGGATGAATTGAATGAAAAGAAGCGCTCCTGAATTAAATTCTACTAGCGGTCACCTATTTTTTGGAACTGGAAATATTTGTGAACATACAATAAAAAAAGCAATTCCGGCAATACTTGGCTCGCATACGTTTTCTTAACATTGGAGGTTAAGGCCATACATGATTGTGTTGATTTACTAACTTAACACAGAAACATTACAGAAAAATTTTAGGTGTGTAGGTTTTCTCACGAAGTGGTTGCTTCATCAATACTTTTATTTCACATCATTTGTAAAATCAGAGGTGCTTGTATAATTTGAAGGCTGGCCATGGGTCTGACACTAACATTCTGACCTCTTGGCTCCCATGATAATTAAACTGTAGTACCTATTCACAGACCCTCTCTGCGATTGAAATACGACCCTTAACTTTTCTACCGAAAGATCACTTTACATTGGCACTATTGACACATACCTACATAAGTTGTTTGGTTTTTGGCTGAGTGTATTAACACACGCTATATTGTGAAAAAATAACTAACTTAAAACTTCTCGTCAGATGTCACTCTTTATAAGGGACTACATGAAAAGCTCAAGCTTTCAAGTAAAAACAGAATAATCATAATCGGCTTACTCAGTGCGAAGTTATGAGGTAACAGACATAACATCAAGAAAGAAACAAAAAAAAGATCGCTTATTTTTTTAACTTTTTTATATTGTTACAAACACATTTCGAAAGTTTATACATATAAAGATTCATTGACTGGCCCTGTATTTCGAAATTTTACCAATTATACGCCTTACCACACTCCACTTAAAGGATAAATCATACTTACAACCGTATTCTATAAACTCGTCAAAACTATGAACTACATGAGAGTAGGTCAAGAGTAGAAGGCCGTCACAAGTCGACGGACAGACAATGTACCTACACATAATGTCACGGATACAATATGAAATTCGCTGGATGTCACGTAAGTTCAGATGAACTAGATATGAAGTATTCATTCACTCTAAGCTATTGATTTTACGCAATCATTGATTTGTGTATCAGGTGTTAATTAAGATATTTATTTTGTTATTGTTATCAATTGAGTCATGGGTTACGTCCGCAAAAAAACTATTACCTACCTTTATACTAAAAATAACTACATATCTGTCATATATATATATACATACATAGGTACATCTGTTTTGGTTAGGAATCGAACCGGGGACCCTTTTTCGGCAGTCACTGTTTGGATTACAAGTTTGAAAATTTGAGTTCGACAGAACGTCAATCCCAGATAACTTAGAATTTTACTTATTTAAGCTTCTGCCTAGTGTACTTTTGTACATGGCTAAATTCAATTTTATTTACGTACAAGGTGAGCATGCCACTTCGTATGCGTAGGAGATTTCCCCGCGTAAATACCGATCTCTCCAGAATTTCAGGATAAAAAGTATACTCACCTATACGTTGCTCCGTAACCTCCACTATCTTACAGCGAAAATGCCATAAAAATCCCATGAAAATATAAACAAAATTTTTGTAAGACGTTTGCCGGGTCAGCTACTTATAAACGTTCCTGAGTTCCCGAGGATATGAAATTTGCCACTCCCTACTAAAAGGTGTGCAAAGTCCAATTTAGTTTGTGGGCAAAATTTACTTACAACATTTTAAATTGTCGTCGTCAATCTGCAATGTAAGTAGATACCTTAATTACAGGGCAGGATAGTTGGCATTTAAGTGGAATGTAACTAAAACGAATTCCATGTCGAACACGAACGCAGTATAGATTGATTGACCGCAGGCATACAGTACTAGTCTCCGTCTATTAACCCATTAGCATTTCACAACTTCTGAAGAGATGGCAAGAGGTGCGAGGTTAGCGAAAATCCCAAGGCTAGCCAAATATTGACATAGAACTAAGCAAATATTATGTTGTGAAAGAATGGTTCAGCCAATATTTTTTTACTAATAATTTTATATTGTATACTAAAATCGACGTAAGTAAGTACCTGTAGCTTTTGAAAATTCTTTAAAACTACTCTTCTCTCATGTACGTTAACAATTTGCCATATTTTTGGCAACTCAATAATAAAGATATTGTAAAAAGTAAAGCTTCCTTTGAGATCCGCGTGATGTTTTTAAATACTTAAAAAATATACCTAACACTGTCGTTTTAGAAGAACCACGCTATGAGTATAGAAGATTTGCATAGACTCAATAGATTTTTTAGTAAAAACAAAAACCCAAGATACTTAATATCTAAAATTATTATTTTAATAATGATGTGTGGTATCAAGATATTGTGCGAATTTTCACATGAGTAATAAGATGAATATTAAAAGAGAACTTTTTATTAAATTGTTATACAAGAATGAAAGATATCATATCTTTTGCATCAAACATAAAATAAACTTCTAATTAATCCTTGTTATCATATATACCTATAAGTCAATGTTTTGATGAGAATATTTTTTCTAGATTGTTTTTGTTGTATTGCAAATTTTGATTGTATGAAATAATATAAAAACGTTAAAAAAAATCAGCGTATACATTAACGGTTAGTGTTCGTTTTTTTACATACTAGACAAAATATTTTTTTCTCACCGTGTCTCTAGGTAACAAATTCACACAGGATTCAGTTTCCTTTACTTAATTTTACCAAAAAAGTCCTTTATTCAATTGTCTAACAGAACTGCAGAAGACGGACGTGAAGGCGGTATTGTATCAAATATGAGCAGTTTTAAATAACTTTTTACAGAAAATAACTCCAAAATTGACGGTACCGTTTTTTGCCATTCGGCAACGAAACCCTAAAAAAGTTGCATCAACAAAAGTGCTACAACAAAAGTGTTACAGACAATTACTTACAATTACAATTACGATTACAAAGGTTTTTTTAATCAGAATCAATAAATCAAAAGATTGCAAATCCCACCAAAAATATTTAAATGTAAAACGTTGCCAAGACGAGATCGCCATACTTGCATTGTCAAAAAGTTTGATTGACTAATCGACGCACAGCCATAACTGCTTGACCAACCGGAAATTTGGCATGCAGATAGCCACTACGATGTAGCCATCTGCTAGTAAAGGATTTTTCAAAAACCATCCCCAAAATGGTTAAAATAGGGGCGTGAAGTTTAAACAAATTCCACGCAGGCGAAGCCGCGGGCCAAGGCTAGTGTTGTTGTATAATTTAATTAGTATTATTTCAATTGTATGATTTTTTGTACGATTTCAATTGATTCCTTTTTATGGCGAGTTCACGGTGGATTTAACTAGGCTGTGTATAAACGATGCCTATAAATCGTAAGTATAAAAGCGAAAGGTTATTCACTCTACGATATATCCAAAACCGCTATATTATTAATTTATTATTAATAGGCGTCCACTTAGAATGGATTTTGTAATACCTCCACTCTTAAGGGGTTGAATTAAAGAAAAAGTATTTATGTTAGTACTTAATAAGCAGAGTTAGCGAGTTGTTTGAACATTGGACTCTAGAATCAGGGTTTCCTGGGTACAAACGCCATCAGTACGAACCTCTGATTTTCTAAAGTTATTTGCGTACTCTGAACGCTCTCGCTTTGCTTCGAGAAATATTTAATGTTCCCCCTATTTCAGCCCCTAAGGGGTTTGTTTTGAAAAAATAGGTTGCCTATGTTTGACGTCGCGTCATTCATTAACCATCTTCGTGAGAGAATTCATCGAATTCGGTCAAGCGGTTCAGATTTTTCATGCAGAATTTCATTCCCTATTTCAAGCCATTCCGGGTTGATTTTTGAAACAAGTATCCTATATATTATGTGACCCTGGGTCTTCAACTAGGTATTTTCATTCCGAATGTCAGCCAAGTCGGGCCAGTGGTTTTGCTGTAAAAGCGTCATAGACAGACAGAAACGAAAAACGAGTGCAGACTACAATATAATATGAGGATTGGCCCAATAGTCCGCTTATGTGCCATTATGTATGTACTGTTTTTTTTTACATATTTGTAACCCAAAACAAAAATTAATTTACCAAAAATATTATTTTTTTCTTGTTAAACCTTTAGATCTGAATTATCAAGACTGATAAGAAATTAATGATCGTAATTGTTATCCACATAGTTAAGAGTTTTTACAGCAGTTATTTTCCGAATTCGCTGTTCATTATATGGAATTACAGATTTCACAATTAAACTTGTTAAACGTATAATTCAAATAAAAATGATTGATACTTGATACTGAAAATAGTTTAATTTCATTACATTTGAACTCATAATTGCACAAAATTGCTAAAATAATCCATAACGCGCCGTGGCGTGATGGGGCCACTGACGATAAATGTACACTCTACATGGCCCATCACGCAACGCTGTAACACATACGCAAATAGTATTTAAGAGTTAAATAGTAGTCATCATCTCAACCCATCATGGCCCACTATTGAGCACGGGTCTTTTCTCAGAATGAGAAGGTTAAGGCCATAGTCCACCACATGGCTTAACGACTAGGTACTCCCTATCGATCGCAACGGTGACCGACGCCTTTACGTGCTTTTGGAGGCACAAAAGTGCTGAAGAAATGTTAACCATTAGCGCGGTCACCTGTCAATTACGGATGGATAAGTTTCTTGCGTCGTCTTATCAACACGTTACATGCTAATTATACATACGTCACGTTTATTGCCTCAATTTTATTGTTTACAACAGGCAAGAAACTAGCATCTTGTAAATGAGGCCTTGGGGTCGACGCAAGCCGTCGGGCATATGAGCAGTTGTCGCCGGGCTATGAGAGCTTGACTGTGACTATTTAACATCATGGGGCCATTCAAGCCATTCGCTTGTTTATTGACATACACGTGTATGACCTTAACCCAATTGTTTTTGATTAGTCAGTGATGCTTATTGCTTATTAGTTGAGCAACTAACTCTTACAATTCTGGTTTTTTTGCTAAACTAAAATGCAAGTCACATATAAAGGCCAACTTTAACTAATAAAAGTGTCAATACACCACTAATGACATTGTGCAAGCTGAAATTGTTCTTTCAATTCTGAACCTCAGCACTTTAATAATAAGGCTTGGTCAGAAGTTCAGCTAGTTGATGGCATGTTTATTGCGAATTATTGAGCACTTATTGCAATATAATAATGTGTTAACAATTTGAAGGTTAAGTCTCAAGGATGATGGAAGAACTTTTTTAGACGCTCTGGTAGCTGATTATAGGGTGTTTCCGTCTCGACCAGCTTACCCGAGTTTTAAATAAGTAGTTGCTAACTGACCTGAACAGCATAACGTTCAATTAAATACAATAGGTTACCCCTACTTATATTTGAGTCGAGCATATGGTATTCCCCCTCCCCGCCAAAACCAAACCAATTAAAGTGCTCGTAAGCAAAATTTATGAAGATTTTTATTGCAGGTGGTAGGGCCTAGAGCTCACCCGGGGAAGTACCTACCACCACCCGCCATGGTACTTAGTACCATTCCTACCGTGTAATAATTGTTTTCAGAACAATTGTGTTCCGGATAGGAAGGTGTGGAGCCGGTTACACTTTTTTAGAGGCGACCATCTCAGTCCTCAGGGGTAGCAACGCATCTGTGACCGAATTAGAACGAGACTCATTGAGTCTAGTTCTGGGTCGGTCACAGTTGTCATGGGCGGCAGCGGAAGGTGGTGCTGCATGCTCGTTTGCTATCTTAATTCAATAATAAAAAAGGGCATTTTGAGATCCCGCCGTCAATTTTAAATATGCCTTAATCACATAGGCTGAAAGCTGGCATTTGTGTGCCAATTATGACAATTTCTAGATCAAACGCCAACGGAGTATAGTATTTAATAACACCTGATAATTATAAAAAAAAACCCGACTGCTTACAAAAGAACTCAAAAGAAAAAAAACAAGTGTCACAATATCAACATAAAATACTTCATGCTGCCGCATGCGGTGACAAACGTAGTACTTGTGATAAATCTTTTTTTACCCGTAGGTAACAGTATTGTTTGTCCCCGCATGCAGCACCATGAAGTATTTTATGTCGATATTGTGACACTTGTTTTTTTTTCTTTTGAGTTCTTTTGTAAGCAGTCGGGTTTTTTGTTTATTTATTTATTTATTTATTTATTTATTTGGCACACCAACGTATGTAACACTTTACAATTCGATAATTTACAACATAAAATAAACTTACAATCGTGTACACACAATTACAGGTGAGCACATCATACACATTATTTCGCTCAATTTATTAATTATTCTATCATAATAATAACTTATCTTTATATATTAAAATTAAAATGTCAAGTAACAGTTTATAACAATTATGATACCTAATTATAATTTTAAAATCTAAATTAGTCATTATTGAGTAGATAATAAAATAATATATAATAGAGTAGATAATAAATAAGAATAATAATAGAGTAGATAATAAATAAAATAATTGTTTTTATAATAATATTTTTATTTCAGACATTTTAGTGGGTTCGCCGAAAAATTCTACTTTTTGGGATGGTTTTTGACAATTTTGTGTTAAAACGTGTGCCTAAGCGTTACATGAAATATATTTATTTGAAAAGGTCTTTTCACGATCTTTCATTTGATACCCATATTGCTAAGATAAGAAAAAACTCAAGATTATCCCCTCTTTTTCTTCCACTTTCGGGCGCCATTTTGAAAATTCATATAGCCTGTGGACACTTCCACAGTTCTGACGAATTCCACGATACCTCTATGTCGAAATCCGTTCAACCGTTTGGGCTGTGGGGCCTCACAAATAAATGGAAATACATACAAACAAACATACATACATACATACACTCGAAAAACATAACCTTCCTTCTGACGCAGTCGGGTAAAAAAGTAACAGTCCATTCAGATATATATTATACCTAAGAAAAAATCTAAACACAGCGCCAGTGTTGCAATTCACGCCTTTAAAATTATGATTACCATTTCCTAATGCAACATATAACAACAATAAAACCAGCACAAGGTCAACTTATATGCTCATGCACTTTTGACTTTTAGAGTACTGCGTAACAACTCACCAATCAATAATTATTGTGTTCTAATACAAGATTGCTTAGTCTATAAGCTCCACACGGCTTGTCTAGGAAGGCTAGACTGTGGGTTATGGTAACTCTTTTTTTACGGAAATACGTAAGGCAGCAACCGAGCAAGCAGCACCACCCTTCCGCTGCCGCCCATGACAACTGTGATCGACCTAGAACAAGACTCCGATTGGCACTAGAGTGGTAAGTCTAGTAGCAGGTGGTATTAGAACATTACTCGTAGTTTGTTATTAATTATGAGGTCTTGGAATGGGACTTTTACTCAGTCTAGTTGTTGTTAGTCATAGTAAGATTCCTCTCTAACCCAATCACAGACGTGTTGTTATCCTTGGGGACTGATGTGGTTGTCACTAAAAAAGTGAACCGGCTTCACACGTTTCTAACCGAAACACAATTGCAGTTAAACATACATACATAGTTACCCACATGATAGAAATTAAACTAGATAAACTCTAAGCTCTCCCGTATATACCTACCTAAATGTAGTTAAAAAATATGTTACGTGTGTAATCCGAATCAAATGTTAGCTGAAGCTGAAGCCGACTAACGTGCCGTCTGTTGTTAAAGTGACCACTAGGTAGGTTTAGGCTATTGACTCAGCAATACTAATAGCATTGTGGCGACATCGCAAATAATTATGTGTCATATTATATCAATGTCCGGATGAATCACGCTTTCGAAGTTTTATACACCACTCGCACTGAAATATTATACGAGTTCTGACAGTCAACAGTTAGAGCCCCGCATGGCGCAAGATCTCCTTTTGCTTAAATATCATGGACATCGTCGACGCTGACGAGGCTTCAGCCATCTCACAAATGAACGCATCTATTACCTCTGACGAATTGCAACCATAGGTATATGAATTAGATTAGGTGAGCCATACTTATAAGTGATGTGGCAACACCGCACACACGTCACTCGGTGAAGCCTGAATCACGCTATCGAAGATTTGTACATCACCCGCATAATATATACAAAGCCACGAGAGCATTCACCAGGGGCCTGCCACCCAGGCCTGTCGTCTCGCCTGGTGGGAAATCTCCATTTACCAAACAGTCAACGGTTGGAAAGAGATAAAATATTCAACTCAAGACAAAAGATCAAGCAATACAAACAAATTGATTCAAATTGGTATTGACTTGGAACCACAATAACATGTCTGTTTCTATTCGAGGATCAGTTTAAAGCCTGCCTTCCCCATTAATTTGTGCCTCTTGGTATGCATGCAACAACATAATGTGCGGATGTGCCACCATTATATTGAGATCAGTATTCTAGGCCCCTCAAATAAGGCCTAGTCCTAATTCAGCTTGTTACGTTTGCCGCAACGTAACAAAGATGCTTTTAAAATATTAACTTTGTAAGTTATGTTTTTTCCTTTAATTAAATGACTGGTCGTTTGTAATATTGCATGACGAAAACGGTGATGCGGTTCTAAGATTAGCAACGCTCGTCTTGTTCGGTTCTAAGTAATCGTTGTAAATAAATAAACTAAATAAAAGATCGCCGGTTTTTATAACATTACATGCAATATTGCACGGATAGCGAAACCAAAAAATTTGTATAAAAACCTTTACAAATTTGAATGTGTTTTATAGCTTGTAATAAATAAGCTTAATCATCAACGTCTCTAGTTAAATTTAATAAAAAAGTACCAGATTAGTTACAAAACAAGGTGGGATGACATGGAGATTCTGTGAATATTATATATGTTTTTTATTGAAAACAAAGAGCATTTTAACAACAAGAAACACAACAAGAAATGTATAAACGAAAACAAACCAACAAAAATGTTAAAATAGAAAAAATATTGGAATGGAATATTAGCAGTAAGTATCGAACTTAACTTCGCAAGATTGTACATTTTACTTCGAATGTTTTTGACTTGCGCATCTGTACCAAACACTCCATTTACTTCTATCAAAGACTGACGCCGTCGTCATTCTATTCTTAACTAGTTTTTACCTTGTTTTGTTGACTGTACTTTTTTGACGTTGTTTTACTTTTTTGTGGACTTTTTACGGAATTAAGGTGGCAAGCGAGCATGCACCACCACCCTTCCGCTGCCGCTCAAGTTAGCTACTTCAATTTCATAAAAAACGGACATGCAATACCTTTCCGCCGCCTCCCGCGACAGCTATGACCGAAAAAGATTCAAATCGGGACTAGAAATCTCTTCTTGTTGGCCAGCAGTGCATGGTATGTCTTAAGTGCATTGCATTTGAGTTGTCTCTTATCCTCGCTGCGCTAACTATTCAACAGATGTTCGAACAGACTGGTACTATTGCGCAAATTTCACGCGAACGTTTTGAAACTGTCTGTTGCCTTTAATTTGCAGTTATTTGCAACAGAGTGCCTCAGTTACTACAATGTGCATAGGGTAATGTTACTTAGTTGTTATGTTTTAATGAAATATTAATTAACTCGAAATTGAACTTCGTCACGCTGTGCAGCGAATAATTGTCTAATTTTTGGACTGGATTATAGACCTACTATGTGTGGTTCCATTCACATTTAAGCTAGCCTTCTTAGTTTGTGATGTAACTTGCTGTAATTTAAGTAATGACTCCAAGGTGCTTTTACTGCCGGTCTCTGGATTATGTCCTTAATTCGATTGTTCTTCTTTTTCATTTCATTTTTTTTACAGAAGTAAGGTAGCAAACGAGCATGCAGCACCACCCTTGACAACTGTGACCTACATAGAACAAGAGTCAACTAGGTTAGGCCAGTTACCAATTGGTGTTACAAATGGTTAGTCTCGTTAGTTGTTGTAAGTCTAATTAGTTGTTTTTAGAGTCTCGTTCTAGTCCAGTCACAGGTGTCGCTAGTCGCTGCCCTTGAGAACCAAGATGTTCTCTACTAAAAATGGGAAACCCGGATCCGCTTTTTTGTGAAGAATATATTTTATTTTAACATAATTAAGATATTATCACTACATAGTATAAAATAAAGTTTAAGGCTCGTCTAGTATAAACAAGCCTCTGCCTCTGTCTGTCTGTGCCTGTAAGTCTTCTTCTCCTACCTATACCACGCAGCGGATTTTGATGCGGTTTTGGCCATTAGATACAAGTATTTCTCAAGAAAGGTTTATATAATATATACTGAGAGCTACTTCATACGCCCGGAAGATTTTCCCACGTAGATCCCGATCCCACTGGTATTCTAAGATAAAATTCTTTATGTTGCTTGCTCTACAACAGGTTGGTTATTATTTCGTGAAAGTCTCTTAAAAATCGGTTTAGCCGTTTCGGAAATTAGCTCGGACAAACAGAAAGAAACGCAGACAGACGAAAAAAATGTAATCGTTTCAATAGTATCGTGTAAATATTTATTTGGACTTGAAAACACAGTTATTTTGAAAGCACAGACAAACACTAAACTTTTATTTATATTTTTAGATGTAGGTATAGATTATAAGGCCGCTATCTCACTGGCGTTTTACGAGCGTTGGCGTTTCTCCGACGCCAACGCTGCGCAGACGCGACTTTGACGTCGCAGGTCTCTAGAGGTAATCGGTGACATTAAGATTCCGCAACGTTAACGTCGCGTTAACGCGTCTTTACCGCAATTTTCGTAGAAGTAGCAACGCTAACAGTAGTGTTTCCTCGTCGGAATCCATTTTGGCTCTGTACAATCAGAGCCTCAAATTGCAGCATGAGCGCGACGTTAACGTTGCGTCTGCGTAGCGGCGACGCTGCGCAGATGTTGGGCGAACGCCAACGCTCGTAAAACGTCAGTGCGATATTGGCCTAAACTGGGCTGCAGGGTTGTCAATTTTTAGTGCAACTAAAGCAACCACTGTAACAATCCGATTTATACGTATGTGTAATTACATATTAATTACTGTACCAATTGTATATTTGATGCAATTTCAGATAATGGAAGTAGGTATAATAATGTCGTAATACGTATTAGTTCTTCAATTAAGCTATATTATACTCTATCAAGGTTATGCTTTTTATTCGTTGTTAGTTAAGGTTTCTTTGATATTCATTCGTTTCCTATGTAGTAGGTAAGTGTTAGATAAAGTTTTTGAAGCTTAAATAATTGTTTATGAGGCTGTGGTTGTTTAGGATTTGTGCAACTTTTGGCACTGTCGCCACAACATCGTATAAAATATTTATGGAGAGAATTATCAATCGTAACGATCTCATCGTTTCAAAAATTTCTGCAGATCAACCCTTCAAAAAGCTTTAAGTATGTAAGTTTATTGATGAGTAATATCTTAAGTCTGTGTATACAATAAAGCATTCATAGCGCTATTGCAATCACGGTTGGTAGGTAGTAGGTGCGGTCACAGTAGGAGTGGTATTTAAATATTTTAATAATATCTATGGCTACAATCCATTAGTGGCTCGCTACTGAGCACGGGTCTCTCCGCATTATTGAGGAGGCCTAGAGCATACTCCACCACGCTGCTCCAATGCGGACTAGTGCAGTATAATATCTATACTTAGATATAATAGAGTAAAGGGCTGTAGGGATATTACTAAGTTTGGAACAATCAATGGGATGTAGAATCAGATAGGCTAGAGATATACCTATTGTATTGTCACATCAAATTGTTCACTAACGGCAGCGGTATGACACATTGCGTATAAACAAAATATTCTTGTATATAAAATTCTCGTGTCACAATGTTAGTTACCATACTCCTCCGAAACGGCTTTACCGATTTTTACCAAATTTCGTATGTATATTTAGTAGGTCTGAGAATCGGCTACTATCTATTTTTCATACCCCTAAGCGATAAGGGTTGTTCACCCTTAACATTGTTTTTAATTTTTGGACATTTATTTTTTTATTATGTGGCATTAAAAATACATACAACCATAATTTTTTACCCTTTTATCACCAACCCCTATTTTTTAATACCTAGTCATTTTCCTAGAATTAATTTATATGGCATTACAACGTTTGCGGGGTCAGCTAGTTATGTATAAAGATCGTTAGGTTTTTTGTAATTTTTATTTGCTATCGGTACGAGCATCATGAACAGTTTTCACTATTACAATCAATGGACATCAGTGACACCTATACATCCTTCCAAATCCGCTGCCGCCCATGACTACTGTAACCCTCCTAGAACAAGACTCAAATGGGGACTTAGGTCTTTAGTCCGGCTAGCAGAAAACCTTAGTTGACTGGTTTGTTAGTAAGTATGAGTAGGTCATACCTACTCATACCCCTACTCATGCTCCAGTAACAAGTTTAATACAGTTAATAATAGTTAGTCCTGTTAGTTGTTATCAGTATAAGTTAGTAAATATAAGTAAGTCTCGTTCTAATTCCGTCACAGATCTTATCCTTGAGGGAGAAGATGGCCGCCTGTAAAAATGTAACCGTCTCTACAATACCAGGATACCATAACTAACGGGGTAATAATTATACCAATGTAAAGTGTACCGTAAATGAATGATAGGTACATTAAGTTCCTTTCGCTTTGGTTTATTGACCTCCACCACGTGGGTTCGTTCGGAAATACGAGCGTGATTCGAATTTAGCAATCGGTTGCTGTTTATGGAATATTCTCGAATAATCGCGGATGTGGGGAAAGGACACCTAATATATTTCTAATGTATATGTACTGGATAGGATACGTGTGTGAAATGTATTTGCCAATAGGTGCCTAGCTCGAAATGGATTATTCTCGTATGTTAGCACTGAATGATTCGTGAGTGTTTGAATACATTTTACGTAAAAACTTATGAGTCACAAGCGAGCTCTCGTCGCCGGTGGCTCCTGATGACGAACCTCTGAATTGGTTCGAAACTAGTCGGGCGAATCCGACAAAATAGTAACGTGAGGTAAGCCGTGTGATATACGTAAAATGTATTCTCGTATGTGTGGAAAGAATATGAATGAACAGTAAATAAATTCCTAATATAAAAACTGGAAACTTTTATTGCTTACTAAATTATAAATGTAAGGCACAAACACTGACTTACTA
The DNA here is from genome assembly GCA_905404135.1 of Hesperia comma. Lineage (NCBI taxonomy): Eukaryota > Metazoa > Arthropoda > Insecta > Lepidoptera > Hesperiidae > Hesperia > Hesperia comma. The sequence goes on from FR990019.1 coordinate 3,478,873, forward strand.
TGCTGTTAGTTGCTGAGGAGTTCCTTTATCTGTAGCCAATCCTGAGTATATGGATTTCACTCGATCAAATAATATTTGTTATTGTTATAATTTATATTATACTAGCTTCCGCCCGCAGGCTTCGCCCGCGTGGAATTCGTTTAAACTCCCCCCCCCCCCCTATTTCACTCCCTTCTGAGTGGAATTTCCAAAAATCCTCTCTTAGTACACTCCCCAAAGATCATACATGCCAAATTTCAACTTTTCCTTTCAGTAGTTTCGGCTGTGCGTCGTCTGTCAATCACTCAGTAACGCAAGAGTTTTATATATATAGATTAGTCATAATTCATGTAAAGGATAATTCATATCTAGATACTTTCGAATAAAAAAAGAATTACAAAAATCGATTTGCCCAGTAAAAACTTATGAGGTAACATATAAGAAATTATACATTCGACTTGAGAAACTTCTCCTTTGGAGTCCGCAAAAATCTGTATGTCTCTAATGCCAGTGTTGCTAACTTCGTATTAATTTACATAAAATAAGCGCAAAATATAATTATTAAGCATATTTCACAGACTGAACGGCCGATGGATAGGTACGCCGTACGACCACAGTAAAAAGCCCGCAACTTCACAAAAAAGTAAACCTAGGCTATTGAAATTTAATTTTTATAAATATTCGATTTATATAAGAAAATGTGTTCAAATTATATGCTAAGGTCACTTTTAATGTAATTTAGAAAACCGCTAGAATTTTAGTAAATATATTTTTAAAATTTTCATTTAATGATATAATTTTAATACATAATAAGTACTTACGTAGAATTGTGTCAAGGAAGAGTTATAATTATCATAATACTGTTGATTTCTTTAACTGTAATAATTATTTAAAGAATATACCTAGGTATTAATCATAAAAAATATTTTTTACATTCATACACAAATATTTACTTCACATCAGAATTTTCTCGTGGTTTTATGCAAGTAATAACTCGGGTATTAATTGGATAGAAACTTTTGCAATTTTCGATGTTTTACAAAACACAAAACTGAATTTAATTGAAACAGAAATATTTTAATCATTGTTACAATTTTATCGTACCGTTCGTTACGATGAATGCTAACCGATCATGAATGACAAAACAGTATCCTCCTATTTAGCATAAAACAAATTTCTTATATATGTTAATTAAAACAATAAAATAGTGTCTGATGTAATAATTTTTCTCGTGGTTTTATGCAAGTAATAACTCGGGTATTAATTGGATAGAAACTTTTGCAATTTTCGATTTTTTACAAAACACAAAATTTAATTTAATTGAAACAGAAATATTTTAATCATTGTTACATTTTTATCGTACCGTTCGTTACGATGAATGCTAACCGATCATGAATGACAAAACAGTATCCTCCTATTTAGCATAAAACAAATTTCTTATTTAAGTTAATTAAAACAATAAAATAGTGTCTGATGTAATAATTGACAAGGTCACTCACATCGTTATCGATACATTTTTTTAATGTCTTTTGGGTCATAATGTCATATTTTAATAATTGCCTTTAGATTGTTTTATTTTATGCTTAACTTTGACTGAATCCTATTTTTAATTCTAACATACTTTTTATAAACTAAGTGCTATAAAATGTAAAATTTAAATATCAGAACTAAATCAACTAAATATTCACTTAAGCCAAATTTGTTAAGCTTGGTAATAACGCAATAAAATTTATTGCTCGGACAAAATTTGCATTTAAATTTTAAACTACTTACTTGGAATTGATTTCTAATGCAAAAAAAAACGTTTTTAGAATTGACTGCGCTCTCACCGAAGGTCAAAATTTACCAAAACATTAACAATAAAAACAAAAAATAATTTAAAAAGCACTAAATAAAAACTATTTATGATGGAACATCTATCTATATCTTCTATACATAATTATACATACATATAATAAAACTGCATCTGATCGTATGTTTGTGTACGTTTATCTCAGAAACGAATTACGTAGCGGAACCCTACGAGGACTGCTGACGCTGCCGACACGTGTAGAAGAACTAGGACACGAGTTGTTTGTCGAAAATACGAAAAGTGCAATTTAGCTATTTCATCATAGTCGATATTAATTAATTAAAATTGTAATAATTCATTCCTATTCCAACTTCGATAGGCATTAGGCTAGTCTAGAAAATAAGTATTTTTGTAATTCTTTTTATTAATTAAATTAGTTTTAAATTTAATCTGGCTTTTTTTTGGAGCCTCCGAGCGCAGCTAACGTAATTGGCGCAGTCGGTAGGATACTCGCGGGCCGGTTCGCGTTAGCTAGGAATTCTCGTATCGAAGATCGCGTCGCGAGCCACCCGGGTGGCTGTCCAGCCCCGTCACCGAGTATCCTGAATCTACGGACCTGCTGCCACACCGGAGGAGTTTCCAGACTTCGAAGCACCAGAAGAAGACCAGATGTTACACCTGTAAGTGCACTTGAATCGTTCTCGTGTTGCTTTCCTTTTTGTCCTAAGAAACCTTCACCATTTTCCACCCTAAATCTGATAGGTCCCGGCAGTCTGAACTGCGTCAGGCTCGCCGTAGTGTTAGTGATAATATTAGAAATTTAAATTTAGAGTCAGATACTCAACTAGATAGTTGTAGCAGCTTAGATAATTCCTTAGTTGATATTTCTTATAATAATAAATTAGGTATAATGTCTCACGATCCGGATACTATCTTTAAGGCCCTCCGCCTTGTTCCGGAGTTTGATGGAAATCCTAACGTGTTAACTAGATTTATTAATATATGTGACCAGGTAGCTGCTCAATATTTAAGTGCTGCACCAGGTAGTGAATTTAGTAATTCTTGTTTGTTAAACGGCATCCTCAATAAGATCACAGGAACAGCCGCTTGCACTATTAATTCCAACGGAATCCCAGATAGTTGGATAGGAGTCCGTGCTGCGTTGATTAACAATTTTTCAGACCAGCGTGACGAGACCACTCTCTACAATGACCTCTCACTTGCTACCCAGGGTAATAGATCCCCTCAGGAATTTTACGATCACTGTATGACTCTATTTAGTACAATAATGACTTACGTGACTTTACATGAGACATTACCCACTACTGTGACTGCGAAACGTGACCTCTATAGAAAAGTAACCATGCAGGCATTCGTACGTGGACTGAAAGAACCCCTAGGATCCCGGATACGTTGCATGCGCCCGGATACCATAGAGAAGGCTTTAGAATACGTTCAGGAGGAACTTAATATCATGTACCTACAACAGCGTAATGAACCTCATAAACCCCAACTAACCCCTAAGGTCCCTTCGTTTCCATCCACATCATTTACTCCACCACGACAACCAGGTTTCCATTTCCCAGCACCAATAGGTCAGCAGCCCATGAGGCCGCCGCCTCAACCATTTAAGTTCAACCAGCCTATGCAATACCATCGCATGCCGACGAACACTCAAAAAATGTTCAGTGCACCACCTCCTAACTACAACCCTAAAAGCAATGTGTTTAGATTGCAACATCGTAACAACCCACCATCGAATCAACCTCAATCCTCAGGCCCTCAGCCTATGAGCGGTGTCCAACGATTTACCCCGAAACCACTACCTCATACCATGATGACAGGTCATGATTGGAGAAGGTCAGGGAACCCACCTCCTAGTAATTACTTTAAAACTAGGGAAATGAACTTTAATGAATGCGCTGAGCATAACTATTCATATTACAACCCATACGATTATTACCAAGAGCCGGTGTACGATTACGATGACTATACTTACTGTACAACTGACTATAACCCCGACTTTGCTTGTGACGCGACGTATTATACCACTCAAAACATCCCTTTACCCAACGAAAGTGCACCCCATGTAGAAAATAATTGTGATGATCAGGATTTTCAGAAGGAACAATTTACACAAAAACCAAAATAGAACTTAACCTACAGACACAAAGACAATTACCATATATACAAATTAATAATCCACCATTAAAATTTTTAATAGACACAGGTGCCAACCAATCCTTTATTAGCCCCGAAGCAGTCGAAATGTATTACAGTCATTTTCCCCTTAATTATGATCCCTTCGAAGTAACAAACATACACGCCACTACCAGAAACGATTACTCTATAACATTACCGTGCTTTTCAGAATTTAACGATCCGGATAATATGAAACTATTTGTGTACCGATTCCATAATTATTTCGATGGTCTTATAGGTTTAGATTTGTTAGGTAAATGGGAAGCCCGCATAGACTTGAAGGAGAAACAGTTATTGACTCGCTCTGCTTCGAATCCGATTAAGATGTTTAACTCGCGTAACGTTAACTTGTACGAAGATATCATACCAGCCGGTACTTCAAAGGTTATTCGTGTACCAATCGATACGGCCGATGGCGATGTCTACATCAGGGAACAAGTACTGTGCAACTGTATTGTCCACGAATGTATCACCACAGTTAGTAACAACCGCGGTTATATTGAAGTTGAGAACCCAACATCAAATGACTTAATATTCTCACTCGATCGGCCGGCGCACGCGGAGTTATTTAATATTGAGTGCACGCGCACTAATCAACCATCGGCGCGCGCGCATAATGTTGTCTCACGGTTACGCTTGGACCATTTAAACGAAGAGGAAAAAGCTAATCTTAAAACTCTCTGCTCCCGTTACTCAGACGTTTTTTATTTGGAAGGAGAACCCTTGACATTTACGAATAAGGTAAAACATCGTATTAGGACTACTGACGAGGTTCCGGTACATACTAAGAGTTATAGGTATCCATTCGTCCACCGACAAGAGGTTAGGGATCAAATTGCGAAAATGTTGGACCAAGGAATCATCAGACCATCCGATTCCGCCTGGAGTTCGCCCATCTGGGTTGTACCCAAGAAGATGGATTCCTCAGGCAAGCAGAAGTGGCGCCTTGTCGTAGATTTTCGTAAGCTTAATGAAAAGACCTTAGACGATAAGTATCCTATACCTAACATTAGTGACGTTCTCGATAAGTTAGGCAAGTGTCAGTACTTTACCACCTTAGATCTGACAAACGGGTTCTATCAAGTTGAAATGGACCCTCAGGACATCCCCAAGACCGCTTTCAACGTCGAGCATGGCCATTTCGAGTTTTTAAGAATGCCAATGGGTCTGAAAAACTCACCTAGCACCTTCCAGCGTGTCATGGACAACGTACTTAGAGGTTTACAGAACGACATATGCTTAGTATACCTGGATGACATCATTGTATTTAGTACTTCGCTCCAAGAGCACATGGTCAATCTAGAGAAAGTATTTCAGCGACTTAGAGAGTCCAACTTCAAAATCCAGATGGACAAGTCGGAATTTCTTAAGCTTGAAACAGCTTATCTTGGCCATATAATAAGTAAAGATGGCGTAAAGCCAAATCCAGATAAGATAGCGGCAATAGAAAAATATCCTATCCCCAAAACACCAAAAGAAATAAAGCAGTTCCTAGGTCTTCTCGGTTACTACCGAAAATTCATCCCCGATTTTGCTCGTCTCACCAAGCCATTAACCCAGTGCCTGAAAAAAGGAAAGAAAATTACTCTCGATCCTGAATATGTCAATTGTTTTGAAAAATGCAAAACCCTCCTTACTAATGACCCGATCCTACAATACCCGGATTTTACCCGAGAGTTTAACCTAACAACGGACGCCTCAAATGTAGCTATAGGTGCCGTATTATCCCAAGGCCCCATAGGCTCGGACAAGCCAGTATGTTACGCTTCTCGTACACTAAATGACAGCGAAATAAATTATAGCACGATTGAGAAGGAACTACTCGCGATAGTATGGGCAACTAAATACTTCCGACCGTACCTTTTCGGCAGAAAGTTTAAAGTCTTAAGCGATCATAAACCGTTACAGTGGATAATGAATCTAAAGGAGTCTAATTCACGTTTAACACGGTGGCGGTTAAGGTTAAGCGAATACGATTTTACGGTAGTGTATAAGAAAGGCAAATGTAACTTAAATGCAGATGCCCTATCACGTGTAGAAATACATAACAACGAAACTAAGACTTTAATGGACGAAATAGACGAACTAAACTCTCTGTTAGGAAACCCGACTGATTGTCTTCGTACCCAAATTAACTCTTCTACCGAAACAGTACATACGAGTGTGGAACACCCAATATTAGAAATCCCAATTACAGATGAACCTCTTAATAAATTCAACCGACAGATATACTTCACCGTAGTTAATGACGTAAAAAAGAAACCCATAGTAACAAAACCCTTTGATACTCACACCCGTATTAGTATACAGCTTTCAGAATCAAATCTGGAAGAGGACGTTGTAAACGCTGTAAAGGAATATGTCAGACCTAAAGTTAAGACCGCTTTATTAATTAACCCTACCTTAGCTATGTACACTATTATACCTATTTTACAGGATAAATTTAAAAGCTCTGCAATGAACCTTGTTTTAACTAAATCTGAAATAGAGAATGTAAGAGAATATCTTCGCCAACAAGAGATCATTAAGCACTACCACGAGGGTAAGACGAACCACCGTGGTATAACCGAGTGCTATTTAGCGTTATCATCTAAGTACTACTGGCCTAAGATGAAGGACCACATAACCAAATTTATTAACGAATGTACCATTTGTGGACAGGCCAAATATGACCGGAATCCAATAAGACCACAATTTAATGTAGTTCCACCTGCCACAAAGCCCTTTGAAATAGTCCACATGGACGTATTTACAGTCCAGGGTGAAAAATATATCACATTCATAGACGTCTTCACTAAGTATGGTCAGGCATATCCATTACGTGACGGTACTGCTATTAGTATACTACAGGCGCTATTAACCTTCTGTACTCACCATGGTGTACCAGTAACGTTAATCACGGATAATGGAACTGAATTCACCAATCAATTATTTCTGGAATTTACCCGCTTACATAAAATAAACCACCACAGAATTTTACCTCACTCTCCGAACGATAACGGCAATATAGAAAGATTTCACTCTACACTTCTGGAACATCTCAGACTCCCAAAATTACAGCATAAAGACCAGCCCACCATTACTCTTGTACCATATGCTATAATAGCCTATAATAGCTCCATACATAGTTTTACTAGATGTCGACCCTTCGACTTACTGACCGGACACTTTGACCCACGGGACTGTCTCGACATTGACTTGACTCAACACCTATTACAACAGTATACCGAAAATCACAGAAACCAGATGAAAACTGTTTATAGTATAATTAATGACTCCTCTCTTGCTAACCGCACTCATCTTATTGAGAATAGAAACAAAACCCGTGAGCCAGAGATTGAGTATGCACCAGATCAACAGGTCTTTGTTAGAAATCCACTTGCTAGCCGCCAAAAAACAGCAGCTCGCTACACCCAAGATACAGTTCTCGCTAACTTACCGATCCATATTTATACATCTAAAAAACGTGGTCCTATTGCCAAGTCCAGACTGAAACGAATCCCTAAAAGCGCAAATTTGTTACAGGATCCTACTACTTCTAACCCTTCAAATGACGTGGACCCTGGAAATAACCCTTGAAAGTTTAGCTGACGGACCAGGACTTCTACCTTACAGACTTGGGACTATGAGACTTACAACTCACCACCATACCTTCATACAGTATGTTAATCTGAACGACATTGAGGATAAAATTAACTTTATACAGAAACAGTTACGAAGCTACCAGAACCGACTTATTAATGAAACTTTTACTTTGTACGAATTCCAAATTAACTACCTTTGTAACAGACTCGATAAAGTTTTGAATCAATTGCAGACGTTAGAACCAAATCGAGCCAAAAGAGGTCTTGTAGATAGCTTGGGCTCAGTTATAAAAGGCATAACTGGCAATCTTGATCAAAACGACGCATTAAAATATAACGAAGCTATCAAGTTGTTACAGGATAATCAAGGCAGAATGGTATCTGAATTAAACAGTCACATTAGTTTAAGTAAAGAATGGATGATTAACCACAATAAAGCACTTACACAGTTAATAGATAATCAGAAAAATATTAATGAAACTTTACATTTAATATTAAATAGCGATGCTTACAGGGAATCCAGTTTAATTAAATATGCTAGGTTTGCCCAACTTCTAGAAATAGCTAGCGAAAACACAGAAGATTTAATGCAGGAAATATTAAGAATAGAAAATACTTTAGCCTTCATTCACCTCTCTACCACTCACCATACCATGATAGATGTAAAAATATTACAGGATATGTTGAATAAAGTTAAAAATTTATATGGTAATGATTATATACCAAACCTAGAGTTAAGAGAATATTATGACATTATTAAACCAGGTTCCTATTACCTTAATAAACAGATAGTTATAATATTTAAGTTTCCAATAATTTCTAAGGATAGTTATGAGCTTTATAAATTATCCATTGCCCCTAACAAGGATAACCAAGGCCTTATTCCTCCCTCTCCTTTCATAGCAACTTACGGGAAATCATTCGTGTACATAGAGACAGAATGTCCGAAGTTAAATAACTGGTACTTCTGCGATCAACATGTGAACCTTCAAATTCGTAGCAAGACTGACTGCGTCCAGAAGATGATAACCAGCCAAACGCTAGGAGAATCCTGCCAATTCACCAAGGTGGTTCTAAAAAGAGAAGCCATGGAGAAATTAGACGACCGACACTACGTGCTCTCCTTCCCACGTCAGACACGGGCACAACTCAGCTGCGGTAGATTAGATTACATCTCGCTCTATGGAAGTTATCTCGCAACGATTCCAGCCAGCTGTCATCTGAAAACTGAGGAATTCACGATAGTAAACGAAGACGATGAGATAAAAGGCCAACCCCTGAAACTGATCGGGATACCTCAAAACACCAGGTCCCAACCATTAACAGCGACGCACATCCAGTTAAGCTCCATTAACCTACAGGATCTTCACGGCATTCAGGAGAGGATCATGGCCCAACCTTCACTACAACTCGAGCATCCCAACTTCGTATACCATACAACCATACCAATCTACACAATCTTATTAATCGGAATTGTAGTCACTGCCATCGTCTTGGTATACAGATGCAACTTCTTGGCCTCCAGAAAACATAAGAATGAACAGGCCCCCACGGAAGGACCAACGGAGGAACCTAACCCTGGACAAATGCCGGCAACCTTCTCACTCAGCGTTCTGAAATAGTTGCCGCTCTGAGGGTGGAGGAATTACGTAGCGGAACCCTACGAGGACTGCTGACGCTGCCGACACGTGTAGAAGAACTAGGACACGAGTTGTTTGTCGAAAATACGAAAAGTGCAATTTAGCTATTTCATCATAGTCGATATTAATTAATTAAAATTGTAATAATTCATTCCTATTCCAACTTCGATAGGCATTAGGCTAGTCTAGAAAATAAGTATTTTTGTAATTCTTTTTATTAATTAAATTAGTTTTAAATTTAATCTGGCTTTTTTTTGGAGCCTCCGAGCGCAGCTAACGTAATTAACGGCTAAACAGATTTATATGTAACTTTCACTGAGAGATAGAGGAGGTTCTGGAGCAACATATAGGGTACTTTCTATACTGAAATTCCCGCGGGATCGGGATTCACGCAAAAAAAAACTCCTATGCACGAACAAAGCCGCGGGCACATCTAGTCCACCATAAAAAGTAAGAAAAAAGTCATTCAAATTTCCCGCTAGAACAGCAGAGCATAGATTAATTATAACACAGACTTATAAAATATTGACGAGCACGTGAAAGTCCAAGGCCAAGCTAAGCCGTTGTCACACTTACCCAAGGCCGCGCGAAGGTCGTACCGGCCGGAGTGGCTCAGTAGGTCCGTAGCTCGCTCACTACTGATCACCTTGCCTGCCTCGCCGGGTGATTTCACAACCCTGTGTGGTGGTGTCTTAACATTTCGCAGCGATTGTATCGGCTAAGGACGAAACTGCCACTTAAATTTGAAGTTTCAATTCGTTTGTTCGTCAAAACGTATTATAGATTTTTATTTTTTATCAAGATTTAAGGAAAAATATTGACAGTTTGGTTCAGTTTCGCTTAGTGCGTGTTTTTCTCGCAAATGCCACCATGCCGGTATTTTTAACCCTTAACTGTAGTGGTGAAAAAAAGTCACACTTCTATAGTCGTGGGTCCATTGGACCCGCCTACGTTTTATTTAAAATAGAAAAAAAATGCATATCAATTTTACGTTTTTATTTTGCTAAAAATTTAAATTGAAACATTAACAATTGTAATATTAAATTAAATCAACAAAAGTGACGTTTATTTTTATCTACAATGGCACTTTTTTTAATCAGCGTTATTTATTTAACTTAAAAACATGCTTTCGAAAAAAAATCATATAAAATAGAAAAAACGCAATTAAAAATTTAAGGCAACGCGTTTCACAAACAATAAATAATGCTTTTTGAAAGAGTTAAAACAAAAATTGAAAAACTTCTTCCAAAAAAATTTTGACATCATACAATGATGATTAATTTATATGCATGAATTTCGTACTGTTTTTGCGACGCCTTGCAAGCATAAGATGTCCAGTAGAACTCTTCTGTACATCCATATCTTCATCTTGGTGATCCTGATCACACGTAATCACAAATTCCGCAATATTGTAAGAAAACTCATTTTTTGAGTGGGTCGTAGCATTATTTCGAGATATGGGCGAATTTTTACCAATTTCATCTTTTATTACTATCTGATTCGTTCAACCACTGTTGCTTACCTAGTTCATCGCTATTAGTTAACATATTGCTTAGATTCGCCTTCATAAATAACTGAAAAAATGTGAAATTAAAATTTAGCAAAAATTAAAAAAGTTACGTAACTATAGTCGTGGGTCCAATGGACCCATACGCACGCTAATACTCACCTTTCTACTAGCGAGGGAAGCATGCCCTTTGCCCTCAGTGTGCTTCGCTGGATTTTAGGAAGGTACCTAGGAGTGGGAAGTGCTGAGACATACACCGTGGTTTTTACACGGGTTCAAAAATTGAACATGGGTCCATTGGACCCACGACTACAGTTAAGGGTTAAGTGATGTGTGTATTCGATAGAAATTATCGTGGCTCTGGTGATGGAAAAACCTAATGGAAATAGTCATTCTAAAGATTTTCATCAATGAAAAATTAAGGAAATAATAAATGCGTGTGTATAGTTCAAACCGTGGCGTTAAGAACCCTAGAGACCTTAAAAGTATTTCCAGAATCAATGTTGCAGGAGAAAAGATTACAAATACATTTTTCAAGAAAATATATAAATTTGAAGCCAACGCTTACACTTTTATAGAAAAGAAGTAAGTACAGATAAAACGTCATATTCGCATTTTCTTATTTTTTTTTAATTATACGAAATGAGGTGAGTGAAAACTTGTGAAATTCGGGTCCTAGGCCAAGGTAAATTGCAAACTCTAGAAAACCTTCATCATTCAAAATATATCACATATTGGGACATCTGGCCACATTAGACCAAGCCAAGCAGTTGTGACGACATAATAATATATGATATTTTAAACAGGTTGGATTTTAATTTATTACCTGACGTAACTCCTTTATTTCCACATGTCAATAATTTTGTCCGTCACGTAAAAATTAATGGTGTCTGCTAGAAAAATTGTTTTACCGGTTACTAGTTATAATAAATAATAGTTAAAAAAACTAAAATCTTGTATTGTTGTTTTTCGGCTTGATCATCCAACGTTGGGTATGATCAAGGTAGATCGCAAATCTCAAAGTCAAAAGTTTAATCTGGATAGATCATTTTGCTTCTTAAATAAATCAACCATCTAATACCTGATGGTCGGACTTTCAGCTCCAGTCATCTAATTTATGTGTTTATACGACGTTTCAGCTCAACGCCACGAAATGGGTTAGATAATGAGTGATGAACATTGCCAATGATTATTATTCAGTATTATTCATAGACACTAGAACCGATGAAGAAAAAAGCTTTTAAGAACAGTTAATTCTCTATCCATCTATCAGATATTTATCAAGGAGTGTCATCAATTGTGGGTATTATTCTAGTAAGCCAAATTAGTTAACTCTTCAGTTTTCCAGGTATGATAAAAGTCTCCCGCTAAACGCGACAGTCGATTTATACTCATGGTTGGTAATCCAGTAAAATGATATTACCGTGTCTATTACAAAGTGTTACGAATGTTAGCTTGGTAAGGGTTCAAAAATAGATAGGAAATTTATATCTAAAATAAATGCTATGCAGCATGCTGGTTAGCACTCCGTTTTTCATGGAATTAACGTAATAAACAAGCAGGAAATATCATCCTTCCGCTGTCGCCCATGACTACTGTAAGGCACTTCTCACACAACGCTATTTGCTAGCGACTCGGATCTTGTCAATGTATGAAAGTGACGCGTCTACGATGCGTCTCCTGTCAGTGAGAAGTGTCAGATACAGCGAATTTTGGATTGCGTTGCAGTCGCGTAGCTAATAAATAGCGTTGTGTGAGAAGTGCCTAACCGACATAGAACAAGACTATTTAGAGACTAGAATGGTTAGTCCAGTTAGGATGGAGTTGGAATTTTATTTAGGGAGTTATTTTGTTATGAGTTTAAGGATGGAGTGTGAGGACAGAGTCTGTTAGTCCTATTACTTAGTTGTTGTTAGTAATAGTCCTGTAAGACATACCTATGTATTGTAAGTTAGTTGAGGCAGCCACCAAACAATTCGTAATAATTGATTTTAACAATAAAACTTTTATCCTATCCTATTATTATTATAAATGCGAAAGTTTGTAAGGATGTGTGTGTGTGTGTTGTTGCTCTTTCACGCAAAAACTACTGAACGGATTTTCATGAAACTTTGCAGTAATATAGCTTAGACATCGGAATAACATAATTTGTTAAAATTTATAGAGATTTTTGAAGGGACTGGTTCCCCGAAGCGAAGCGAGGGCGGGATTACTAGTTTTTCATAGTTTTACCGATATTTTGTCCCAGTTACATGGATCGTAGTCACGGCGAGACTGAACAATTTAAGATCGTGAGTACCCGTTAGCATTTAAAATCAGGAGTAACAGTCGTGTGGGTGTGAGGTAATTATGAATTCCGATACTGGTATTTAATATTATGTTTGGAGACAGACCGGTCTACCATCTTGATTCGTTACGTCAGATTAAATCTTCACATAAAATGTTTACCCAAATCATTCTTTTATAACTAATTTTTTAGATTTTGATAACTGTTTTGTTTTGGTTCATTCTTAACGTTGGTTATTTTTGATGTGATATTTATATTGTTACAATGTTGAACCAGCGTAAGTATCTACCAGGTATGCACGTGTGTAACAGCAATTTAAATTTTCAAATTAATATTATAGAATGGATTGAATAAACAAAAAAAATAACGGGTATAAGCACGAACATATAAAATATTAATTCGCAATAAAAATGGATTATTTATTACTATATAAATTATTTATTATACACGTTCATTAATTACTTACTAAAAATTATCATAAGCATTGACATTGCCTCTTTAGATTTAAGTACATTATATTATTTTTCATATAAAGTTCATCGATCGCTTACAATAATTGGTGATTACTTATTAGTAGATATCTGTGATGCTTCTTTCTATAAACGGTTTCAGATATTTCATCTGATAAACAAAATTATTTCATCGCGTTCAAAAAACACCGAGCACCGTTCTGTAACTTTAACTGTAATAGTAAAGACTTCAACGCAACCGCCTTATGAAACTGTTATTAGGAAAAGTTGCGAAATGACATTGTTACAAAAATAGTAGCGAACTATTTCGGCTCCGGTACCATTGGAAATTGGAGAAAACTTTTTTATTTATTTTGTTTATTTATTAGTATAAAATAAAGTCGTTTCCCGCTGTCTGTTCCTTGCTTAGATATTTAAACTATGTTAACTATGCATTGGGGGTTTTTTTAACAGAAATAAATAACACCTAGTAGTAAATAATATATGTTATCACACTTTTTTATAACAATGAAAATTACAACTGGTTCTTACACAACATAATTTAATAATTAATATTGTATTATATAACTAAATAGTCTAAATACTTACATGTAAAATTATGCGTATGCAAATTCTTAACTTTGTCTGACGTCACATAGGTATCTATTGTAGTAGTTGGCATGATAAGTTATTAATTTTTAATCAAATTAAAAAAAAGAGGAGGTTCTGAGTTCCACGAGTTTGAATACTTATATTTTTAGGGTTCCGTACCCAAAGGGTAAAACGGGACCCTATTACTGAGACTTCGCTGTCCGTCCGTCCGTCCGTCCGTCCGTCCGTCTGTCACCAGGCTGTATCTCATGAACCGTAATAGTTACACAGTTGAAATTTTCACAGATGATGTATTTCTGTTGCCGCTACAACAACAAATACTAAAACACTGAATAAAATAAATATTTAAGTCGAAATATGGCTTCGACGTTTCAGCGATAAATTAGTTACCTTTCGGTCCAAGAGATGGCGTTGCTTGTGGCTACAAAAAACTAAAGTAAATATTTAAGTGAGGCTAAACATACAAAACATAAAAGATAGTTTAGTTACCTTTCGGTCCAAGAGATGGCGTTGTGCGTAAGATGTGGCTACAATAAAACAATTAAATATTTAAGTGATGCTTTCATACAACAGACCAGATTTTTTTGGCGTTTTTATACATAATGGTACGGAACCCTTCGTGCGCGAGTCCAACTCGCACTTGGCCGATTTTTAATGAATGTCCTGCGGCGTATTTCTGTCTCGTTATACATATGATATAGGTATACTTATTAGTAGTAGTTTTTGACCCAAATTTTAATTTCTTCTCCATCATGCCTCATGATGGAATCCCAGGGAAATTGAGCAAAACCTCTAATGTTACGGGTGTGGTTACTTTACTATGTGTTTCATATAATTTTTTAAATAATTTGGCTACAACCCATTAAATCTGCTTATATACTGCTATTAACATGTATTATTGTATGTTCTATGTAATTTCTTCCTATGTTTCTCTTCCTTGTAAAATGTTTTCTAATTGATGTTTCTCTATGTATTTTATGTAATCATTTTGTTATTTCTTCCTATGATTCTCTTCTTCTTCGTATTTTCGTTCTTTGTTGTACCGCCTTCATACTTCTCTGCACCTTCTCAAGGTTGACTGTCAGAGAATGCTGTTTAGCATTAAGTCCGCCTATTGTACTTTGTGTTGGAACAATAAAGAATAAATAAATAAATAATGGCCCACTACTGAGCACGGGTCTCTCTCATTATTGAGGAGGCCTAGGGCATACTCCACCACGCTGCTCCAGTGCAGATTGGTGGAGATTTTTAAATAACTTGTCGACATCTAATTCAGACTATTTTTCCTAAAATTATTAATTACTAGCTGTTGCCCGCGACTTCGTTCGTGCATAGGAGATTTTCCCGCATGAATCCTAGAAAAAATTAGTTGGGTAAAAATATTCCTTTATTTGATGTTAAAATTATAAAACTTAATTAAATCTATAATTGTTTTCGTTCCGCATAAGGTAAATATAAAATTATAATTGTCCATTCGTGCAGCGATAATATCAAATAGGTATGAATATGTGTACTTATGTATGTTTTTACAAATTATTATGAAGCGCTCGACTACATTAACATCTAACACGAGTATTTTAATGGTCATTAAGCGGTGATAGCCTAGTGGTTAAAACTTCGGCCTCCTGATCAGGGGTTCCGGATTCGAATCCTAGTGCGCACTTTTAATTTTAGAGTTTTGTGCGTTTAAAGTATTTTTTTTTCTTAGAATGAGAAGATTAAGGCCATAGTCTACCATTCTACTCAAGTGCGGATTGGCGGAATTCACACACCTTTGAGTTCTGCGAACTCTCCGGCAGGCAGGTTTCCTCACGATGTCCTCCTTCACCGTTTGTAGCAAGTGACATTTAAACGCTGAAAACGCACATAACTGTGAAAAGTCAGAGGTGCGTGCCCTGGGATTTAAACCCGGACTCTCCGAATAGGAGGCCGAATTCTTAACCACTAGGCTATCACCGTAGTGTGTAGTTAGGTACGTAAAACGAAAGACGAAGCAATTCGCGTCAGTTACACTGGAACGATGTTTACGTCTAATCGATTAAAACTCTTTGTCCGTTTGGTTGATCAATGATTTACGAAGGAATAACACAATAGTGAAGTTTATTATGTTAACACTACAAAGATAATAATATTGTGACGTACGTATTGTGCGTCAATTTTACGCATACCTAATATCATCTTTTACGTTTCTTTTACTTTTACGTTTAATTGTAGTTATCATCGTTGATAACTACAATTAAATAATTATTTTTTACAACAAAAGGATACCTGTGGAATAACAAAAAATAAATAAAGAAATAACTCTTTATTTCTAAATAACTTATTTTTAGGTTTTTAACCGACTTCAAAAAATGAGGAGGTTCTCAATTCATGTGTTTATTTCTATTTTTTTCTTATGTGTGTTACCGGGGTGGTTAGTGGGTGAACCGATTTCGACAATTCTTTCGCCATTCGAAAGTTAATGACTGCCATCTGGTCCCATAACATCCCCGACATCTGACGGTTTGTTTTTGAGTTATACTTAACAATGTGAATTTAATTTATGCTCATTACCTCACAACTTTTGACTGGGTGTTCCAATTTTGATGAAGTTAAGCGAAATAAAACTTCTGATACTGGGTTGGCCACTAACCCCTCCACAAATCCGCATAGGAGCAGCGTGGTGGAGTATGCTGTGTGCCTCCTCAATAAAGAGGAGAGACCTGTGCTCGACAGTGGGCCATTAATGGGTTGTAGCTAAAAAAATACATCCAAGGAGAGACACAGAGATAAAGTAAAAGGTAAATAGGAATATGTATGCAATAGTCTACTAACGGTTTGAAGGCTCACAATCATTATAGAATTTTCGCGAAAGACGCGCAATCAAATTTAAGCAATCGTTCAGAATACAACCTGTCGCTATTTCCAGTATGTCACAACCTTTATAGAGGCATATAAAGCCGTGTCACAACGGTCCACGGTTTAGGAGAAAGAAGCTAATGTCTGCTAATCATAATACCATTACTCGGTGTTTTGCACTAGATAACCTGCATGTCGTTTAGTAACTTCATAATTTAAGTGAGCTATAATATTTATGAGGTTTTGAGCGGCATGTTAAGGCGACGTATTTACCTACCAATTTTAAGGTTAGTTCTCCGGTAATACAGCTGAAAACCACAATAAAAAATTATTCAGTAGTTTTCTCGCGATGTGCGGACAGACAGATAGATGTAGGAAAATTCTAAAAATATCATTTTTGGCTTTTATTAGCTCTACGAAGATCGCTTATACATTTATTCGCAGATATCTCTTATGCACGAATGAATGAATGAAATAAAGTTTTTTCGAAGCATTGAGGTAGATACGGTAAGTTAACTAAAGTACATAGTATATCAATGATTCGAAGAAGGTTTATTACAAACACTTTTCGAAAGTTAAACTACTTTTATAGCATGAAGGGCTAACGTAAAAGCAGTCACCTGATGGTTAGTGGTCATCGTCGTCTATGGACACGAGCAACACCATGGGAGTCACCGGTGCAACGCCGGCCCTGAAGAACTCTTTTTATACCTTCCTATAAAACCTCATGTCATGGCGCTCAGGGAATACCTCAGCCGGAAGCCCATTCCACAATTTGCATGTGCGTTGCAAAAATATCGTGAAAATCGGACCGTAGAGGTTTTGCAGGAGGCCAATATTTGTGGATGAAACTTCAATCTTCGGCTGGTGGTGTGATGATAGAAGAGTCAAGTGAGAACCAAATCCCTTCGGATGATCCTTACTGATGTACAGATATGACCAGTTAGATTTTTAGAAGTATATATTTTACAATGTATTGTTTTTGCGTCACAAAAATTAAACACACACATAAAATTATAAGAAATTCAATATAAAACAATGGGTGGCCTTATCGTTTAAAAACGATTTCTTTCAGGCAACCTAGTTAGAAGGAAATGAACCAAATATCAAATTACTTTTCGCTATATTGAGTACGATGAAAAACAATAAAAGTTTTATAGTTCAAGCGGTGACCGTGACCGTCATAAAAGGTAGCAATCGAGTGTAAGTACAAAAATGGAAATAAAATAAGACGAATAATGGTGTAACGGTCTGGTGAATTGTAGATAAGTATATTGACTTAACTTATTTTTTTGTATGTTGATGTCCCTCTTATTAGGTAAAGTGTCAGCCAGAACAATTATTTTATTCAAACATTGATAAAAAAAAAAACAAAAACAATTGACTCTATTTTCTTTATTTTTGTATTTTCTCTATTTTTTATTTTTCTTTGTTTTTCTTTATTTTTGTTCTCTATTTTCTTAATTTTCTTTATTTTTGTAGAAAATTTATTTGTGCAATATATATTTTGAGGATGGTCTGGCAAAAATCTAAGTCCAGAATTGGATCAGCTCTACTGATGAAACCTCCTATTACTGGTGAAACATTGTCCTTATGTACCTATTATAAGTAGATCATTTTTCCAAAAAATTGGAAAGACATATTTAAAAAATCATAAAGACAATTTTTCTATTTATCATACTGTTGTGTTATTGCCGCTAGGACTATTAAATATGGACTGATATACTCGTAATAATAAATAATAACCTATACCTCCCTACTGCTGTATGTATCTACTGTACGTACTTATAAATTTTACTTCTTCTTTGGTACGAGTAACAAGTGGTAATAAAAACGCAGTTTCGTGAACTTGACTTACATTCTTTACCTTTTTCCGTTATACATTTTTTTCGTTCGTCATTCTGACCTACCTGTGATACTGAAATTACCTTGGTCATTGAACGGTACCTCTACCTTTGAATATTAGTGCACATTCACTGCTGAGCGCTGTATCGGAATATCTTTATATTTATAAGTGAACTGATAGGGAACGAGGGCCTCATTTAAATACAAAGATGTGTTGAATTACAAATTTTGTCGTCTTCACATATAATTAAACTGCAACTGATTTATGTCCGTAAAAGGAAGA
Organism: Hesperia comma; assembly: GCA_905404135.1. Taxonomy (NCBI): domain Eukaryota; kingdom Metazoa; phylum Arthropoda; class Insecta; order Lepidoptera; family Hesperiidae; genus Hesperia; species Hesperia comma. The sequence continues at coordinate 3,497,891 of FR990019.1, forward strand.
TGTTTTACAAAACTATTGGTAGATTATAATGACGACCCGGATGGCGCAATGGTTAGCACGCCGGATCGAGGTCCCGAGGGTCCTGGGTTCGATTCCCAGCGAGGCGGAAATTTGAATGATGAGTTTGAATTTCCGTTCTCGGTCTGGGTGTGTGTCCTTGTCTTGTGTGTTGTCCATGGCACCCACAACACAGGGAAAACCTAGTGTGGGGCTATGAGTGTGCGTTTATAATAATCGAAGTAATAGCCCATATTACCCATGATTTTATTTAAATTTTGTCTGTTTTTATTATCGATCAAATACAAGAATACACTTAATTAATAATATATTACTTTTCATACGTGACCGATGGTTTTAATGCTCGTCTTTGCGTTTTGTCCAGTTAGTTGTGTTCCCTAGTCTCAGTCTAATCAACCGATATCGATGTGATTTTCACAGATGATAAGGTAGGTAAGGTAACATTTTAAATTTATTTTATTTAAATCAATTCACGAATGTAAAACATAAAGGTAATCTAAAGAATACATTTTTTTCGAAGATTTGGGTACGAAGGTATACCTAGATAACCTAGGTAGGTTTTCGGAGCAAAGCAAGGAAGATGACGAGTGTTGATTCATGTTCTGGATTCAAATTGGTTTAAACGAATCTATATATTGTAGGGCGAGGTAAATAAATTAAGCAGTTAGAATAAACATTACTGAAACGCGCACATGTCATAGTGAGCTGTAGTCGTTTAAATGTAAACTATCCTGTTTCAGAAGCAACAGCAAATGTTGTTGTGATGGAAACTAAATATGAATCGATTAGAGAAGATGTAGGCGTTATTGCAGAATCTGGTGAGTTAAGATTTAGCAACCCACACAAATACTAGGTTTCCGCTCCTGTGATTATGGTAGCGGTGATAGCCGTAGGGGTGATAGCTTAGTGATTAAGAACTCTACCTCCTATTCGGAAGGTCCGGGTTCGAATCCCAGGGCACACACCTCTGACTTTTCAGAGTCATATTCATATGCGTTTTATGAATTTAAATGTCACTTGGTACAAACGGTGAAGGAAAACATCGTGTGGAAACCTGCATGCCGGAGAGTCCGCTAAACTCAGTGTGAAGTCCGCCAATCCGCACTTGGCCAGCGTGGTGGACTATGGCCTTAACCTTCTCATTCTGAGAAGAGACCCGTGCTCAATAGTGGGCCATGATGGGTTGAGATGAATGAATGAATGATGATGATTATGGTTCATTGTAGATTGACGGCTAGAGTATAATGTCTCAAGTAAGTTTTAAGTAACACTTATTTGAACTGTGAGCTCACGATCTAAATTTGATTTTAGGGATGAGTGGCAATTCCACATTCTCGGCATCTCAATTATATATAAGAGTAATCATCATCATCGTCATTGTTACTCATAACTGTCCCAATGCTGGGCAAAGGTCACAATGTAGGAGAACAAGCGGTTCCATACTGGCAGATTTAGGCACTAATTCTCACACAACGCTATTTGCAAGCGACTCGGATCTTGTCAATGTATGAAAGCGACGCGTCTACGATGCGTCTCCTGTCAGTGAGAAGTGTCAGATACAGGGATTTTTGGATTGCGTTGCAGTCGCGTAGCTAATAAATAGCGTAGTGTGAGAAGTGCCTAAATATGCCGGTTTTCTCACAAAGTTTCATTCACTATAACTAATGATAATTAAATTCTAATATGCATATAACTTTTGAAATTGAAAGGTGCGTGAATGATTCAAACCTGCGATTTTCTTACAACTGTGTGTAGCAAATGTGTATCAGGCGTTAGTGGCAGAAAATATTCCCCAGTAGACTTTTAAAAGCCAAATATTGAATAGATTATTCTGTCTATTTGTTGTCTATTATGTTGTCAAGGTGTTTATACTGATTTGTTGACAATGGCGACTGGGGTGATTTATTAACGTAGGCAACACGAGTAGAAGTCACTAATGCAGCGTTTTTCTTTATGGCGATTTTTAAACTCCTACAATTTTAACGCCTGATACTTTCTAGCATCTAAGAAGTAATTCATCAGGCGTTAATAATGCTATTTTGGGGTGAAATAATTCTTGGTTTCTTAATATAAATGTGGGTGGCGTAAATTTTTCAAGAACCTTTGCGAATGAATATTGAAGAAAAACATTAAATTTTATCTACTTCAAATTTTATTGCAAACCTAACTTCTAAGAAGGATAAGCGGCGAAAAAGCGGTGGCGTTTCGGTGTTTGTAAAAACCAAATTCAAAATAAACAAAAATTTCGTATCAATAATTATAGATTTACGAATGGTTTTCTAATGGCTTTATTTAAACATTTCAGATCTCATTGAGACATGGACATCCACAGAGACTGTCGGAGGCATTGCAGTGGTAGTACTACTCTACCTTGCTTTAGTACTAAGAATATTACCCAGTTTTATGAAAAATAAACAACCGTATCATCTTAACCGATTGCTCATCTACTACAATGCGGTGCAAGTTATATACTCGATTTACTTAGTATTTATCGTAAGTATGAAATTTTGCTATTGGCTCTTCACGGGCGCATTACACTTATTATTTTAGATTTTGAAGATATTATCATCTACTCATCAATGTCAATAAACATTTAAAATGAAAATGGGCGATCACAAGTTTTTCAATGTTATACTGTTATATCGACCTAGTTATAGACGTACAGTCGTGAGGATCTATTTGCATTTAAAATGGCAAATACTGCTGAAAGAAAAGTTTGTCCTCGCAATATGTAGATACCTACTTATTAATTAAAAATAACTTTGACACTCGTAATGCAACAATAAATAGAAAACTACCTTAAGGCTGCGTACATGGATCTAGAACCACTTTTTGGAAATTTTTAATAGATGGTTAGGTATCTACTAAATATTGAATTACCAGTAAACACTTACCATCAAGCATTAATTGTTGACGATGTCCTTCTTATATCGCACCACAACACACATAGGGTTTCACAGAAAAATTATTAGAATGTGTATTTTAAAATGGAGGCAAAATAGTAAGTTTTTTGGACCTAATAAAACGAATGCTCTATGCATTTACTAATAAAACAGAAAATTCCATTTATTAATTTGTAGACGAATTAAAGTATCTCGGCGGAATCATTGATAAAAATGAGAGTTTATCAAACACGTGAAAGACGTGACCAATTAAGTGGAAAATTCAATCTAAAATGGTTGAAATAATGTACAGACAAGTTTTAGGAAAACTTATTACAATATAAAACTATAAGAAACCTCCAGATATTTACTAATTTCTGCTATTCAAATTATGAAAGGTTTTAAAATTGTAAGTATGTACACCTTCACTAGTTATGTTGTCACCACTTCCTGATAAGGCAAAAGAAATGGCAGACACATAGACTAGTTAAAAAATTAAATACTGGATAAAATTAAAAACAAACCTGAAGATTTTCAGCTTGTAAAACCCGCAGCACCGAAAGATCTCTTTCATCCATATCTAAGAACAATAATCATATACACAAAAATAAAGAAAATAATAGCATACGAAGAACAGAAAATATAAATACACACGAAATGTATACTTATGTACATCATTATAATGTACCTACTCACGCTAGAAATTAAAAATATTGTGATCCTATTTTGGGATCTCATTTTTAATCCATTCAAACAATTGAACACCTAGTAAAAAAAGATTGCCCAAGATTTGAAATTGGTCGCATCGAATTTCAAAACATCTGTGAAAATCTGCGAGTTCACAAATACATATAAATTAGAATCTATAATTTCGAAAGAAAGTACCAGAAAAACATTTTTAAATCTTATAGAAAATATAGTAAGAAATATAACACTTTAATGAGCTGACATAAAATAGAAAATGGAAAGTGAGGAAAAAAACGAACGGACAAAAAAAGGAAAAATGGATAGAATATAGATAGCACATATCTAAACATCAGTGTATGCTACATCTATGGCACATACATTTAAATACACATGCATAATTATATAAATTATACATACACCCATAAACATAATATATTAATATGCTATCAAAGAAAAACAATGGAAATGTAGTAACATAAACAAAACATACATAAATATGTATTAGATATAATTATTTATTTACATCACAGAGGGCAAAAATAATTAACAGGTAATAGATTAAAAATTCTTAGCTAAAGATTACTATAACGAATTGTTGTATAACGATAGCAAACATTTTGCTATTAAATCAATAAATATATCTATGCTGTTGTCAAAAAAACTATACAAAAATTGCGTATTTGAAGGTACCTACCTATTTAATATTTGACTTTGTCTGTAACTGGTAGACTTCGATGACGATTTTAAAAACTTTATTTGTGGATATTGCTACTTCATCATAATAGGCACTTAATATTTGCAAACTACTAATCATTTGGAATATTTTTTCAGTATACGAGATATATTGTAAGGTATGGAATCATTACTACAAGGTGTCCGAAAGGCGAAGATTTGAAAACAGTAAGTATCACAATATCCTGTTTATATGTAATTATCGCCCTACCTACCTAATTTTCGTCCCTAAGTTTACCCACCCCCTTGGAATATGTCTTAATTCGTTCATAGCAGACGTAAATTATATCTTTCTGCCTTTCATGCTTAGGAGTTTTGATATTAGTAGATACCCTACCCACCTAGGTACTATTATCTTTTTTCTCTTCATAACTTTAAATTGCTGATTTACCTTAGTTTAATCATGTATTTAATAAGTTAGGTCCTTGAAGTAGGTATTATGTATCTATATAATTTTAATATCATCTACAAGAACTTTTAAATTTAAAACTTTCAATCCATGAATATTTTTAGGTGATAAGCGAAATCCGACCTTATTTCATAGCGAAACACATTGACCTTTTGGACACGGTCTTCTTCGTGTTGCGCAAGAAAAACAGCCAAGTGACCTTCCTTCACGTCTACCATCACAGCATCATGGTGTCTTGGACATGGCTTCACTACATGTACCATCCGACTGATCATTTTGTGGTGGTCGGTCTCATCAACAGCTTCGTTCATGTGCTGATGTACGCGTATTATGGACTTGCAGCGCTGGGACCTCGGTTCGCCAAGTTCGTGTGGTGGAAGAAGCATTTAACTAAAGTGCAATTGGTAAATATCTTAATAGTATATTTAGAATCCCTCAATAATATTTTTTATGGCATGAAGATAGTAATCAAGCAGGCAGCACCACCCTTCCCCTATCGCCCATAACAACTGTGATCAATTCAGAACAAGACTCAAATAGGAACTAGAACGGGTAGTTCAGTTCATTGTTAGTAAGAATCACGGTCTTATTTCATCACCTATGCGTTGTTACCCTTGAGAACAGAGATGGACGTGTCTAAAAAAGTTTAATCGGCTCCACAACTTCTTCAGGAGCACAGTTCTTACTAAAACAATTATTACATGGTAGAAAAGCTATAAGTTCCGTGGCAAGTGGTGGTAGTACCCCGGGTGAACTCTAGGCTCTACCACCTGTTAAATCTACCACCTATGACTTGGAGTCCTTCAAGAAGGGAGTTCACCGTTTCCTTTTTCGCCAGCAACGTGTTGGTGACGACTCTGGAGTTGCCCATATCCATGAGCGAAGGAAATCATTTATCATTAGGTGACGCCCAGGCGTTTGCTCGTTTACCTGCTAAAGCTATAAAAAAGGATCAAATTCAAAATCATTTACTTACGTTATCATATTTTGGTCAATACACCTGTGAACGTCATTTTTTTATTGTACCGTCGTTTTTACTCGAATCAGGAATCTGAAATCAGTCCGAAGTCAGATTTTTCTTCTGTCTTTGAGCCATGTCGAAATATTGGGTGCCATGATAGCTTACATTACTTAGATGGCCCACTAACACCTCCGACAATGGGCGCAGCTTGGTTGAGTATTTATGCTGTAGGTCACTTCAATGATGAGCAGATACTCATGCTCAGTATTGGGCAATTGGGTCCCAATTAGGTAATACAGTTTAGTCCAATTAGGTAATACAATTACGAGGATAAAACTTTTATCTAAATGTAATCAGCAAGATAGAGTCAGCTTGTGTTCGGAATCGGAAATCATCTGAACAAATTCTGATGACGTCGTTGACAAAGATGATGAATGAATGAGTAAGTGCCGTCGATGATAAACATGATGAATGAATGAGTGCATATTTGCTCTAATTGGAGTTTCATAAGATGTTATGTTAAACTTAAACATATTCATACTTATTCAGCCACTTCCTCATATGGAAGCAAAATGATCCACATGACGTTTTTCTTTCAGATCCAGTTCATCCTCGTGGTATCAAACCTTCACTACCAACAGAAGCTGACGCCCTGCCCAATACCCGCGTTCTTCCATTACTTCTGCTCGTTTAGTATTAGTTCCTTCTTCATTCTCTTCATGCAGTTCTACCTCAAGAGTTACAACGCCAAGAAAAAGTGTAATCTGCAAGAACGTACAAGAACACAAGTGGATGTTAGTGTTGAAGCAATGTATAAAAATAATTAAAAGATAACGATAATTATTTTTTTTTACTTTCTTTTTCTTATTTATCTTTGTTTGTTGAAGTAACTCTACTTGCCTCAGTCACTTGCCCGAATTACCTGCCCGAGTTACTTGCCCAAGTTACTTGCCCGAATCACTTGCTCCAGTCACTTGCCCGAGTTCTTGCCCAAGCCACTTGCTCAAGTCACTGCTTTGAAATACTTGCTTGAGTCACTTTCTTGTGCCACATGCCCCAATCAATTGCCAGAATTAATTTTCCGAGGTATATGCTCAAGATAAACACTTACTCGCGTTACTTGCCTTAATCACTTGCCTGGGTTACTTTCCCAAGCTACTCGAGCTAAGCTCTCGAGTTACTTGCCCCACTTCTTGCCTGAGTCACTTGCTCAAGTCATTGCCAATAGATACTCGCTTGAACCACTTACCCGAATTACTTGCCCGAAATACTGTTACGTGTCAGGAGTAATGGGTTCGAGAAAATGCCAAAATGTACCACAAAGACTTTATTGAACTCGTAGAAACACAATTACACACTGTACACAGTACACACCACAACACTATGCACGTAGGTACTCGTAAACACACTCGACGAACAATGTATCACTCGTAGAAATCACTTAACTTCTCACTGGTATCGCTCGTAGGTATCGCTGGTATCTTCCTGGTTCCGCTTCCGAAACTAGAATGTCTGCGGTTGGCTGATCGCTCCTTTTTATACCCCTCACGCACCATTCATGGCAATCGAGAATATTCCCGCGAAGTCCGGACCCGCGTCGAAATAAAGTTCGAGAACGTTCCTTGCAACCGACTTTCGCCCGTATGACTATTGCCGTAATGGTCGAAGCGTCGTGCGTCCTTTTGAGAGAGCCGCGCTCCTATTGTTTCTATTGTTGCGCGACATGTTTATGGCCCCTATTGTTTATTGTTTTCGGCGTAGCGAAGTCGCAGCGCCAGGGTTGTCACATTGCCCCCCTCTTAGTCATGCTCGTCCCGAGCATTATTCGATCCATGAAATGGTGCCAATCTGTCCACGTGCACGATCTTCGGCTTTCTTCTGTCCCCCTGTCTGATTCGGTAGGTCACGTCATTAATCCTCGTGACAACTGTGTAAGGGCCTTCCCATCGTGCTTGTAGCTTCGGAGACTTCCCTTTCTTCCGCAGTGGATTGTGCAACCATACGGAATCTCCCTCCTTGAAACCATGTTTCCGGGCATCGCGATCGTACCGGGTTTTCATTTTTTCGCTTGTCTTCAAACACTGCTCCCTCACAAAATCATGTGTCTCGTCCAATTGTTTCCGTAAGTCCGCGATGTATTCAACGGTTGGTTTCGGGGCATCTGGCGGTGTTCCGGTAAGCAAATCCAACGGCAGACGCATTTCTCTTCCGAAGTTAACTTTAGCCGGTGTAAATCCCGTAGACTCGTGTATGGCAGACCGATATGACATCAGGAACAGAGGAATGTACCGATCCCAGTCTCGCTGATGTTCCTCGACGACCTTGGCCAAGTGATTTTCCAACGTTTGGTTGAATCTCTCCACCATGCCGTCAGATTGAGGATGCGCCGGTGTGGTACGTGTCTTATTTATTCCCAAAAGATCACACATCTCCTGGAATAACGTTGACTCGAAGTTCCTGCCTTGGTCGCTGTGTAACTCCAATGGTACACCAAAGCGGCATACTACCTCCTGGACAAGTTTCTTGGCCACGGTCTTCGCCTCTTGGTTCGGAGTTGCAAACGCTTCCGGCCATTTACTGAAGTAGTCTTGAACCACTATGATGAATCTATTCCCGTCTTCCGTCTGAGGGAATGGCCCAGCAACGTCTATGGCGATTCTCTCCCAAGGGGCTCCGACGTTGTACAGCTGTAGTTTCCCTTTGGATCTAGTGCGGGGCCCTTTCACTGAAGCGCACACTGTACACTTTCTGCACCAATCTTCAACGTCCTCTCGACATCGCACCCAATAAAAGCGTTCTCGTATCTTTACGAGGGTCTTCTTGATGCCGAGGTGCCCACCGGAAGTGCCATCATGTACCAGCTTCAGCAAATCAGCCACTTTACTCCTAGGAATAACCATTTGCAGCGTTTTTTCCTTTCCGTTGAGTGATTCCCAGCTCCGATACAGCACGCCATTCTCCAATATAAGGCTGTCCCACTGAGCCCAGTATGCCTTAGTCGTTGCGCTCGATGCTGACACATCACTCCACAGGGGCTTCTGTCCTTTGGCTTTCCATTCCATGATCAGGCTGAGGTCTTTGTCTTCCTTCTGAGCTTGGCTTACTAGCTCCGTTCCCCAAGACTCGTCTAGGTCCTGCATCCTTATCACCCTGACCTCTTCTTTAGCCTCATGCTTGATGCAATGTCGACATTCGTCGGAGCATGGGCGTCGTGACAGGGCGTCGGCATTCGAATGAGCTCTTCCGTTACGATGCTCTATTACGAAGTTGAACTCTTGAAGCTGTTCGATCCACCTTGCGACCTGGCCTTCCGGGTTCTTGAATTGCAGAAGCCACCTCAGAGCGGCGTGGTCCGTTCTTATCGTGAACTCGCGTCCCAGCAAATATTTGCTGAAGTGCTGAAGGGTCTTCACCACAGCCAGTAATTCACGCCGAGTCACACAATAATTTCTTTCCGGTTTCGAAAGGGTCTTGCTAAAGTACGCAATGACCACCTGCTGGCCGTCCTGTTCTTGCGATAACACCCCTCCGATGCCAGTATTGCTAGCGTCCGTGTCTACTGTGAATCTCCCTTCTCTTCTGGGGTAGCCAAGAATCGGAGCCGAGCACAGACGTTCCTTTAAGCGAACAAACGCATCTTCGCAATCGGAATCCCAACTGAAGATTCTCTTGTCCTCCGTGAGACGATGTAACGGCTTGGCTATCTCGGAGAAGTTCTTCACAAACCGACGGTAATAGGCGCATAGTCCCAAGAACGCTCTTACATCGGTCTTGTTCTTTGGGGTCGGCCATTCTTGAACAGCTCTTATCTTATCTGGATCAGTGCGAACACCTTCGTCCGATATGATGTGTCCCAAGAATGATACTTCCTTCTTGAAGAAGTCACATTTCTTTGGATTGAGCTTGAGGTTGGACTCACGGAATCGTCTGAATACCTTCTCCAGATTTCGCATGTGTTCCACGAAGTTTCGTCCCATGACTATGACGTCATCGAGGTATACCAGACAAGCGTCCCCCAAAAGTCCCACCAACACTCGCTCCATGAGACGCTCAAAAGTGGCAGGAGCGTTACATAATCCAAAAGGCATTACGCGAAACTGCCACAAGCCATTTCCGGTTCCGGTGGTAAAGGCGGTCTTCTCCTTGTCTTCTGGCCGGACTTCTACTTGCCAGTAACCACTCTTCAGTACGACCGTCGAAAACCACTTCATGCCACCAAGCATATCCAGCGTGTCGTCAATCCGAGGCAGAGGGTAGCTGTCCTTCTTGGTAACGGTGTTAAGCATCCTGTAGTCGACACAGAATCTAGTACTGCCATCCTTCTTCTTCACGAGTACCACAGGTGAACACCAAGGGCTAGTTGACGGCTCGATCACCTTGCTGCGCACCATGTCCTCGATCATTTCTGCAACTTCGTGTTCCTTTGCCAATGGTACTCGTCTCGGTCTTTGCTTAATTGGTGAAGTATTGCCGGTATCTATTGGATGAGTGACAAGATTTGTTCTTCCAAGGTCGCTATCTCCTCTGGTAAAGATGTCCTTGTAGTCCATCAACAACTTTGCTGCCTGAGTATATTCTGCAGAGCTCAAATTCCTCCTGGTCGCCTCCAGCAAAGATGTCATGTGATCCGTTGATCCAGGTTTGTCCGAGTATTCTTGGATCTTCCTCAAGCTGTCCACGGCTTCACATCGGCCGATAACCGTATCCTTCGCAAGATGTATCGGCGTGCTACTAAGATTGATGACCTTTAACTTAGCGTCGCGTTTGGTCATGAGCAGTGTCCTTGCCGTGATCCAACTGGGGTGATCTCCATAGTCTTCCACTACGACACATCGATCCATCTGTATCTTTTCGGGAAACCTAACCTTGACCAAGGTTTCCGATCTGGGTGCTAGCTTCACTGTCCTCAAACAGTACACTGCTCCTGAACATGAGCCGTCCAAGAAGACTTCTTGATCCTTGAAGCTTAACACTCCTCTGGCTATATCAACTATACAGTGATGTGTCCGTAGAAAGTCCAGTCCGATAATGCAGTCGTCAGTTATATTCGCTACTAAAACAGACTGCGTGTAAATGTCACTTCCGAGTTTCAGTCTTGCTTCCGTAACTCCTAGGACGGTCACTGGCTGGCCTGTCGCTGTCTGCAGATTGCATGATGGTCGTCCATTTTCCCACATGATAGTCCTCTTGAGTAGTTCCGGTCGAACGATGGATTTCGATGCTCCCGTGTCAATAGTAAAGCGACAGGGTATGCCATTTATTTCTCCAGTAGTTACGAGGCTGTTCCCGTCACAGGCTTGTGATACCAATACAGTAGGGGCTCGACGAAGTCCAGCCAGTGCCCGCCCCGCGGCGCTGGCGCCTCTTAGTTTAACGGCTCCTGTGTGTCGACTTGGGTAGCGGTCGACACCGATTTAGGTTGCTTCCGAGTCCGGCAGTTAATCCTTATATGGCCTCGTTCACCGCATCCCTAGCAGATAGGCCCGGTACGAGGCTGAATTGCCGCCACGACTTCGCGCACCTTACAACTTTTATAGTCGCTTCGTACCGCTTCCACTTCAAGGGCATGCGCCAAAGCTGCTTCCAATGTTGCGTGATGCCCCAAGCGCACCGTTGCTCTCACCTCGGGATCCCGTATTCCGCTGACAAACGCCTCTAGAACTTTGTCTTCGACGGGTGTGGAACTCGACGCATAGGCTCGGCGTACAAGGCGCTCGATCTCCGTAGCCCATTGCTGCAGTCCTTCGCTCGACTTCTGTACCCGGTCTTTAAGTTGCGCGCGGTACACGTGCTCCAGGTGTTTTTCCCCGTATCGAGCTTCCAAGGCCTTAAATAGCGACTCCAAGGTGCGTCGCTCGGCGGGCAGGTTCTCAAGCACCAGCAGTGCCTCTCCTCGTAGAGCTAGTGTGAGTGCCGCCAACGAGTGCTCGTCCTCCCAGCCATTCCCACTTGCAACTACCTCGAACTGGTGCCTGAACGCTGTCCACGAGGTCGTGCCGTCGAAACTTGGGACCTTAAATTTCGGGGCCCCAGGACATGGGCTGGTTGCTGCCGTGCCCAAAACCTTCATTTTTTGCAGCTTCTTGTCCAAATCCACGAGCCTAGTTTCGTGGGAGTTGAGTAACGCGTCATGGGTCTTGAGGGCTTGGTCGTGCTCGGATGTTCGCACCTTGACCAATTCTAGATCCTCCTTCACGACGTTCAAATCCCCCTGGAAACCGTCCAGCTTTGCATCGATTGTCCCTAGGCCCGCCTCCATGGTTTTGCGCTGGCTCTCCATGGCTTCGCGCTGGCTCTCCAATTTACTTTCCAGGCTCTTCATGGCTTCGCGCTGGCCCTCCATTTTACTTTCCATGCGCTGTAAGACTGATATCAAGGAGGCCATATCGAATGCACTCGGTGTCGGTACTGCTGCAGCTGATGTAGTCGGTGGTCCAGCGGTGGTCTCCGTTTCCATGCGGTCACGACCCGGCGACTCCATCCGCGCGGCATCCAATGCCGTCTGCCGTCGCGTACGAATCCCTTCTTCACTCTGCGGTACTACAGGCATTCCGCTTCTGTCACCAATTGTTACGTGTCAGGAGTAATGGGTTCGAGAAAATGCCAAAATGTACCACAAAGACTTTATTGAACTCGTAGAAACACAATTACACACTGTACACAGTACACACCACAACACTATGCACGTAGGTACTCGTAAACACACTCGACGAACAATGTATCACTCGTAGAAATCACTTAACTTCTCACTGGTATCGCTCGTAGGTATCGCTGGTATCTTCCTGGTTCCGCTTCCGAAACTAGAATGTCTGCGGTTGGCTGATCGCTCCTTTTTATACCCCTCACGCACCATTCATGGCAATCGAGAATATTCCCGCGAAGTCCGGACCCGCGTCGAAATAAAGTTCGAGAACGTTCCTTGCAACCGACTTTCGCCCGTATGACTATTGCCGTAATGGTCGAAGCGTCGTGCGTCCTTTTGAGAGAGCCGCGCTCCTATTGTTTCTATTGTTGCGCGACATGTTTATGGCCCCTATTGTTTATTGTTTTCGGCGTAGCGAAGTCGCAGCGCCAGGGTTGTCACAATACTTATCCGGGTCACTTGCCCGATCCACTTGCCCAAGATACTTTCCCCAGTAACTTACTCGAGCGGATATTATCTGCTCAGTAAATGCAAACGTCGTATATCTAATCTGACTTAGAGAATACTTCACCACACTGCCCCAGTATGGATTGGTGGATAGGTAACAAACCCGAATGTCAGAAGATTTATGCCGACCAAAAGTTTATCGACTTTTATCTAATTACAACCACTGACCAAAACGAACTGCATTGTGCTCCGAACCAAGGAAGTGTAGGAAGAAGGAAGTGTATGCAGGGTAAGTGGCACACTCGCTGTCTATATCGTATACACCTACCACTACTACTTTAGAGATTTATTTCACAATGTTAAGAAAATAAAACAATCGTGTAATTATCGCTCAGGGTCACCATAGCTCGTTGCACGCTGCACTTGCCAATCGCATCGGATATGTAACCGTTGCAATCGGCGCCGGATGGGAAAGTCAATTCGGTATTGCCTATTACTATAGTACCGACTGAAACACGCGATTGTTTCAAATCATTTGGTACTGCCAAAGGTCTCGTTGTAATGAGGTCTAGAGCATCCATGCTGCTCCAGTGCGGATTGATGAAGGGTTGTTAGCTGGTGCCTGGTGCCGGTTTTCAGAAACAATAAACAGAAAAAATGTTTTTTTTTTCATAATCATTACTTTTACAATAATACCTTTGATATTATGTCCTATTAGTCAAATTGTGAAGAAAGGTAAATTTGTAAATCTTACGAAATATCCTAGCCTATCCTTCTTCCTACTATCCTATTAATATTATAAATGCGAAACTTTGTTAGGATGTATGTGTGTGTCACGCAAAAGCTACTGAAAGAATTTTCATGAAACGTTGCAATAATATACCTAGCTTTAATGTAAAAATTTTAGAGATATATTTATAATACTAATACTAATAGATATATTTATACTACTAATAATAATATGGTCATAGTATAACGATAAGTGTCAAGTAAGTCGGAAAGCGATACAAGAGCGAAAAAGATACAAGAGCGAATTAAGAAAAGCTCTCCAAAACCTTAACTTTTCTTCATAGTCCTTAAGCTTAAATTTGTAAATACCTTAGTTTGATGTTCCTATTTACCCACCTATTTTTAATTGAGCGTTTGTCTATTTTATTCATTTTTTTTAATATAAAAAAATTATGTTCCTCCTATTTTAAGCTCTCCTGTTCTAACTTCATATGTGTTAGTAATGAGTGGAAACTTCACTGATTTATGTATGTTGTTTTTGTGTTATAATGGTTTGTATATTGTAAATCGTTTGTTTCACAAATAAAGACAAAAAAATGAAATCAGCCTTTAGAGAACTATTATCTACTAAGGGGCTGGGTCCCCGAAGTGAAGCCAGAGCAGGTTTACTAGTATATCACATATTCTCTATGAACCAAACAAAAACATAGTAAGTCACTGACTTTTTCAAAAGCTAGCAAATTTCTAGATTTTTAAGTCGTCATTTTAAATGATACTGGGGCGATACGATTGGCGCAGGGATGCGCTCAAGATTTGATTTTCACACGTACCTACTGACTGCAAGTGTAGTTTGGACATTTCTATTTGCCAGAGTTGTATAAATAATGCAGGTTGGAGCCAATTTTTTGCCGGCTATTTTGGCCACCCTATTATTGTCAAGACTCAAGTTGGGCGCCAGGGAAGGTAAGTAAGTATTGATAGGATCGTAAATAAAGATGTATCTATTAGAAATAAACACAGTAAAACCAATAAATTGTTGAAAGGAATCGCTTAGACCGCTTAGACGTGTTATTATTTCTTTATCGTTTTTCTATTTACTCTTGAATCTCGTTCATTGTATCAGCCGGAAGTAATTGCGATAGTGCATGCATTCGCAGGCTGCGTTTAAGAATATATACTACCTGTCAGTAGCTTTCAGACCACCGCGCTGGGTAGACGTATTGTGCCTTATTATTTACATAAATACGCGTGTGTAACTGAAGAAAACATTTGAAGAAGTTCAACGCGTGGGATAAGGTTAGTAACTTTTAATTAATTATAAAAAAATGTAAAAGGTACGTGAACACTAAACTTGTGAACTGACTTATGTTAAATCGATAGTTGATATTATGATTTGGATGTTTCTTTCATTTTCTTGTAAGGAAGATCTGAGTTGCAATCCTGGACAGATGTATGAATGGAAGGAATAAAATTTATGTGCTAAAAACTTATCTTTGATATAGGAAAATATCGTCATAAGATTAAATGACGGAAATACCCCACAATGTTCCTAAATAAAAAGTCTATTGAAGAGCAATGGACCACCGTGGTAGATTGTGGCTTTTAATTCCTCCCAGTTTGATTAGCCTAAGTTGAAAGTAGTAGCAGTTAAGTAAGGGTTCTATTTAATATCTAATTTAAAAATAACAATAAATAAAGCTAAAAAATTCTAACCCCACACTAGGATTCATGGGTCAGTCACTCTGTTTCATGGGTGCCTGAAATTGAACTGAAACTGAAATTGGTCGCCGTTCCAAGAGATTATGAGTTTAAAGAACAGAAATTTATAATAATAATTATAATCATTAATAACCGATAATCTCTTGGAACGGCGATCCAGTATGTTGACCATTGCGCCATTTGTGTCGTCATTATTTGCATATAGCTTTTATGTAACTACCCGAAAAATCAAAAACTATCCATCATCCGTCATCCGTCAAGCTGATAGATGGATGACCCGAATAACCCGATGGTAAGAGGTCATCAAGTCATCCACATCAATAAAAGCAAAGGCATCACCGATACGTTGTCAACTGAAGAGAAAGCGGGAAAACCTATTATTTTATTGGTTACTCTAATATCACGGTCTGCAACACAATGACACAAAACATGTTTTTCAAGGTCAATTTTTGAAAAGGAGCTGGTGAACCGGAAACCAAGTAGAATTCACCTGGTGGTATAGAGTACAGAGCCAAGAGGCTCCGAGTAGACTTTTAAAAGGTGTGCCAAGGAGTTTCTTTCGCCCTTTCCTTTCCGCCAAAATGTCTTTAACATTCAATATTTAAAATGATATCTTTACAAAACTGTGGTTAATGTAAAAAACCGTGTATTGAATTTTATAATCTAGCTAACAGTTTATCCCGCTTTTTGTAATGCTTGTAAAGGAAGAGTTTTATATTATTGATTATTTATTGATTATTCATGTTATAATTATGTACCTAAATGTAAATGAAGTAAATAATTTGAGTTTGAGAGACTATACTTCTACAGGGTGCACTATTAAGCAGGGAAGAATTGGATAGATCCCATTCTAAGACCTCAATCTCTTGATGACTAATGTGCCCAACTAACCCAGTTATTAACAATTACCTGATGACATTGCGTTTTTACTCGTCTCATCATATTATTGCGTTGCATTGTTTATTGCAAAGTAAGCGGCGTGGTCATCTCATTGAGTTACGAAACAACTTAAACCAACTTGTTGACCAACAAGCACTTAATGTTACGAATTATATAAGTTTGATTGATTTAACAATTATAACTGCTTATATGTGCTTCTGCCTGGGGAAGGGAGAGGATGTGTAGAAGATAACTTTTTCCTATAATGTTTCTATTGAGCAAGTTTTAAAAGAAATTGGTCTAACATTATTGCCCGTGTTTGCATAACTCCGAAAAATCAGATTTGCATGCCCTAGGAGTTGAACCCGACTTACTGGGACTTAATACAGGAAAAGCATAACACTGCATAGGGGTTTGCTATTTCTAATTTCTAATATACGGTAATAAACGCATAGATAGTGGGCATTGTTCTTTATGCCGGTACTCTGTTCAAATGGTCACGCGTTCCCAGCGAGGTGGTTAGAATGATGAGTTTAATTTTCTGTTCTTTTCGATCTGGATGTGTATTCTTTTGCATGTGAGTTGTCCATGACACTACAGGACATGACACTACCATGACTTTACAGGGATTATTATTGTTATAGCCTGAAGGTTTCCAGCTGGGGACAGTGGCGCCAATTAGGGGAGGCCTATGTCCAGCAGTGGACTACGATAGGCTGATAGATAGATATCCTGAAGGGCTAACGTTAAAATAGACGATCCGTGGACATGTCTGATTGAGTCTTAAGGACATTTCTGGTCTCGATGATCATTCACGACTTACGGGTAATTTCCGGACTTCCCCACGTTCCGGAATCTCGCAGCATCGCGTCACGCGTGTCTAGAAGCCAGTTATGAATCTACGTCGTTAATACGTAAACTGTTAATTATGGTTTGTCGTAGGCAAATTGCTAGGCAGAATTAATTGGTGTTTATAGTATTTGTCCCACTGTTAGGTTCAAGTGTCTTACAACCCAGGCTGTAATCAAATCGGAGGTGCGATATGAATTCAGGGTCAACTAGTTTTTAATAATATAATTGTAGATGTATTATGTAGATTTGAAGCCTAATTAAATGGAATTCAAGATTACATTTGTAGTTCTCGGATCATGAATACTGAAGTTTTTGTACAAGGAGGTCACATTCAGACATGGTCGGACGTCACTAATAATGCACGGATGTAATTTTCTAAGAAAAACACAAAACACATCAGCTTCGATGATCATATCTTTTTGTTTGTGTTATTAAATGTTTTCATAAACACTGTTTCTGTTTGTTAAGTATGTTTTTGATTGGCATACAATGGTGTTGTTTGTAGTAGGTACGTATTTTATTAACGTCTGCAACCACAATAGAACAAAATACGCCGCCGGGTTTGTCACTAGGTGTGTTTTGGTGCGTATATATATATACACACAAACATACGCACGCATGCACGTACGTACATACCTAACTTAACCTAACCTACACTAGTATTTGCTCATCACTATCCTAGATTCGGTCTGAAAAGACGAATTTTTTTGTCTCATATAATTGCCTCCTTGAAATTGCGAACTCTTTGGTTGTATATTTTAATTTACGAATATACATTTTATTTATTTATAACTAGTTGACCTGGCAGGCGTTATCCTAGAACATATATCTTATTTTAAATTGAAACATCACCACTTTTTACGATAGACTTCCAATAATATATCTGTGAAAACAGCATCAATTTTTAATCTGTACTATAAAAAAAAAGTATAGATGCTTGAACCCTGTTTCGGTTTATTTTAAATCGATTTTTGCGTAATGTGCGTGATGTGCAATTGTGTGTTCCCCACATCCCGTCATTTGCACTACTGCGCGCTGTCTTGCAATCGGCCTCGAAGCACGGATAGTCATAGAAAGTGTTAGAAACGTCAGGATATCAATTAATTAAATGCTGTTTAGTATGCTCCTTTTGCGTATTATTAACACTTGGAAAAAAATATCATTGTAATGGAGATAGTTTCAAAAGTAGCCGGGCTGATTTTTGAGTACGTAGGTTCTTAATTTCTACCTTACCGCACCTTTAATGTTAAAGCGCTACCAAACAAAAACGTTTATTAGGGAAAACTGAGACATATCTCAATTTCCCCTGATAAACAAAAAGCAGCATGTTTTGAATATATTATCTATTTTTTAGTGGAAATCAGTGGAATGAATAGAAATATTGTTTGTGAATTCTGAAGTAATAGTTGGATGTGTTATGCCAAATCAAGGTGTGACAAACCAAACTCTTTTGCATTTATATTTTTATTTTTCATAAGTTTAAAAATAGCTGATTCTCCGTCACTCGTGTCTGTAAGAAAATATATGTGTCATTGAAACCAAAAATATTGTAAATTCATGTTCTATTTATCTGGCTATTTCCTATTATCATCCCTCTGATCCCTCGCCGCCCTCTTTACAAGGCTTCTCTAGTATATGTTGATGACACAGGAGGCTGTTATTGAAGCTCGTTCAAACAGACATGCTTTTCGTAAATAGGTAGCACCATTGATGGATGATTAAAATTATGCACGTATTAAACTATAATAACTTTTAACAAAATAGAACCGACTTAACGCCGAAAAGTAAAAATCGGTTCAGTTAAACGCGGTTAATATTCCTAAATCCTTCTCCTAAGTCCGATAAACGCGATGCTGAAAACCGTATCAAAATCGGTTCAGCCAAACAATATGCCTAAAACCTTCTCCTAAGTCTGACAAATACTATGCTGAAAACCGCATCAAAATCGGTTCAACCAAACATACATACAGGTGCAGGTCAAACTGAGAACCTCCTTTTTTGAAGTCGATTAAAAATGTTGATAAATTATATTAGATCTATGGAAATTACTTATTAACCTACTGTAACTGTTCATATAGAGAATGCTACCATAATTTTCAGTATGCGTCATACGTTGGCGTCATAGACGCACACACGTCGTTGTAGATTCATTCAGTTTAATTCGATTTAGAATGTTAATTTCTTTGATTATAATAATTATACACGATTTCTTGTAAGATTTCGACGACGTTATTGTGAATGAGCGTAGCAGAAAGCTTAGCGTAGCGTAGTAGAAAAAGTGTGTGTGTATGTTTTGTGTGTTTGTGTCTTGTTATGTTAGTGAGTGTAGGTATTTCTCTCTCTTGTCCCTGTAGCTCGGGACCAGAATACGAGCTTCGGTATCCCCTGCCTGTCGTAAGAGGCGACTAAAAGGGGACTTTCGGGGTTGCGGGCGGCTAGAGTGGGAGCTCGAACCGTCCATCAGCAACCCCGGGAAGGACGACGGTATGTGTGGCCGCATACCGTTGTAAGGCGCTGGCAAGCGATGGGGCCTTAGTCCCTCGCGGGAAGAGCCCGAATATAAGGGCGCCGCGCTTGGAGGACTCCGGTTGTGTTCCTTTTGGAGATCCCGGAGTTCTCCACAAGCGCTGAGGAAGGCCACCGGGGGGGTTTGAGTGGGTAAAAATCCCACATCACCCTGTGTCGCTCCCACGGCACCGGGTACCTTTTGAAGGTTTCCCCCTCGTCAAAAAAAAAAAAAAAAATATATAATGCAAATATGTACCAATAAAGTATTGGTGGGAAAATGTGGGTATAAATTTTTTAAATATCGAGTTTATGCGGCGGTTATTCCTTATTAAGATGAACCATAGTTTTAAATTAAATTGTAATTATGTATTACATTTTAATTAAATATGAATTAAAATCACTTTGATAACTGTCAATTTATTAACGCTATCACTTTTTCTGATACTAACCCTCTAATATAAATAAGCCTTTTGTTCATTACTATTTTCATGGTTTAAAGAGAAAATTTACCTTTATTTTTCTAGGAAAACAAAGAGTAAAACAAAAAAAATTAATGGAGCGAACTCCGATTCGAGTGCTTGACTGATTTGTATTGCCATTATACAACTGGCTTATATATATACTATAAGGTAATTTTGGCGGGGTATTACACAATCGCCTTATTCATACAAGGTATTTTTGGTGGGGAAGACAGTTTGTGTATAATTTATGACACCTGTCCGATAGTACTATTAGAATTAGTAACACTACCGTTAGTTAGTGAACCGGAAGTTGGACCGGTTTGTCACCGAGATAATATACTTACTGATTTATGATTTAGATTCGCTCAAATTTGTAAGCGGTTTGGTACTATTTGTCCTACTTTCCTTTTCATTGCACTGTCTAGACGCGGACGCTAGAGGCTAGAGTTAACTGTACAACGAAAAACTTTTCACAAAATAGAACCGACTTAACGCCGAAAAGTAAAAATCGGTTCAGTTAAACGCGGTTAGTATTCCTAAATCCTTCTCCTAAGTCTGATAAACACAATGCTTAAAACCCTATCAAAATCGGTTCAGCCAAACAATATGCCTAAAACCGTCTCCTAAGTCTGAAAAATACTATGCCGAAAACCGCATCAAAATCGGTTCAACCAAACGCGGGATAATCGCGCACAAATATACATACCTACATACATACATACAGGTCAAATTGAGAACCTCCTTTTTTGAAGTCGGTTAAAAATATATCCGAGGACTATTCTTCACAAGTTCACAAATAATTGGGTTACTGGGTCGTTTGTCATCTAGAATCTAGATCTATATTTATACAACTACTTTAAAAATCAGTACAGTATAAAAAATGTATACTGTACATTGTTACATTTGTTATTGCCAGCTTTCGTCATGTTCCTATATTGGTTTTTATCAATTTTAACATTTTTTCGGTTTGACTGTCTGTATCTTTATATTTTATTTAAATCTATATGCCCCCCTAAAACTCAAAAACGGCATATTTTATTTTATAAATAAATATAATACACAGTAATTGTTGACAATACAGAAATCAGTTTTTGTAGTGCAGCTAACCTACTGCAATAAATTTAGGTTATCGAAGAACACTTATGTTAACTAAACATAATTCACTCATAATGACCAACTAAACCACATTGACTATTAAAAATAGGGGTTGGTGATAAAAGTGTGAAAATTTAGGGTTGTATGTATTTTTAATGCCACATTATAGAAAAATAAAAACAAAAAATTTTGTCCAAAAATTTAATAAAAAATGTTAAGGGTGAACAACACTTATGAAAAATAGATGAATATGCATACAACATTACTTGACCGATTGTCAAGCCGTTTCGGAGGAGTATGGTAACTAACATTGTGACACGAGAATTTTGGTATAAGACTCGGCTCAGTAATCGGCCATTAATAAATGAAGATACGGTAGAAATCCAAAGTAACGCAGTGTTTAAATTCAGAACTCCAACCATTTAGAGATACTAATAAATATTGAAATTCACCCAACTCCTGACCGCCTAAAATGAAGCTATTAGAAATACTTTATTTATTTATGACATAATTAAACACTTCTACACTATCAACGAATCAATTATTAGACATGTACGAGTATCAATCAATGTACCACCAACAAACGCCAATCAATTTGATACCATTTTATGAAATATATAATTTATCTAATGACCTACCTAGATACCTACAATAACTGTTTTCATTGTCAATGATTCGGTGAGAAAAATTCATGGTTTAAAGAGACGGTAACGTCAATTTTCCATTACATCTTAGTTAATGGAGTTTTCGGAGAGATATACAATAGCTCATTTGTTGTAATTTTTAACAAAAGCTCTTAAACTATGCTAATGATATTTCACGTGTCCAGGGCTGGCAAATTGATGAACAAAGTGTACAGTGTAGATCCAATAATTTTAACCAGCATCAAAAACAGGAGAAGGTTCTCAATTCGACTGTATTTTTAAATATTCCCAATAATGTAATACCTTATAATAGAATACCTAGAAATAATACCTAATAACTCTTTAAACTTGATTGATTTTGATGATTCTCTTTATATTCAAAGGCTGATGTTTTTTGCATGGTATTTTTTAAAATTTAACGTCATTTTATGAATTAATTTTGAGTTAACTTTATTAAGTTCGACTACGTTGGATGATTTTATTACTTGTCGATGTTGAGATCCGTTTTTTGTACAAGTTATTTATAAGTCTTCTTCTTTGTCATCTTCATAGCTGAAGGTCGTATCCGCTCTGCTACGACTGGATTATAGACCAGACGAGCTGCTTTATTCATTCCTATGACATTTGGTCGTATTACTCCTCTATATTAAAGCTAACTTAGAGGATAAGACCCTTTGTTTGGATCGATTGGCTTGTGAGTCCCCTACGTCATGTTAATTTGATCTACTCGTTTTATATCTAGCTGAATAACTGACAATAGCGCCAGTTCTTTTATATTAAGGGCTGCTATGCTGAGTATCATCTTGTTAATACCGATGCTTGTAGTGAAGTTAATTTCAAGAAGCATATTTTTGATGAGTTCTTTAGTGCTATTCTCGTTTCGCGATAGGATCATCAACTTAAACTTTTTAAATGATGTTAAGCAAAAAAACTACAAAATTGGATGTTACAATGCCTTAAACGGGACCGCAGAAGCCAGTTTCCGCATCAACGGCTATAGATTGTTACAAATTCGTTCCAGTTAAATAGATTGGAGGTCAAACTCTTTTCGACCTTGAAACTTATCTTAAATATACGCTATTTAGATTTATTGAAATTAAGATTATTGGATCATTTAAAAATCCATTCTTCAACTGGTTAAAGTTGTACGTATAATGAGGTAAGAATATAGGTAACTTTACAAAGCACTGTAATACAATGACCCGCGCATCATACCATCCCATCAGGTTAAAGTCCCATTAAAAATTAAAAATAACTCATTTTTTTACGTCAGTCGAATTAAATAATTTAAAATTTATTATCGTTTTTCCTGCAAATTGTAATAGGGAATTGTATAATGCGGTGACAAACGTAGTACTTGTGATACTTAAATCTTTTTTTACCCGTAGGTAACAGTATTGCTTGTCCCCGCCTGCAGCACCATGAAGTATTTTATGTTGATATTGTGACACTTGTTTTTTTCTTTTGAATTCTTTTGTAAGCAGTTGGGTTTTTTGTTTTTATAATAATATTTTTATTTCAGTTTTTTAGTGTTTTCGCCGAAAAATTCTACTTTTTGGGATGGTTTTTGACAATTTGTGTTAAAACGTGTGCCTAAATGTTATATGATATATATATTTTTCAAAAGGTCTTTTCACGATCTTTCATTTGATACCCATATTGCTAAGATAAGAAAAAACTCAAGATTATCCCCTCTTTTTCTCCCACTTTCGGGCGCCATTTTGAAAATTCATATAGCCTATGACACTAACACAGTTCTGACGAATTCAACGATACCTTATATGTTGAAATCCGTTCAACCGTTTGGGCTGTGGGGCCCGACAAATAAATGGACACACATACAAACATACATACATACATACACTCGAAAAACATAACACTCCGACGCAGTCGGGTAAAAATTATAATGACAATGGTGTTATTTGGTTACATTTTACAACAAAACTCGGTATGATAGCTCGGTCCTCAACGGATATTAATTTTATAATCTAGTTATAATAATCTAACAAGCTATACATACAAGGTTTTCGAGAAAGGAATAGCTATACACTATAATTAGTGCTTCACTATATACCACTACTATTTATTTGAAAGCTTTTAAACTTCTCAACGTTAAGACCAAATCGTGGAGCCATTGAGGTGACCCACTTACTACCACATTCCTCTGCTTCTGTTACTATTTTTATTTACTTTCTGACTTCTATTGCGTAATCTACATATTTAATATTGTTTTCAACGTCGCTTTATGTAACTGGTTAGTGACTAGAGAATCGATATTTTAGTTATAGATTCAACAATTCTGCGATGCGCTCTTTTAAAAATTTACTTGTTAAGTATTTTATGTGGTTACCGTTATACACAAAAATGGATTGCAATTCTGCTAAAGATACCTATTGTTATGAAATTCTCTGGACAAAAATGATGGTACGGTGCCATGACCCTTCAAATTATCGTTCGAACCAATCGAATGATAATTGAAGGGGCGCGGTTTTGATTCCCAGCGAATTGTAAATTGAATGATAAGTATTTTAGTAATGGGGGCTTTACATTATACAATTTGAAGAGCGCTAACTCACTGCACTAACTAGCGTTATCATACATTACACTGCTCTAGTTGCTGTCTAACTGCTTTTACACAATGCGATTTTAGCACGCTAGCTCAGTTAGCTCTGCAAATTGTATAATGTAAAGCCCCCATTTTAGTCCACATAGTATCTCAATGAGTTTTCTACTTTCGGTCTGCGTGTCTTGTCTATGGCACTTACAATAAGTACACATGGAATTATAGTGTTAAGTAATACTATTATTGTTTTATATTCTGCAAATCTATACGGCTATCATAATTATGGATTTCATGGATATTAAAATAATATTCAGTGAATTGGTACCTTTTATCATCGGCTTTTGTACCTTCATTTTTCAAATTGGTCGAGTTTTTATAAATTTTTTTTCCAATAAATGTAGGTATATTTATCCGGAAATCATCCAATGATGATTATTTATACTTAAGATTACTTGCAACAGACATGCTTGGCAACCTTATTTTCTTTAGGATATAAAGTATTCCGATTAACCTTATATACTTTACCACGTAAGTCAAGTTCCAACCTTTTTTGTCTCTGTATTTCTGCTAATAAATGAAGATTTCAGTAACAATTTAAAATCATGATGATTGTTTCTTTTTAACCCTCGAAGCAAAAAAGGTAAGTTTGATTTGTCTGTCAGTGTGTCTGTCTCGTGGCGTCGTACCTCAGAAATGGATTCACCGACTTCAATGGGTTTCTTCATTCAAAAGCCGGTGCGAAAAGCTCAGTGATTTTTGCTTTGTACGGCAGAAATTCGCCCAGCAGTTTGAAAAAAAATCAGCTCTTTTCCAAAAATGTATGGCATTTGGTATTTTAGCTCCATCTAGATGGTGGGCAGTGAACAATTATATTATTGATGAAAGCTAATTGACATCAATTAACATATCTGCATTGGAGTTCAATCCAGACCATTGATTTCTAAAACAAATTCTACGCCATTAGTGTATCGTAAAGTTATTCGCTCTGTAATAAATAATTACTTCTCAGAATACAGTCGGTGAAGTAACAATGTCAAGACATCACGCTATACCGATTGTTAATCGCCCTCCCGCTGCAACTTGATTCTTATTACTTGCGAGAAAGGTGTTATTTAAGATTACAAGTAATCAACGACCTTTATACTAGATTTCAGATTAGGGCCATGCTCTAGACCTAAATAATCTGAAGTATTGAGGAAAACAATCGATTTTTAATTTCATTAATTAAGATACGTAATTTAATTTGATCCTTTAATTGATATTATAGTAAGAATAGTATTGGGACTTGACTTGAAAATATCACTTATAAATAAAATTAGCATTACTAGTAGTACAGTAAGTAATTCCGCATGCAATATTATAAAGTAGTATGTCCACCATATCGAATGTTAGTGGGATAAATAGATTTTTGAAATAATGTTATATTTATTACTATATACGAAGTGGTTTTTTTTCTGTTTTACATTTTTTATTAACAAGGTTTCTTAAATATCAATAGCACAAAAGTAGGTAAGTACCTAACTTTTGTGCTTTGCTTATACTTTCTTCCTTTATTTTTGCCTACAATAGCTGTCTGTTTAAAAATAAAGTGTCTAATTTAGTATTGTTCTCATCTGAATACATTTATTTATTACATTATCTTTTTTTTGTTCAGTTTGTTACATTTGTATATGAATCTGAAGCTTGTTTCTTATTTTATACTTAGGTTTATGTTAATCTGATGCATAATTACAAAGAAAACAATAAATCACAGATGTTAGGAAGGCTTATTCCACAAAATATCCCCTTCGAAGACCCCCTTCGAAGGGGATTTGGAAACCGATTGCCTTATCAAGTTTGATGTACGTTGATGTCTCAACATTTATTGTTATTTCAACACAATAAGCATAATAATTATACATAATTAAGGATATCCAGGAAAAATTATATTATATTTTTTTATAGATTCAGCGATAATTAGTTTATTTAAAACCTTACCTGAATTTAATTAAATGACATACAACATAGGTATATTGCGAAATTTTTGTTCTTCTGTATATTCCATACAAATGTATGTCTGTCGGTATGTTAGTAACTATTTAACTCTTTAAAAAGTAATAATCAAAGATATATTCAATACAAACAACTCTGTCTATTGAATTTTTCGCTTGTAAAGACGTGGAAGAACACACGACGTTTAAGTACATAATATTGTCATCTATTGCACTCTCGCCAGAAAAGGAAGCAAATTACGCCAGTTGAGCCAGTGACATGAAAAAAGATGAAGATGTCATTTTTGTCTCTGATTTTTCTGTGACTTCAACTTTGAATAAGGACTTCAATGAACTTTGCTGAACAAATTGTTCCTTTGCCACATACAATCGTATTTTCTCGTGCTGTCCCTTATTGAGCACGCTCACCAGATGTCTATTTTTCTTGCGTCTATGTTCGCTTGGTCGATCTCTTATTATGAGACATGTGCATTATGCACGACATGTTCTCGCAATCACATCTCGTGTGGTTTGGTGAAAACCGAGAGTGCCCTACTGTTCTAGGCGGGTTAGATAACGGTGTGTGACGTCAGCTTTATTAACCCTCTTTATTCTACGTGGTAAATATTACCACGTTCTAGCAGCGTTTTATTTTCTTTATTTTTAGTAATTCAGTTCTGTTCATTTTGTGCCCTTTTAAATTACTTATTATGAAAATGAAGGTAAAATGCTGGTAATAATTCAATGGTGTATAATAATATTCTGTATTGTTACATTCTTTTTGTAGTTTATAAAAATGAATATATTAGTTATATATATTTTAATTATTACATAGTATGTAATATTCCATATGCTTCGGTTTATTTGTCAATAGTAACTTTTTACTCTTTTACTTTAAATTTAGAAACACTGAAAAGAAAAGAAATATTATATTAAACATTAAGGATTACGAAACACGGGTTTGTCATTTATGACAAAATGCTTTATTTTAATAAAGCATTAACATAATAACATAACATTTTAATTAAGCATTAAGACTTAAAATGCTTTATTTTAATAAAGCATTTTAAGTCCATAATTTATCTACTGAACATTTACATATTCAAATATCTATTTGTTAAATACAAATTAGTAAACGTAAAAATAATGTAATGGTAATGGAGAATTAAGTCCAGTACAGAAAAGTTGAGTTAATATACGATAAATATCTTTGAAATAAGTGTATCATGTAGATACTATCTAAACGATACATGTAGGCTTTAATGAGGAATCATTAGCAAGATTAATTATTACGTTAAGATCAAAATCAAGCTGCTCCTAACAGATTTAATTTATTGATGGTAACCAGCACCAACTTGCATGGTAGAAATCTTCATAAAAAATTTAAATAAATAATAGTTAAAAAAAACTAAAAAACACGCTTTTTATAGAATACTGAACTAAAAAAATAGAAAATAAGTTTCAATAAATTTAAATTAAGAATAGTGTTAAAAATTTCAACAAACATGAATTAATAATAGTGTAAATAAAGAAAATATTTTATTTAAAAAAAGCGTGGGGTGCTTTTTAAGATATTATCAAAATGACGCGCTTTTTTTTAAATAAAATATTTTCTTTATTTACACTATTATTAATTCATGTTTGTTGAAATTTTTAACACTATTCTTAATTTAAATTTATTGAAACTTATTTTCTATTTTTTTAGTTCAGTATTCTATAAAAAGCGTGTTTTTTAGTTTTTTTAAACTATTATTTATTTTCGACTTTTTAGTTTTGTTTATTTATAATAGCTTGTTTTTATAATTTTAAACTATTATTTGGTCTCTATCGATCTATCTACTGTGATAACTTAGAATTCAAATAAACAGAAGAACAACGCCATCTAGTAAAACGTAATGTACGCAGTCAAACTGAATACGCAGTTACAGCTAGTTGCCCGTAAATATGGGTAGATGGCAGTAGTGTGAGAGTAAAAAAATTAAAATCTTATTTTGCATATTGAAAATTGGAATAATTTTATCAAAATAGTGTAATGTCATCGGAACTCGATAAATCTACAAAGTTTGAACGAAATCTGGCCATTTAAAGTGGGTCAAAATCGCGTCCAAAGAAGTCGGTTACAAACAAATATACAAACATACAAACATACAAGTGAAGCTAATATAAAGCGTGTAATAATATCATTATGGTAGTCTCTTTATGCGAAGGAGAGTTACATACAAACATACATACAAACATACAGGTGAAGTTATAGGCTAGGGAAGGTGGAAATTAAAGAAGTTAGGAAAAACGCCTATTTTTAGGAAAATCCGCGATAGATTTGCGTGGAAAGGGTCTAGAAAATTAGGGATCAACTGTTTATAGGTGCGTTATGAATTTGAAGCAAAACGCCTGAGGGGCACGGAAGATATTAACAGAAATGTAGGTTTAAAATGAACGAATTTAGTATAAATCAAGGAAAAACAGTTGTAACTCGGAAAATTCGCGATGGATTTTCGTGGAAAAGGTATAGGAAGTTAGGGATCAGTTAGCTTTAAGTTAGTTATGAGTTTGAAGCACAACGGTTGAGGGGCACGGAAGATATTAAAGGAAGTATAGGTATAAAATTAAGAAAAAAATGAGGAAAAACAGCTATTTCTCGGAAAATTGTGGTCGGATTTTCGTGAAAATGGTATAGAAAGTTAGGGAATAATTAGTTGCAGATGCTATATAAGTTTGAAGCAAGAAGACCTTTGGGCACCGGAGATATTAAAGAAAATGGAGTAAAGTTACATACAAACATACAAACATACAGGTGAAGTTAATAAAAGCGTGTTAAAATATATAAAAGGGAAAACTGACTTGGCGAATGCCTGACATATCAATCCATAGCCCAAACTGCAAGGATCAGAAATTTTGAGCTGATAAATATGTATATTATGTACATATATACAGTGTGTATTTTTGATTGCAAGTCGAATTTATTAACGCAATACTTTTTTGCCATAAAAATGGTTGTTGGGTTTTTAAAAGTAAAAACCTACCTCGACTAAACATTTCATTTTTTCATTCTTTCTTTTGTCTATCTTTCGGTTTGACAGTATATGTAAATAAACGGAACCAATTTAAAGGCAGTTATTTATTTAGTTATTGTAGTAAGCTTGGGATAATATGAGTTAATTGAAATAAGTTTTTCTTGTGTGAGTACTATGGTACAGTTTTTCGAATATAACCAAAGTCCGTTCCACCATCCGCACTTTACTAATGATACATAGATACATGCGACATTGTCTTTATCTGTTTGTCCTTCTTTCACATCAAAACAACTAATTTTGGTATAGAGATGTTAGTTGTTGAGTTGAGAAAGTGACATCTATATCTGCTCTACTTTGTTGCAGAAAAATATCTTTCCACGGGAAAACGCGTTTTAATCACTAGGTACTTACTTCATAGAAAAAGTTTCCCCAACTGACTCAAAGTCGAGCTATTTAATAAGGAATGGTGTGTCTTGAAAGCAATAAGGTTAATAAAGGCACATCAAAACAATGATTTACTCGACATTATTGCAAACGGCCTTATGAACCCTATGAGTATTACAGGGTTGATAGTGCAGCTGACATCGGAAGTAGATTAGGCGAAAGTGAGAGCCAGTTGTTCTGACGAGACGCCTCCACCGTTCATGTTAATAATGTGTGTAAAAATTCCAAGTTTACGCAAGTCTAACACGAGTTTTCTATGTTAGTGGGGTACTATTATGTAACGGATTTTCGGTCTTCAGGCCGTGCCGTTTCGGGGTTAGGTTGTGATTTGTGTGAATTAACGGGTTATTCGATTTCTTTTATATTAGCAGTTTAGGTGTTAATTGGGTGGTCTTCTTTTTACGATTTTTTCTTGGTATATTGATATAACGACTTATAAAAGCGTACATTAGTGTCCTTACAATGTTTGTTTAAATTGTAAGCTTGGCTTTAGGCCATCATGATTATTGTACCGACATTTCTTGCTTCCCTGACAAGTGGTGCCTATATTAAAATCACAATACACTAATTTACGTTGTAACATATGATTTTAAACTTAATTTATCGCGAATTACGCACATTTTACCATGATGCGGGTACTCACGATATTTATTTTGTACGCCGATATTTTGACACTGTTGGTTGAATTGTGTTCACGGCTAAACGAACTATGATGAACGGCGGAGTAGCACACAGGTATCTTAATAAAACAAAAACGTTTAAGTTAAGTTAGTAACTATAATTATTCAGAGGTTCGTAATGCACGGCAATTATGTTCCGGTTATAACTGTGTGGATCCATTTATACTTAGATACATTTTGACACCGTCCGATCTATCCGATCCGTCCGATCCGTTTACACTCACATTACACTCATAATCCTCAAGAGTAACAATTCAAACAAGTGTCTTGAGCTAGTCTCTATTGAGTCTTTGAGTTGTAGCTCGATCACAGTAAGTTGTCATGGGCGGCAGCGAAAGGCTTGCACTGCATGTTCGTTTGCTACTTTAAATCAATAAAAAAACTTTTATTTCTAAATGAGTAAAAGGTGCCATAAAAATATCACCTGATAAAGATGTTTTCCTTTCATAAAACTTGACCCACTTGCATTTACGATGTTCGTATTCAATACGAGTATAATATAATTTTCGTTGCTTTGCTTGCATTAATGTGGAAAATAATGATGGCGCCGACTGATGAATGTGATATTATAAGTTTGTTCATAACACGTTTGTGGGTTTAGCAAGAATAAAAGTGTGAGAAACAATTATTTATTTGGTGATTTCTGTTAACCATGATTCAAAGAAAACTATAATTTTCTGGGGGCCTTCTACTTCACCAAGAACATGGATTACCATTCATTGTTAAAAATAAATTTATTACTTGTCTAAAATAGCAAAACAAGGGCGCATACCTGGTTTTTGTGGGATGTGCAATTAAAATGAATTCCGTAATCGACCGCGAAGTATAAGTGACTATTATTAGGCTTGACATTGCCCAGTGCTTTTCAACACGCCAACAAACACCTAGTTGGTGCTAATATGTACACTTGCAAAACAAGTGGGTCTCTGGATTGCATCGAGAAATGCCTACTTACCCACTAATGGTATTGACTCTTCGCAATCCTTAGCTTAGGAGACGAGTAAAACCTGATTCATTCAACTATGCCCGTCCAAACTGTTGTATAAAGACGTAAGTGGCATACGCAATTTTGAGCACGTGTTTTAAAACCAGTTCTTTTTGTAGCTTAGCGAACGAAAGAGAAAATAGATCAACAGGTCAAATATGTTTATGATTGTACGCACTTAATTACCTTTTTAAGCATGTTTTATAGTGACGAAAGCATAGATAGTCGGCCTATTATACTGTTTACAATTATTAACCTAAGAAAGTAATACTAATGTTGTCAGTATTTTCTTTTATTTTAATGAGTCAATTCAATTCAATGGCAATGAAGTTCAACAGTATGAGCGATGTAGCCACACGTATAACAAAAAGAAGCAATATGAATATTACATAAAAGCCAATGTGACTAAGAGAATTTAATAACATAAATTATTAAATTATACTTACAAAGTAAGATTTTTTTAATCAATTAAGCTAATTAGGTACGCACGTGTTAGAAAAACTAAATTGATGACACTAATCACAGTCGCGTCGATTAAAACTTAAATCACAATTTAAGTAGGAAGCTTTGATGATCTAATGTCTAGATGGAACATTGCATCCGCGCAAACATGTCAAAAAATTGTGGCCAACTGTTAACCACAATTTTTATATCATTGTATCATTGATGACGACCCGGATGGCGCAATGGTTAACACGCTGGATCGCTGTTCCGAGGGTCCTTGGTTAGATTCCCAGCGAGGCGGAAATTTGAATGATGAATTCGAATTGCCGTTCTCGGTCTGGGTGTGTGTCCTTGTCTTGTGTTGTCCATGGTACCCACGACACAGGGAATCCTAGTGTGGGGCTATGAGTGTGAAGCGTTATTTATTATTATTATTATGTTTTTATTAAACGTTTTCTCCTTCTATAGGGATAATTACAACCTCAAACGCGGGCCTTAGCCAAGCGCTTGAAGAGGTTTTACTGAATAGTAGATATGGATGATGCGATCTTAGATGATGACAAGAATTTTCTGGTAATGTGACATGTGTTTAAGATGACTGCTTTCTGTAGCATGTGTAATGTGTAATACGGCATATTTAAGGTCTGGAGGTTCTGTAATAATGATTTTGGGACTACTCCTGTTGACGACAAAACTATTGGGATGATATGGATGGTTTGTGCTTTCCACTGAGCTCTTAATTCTATTGCTAAATCTCTGTATTTACTGAGTTTTTCCGATATAGTGCTTTGAATGTTGTGGGAGTTAGGAATGGCTACATCTATAAGATATATTGTTTTATTGGCTTTATCATGAATGGTAATGTCTGGTCTATTGGCGTAGATAGTTTTATTATTATTATTATTATTATTAATTCCGATATTGTAAGTTTTCTCAGCTTTCGCTGGTTTTCTTTGTCGCCATTTACGGGCTACGCCAAGTAAAGGGCAATGGGATTAAAGTTGTGGTTGGTAGGTATGTTTATATAGTTTCTTCGTCAATCTGTAAAAATTTCCTTACAATACGGCATGTGTTTAATATGGCAGCTTTTTGAAGTTGGGTATAGGTGTTACTGGGTAGGTTTATAAGTTTAAGACTGTGGTGAAGATATTTTGGAATGACTCCTGTAGTTGATAGCACTATTGGGACAATAAAGACTATCCTGCTTCCAAATCCTAGTGACCTCATCTTTGAGGTCCGTGTACTTGTGAATCTTTTCAGCAATTGTCTTTTGCAGGTTGTGGGTATTGGGAACAGCTATATCAATCATTATTAATATTATTATTATAGACAATAGACGAACGTGTAAAACATCGCCTGCACGCACACATGCTTGGTATTGTTGCCTTGTTTTTCTTTGTTTTCATTGTGAGGCGACGCTCAATCTAGACCTATCTAGATCATCAAAGGTAGGAAGGTAGGTAAGTACGACATTAAAGTTGTAAAGTTCTGTAATAACCTGTATTGCGTAAACAGAGTGCTATTCAATGAATTGAAAATGTTCACTTATTTAATTACTTATTTAAATTTATTACCGTCCTATTAATAAATAATTGTATTGTTCTATTGACTATTGGTTGTGAAAATTTCGTAATTTATTTATGAATAACAAACATATTGGAGCAAAGTTCGTTATGCCTCGTTGAGAAAGAAGGCTGCCCCGAAAACGACGAAGAACGTCACGGACATAATATAATAGTGAATAGAAATTTTGTGTTCAAACTCACTCTCACCTACTTTCTTCAAGTCATAGCTCTATGTATGCTGCGTTCGCATTCGATATGAAATTCGTTGGCATTGTTCATACCAAACGTATTGTCGGTCGCTGACAGCGCGCGTTACGCAGTTTATTGTTTTTCCATATACATAATTTCTCGTTCACACCGAACCGATCATACGCAAACTGAGTACACGTTCATATTGGGGCTGACAGTAAGCATACTCACAGTCGGCGGCGGACAATACGTTGGTGTTAACGATGCCTTAATTACATCGTACACAAATTCCAGCTTTCCGCCCAATCATTAAGGTTCATAGAAGTTTGACGATGAGAATTTAAAATGCCTTAAGTCAACTTTGCATTCAAGCTAAATTGAACAGTGAGTTATGAGATGACTTCCTAGATAAAAAGTATGTAGGTATCCCCCATGTTTTACGGGTCTCAAACTATCTCTACATGATGTCCATCTAAATATAGTTCTTTTCCTATTTATGAACATTTTACCTTTAGCTAAGTTATAACCTCTGCAATACTCCTCTTTCCGATGATTCCTCTCAGATTCCTCTCAGCTTTCACTGACATTTCACGTTTATCCCAGCACCGTGTTTTAGGGGTCAGTAAGATAGAGATAAAACGCTCAGCGCTAATTTTGTGAAAATTATGTTTTTCATATAATTACTATACCATATATACTATATATACTATACTAACCACATAAATTCAAATTGAATGAGTAGAAAACTATAGGTTACTATCCCTTTTTCTTAATTATTTTTAGTAGTTTCATAGATAGAAAGACGTGGGGGATATAAGATTTTTTTAATAGTTTTATTTATCTTTAAAATGGACCATTTTGAATATACAAATCTGATTATAACTTTCTTTTCCGCTTATATATAATTGATACTCTAAAATATATTATACTATCCGTACATGGAAGATAATTATATCAAAAATAATATTATAAGGGTTATAAATAACGCAATAATAAATGAATAACAACACACAAAGAATTAAAAAATTCTTTTCATTTCTGCGTTTGTTTAAGGCTTACGCTAACGTACGGGACCCAAATATCGGACCTACTCATTCACTTTCTGTCCTCTGACATTAAATATGAATACCCAACGAACCTGTTCCAAAGCCTATACAATGAAATTATATAAAAACTTGTCGCGCTTACTGTTTTATACAATCAATATTAAAATCTGTTGTTTCCCCGCTCTTACTTTATGTAACAAATGTAGAGATGAGTTGCTACTTTGTATTCAAATAAATAAACAAAATTAACGTTAACACATAATCCCACATTAGGATTCCGCTTTTATTTTATTTTTTTGAATTAAGGTAGCAAACGAGCATGCAGCACCACCCTTCCGCTGCCGCCCATGGCAATATTGTGACCGACTTAGAACAAGACCCAATTTAGGGACTAGGGTGGTTAGTCAAATTAGTAGATGGTGTTAGAATGTTAGTTGGTTAGTTTGTTAATAAGTGTGAGGACAGGGACTGTTAGTGATAGTTAGTCCTGTTAGTTAATATTAGTATTGTCCAGTTAGTAATGATTAGTGTGAGTCTTGTTCCAATTCGTTCACAGATGCGTTGCTACCCCTGAGGACTGAGATGGTCGCCTCTAAAAAAGTGAACCGGCTCCACACCTTCCTATCCGGAACACAATTGCTCTTAAAAGCAATTATTATGACGGTAGGAATGGTACTGAGTACCTTGCATGGTTAACACAAATAACTCATATTATACACACATATTATTATCATTATATTATTCATCTGTCACTTAAAATCAGTCCCAGCAGGGAATCGAATTTTTGCAACTCCTCGCTTCACAACCAGGCAACCAGGGATCCGCATCTAAAACAGATAAAATACCTAACTGTTCATTAATAAATACAAATACAACTTAGAAAATCCTCTCATGAGTTGATGATCATTAACGCCCGAACAGATCTTCATAATAATATGTAAATAGCTATAACAAACAAATTAACAAGTACCTGCAACAAAAAAAAAACAATATAACAAATCAATTTTAAGCCATTTAAAAGGCCTGACATCATTTTGGAAAAGAGCTGTCACTCTTCAAACTGCTGGACCTATAAATGTATCACACAACCTAAAAGTCACCGCAAAACACTCCAATCGGTTCATTAATTCAGGAGCTAACATGTCGCAGACTGAACATAGACAGATATGTCAAACTTATAACGACACTCTTTTTGCATCAGTGGTTAAAACAGTGCTTCTTAAACGATGTATTTTTTCTAGCAGCGCATTGTGAAGCTGTTATGAGTGACCAATGGTGATGATGACTACCTAGTATCAAATGGCTCCTCTGCTTAACGCGTCAAATGTTGCTAAAGTCTTTTGTTTCACACTACGAATCTGTAATTCAAATTCGAACTTGGCGACTGCATTTTAAGTTTTTTGCTGAAAATGATTCCCTGCACCAATTTACCTAACCGCGATGTTGCCAACACAGCTATCATGCCAACTCTTCAAATACATTATTACGTGGCAACTAAAATGGTAGGTTTTTAGGTCAATAACAACCGTAAGTTACAAAGATGTAACCGCTAAACGTTCACCACAAGTAGGCCGGTGTTTGAGGGTTATGTAGCTTAAAATCATTAGAGTAATGTGAGGTGATGGTATGATTTTTATGTTAGTTTCAACCCATGGCCCATAGAACGGGCCTCTCCTCATTATTGAGAAGGTCTAGCTAGAGCTTACTACACCACCCTGTTTCAGTGCGGATTGGTGGAGGGGTTGGTAGACAACTCAAGTATCGGAAGTTATCATGCCGCCCGAAGGCTACCAACATAGCTTAACGACTGCGATCTATCGATAACAACCGGCACCGACGGCTTTACGTGCCCTCCGGAAGCGCTCAAGAAATGTTGCCACTAGCAGTCACCCATCCAACTACCGACCGCGCCCGTTGTTGCTTAAAGTCATTAACTTAGGATGTTAGGATAGACGCAAGCCGCCGGAATACTTATTGAGCTGCAGGCTTTTTGTTTTCATTTCATTCGAGGGTTTCTTTCCGATTCTTCTCTCGTGTCTGCTCATCTAATGGACTTGCGGAAACGATAAGTGGCGGCTACAATTTTTCTATACTTTTATCCACAAATTTCTCGAATTCTCAATTTACTTAAATACAAAATTGTTTCGCAACCAAGTAAGAAGTTACGGACGCACAGACTTTAACGCATAAATTAGCACCATCTGCATAGAAATTCTTTGACAAACTAAGTAAACAAGCATATTATCTACAGTCAATTTCAGATTTCGAAACATCTAATTGTGTAGATCACGAAACACAGAGACCAGGTGTAGATTATACGCCTATACCTAAAGCCTAGCCGCCGGGAATGCGGAATTCGCACTTAAAACAAATATGTAGGTATATTAGCTATGCACACAGTTCAATTAAACTTGTACTACCTGACCACAATAATTAGGCGCATGTCAGATAGCAGTCACGCGGGCCCCCCACCCCGCTCTAGCCCGGCGCGTCCCCTAGTGAGGCGCAGTCGTGTACAATTGTACATTAAGGTCATTTAGACTAGGCTGATGTGAACTTCGTTTTCCGAGATGTTTGCGCAGGTACAGTAACTGACCAAGTACAGGTGGTAGGGCCTAGAGCTCACCCGGGGAAGTACCACCGCCCGCCACGGTACTTTGTACCATTCCTACCGTGTAATAATTGTTTTAAGAACAATTGTGTTCCGGATAGGAAGGTGTGGTGCCGGTTACACTTTTTAGAGGCGACCATCTCAGTCCTCAGGGGTAGCAACGCATGTGTGACCGAATTAGAACGAGACTCATTGAGTCTAGTTCTGGGTCGGTCACAGTTGTTATGGGCGGCAGCGGAAGGTGGTGCTGCATGCTCGTTTGCTATCTTAATTCCATAAAAAAATTGTACCTGCATTAAACATTCACCATGGTACTTTTGGTACTACTGCAGAATGTACTACGTTTTCCCATCCCTATTTCCAATGACGTCATAACTGACATGCGCCTAATTATCGTGGTCGGCTAGTAAACAAAATTGACTTACGGCCTCAGACGAATAAACTATAGACGGTGCGCTGTGAACAAAAGCGTGAAGCCGGCAAAAGTCAGCCTAAAACACACCGAAACCAATAGAATGCCCTATGTTGACAGTTTGAATTAGAATAAATTTAAACTTTATTTTTTGGAACACAATACTTCATTTATTTTTTATTATTTAACACAAAAGTCGTTTTGGTGTGAGTGCCGCCGTGTGTATTACAAGGCTAGGCTGACTTTTTGCTGGCTTCACGCTTTTGTTCACGGCGCGCCGTCTATAGCTTACGGCATTTTAAATTCTCGACATCGACCTTTAATGTATCTTTATAAGAAAGTCGGCATTTGTGTGGAATGTAATTTAAAATAATTCTGTATTGAACGCGACTGACTGCATCGTATGATTATGATATCTAGGTGTAGGTAGGTACATATACCATTTTCTTGTTAAAAAGTGTAACCACCTTAAAATGGTACCAAGTACCGTTGCGGGCCTTTTTACATACTATCGGGCGAGTTATTGCTACCACCTTATTACTTGTTGTATTTATAGACGTGTAAAGTTATAAGTAGACCAAGTTATAGACTTACAATTTGGACTAAAATAAATTCCATCTTGAATAAATATGAATGAAATAAATGGCGGTGTATTCTGAGAACTCGAGATATTTATGTCCATGGATGTCACTTTCCAACGATCGTAAATTTCGCTTTTACGCAAAAACTCATTCACAAACATTACGTCGACGATATAAGAGTGATGTAAGTCTAGGATAGTCGGAGGCGGTAGCGGCGAATTATATTTATGTTATCTATTAAATAAGAGCACGTAACAAATAGGTTTTATGATTTATGACAGAGAAGTAGACAAGACGAATATTTTTTCTTATAACCAAATCTTATCACAGGTCTGGATCTAATAAAAGGTTTAGGTATTGGGTTCGGATAATACAAACTGTGTTGGCTTCGTGAACATAGAACTATCATATTCTTTTCTAGATAAGTAATCTAATGAGAAAGCTTGTAGGATAGGTCTTAAGCTAGGATTGGTTTGCTACCTTGTTTTCCTGGTTTGAAATTGAAGCTCTAGCCTCGTATATTCGGTATAGCTGTGTTTAGACTTTAAGAACACTCTTATATTTGTGAATGGTCGCATTGCTGTGGAAAAGTCAAAAGTACTCATTGGTTCAAGGCGTGCCTGCCGATGACAGCTTAACGTATGTTAGATACCAGGCATGACAGCTGTCAGGTGAGGTGTAAGTATCGTAGCTTATTAGTTATAAGTGCGTATATTATATAATTATCACACAATATATAATATATTTTACTAGCGGACCGCCCGCGGTTTCACCCGCGTGGATCCCGTTCTCGTGGGAATATATGCATGTATTATACATAAAAACCTTCCTCTTGAATCATTCTACCTATTACAAAAAACCGCATCAAAATCCGTTGCGTAATTTTAAAGATTTAAGCATACAGACAAACAGACAAACAGACAAACAGACAAACAGACAAACAGACAAAAAAACAGACGGACAAAAATAGCGACTTTGTTTTATACTATGTAGTGATGTTTATTTTTGACAAAACACGTGCTGCGTAATCTCTTTGCTAATTGTTTGTAAACACTTTTGTTGGTTAATAACTCTTATTATACATCAATTGTATGCATTGTTATAATACGTGAGAGGACAATAAAAGTGACACAAATAAAATGTCAGAATTAAAATATACCTAACAAAATACCTAAAAAAAATATACCTAACTTCGTTCCAACCGAGTGTTCCACTCAAGAATTTTTATATTGAGATTTTGCAAGAATAAGAAATAACTTCTTAATTAGCGTATAACAAGACTCAGTTAATGGTGTAACATAATATTCCTTTGTTATTTGTGTCTAATAAGACCGGAAAACTTCTTTTTGCTCTGTGGTAACATCTATCATCTTTCATTATATTGCTTTGTTTTTACAATTTAGTTCGTATGATCGCCATTGAAAAATGTCATTGTCATATCGTTTTATTGTTTATTTTTCGTTAATGTTGGAATATCTTCAATATCTTCTACTGGTTCCACTCTATACTCAGCTCTCAAAGTACCATTCAAACTAACGAAAACTATCAAATCTGTGTAAACATTTAAAATATGTATGGAAAATATTCTTAAAAATATCTTCGTCTATCTTTAAAAATAACTTTAATTAAACGAAATTATTTCTTTAATAAGGTACCTAATTAAATTACCACAGTCAAATTATTTGTATAATTATAGTATGCGGCACTTTAATAAACAAGTATTATTCTCCAGCTTACAATCGGCTTACAAACACGAATTAAGAGTAAGCGACGACTAAGCGAAAATTTATGCAAATTCAATTAACATTCAATTGGTTTGGTAAATGCAATTATTTTGTTTTACGTAAATTATTCTTCTTGAGTTTAACACTTATTCATATAATTTTTAAGAATATTGTTTTGGCGTGGGCCCCAGTCCATTGCTGGTAGAACAGGGTGTTCTTAGAGTTGACCTGAATTGATTCCTAC
This sequence comes from Hesperia comma, assembly GCA_905404135.1. Taxonomy (NCBI): domain Eukaryota; kingdom Metazoa; phylum Arthropoda; class Insecta; order Lepidoptera; family Hesperiidae; genus Hesperia; species Hesperia comma. Next base: position 3,538,029 of record FR990019.1, read on the forward strand.
TTGTTAGTAGTGCTGAAGTCCATCTTCCATGTTAATAATTGAATCAGGCTCTATACGACCTGTCTGTGGCTGAGAATTTGAGATCCATATTTTCTACCTTTCCTCTTCTTTCTTTCTTGTCCGTATCATTGATCATTTTGGCTTTGCTGACATCCATGGGTGACATACTTTTAAGTGGCTTGTCGGATATTAAACATAAAATATGAAAATATATACTAGTAACACTACGACTCTATACTATTACTACAACATAGCGGTGACGGTAAGTAGGTTGTCTGGTCAAAAGAAAAAATGTATTGAAAGGATAAAAAATTTCATTCGTGTTCAAGAAAAGTTTTCGAAAATCTAATTGAGAACGATCTAATCCTAATACCAAAATCACAGGTAAATTGCTCCAAAGGTTTATTCGTCGTGTTTCGTAGGAATAGAGTTTTAGTTAACTCCTATTAATAATTCAGTTTTTTATTTTGAAATAATAAATAGTACTTAATGCATATTAAATAATACGCAATAGATAGGTATAATAGAATACGCAATAGAATACATACGCGATAGAGCAATTTTTTGTTAAGTTTTTGGTCAAATCTACATATCTTTGAACGGAAAAATCAAAGTAGGTATGAATTTTTTGCAAAAATGAAAACATATTTTTCTATTAAAAAAACTAATACTATTCTAATAGTATTATCGCTTATTCTAATAATTAGAATAAGCGATAATTTTGTAATGAGAAGTGAGTAGGGATATCCAAACGGTATTCTGTGGACCGAGGTATTTGGGACAGGCAGCCAAGCGAGACGATGTCGAAACCGCCTGGACACTCCTGTTAACCAAACAAATATAGGCTTTATTACCACACCGCAAAGTCCTTGCCGACTTGAGCATGCTTAACATAAGACTGGCTAGCGAGATGGAGCCGTAAGCATGGGTAACGCAGTGCAAAATACAGGTATCGGCGAAATGATGAGAGGTCTACCGATACTGGTGAAAGCTTGTAAGGTGTTTTACGACGTCGTATGAATGGGCCCTTGCGAAAATCTCACGAACGTGTCGCTGTGTTGCAAATTGTTGCCGCGTCAGTGAGAGTAATGACCGATATTGTTTTGTTGAACGCAAGTTCATGAACTTAACCTAATTTTGTGTTATACTGGACTACTTGCCCCCTCACGGCTTCATCCGCGTGGAAGTTTTCTTTCAGTTCTTCCACTTTTTTATCCCTTGCAGGATGAGGGGGGATTTTCAAAAATCCTCTCTTATTAGCACGCTACGCTGGACCATTAGTGGGCTACAGCGGAACTAAATAGTTTATTTATTTATTTATTCAAAATTACATCCAACATTACAGTTTTACCAATGCGTTAGAGTAATTATAAATACATTAAAAAAATTCATTTCCATAATAATAATAATAATATCATAAAAACAATTAAAATTAACGATTAAAATTCTTAGATATACACAAATTATAAAAACTAGGTAGTAACTATGTAGGTAGGTGTACGCGCTTTGCGTCGGCGTTTATGATACCTACCGAGAAGTAATGAAATAAATAAATTACCAGCGTTTGTTTTTCCGTTCAATTATAATGTCATTGTAAATGAAAAGGATATTTAAGTCAACAATGCATAGTAATTACAATCCTTCTACTTAGCTTACCATCACGTAGGATTGTGCTGAAGCATTAAATTATAATACATATAACTCATAAAAAATACCAATCAATCCGCTAAAAAACTACGCTGCGCTGGTCAAGTGTGTGGTAAGGTTTACCACCTATGAGAACATAAGGGACAAGTTTTCTCACGATGTTATATAACATAGTGAATATAATATGAATAAAAACGTGTACCAGCAATTATACTCGAGAGTCGTAACTATAATGGCCACCAAATCTCTGAAAACTTAACGTAAATAAGCCGTTGTCAGCCAGTATTTGATCTAAATTGTTCTAAAGACAATAGCCCGAGGACTAACTCTGATCCAAGTCTGATCCAAAGTGATCGACCTTTACCTACTTGAGTAGCCAATAATAATTATGAACTTGTGCTCTCGATGCAATGTAAGTTTGTAAGCAAAATTTATTTACAGCATTTTCAATTCTGGCCGTCAATCTTCAATGTATCCTAATCATCAACGGGGGCGGAAAGTTCGTACGTATGTATTTATACTTATACCATTAATAGGTAAAGGTTATGATAAAAACGAATTGCTTTTAATTAGTACCTTTTAGTTATGAAGTCTTTGCTTGGTTTCGTATTGCAAAAATATTTTAAAATTTTTGCAAAAATGTTTGCTCTTTGTGATAATATTTACGGCAGTTATCAAGAAACATGCAATGAAATTACGAAACATGTTTATAATTAAATACAATATGGCGTTCCGTTCGTTTTCGATTCGGTCACTTTTACTCTCGTTTTAGTTGTTCTCGAAAATTCAACTTCCAATTACCTTGAAACCAAAACCCCAAGGCTTGTTTAAGACCTTGGTTCTTGAACCAATTTAAATTATGATGCAAGCCCGTAAATGTTCGTTATTTTGTAGCTACTTCAGTTCAAGACAAACTAATTTCAAAATATCTAACTTTTTACGAAAAAATAATTGACTTAAAAACGACATGTAGAGGTCATTCATAAATTACCTATCGGATGTCGCTAAAATGTATGGGATCAGAAGACAGGCACAGCCAAAAATTATTAAGTAAAGACGATAAATTAAATACGCATTATTAAGGATAACTCGAAAACTACCTGTCCGATAACGCTCAATTCTTATGGTACCAGACGCTAAGTACAGTGCTTGTCTTCTGCCTCATTTAAATTTGAATGACATTTGACGAGTACTTTTTGAGTTATCTATGGTGGGATAGTTGTCAAACACTACCTTATAGGAAAAGAAATGTTGATGTTGAAGTCAGTATTTTTTGTAAAACGTTAATTATTTAAATTTTCTTTGAAAACTAGATATCTTTAATGTTATAATTAGTACTAAGTACCCAATACCAAGTAAAAACTGTCATAAGAAACAAGTTTTACTTATTCATTTCGAAATTAAATAGAAAATATGCCAGTACCATCCCCAATAAATAAGTATGTATTTAGAATAACTTTTAACAAAGTAGTACCGACCTTAACGCTGAAAAGTAAAAATCGGTTCAGTTAAACGCGGTTAATATTCCTAAATCCTTCTCCTAAGTCTGATAAACACGATGCTGAAAACCGTATCAAAATCGGTTCAGCCAAACAATATTCCTAGAAGCTTTTCCTAAGTCTGACAAATACTATGCTGAAACCCGCATCAAAATCGGTTCAACCAAACGCGAGATAATCGCGCATAAATATACATACATACATACAGGTTAAACTGAGACCCTCTGTTTTTGAAGTCGGTTAAAAAATCTATCCAAATAGGATAGATTTTTTCTAAATACACAAGTGCTACTTACTAACCTACATTGTTTAGAAAGATTTCGGCCGTCATAGACTGTATACTACTGTCGTAAGCGATTATCTTTATGTTAGCGGTTCAAATTTGCGTGCTCAAACTGATTATATTCTTGCGTAATTGTGTCGGTGAGCGCAACTTAGCACATTCAGAAAACGCGTCACTTATACTTGTACGGCTACCATCTCAACAAAATGGATATTTAAACTTGAGTATAGTTGAATATGAATTACAGTATTCTTTTTCAGCAGAATCTTAGTGGTTTTTTATTATTTAATTTTACATATAAAATATTATTTATAGTTAAATAAAAAGAACAGATATTTGTTTCAATTATACATATGTTACTAGTAAATCCGCCCTCGCTTCGCTTCGGTAAACCCGTCCCTTCAAAAATCTCTATAAATTTTAACAAATTATGTTATTCCGATGTCTAAGCTATATTACTGCAAAGTTTCATGAAAATCCGTTCAGTAGTTTTTGCGTGAAAGAGTAACAAACACACACACACACTCACTCACTCACATACATCCTTACAAACTTTCGCATTTATAATATTAGTTGTTATTATAAAGTTTTTTTATACAATATCTTAAATGATTGAACAAGTTAAAAAGCTAGAAAAACTGTCCGGACATGTCCCGACGGCTGGCCACCCTACTCACGCAACCGTTCTCGCGGACGCCGCGCCCATCGTGTTTTGGAAAGCAAATTCATAAATAATAAAGGTTATCGAATAGCAAACGATGCGTGGTCCAGATTTGTGGGTCAGAATACGTCACTTACATAACTTTGTCAATGGTCTATTAGTTTCTACGCATTTGTGACCTACCAGTCTAATCCATTGTTGCCATAAAACTTGTAACTTCCGGGATCATTTTACTTTTAAATTTTATAGCTACTTATGAGTATAAATATAATAGGTCTTACGCTGTAGGACTTGTAGGTAGGTAGATAATTCTTTTTATTTCTAAAGCAGTAATTTATTACATTATGAATAAGTTTTTAAGGTAAGGTAATTATGTACCCCATAAACCATAGCGCAGATTTTCTTGCAGACTAAAAATAAATCTTGTGAATGAGGGTTTACTAAAGTCAGCCCAGTTCTCCACTGCACTCTAAATTAAACTCCAAATAATAAATGTAGGTAGGTATATAAAGATGTCCCTGTGGCTCGGGATCAAAATACGAGCTTCGGTATCCCCTGCCTGTCGTAAGAGGCGACTAAAAGGGGCTTTCGGGGTTGCGGGCGGCTAGAGTGGGAGCTCGAACCGTCCATCACCAACCCCGGGAAGGATGAGGGTATGTGTGGCCGCATACCGTCGTATGGAGATGGCAAGCGATGGGGCTTCTTGTCCCTCGCGAGCAGAGCCCAAAGACAAGGGCACCGCGCTTGGAGGGCTCCGGTTGTGTTCCGTTTGGAGATCCCGGAGTTCTCCAACAAGTGCCGAGGAAGGCCACCTGGGGGGTTTTAGTGGGTAAAAATCCCACATAGCCCTGTGTCGCTCCCACGGCACCTTTTGAAGGTTTCCCCCTCGACAAAAAAGGTATATAATATAAAGATATTGCTATGTCAAACCTTTAACTGCATTTTTGTACATTTCAAAAAGCACTAAAACATTGCGATCAATTTATTCTTATCGTATCGTCTATAAACTCGTGGAACAACAATTTCAATGTTTCCCGCTACAATAATGTAAAAGTACTATCAGAAAACACAATATAGCTATTGAAAATAACATTCTATAAATTATTTAATTTACCTGTAGACTAGCTGTTGCCCGCAACTTGTCCTGTGTTTGGTACTTTGAACAATTTTGAAGATAACTTTCATCCCTCAGTTTTCCCTTTACAGTAGGAATACGACAAAATCCGTTCTCAGCGGATGTCTGCTTCCTATTAACTACCCATCTGCGAAATTTCATCTTCATAATATCTTACGTCTAGCGATTTTCCATACCTTATATATCAGGATGAGCGAGTAACCTTTCACTTTTGTGTATGATGTTGTGATGTGAAAATGGGACGTGTTTCCCATCGTTACTTATCATCATCTTTATTATGTAGGTACAGTTATCAACGTACCTAATTAACAAGACTGCTGACGATTTTGTAAAGTTAACACCTACAACTATCTAATCAATGTTCTTTGGTTCCAAGAAAGACTTTCAATTATTGAGAATTCACACCTCTTGTACGGCTTGTACCTACATTTAATCAGTTTCAAGAAGATTTTGGATTTCCAATCGTCGAATTAACATCGATTGTAACATTTTTCATGATTTGACGGGTTATGAGGAATAATAATTCCTAAAATGATACATGAGTTGCCGTTGAAAAATGATAACGTTCACCAGAAATATGTCCATGAAGAGGTCATTGAATGCAAGACATAATTATAATTATGATTGAAAAACTACTAATCCTAATGTTTTGTTATTTTTTATTTTAGCTATTAATGGTTATTCAACTTTTTGTAGTTTGTTAGGTCACATAATTATATTATTAGTATCTCTTTTCTCACGTTTGTGATAATTGTTCTTCCGAAGTTTTTAGTCAGGTATAAATAATTTAGCATGGGAAGATATCTTTTTACCTACATTTTAATTAAATAACGGAATATTCATTTTTTGTTTTGAAGGAAAAACTAAAATTTTGTTTAAATCCGGTATTAATAATTAGGGAGAAGGTATATTTTTTTTAAATCTGATGTATAATATTATACGGTTGTCTAATTTGATGCTTGTAAGTTAGTCAAAACCTACTGGACAAATAAAGAAAAATATCCGGTAATAGGTAAGTTACAGTTATATCAAAGAAAAATAATTCACAATTGGCCAACTAAACCGTACAGTAGGCTTGTATTTTTTTCAAGTTTAGTATGTAACTAATTGCTTTACAGTAGTCCCACCTAATAATAAAATGGGATGAAGTCCAAGTTGTTGAATACACTAAATCATAAAAGCATATTCACTCTTCTCTTGAAGACTCCCAAATAAAGCAACATAAATAAATAAGCGGGACCACCGGAAAGACCAAACTATTCCAGCTTTTCAGTGACCGGCCGAAAATTTCAGTTTCCGTTTCGGTTTCGGCCAATTTCGACCAAAATTCTAGTTTTCGCCTTAGTTTCGGTTTCGGCCAAAAATGGCATTAACTTTTAGCCGCGCCGAAATTCGAGTAATCATGATAATGACCAAGCGCGACCGAAAGTTTTGGATTTTGTTTTGACCAGTTTCGGCCAAAATTGTAGTTTCGGTTTCGGCCAAAACAGAGCAATGCCGAAAGTTCGGTTTCGGTTTCAGCTGAAAAACCTGTTTCGACATTAGCTTTCGTAGGTACATCGCAAAATAAACGACGATACAACCTGTGACATATCGTAAGGGTGGATACTCACTAGTGATAGTGAGTCGGGTTGTTCGATGAAGAAAGGGATATTATTTCGAACAATATTATTCTTTGTTACAATGTTTAATTGCATCGTATATCGACACAAATTACAAGCTTTAATTACGACCTTTGACATTAGGCAGAACTCTAGGGCATGCAGATTTTCGTACCCGGTAGGGTAAAGTAGGTAACCCTAAGAAATAAATTCGTTTCTATAAACAAAGACTTCAAACTTCAACCTTTCATTAAGTTTAGATCATCAGATTATTACCCTGTATATAAAAGCCACTTTACATCAATTCATTAATCTAATATCTTTAAACGAGCAATTCTTGTATATTTATTTATTTATTTATACCTATATAATCACGATCTCGGAAACGGCTGCAAAGATTTTCACATAATATATTATTATAAAGATTTTCACATAATATAATAAGTTACAGATTAGGGGGTTTTCGGCTCAAGGAATCGATTTATCAAGGTCCCAGGTTCGAGAAAAGCTCGGTTCCCGAGATAAAGAGATTTTGAAAACATCATACTGACGCCATCTATGAAACATTAGGATAACTTCTATGAGGTACTGTTTGTAACGTGTTGAACTGACGCCATCTATGAAACATTAGGATAACTTCTATGAGATACGGTTTGTTTGTTTCAGTAGTATGAAACTAGATGGCGCTCGAATATATTTTTGTTCGGCTAATACTAATATTATATTCATTCTTACGTTGAAGCGCTATTTTTGCGTTATACCTACCTATTTTCTGTTTGAATAAAATTAAAAATCAGTGCGATTATCTCGCTTGACCTCGCAGGACGCGTAGTGATAGTTTAACGTGCGTTTGTGATATTTACGAGAATATTTGTAAATAAATGTTAGTTTTGTTATTATCGATTTAATAACATATTTTAATAAAGTTTTAAATAAATAATGGTCAGATCGATGAAATTACCATTGTTGTAAATAGAATCAATAAAATTTTAAGTACGCCTAACAACTTGCTCATTAAACTAAAAGTATATTTATTTATGTTGTTTAATTTTAAGGCAAATAAAAATTTCAGTCGGGGACTGCCTAAGCCTGCGAAAAGTACGAAGGAAAGTTCAATGAATTTATCTAATTAAGTATGTACCTATTTAAAATGCAATTAATTCGCTCACACAGTTAACTTCTATGAGGTACTGTTTGTAACGTGTTGAAATTTCAGTAGTATGAAACTAGATGGCGCTGTACAACTTTGTGAAACACGCTGTTGAGATCCTTTGGCCGTAACATAAGTAAAATGAATTTTGTGCTCAGTGAACAGTTGTATGATTTGACTCCTGAATAGATGGCGGAATTCCTCGTATTTCTTGCGATTCATACTAATTTCAACCGAGCAAAGCTCGGTCAACCAGGTACTGTAAAATAAATTATATACTTATTGCTTTCACTAATACATATTCATATACCTATGTATATCATATTTACCTATTGTTCTAACTTAATAATGGAACAACTAAATAAATCAAAAGGTCAATTTGGTGGGCAATGCCCTTATATAATTTATTCCATTCAACCGATAAAATGTCACATAGACAGGCATCACAATTTGCTGGCTTCAACTGGCTGTAAAACTGAACAGATTTAAATCCACTACTGTGTTTAAGTACAGATTTATGAATGGGTAAGAGGTCAAAATAAGTTAAGGAACATTTTATACCGACCCAAAGCCACTAGCGAATAGCCCAGGAACGACAAATTCACTTGCCCTCCGAAGCACGCAAGAACTCAAGAAACTTTTGCTGAGATATAGTCGCCGAGAATATGAAATAGCCAGTACTCGCTTAAAATAAAATTACCTGTGCGCACAGTTCAGTTTGACTAGTAGTTGCATTGCAAATTCTGGCCCTCACTCTATCTGCATTGCTTAATCACTGGGGTGAAAAGTTGGATATTAAATGCAAATTCCATAACGAACGCGATTGAAGTGTAGCGTCATTCCAAGATACCTACCGCGCCCGATGTCGCATAACGCAGCCTATCACTTAGGATCTCATGGCTATTCATTAAACCCACCAGCTATTTAAAATTAAAAAACAATTTGAATAGCTAAAAGGCTCATCAGAGATTAGACCCAAGAGCGGTAGAGCTGGCTACTCGTATGTAGCCGGACTGTAGGGCTCTACAAGCCCTCGTGCTGTGGAACGCTTGTGTTAATAGCGTCTAACTTTATCTACAGGATGTTTCAAAAATAGGTACACAATTCAAAATGTTGACATTTTTCAACTTTGTCATTTTCTTCCTACTTTACGATCATAGCATTAATTGAAATGTCTTATTACGTTTCTCGGAATACTTAATGAATTGTAATTTTATTATACTATTGTTAATGTAATTAATTTATAAAAACATAAATTTCAACATGAATATTATAATTATAATTAAATATAAATGTAAAGGTATGTTATTGCAGATTGGTAATCAAATGTCCGGATGGAGGAATGAAATAAACTATAATAAGGAAAAAATAAACAATATTCTTTTATGAACATTTGTAATAAATGCAGCACAATACAATCACAATAAAATAACAATCGCGTCAATAATAATAAAACTATTATCGATTATTACTTAGCACTTAAAATGATAAAAATGAATTTATTCTGCTACTTCTAAAAACAAAACTAAAGTACGTAAGTAAAATCTTTATTTTTGTAAGTTTCTTGAACTACGAGTACTACGAAAGACGTGAACTCCTGTCGACACGTGCGCTTCCTTGTTTATTGTGAGTCCCTCGTAAGGGTGCGGTTCCACTGAGGCGGAGCGGAGCGGAGCTGTGCGCGATTCACCAATCACATGGCTTGAAATCCACGCGAGGCACAATGAGACGTGATTTTCAAGCCATGCGATTGGTGAATCGCGCACAGCTCCGCTCCGCTCCGCCTCAGTGGAACCGCACCCTAAGGCTTGAATTATATATTCATAATATAAATTTATTACACATAATTATGAGGGGATAATTTAAGTCAAAAGTGAATAGACTTTTCTAAATTAGGTCTTTGTCCTCCTTCCGTTAAGGTGTACTTCACCACTCAAGACTCCATCGTCACTTATTATGCCAACGGAATGCATTATATTCAAACATTAACACTTTTAACCCGTAAAATGTTATATTTTATGTTCTTCACCACGGAATAGTTGATAAGACTATTTCGTGTTCTTTACCTACAAAAATTACGCTAAGACAGAGCGACGTAATGACGTATCCTGTTCAAAACGGCAAATTGTAGCACATCTTATTTTAACCACACCTCACTCACTGCCTTGGCCTTCTATATGGTTTATCTCTGCAGTCATCAGCAATTTTTTAACTTGCGCAATTTTAACCTGAGTAATACGTCACTGTGAACGAACAACTCGACATACTGGAAGATTGATGTTTTAAGTCACAGATGATGCTTTTTCCCATGGACATTACGTAAGAAATCGGTACGTTCACTCGTGACCAAAATCTTACTTCGATGTGGAAAGAAACTATCATTTTACTTGTGGATTACCTGATGAGCTATGATAAAATATTTCTTAATATAATTCGAATTACGCGATTAAAGAGAAGAAAAAGGTGAACCTTTTCCCGTCTAAGTTGGTGAGAAATTAGTTATTAAATTTAAATTTATGAAATCACAGGGTTACTTAATTTTTTATTCATTAGAATAGTACAAGTTGCTTATAGGTATCTATTCAATAATCGCATTAACCATGTAAAAAATTAAACGAGATTTAAATCGTCGCATCCATAGGTATAATTAGAAACTATGATGTTCACGATAGGAATAAAGATACAGGAAATAAAAATGTAGATAAAACACTTTTCTTTTTGCTTTGAGAAAGCAGCATTTACCTACAGATTAAAATATCAATAAAAGTTATAAAAGGTGAAAGGTACTCTACATACAAATACTGTATAGTCCTATAATATAAGACTGTATCAGCCGTTTCTCAGTGTTTATTAATTAAATCGTTTATTTCATTTTAAATTTTAATTATAGCAATGAAGTAGGTATGTCTTTACTCCAAGTTCCGTATCATGCAAAGGCCAGGCAATACTATTCTAAACATATTCTAATTGCTCTGTGCTGCGCTCTTGATCATTGCGAATCGTTTTCGTAATGTTATTACCATTTGTCTTCTATAATTATGATGCCGTAGGGTTGAACATTTATAATGAGATGAGTAAATACTCTGGCTTCGTTTCTATAGTCTTCTCCGTCAATGTAGCTATCAGGCACAAAATTAAAGCCGACTGGCAGAGTCCGCATCCGTATGATTTTTTTTTCACAGCTTAGTCCACTAACGAATCATAATATTTCAATTCTGAGAAAGACATTCAAAGATTGGATTCACACTAGTCGCACACTAAAGTTGGAAATATCATAAAAACTTAGGTATTATGTTAACCCTATCTATGTTTGAAAAATGACACAAGAAATACATTCGTAAGAAGTTTGTTAACGGCATGTCAATCACACAAGACTGAGAAATAATGCAAACCTTATTGTACTCTTGATTTTGTAAAATTAAAACAAAATGCAAAAAAACTTCTGATTGTATATGATTTTTCAGATCATATAATTAGGTACATATTCTGTTTTCTCAAATTTCTTGGTAAATTCTGTTCATAAAATTAGTAAATAATGGCAATCTTAATTATATTGTCGATTGTTTTACAATTTTAGTTCTTGCAATGAAAATGCTGTTTTTATTATACATGGTATTGTTTGTTACATCACATATAATATTTTGTTTTCCCACTTTTTTGTGATAGTTGTTATTCGACAATGAGTTGTCGAAAGTTTTTGCCAATTATAATATTACACAATTGTTAACATACAAACATACATATGTATTTGACAGGTGGTAAGATTTCACCCGGGGAAGTTCTAAGAATTTAAAATCCGGATATTTTATTACGTATCTTGCAAACCCTAACAACACTACTCATACAGCAATTTTCCTGTTTTGTTCTTCACGATTTCCGTATTTATATGACCATTAAACTTGACCCGAAATGTCAAGAAAAGATATGCCACAACATAGTTTTAAATTAATTTTTGACGTTATAGACTTTTCATACAGACTTTTTATGCCATATTTTTGTTCACTGTTTTATTTTAGGTAATAATCTAATAGTTAATCTAATTATAAGATTTTAGATAATCGAATGGTAAATGTTACATGGTGCATGTTTAGCTAAATTAAGAAGTATAGTGTGTATGGTAGTATTGTTTAATACCATGGTTTTCAATGAATCTTTTGAAGTATTTTATATAATAAAAATATAAAGAATTGTAATTTTTTATGTTATTAGTTTTCTGTTTATTTAAACTTATGTTGCTTTGTGCAACATGACGACAGACGAATAAATGTTTAGAGGAGGCAACAGTCAAGGCGATACAGGGAGATAGAGAGATTTTGTTATATTCAGATATAAAAATAAGTATTATCATTAAACTTGCAAAAAGTATAACGTAACGTATTTTTTCCAAGTGGTTTGCCTTTCTTATACCGGCTTTCCTTCGTATTGTCGACACTGTCGTGAATATGTTGTAACAGAGCGTCCCTATACGGTATGATGTTTACCAAACGCCCTGGATTCATATCGAATTAAAAATAAATTCTCGAAACATCCTATAAATTACCTCCCTTTCGAATTTAGAACACCCCATTCTGTTTCCCCCTACGCTGCAGGGTAGGGGTAGGGTACGCGAAAGCTCGGTTCAGTTGCGCCTCGCATCGCAAGGCGGTCGCACGTGTTACCGACCGCTCGTTTTACAAAATAAAATATTTTTCTAATGATTTTTTAAATAAATAAATAATACAATAAATATAGTGAGTGTGCTTCTTAGTTTAATCATTCGTGGGTGAATCGTGTCAGCAAGTGCTGTGATATTTAGTGTATACGAGATAGGTAATATTTTATTTTATTTTCGTTTTTTTATCATTAGTCTGTTTTGTTTTTTAAATACTTAGGTACAAGTTGATCCAACCATAATATTTTAAAAATTATTGAACATAGTGCTAGGTATTGAATAAATTGAAATAAGCTTTTAAGTTCAGCAGGTATCTTTGTATAATTTTACAAGAACTGTTTTCATTTTTTTTCTATAACCCAATTACCTATATTATGGGAACATATAAAATAAACATTAACATAAATATTTACATGAATTTGTGTTTACTTACATATAATTCAACAATATGAAATTGAGAAATTTCCTTTTCGTTTTTTTTGTTTGCAAATAGTAACATCGTTTTCTTGATTTATTATATTATTTTACGCAAGTGATGCATTTGCTATACCTGTGAGTAGACTATTACTTATTGCTATTTAATTTAAAAATATTATACTACATTAATCCATGTTGAGAATTTTGTGTTGCGCGTATTTTGTGTATCAGCTGACCATTACGCTAAAATACCTTTTTACATCAACGTGTCATTTAGTGGCCGCCATTTTCAGCAGAGATGTGGTTCTGTATTTGAAATGAAATCAGAATACTTCTTTTATTACATTTTAGGTAACTTTCAAATGAGTGAAATTAATAATTCACAATTGCTACCTCTTCACACTTAGTTAAACAATACTTACAATACAATACTTAGTTATACTTTGTTAAAGTTCTGTTATAAAAATTATAGAAAGTCAGACCCCTAAATCTGTGAGTAATTTTATACTGATAAAACTAAAGTAGATGTTTAAAATTGGCTATAAAAATATTAACAAATGAAATTACAAAACACGTGTGAAAATTACATAAAATATATTCATTCAAGCCTTTCCCAGGAAAAACTTGTTCACTATAAAAAATGTTGGATTGAGAGTTTTTCCCAGTTTATAGCTATTTTTGACAAAACAAGTGATGCAGGATTTATTTTGGGTGAAGGTTCAGACGACTCGAATAGTAAAATTGTGTCACATAATTCTGTGGGAAAACCGCGCAGAAAATTTGCGACCAAATCAGATACTGATAAGTTTATGTTGGTAGTTATACTATATAAAGTAGGTATATTATATTTATTTTTAAGTGTGGGACTTTAAGTATATCATTTTATATAATTTTTTGTGGTTTTCTTTTTTATTTTCTTTACAAGTAATTTTAAAATTTCTCATCTTTTTTTAACATCTGCCATCTGTCTTTTCTACATCCACCCAGGGCTTACTGATAGAGAATGCCCTTAGGCATTAAGTTTCGAAGCGCTCATAGCCAGGCGGCCTGCGTCGACCCCAAGTGATCGACAAAGTTAAGCAACAGCGGGCGCAGTCGGTAGTTGGATGGATGACCGCTAGTGGAAAAATTTCTTGAGCGCTTCCGTGCTTCGGAGGGAACGTAAAGCCGTTGGTCCCGGTTGTTATCGATGTCGATGAGCCATGTCGGAAAGCCTTCGAGCGGCTTGAAAACTTCCGATACGGGGTAGGCCACTAGCCCCTCAGCCAATCCGCATTGGGGCAGCGTGGTGGAGTATGCTCTAGGCTTCCTCTATAATGAGGAGAGACCCGTGCTCAGTAATGGGCCATTAATGGGTTGTGGTCAAGCCAAGCCATTATGTTCCGTCCTTGAATACCTTTTTGTAAGGTGTTACAAAATAAATAAATACGGCGAAATAAAAAAGACTCAGAAAAGTCTAAAAAAAGAATAAAAAAACACTATTTAAAATTAATCACGTTTAGAATGCTTAGATATGATAACTACGTGTTAGGAATTACGTGCGCTTTTTCTTCTCGTTGCGTGAATAACTTTCGCTACCTGTGGTGGTACCAGTAAGATTCGCTTTTAGGGTTCTGTACCCTATATACAGGGTGTCCCGTAACGAATGGATAATACGGCACCTACGTGTAGAGGGCACCATGCCGGTTCAGATAAACAAATGTTATGTTCAGTAAAAGTCCTTCCGTTTCCGAGATATTCGACATTTTCAACATTTTCAAAATTGTTCCACCCTTCGCCATTCTTTTTGGCGCCAGGACTATAAATGAAGACATTTTTTGGATCTTTTTTTTGGATAGTATTCCTGGATAGATGTGCTATCGAATGTCTTCAATTATTTTTATAACCAAAGCAAAGTTTTTTTATAAATTAAGATTTAATACCAACTTAACTTTTTTTCATATTTCATTCTTGACTTTTACTCTGCCGTGGTTAAAAAAAAATGTATGGTGGCTTGAATACCAATTTCAAAAAAAACTAGCCCATTTAACCCAGATTTCGAAATAGTATGTTACAGGGTATAATCCACCTTTAGATTTTGAATTATTTTCTTTGAAAAGGAGGTAGACCCCATTTTATGATACTACAATTTAATTCCAAAATTTGGTTTGTTACCTTAATGAGCTTCAAAATCATCCAAATTCACTTGACTGTCCCTTATTTGTCAAGAGAGCAAAACATGTGCTCTAATTTAAGAGGTTTGAGCTTATTTTACTTCATTACCTACTTAATACTAAAACCCCTTGAAATGTTACTTTCAGCAAATAAATAAAGCAATCAAATGATAATTTCCGTTGAAAAGTATTTTTAACTGACTTCAAAAACAGGAGGAGGTTTTCAATTCGTATCATGTGTTTTTTCTTATGTGTGTTACCTCAGAACTTCGTACTGAGTGAACCGATTTCGATAATTCTTTTGCCATTCGAAAAATAGAGACTGCTGTCTGATCCCTGGTACCTAGTGCCTGTCATGTGGTCCGTTATAAATTTGAGCGCCACCTGGCGAGTGGTTTTTGAGTTATCTCGATTTTAAATTATTTCGGTTATTTTTTAGTTAATAGTTATTTTTAATGAGTGTTCAAAGGTTATTTGCTCTTTTCGCTATTAGAGGGTAAGAGGCTATTTGCTCTCTTTATTCTGGTGGTACCAGAGTTACCAGACTTAGTCATATTCTAGTGGTATAAGGCTTCAAAATTATTATGTTGACCAATAATCGTGAATCAAGAGAATTTGAATGGTTTTGAAGCTTTCTTATGGTAACAAACCAATAAACTTGTAGTATCATAAAATGGGGTCTACCTCCTTTTCAAAGAAAATAATTCAAAATCTAAAGGTGGATTATACCCTGTAACATACTATTTCGAAATCTGGGTTAAATGGGCTAGTTTTTTTTGAAATTGGTATTCAAGCCACCATACATTTTTTTTAACCACGGCAGAGTAAAAGTCAAGAATGAAATATGAAAAAAAGTTAAGTTGGTATTAAATCTTAATTTATAAAAAAACTTTGCTTTGGTTATAAAAATAATTGAAGACATTCGATAGCACATCTATCCAGAAATACTATCCAAAAAAAAGATCCAAAAAATGTCTTCATTTATAGTCCTGGCGCCAAAAAGAATGGCGAAGGGTGGAACAATTTTGAAAATGTTGAAAATGTCGAATATCTCGGAAACGGAAGGACTTTTACTGAACATAACATTTGTTTATCTGAACCGGCATGGTGCCCTCTACACGTAGGTGCCGTATTATCCATTCGTTACGGGACACCCTGTATTATATCCCTCCGATGTTTGTCTTTCTGACCGTCCGTTTTTCTGTCTCTCACAAGGCTTTATCAATTGAACCATTCTGACAATAAAAAATTAAAGTATGTGTTGTGATAATATGATAATAATGCATTTATAACCCACATAGAATCATTAAGTGTGTGATGGTTTAAACATTCATTGAATGTATGTATTTCTACTGCATTTTTATATGTAAGAGTTTTACACACTTCTATGCAGTATATTGTACTTTATATGTGCCTTTCATACTCCTCTGCCAGCATAATTTTCGTAAAAAGTTTTTGCTGCATGTATTTTTCTTTCTTTACATTTTTACTAATATTATAAATGCGAACGTAACTATGTCTATCAGTCTATTAGTTTCACCTTGTAAAAGAACGTAGGATATTTTTTATCTTGGAAATTATCCCTTAATGGGAACGAATGTAATATTTTCGTAAAAAATCGGTACGCTCAGGTATAGGTACTTATATTTTTTATTTAATTAATTTGATTAACATAATGAAGTTAGGTCACTGGTACCGTCAGTCGACCATTTGATCTTTACGCAAAGGCTCGTTTATTTTACCACGCGTTTCCTATAGTAAACCCAACTTAAGTCTGAAACGAAAGAGGCGCTGTCGGACGCATTTGACATTCATTTGACCAATCATTGCACACTAGTAACTGATAGATGAATGAACACAACGTACTTATGAATGACTTTTCGTTAGTTCCAATTTTTGCCATTTCAGAGATAAGTTGGGCGGACTGTACAGATATTTTGACGTTGTTAATGTCTCAAAAGACTAGCTATTAAATAAATGGGTATAAATCTACTTCGGTGTTAGAGCGTGGACCTCGATTCCCGGGTAATTGAAAAGACAACACGCATGCGTAAATTGCGTGCGGTTAGGATACACAATTACAATTATTCTGTTTAAATTTCACCAAAACAAAATGTACCCTTCTTCCCATCGTTAGGTAAACGCGATATATTATGCGTTAACAATCTTCACGAGATTGTATTCAGGTAATTATCAAAAAATCCGACTAAGAGAGAAATGGACTAGCAAACAGGTACGGAACCACTAAATTTTTTAGACCTGGCAGTAAAAATATTTTAATTTTCTTATTATGACAACTATAGTAAGTACAACACAATACAAATTTTCTTTATTGTGCACAAACAGGACATTACAACATAGATATACTGGAAAGAAATTTCACAAAAGGCGGTCTTATTGCTAAGCAGCGATATCTTCCAGACAACCTTTTGATAGGAAAATATAAACAAGTACCTGTTCTGCCTCCGATCGTAAAAAAGACGCATCTAACATTTTTTCGAAAAATGAGTTATAATTATGGTTAGAATCAGGAATAAAAGACGCATCGGACTGTCTCATCCATTTTTTAATATCTTTCTTTGTTTAGGTTTTAACATAAGCAAACAGGGTGCATCTAAGAATAACTAAGATTATCCGCGATAAACTAAGACAAAGGGACGCATTTTACTTGACCTTAAATAAACAGACGTATTTTAGCAGATGTGCCTAATTTTTTTATGATAATTATAGTAGTTCAATAAATAAATAGAAAGACGCATTTTACACACCCTAAGAATAAAGAACGTAAATGACAATTTACGTCTATCATTGTTATGAATTTTGTAAATTATGCTTAGTGAAAAGGCACACATCTACTATATGCGTCCTTTTTACTTAGCACAGGTTTGTTGATGTATAGTAGGGCCATTTTAATAGGCCACATTTGACAGTTCGTCAAAATTTTACAAAGTAACCTTGTAAGGGAGGCACTCCATATTACTTAATATTCCCTACTAGATATTTTAAAATTTTTACACTTTTAAGTAAAGAACTAACGTCGTTACAAAGTTACGTCAGTGAACTCTTTTTCTTTTTAAACATGAGGGATGGTACCAAAAGAAACAGATCAGTAGATAAGTTGAATTCGAGAAGTCGAACTAATCGTCAAAAAGTATTTCACTATTACAAAATAAAATATAATTATTTTATTGGGAACAGAATTAATTTTCTTACATTTGAGGCCAAAAAATATGTAATCATTCATTCATTTAAATATATAACGTCTGGCTCAAAAGCCAGTATCCAGAAACGTGAAATGTTACAAAAAAGTCATGATTTCATTTCGCGCCATTATTAGACGCATTATTTTTGTCGTTTTTTAGTCATTGTTTGAACTGTGCGGTCATTAAAATAGTTTTTATAACAATCACATTCAATTTACAGATGTTTGAAGTCCTCATCGATTAATTAAATTAATCGATGTTTTTCAGCAGGTTACCCTCACTATAAAGCAAAGACAAACAGTTGTCAAATGTGGCCTATTAAAATGGCCTTATAGTAAGGCGCATCTGGTAGATCCGTCTTATTTTCTTAAGCACGCATACCTACTACAATAAGAAACGCATCTAAATAAGAATCTAAAGAAGCCATGCAAGATATTGATTTTTTTTTCAATAAATGCTGATATGTCTAACCAATTTTCGACTTTGCTTCTTTCACGGTGGACGTTTTATGCGAAATAATATTTTCATAAAGTAAAACTTACTTTCTATATGGCCTAAAAAACCTTCCTCTCATCATAAGTAAAAAAGCCGTAAATGTTTATATGCGCCCCTTTTAAGTAGGGAATTAAGACACATAAAGGAAATAGTTAAAAGGACTTATGTTTTTATCCTTCGTAAAAGAGTCGTATATGGCTACTTGCGTCTTTTTTACTTAGTTATTCAAAAATATAAATATTTTAAATGCTAAGAAAAAAAGCTCTTTTGTAAATTAAAGGAAAAATGAAACAGCTATGAAAATTTTTACACATTGAAATGAAAAAACAAAACATGGTACTCCATAATTTACTTACACAAATACGAAAAATTTTCAAATTTGATGGCAGCATTCATTTTCCCGTTTTTTTTATTCAAACTCGATTTTCTCAGTTTTTACTTTATGGTAGATGCGTCTTTTTAACGATCGGGGGCAGTGTTGTGTTTGCTGAAAATTTCCAGTGCATAGCGGTTAATAATTAGTAATAGATAGATATTATTTATTTCAGTATTTTTAAAGCGGTTTTATTCATACTGGCTCGATATGAAGGGTTCCGTGTCACTGCAGTCTATGTCTACGATTACTTTTTTCAGTGTTGGTTTGTCATGTTTGGTTTCAACATTCACAGAAAATCCTCTGCAAATTGTATAATGTAAAGCCCTCTTAAGTATTTTTATGTTGAATTGTTTTGGATGTCGTAAATGGCACTATTTTGAAATTTTACTAAAACGTTGGATATTATGAAATGTAGTTGTAGTAAACAATAATATATAAAAAAATTAAGTTTGAAGGATTTTCTGAGATAAAATATGCAAAACAAAATCAGCAAGGGTAGGTAGTGAAATTGTTGCAAAATTGATGCAGATATTTCAAAATTTTGACCTTAAAAATTGCATCCGTTCAATTCAATTTTTATCGTCTGTATCGATCTATCGAACATAACGATTGTTTCATCAAATACCTACAATAGGTATGCTTATAACTAGTGCTGCAAAAAAAGGTATCAATATGAAATAAACATAATATTTAGCAGTCATAATAAACAACACAGCATTTATGTGAAATATTATCTACAAGTGCTATTTATCCGAATTATACTTTAGATTTTTTCAAGTTATCGTATCGTTATTGTCTTTTCGTCATTAATTTGTCACATAACTTTACTTATTATTCTTTCTAAACATCGACCAACTAAAAACCAGATTTTTCGAATGGTTTATTATTATTTTCACCTAATTGAATTTTTTAATAATGTTTTACGACGCAACATAGCTTTATGAATACTTAAAACATCTTTTAATCGTTACATGTTAATCCTTATTCAGCCTCGACGACGTTAAATCTTCTTGATCTTATTAACTTATAATCTAGTATCGATCTCTTGATATTTATATTAAAAAGATCTTCCTTTGTTGAAATCGGTTAAAAAAGACAATCTTAAGAAGGTCAATAACAGGTTACGGGGTTTCGGTTCGCTAAATTATGTTAAAGACTCATATATTCAACGTGTTATGTGTTCTTGAAAATATGAGCGAACTTTCGCTAGTTTTATGAACTGCAATTTAGGCTTAGGATTTATGTAATCGTAATGATGATTGCGGATGTCGGCCAAAGTAAAAGTTGCGTAACGTAATGGTTTCCTACGGTGTGCGGACACTGGGTGAAGGCCTCTTATTGTTTTATACTGCAATACCAAATTTTATATGAACGCATCATTTCAACGACGTAATTTTTTAATACACTTTCGATACGCTTGTTGGGTTAACAAAAGTAAACCTACCTATAAGCATAACTTTTAAACTGACTTAAATTTTTTATTTTTTGTGTGTTGCATTGTATTGTACGTTTACTGATACTACGTACGTACGTTTTACTGAGTGAACCGATGTAATTTTTTCTGGTAAATGTAATATAATTTAATGATTTTAGGAATATCACTATGACAACAAACGAGATTAAGTGGTTCTTAGCTTTTTTAAAGATCCGTTGTGGTTATTATGATCATCAGCTCATTAGAGGATTTTCTGATGTTAAACTTACATTTATCTCCATAGATGTAACGAACTAAAATGATGTTTTTTTCTTTCCAGGCACAACAAAACTAGTAGTCCTTAAGATGCGGGGAGGCCTCTCATGACATCCGCCCAGTGAAGTACTCTGGCAACATGGCGTTAGCTAACAACTCCATATCACGGACCTACCATCGGTTGTTCGTTGAGCTCGCAGGTAACAACATTATTTACACTTTACATAGATAGTTTAATTACAATGTTATTAGCAACTAATCGGACTAACTATAACTAACGGTCTCTGTACCAGTCCTCATACCGACTAATCAACTAACGTTCTAATACCGTCTGCTTACTGAACTATCTCACGAAGTCGCGATCTCACGGTCTTTTTCTGAGTGATAACTACTTTTTTTACAAAAAAAAAATAACCAAATTTAAATCGACTTTGGTAAATAGAGAATAATTCAATAATTACCCATCAGAAGGTACTCAAATTTGTATGGGATTAAACGATAACTTTGGAATAAAAGAAGAATTATAAAAATCGGAACAGCAAGTCAAAAGTTATGAGGTAATAACCATAAATTAAATAACAACCATAATAATCATAAATCTCAAAAGTACTCGTCAGATGTCGCTCAAATTAAAATGAGTCCTAGCATTAAAAAAAGAATTATCAGAACAGAATTTTGTGGACACAAATAAAATGGTACGGTCGAATTGAGAACCTTGTCCTATTTTGAAGTCTGTTTGAAAATATATGTAGTGGTAATAGCAACGTTGTGAAGCAATAGGTTTATTCGGTTATGAGAAGAGCTCCATAGTGCTCCATAGTGCTTCATAGAGCACATGCTCCATAGTGGGCCGTAGTTGACGACCGATGTTTGAATAATATTGTCTAATCTGAAAGAATTATCATTAATTATATCTACTTTACGACTTTTCAAACTATTTATAAAAGGAGAAAGAAAGAGAAACTCATTGACATTGCCATAGCCAGAGGTGTGATAATTTTTAAAATAATGTTTACGGGGTTCACTACAAATATTAAAAGTACTGGAATAAATAGTTTGTAGCAGAGGGCACGTCATCATCCTCCTGCCCATTTCCCAACTCTATTTGGGGTCGGCGCAATATGTTTTTGTCTTCCATTCTTCCCTATTAGCCGTCACTTCCACGCTTACTTCCTTATCTTTCATATCGTCTCTCACACAATCCATCCATCTTTTCTTAGGACGTCCTCGTCCTTTTCGTCCATCCACATTCATATCAATCACTCTTCTCGTCACATGCGTTTCCTCTCGCCTCATCACATGCCCAAACCACGACAGTCGTCCTCCTTTCAACTTTTCTGTTATTTGTGCTACTTTCAGGCTTCCTCTAATATACTCGTTTCTTACTTTATCCATTCTTGTTACACCACACATCCACCTCAACATTCTCATCTCCGCCACATGCAATCGTCTCTCATCCGTCTTCTTTGTAGCCCAGCATTCTGATCCATACAATACGACAGGTCTTATCACGGATTTATAAATTTTACCCTTCAATTTGAGGGGCAACCGCGGATCGCAAATTGTGCCTGTGACCTGCCGCCATTTCATCCAACCTGCGTTGATCCGATGCGTAATGTCCCGGTCAATTTCCCCATCCATCTGCACAAGTGACCCCAGGTACCGGAAATCAGAGCAGATTGGTAAAGTCACACCATCGAGCGTTACAGGCTCAAGACTAGAGAGACCACCAAAGTCGCAAAACATGTGTTCAGTTTTGGTTCTGCTCACTTTTAGGCCAACACTCTCTAGTCTCTGTCGCCATTTTTCCAATCTGCTCTGAAGTCCGGGGGCATCATCGGCTACTAGTACGATGTCATCGGCAAACAGCAGCACAAAGGGGCTGCCTCTTGGATGTCCCATGTTAACGCGTCAAGCAGAGGGCACGTAAAATAATTGAATTCTAGGTGAAATTGAAGTAAACTATTAATATTTGGTTTATGGGAATATCATTATAATAAATTGAGACATAAGCCAGTCAGTTGTGCTTAGCCGCTTTCGATATATCGGGCTAATTGCGTAAACATTGACTAATACTATTCAAACTTTCTAAACGTCGTTTGAAACAAAGGAAACGAGATGTTTACAAAAACCAGTTATTTCTGACTTTACTTCCGAATAAAGAATCTGAATTAATTTGGGGAGCTCGGTAACTGACGTTCGGAGACTTGCTGATATCAAAAAAAAATGTTATGATGTTGATTGATTTTTTTAACTTAACTTAACTTTCTAAAACTTTAAATTTACCTCAATCGATATTGTTACAGTTTGTTCAATAATATAAAAGTATTACTACTGTATTTGTATTTTACATGAGAAAGAATGTGTTGTTTGCGTTGAATGGAGTTAGGTACATATATTATCTGCTATGTGATGTAGGTATGTTACGAGGATAGTTAAAGGGTTGGAGGGACATAAGCGTCATTTTCCAAGGAAATAATTCTCACTTCTACGGGCAAACCCGTTTTAATAAATACTATATATGTGCAAATAAATAAATAAATATTGCAGATTCGACGCGTCTCCTGTCAGTCAAAAGCGAATTTTGGGCTGCGTTGCAGTCGCGTAGCTCATAAATAGCGTTGTGTGAGAAGTGCCTTAATCCAAGCGACTCCGAAATCAATGTCGACTCCGTAATTTTTCTAAACATAAAGATTATGTTTCCTGAAGCGAAGCAAGGGCGCGCTCACTAGTAATTTATAAAATACGTTATACTAATCAATAAATCTTTAACGACTGCATTAAGTACTTAGTAATAAAGGAAACATCCATAAATTAACATCGGCAAATGCGATGTGAATGTTTTATGGTCGTTTTACATAATTTTCCGAATGTATTCCACGTTTTCAATTAATTGTACCTTAGCCATTCAATTAATGGATAAATAGTGTTCTTGCAAAATTATTGCGAGCTATGTGGTACTATGAGGAGGTATTGTGGTGTGGTACGTTGTTGTAGAAACCATGTTGGCCTGTCGTTTCAAAGATTCTGGGTTCGTTTCCTATTGAAGTGAAAGTATAATTAACAAATTTAAATTTCCATTTCGGCTTGGGTTTTGCGTATTGTGTCCATGGCACTGACGACACAGGGAATCGTAGTGTGATGTTTACCATTGATGGGCCACTACTGATCACCTGTCTCTCCTAGGCTTAGATCATTTTTACTTCATTATCCATCACGCTATTTTACTTCTGATCAAGGGAGTATGTTCAAACAAGTGTGGCAACATCGCACAAAAAAAACACCGTACAAAAACGGCACGAAAACCTGAATCACGCAATCGAATATTTGTACACCTCTCGCATATATGTATACAAAAAGCTCGGTATGTACCAAAGTTGGGGACCGGCCACCCGCCAAGCATGTCGTTTCGCCTGGTGGGAGATTTCCCTTTGCCAAAAAGGACTATGAATGTTTTATTCCTGTCTCTATTGTTTAAAACGTAATACAGCTATGGATTGATAAATTAAAGTTTAAAAATAAATAAATATACCTACGCTAATTATTAGGCTGAAATTTTATTACAAGTACCTTAAATTTACTACTATTGTTTGATTTGGTCTTTAATCAGATAAACTGTGTGTTTCAGATCCTCGAACCAACGATTGGTTTCTCATCACCAGCCCCATCCCAGGACTTACCATCATCGGCCTGTATTTATACTTCACTCTGAAATGGGGTCCACGGTACATGGCCGACAAGAAACCTTACCAGCTCCAGAAAACCCTGGTGGTCTACAACTTCATTCAGGTGTTAGTCAGCGTCTGGTTATTTTACGAAGTACGTATACCTATCATTTTATTTTATACTAGCGAACCGCCCTCGCTTCGCTTCGGGACCCGTAAGTATCAGCCGCGTAGGTCTCGCTCCCGTAGGAATTTCGGGATAAGCTCCCGATCCCGCGGGATTTTCGGAAAGACAGCCTTGTTACTTTTATATTAATACTAGAGAACCGCCCGCGCTTCGCTTCGGGACCCGTAGGTAACAGCCGCGTAAGTCCCGCTCCCGTAGGAATTTAGGCTAAAAAGTAGCCTACTACTCGCTCTCTTCACTCCACCCTGTCTGAGGTGTGTGGAGCCCTCGGGACAGTTAGTTCCCCTTTGGGGGTGTCTCTCGCGGCCCGTTAAAACGGGCCGGTTCTTGGGCTGGGCCCTAAGGCCCTTGGTTGTCCATCTGTGGTTAACCAATAGGTCAAGTCCGGTGAGTGGTGGCCTTTTTACAGGCCACAGAGTCTTAAACGGGATGGGGTTCATCTTCGCGCCGCCCAGGCGATCGAGGCCCTACCGGATGAATCCCGCTGGTGGGAAGCCCAGCAGGAGCCGATCAGCGCCGGGCGACGACTTACGAAGCCCCAGTATCAGTCAGTGCTAGGCCCGTCCCGCGCAACCAGCAAATCGCGCGGGAAGGCCCAGCGGTCCGGTGGAGTGTGGAGCGGCGCCAGGTCCTGCAGATGCGGGAACCGCGACGCGTCGACACGCCCGAACATGTTGCGTGCCAATCTCTCGATGAAGTCGTCCAGGCTCTCGACTCGAAGGTCCCTCTGGCGGACATCAGCCAACAGGATAGTGCCAGCGGGCGGGCGGTACACTGAATACAGCTGGAGCGGGGAGTTCTCGAGGCAGAGCTAAAGTAGCCTATTACATTTGCCTATGACTTAAGTAAATTACAGTCATGTAGTATTTGATAGCGTAATTCAGAACTTGCAAATAAATTTTATTACCGCCATCTATTAACAACTCCGAAAATAAATATCTAGCAACTAACAAAACATCGATCTTCCCATGGGAATGGGATGTTTTTCCGCGGTAAAAAGTAGCCTACGTCACTCTCCACCCTCCTAACTATCCCCACACACATAAAACTTACCATATAATAGCTTTGTTGCGACGTAAAAGCGTCACAAACAAACAAACAAACAAACACACTTTCACATTTATAATATTAGTAAGGATGTTTGTTATGAAGCTATACCCATACTCGTCGAAGTTTTTCCCGCGTAAAATCGGATCCCGCGGGATTTCCGGGATAAAAAGTGTCCTGTGTTATTCTGGGTTATAAACTATCCGTGTACCAAATTTCATCCAAATCCATTCATCCGTTTTTTCGTGATTGAGGACCAAACATACAAATCTTCACATTTATAATATTAGTAGGATGCCACAGAATTCGCATTGTGCGAGTATTTTTGGCGCGCGAAAATGTTTAATGAATTTTTTCACAACTTCTACAGAGCAGTTGAGTGGAGGGAGTTTTTCCCGTGTAAATCTCGATCTCGCGGGAAGTCCGGAACAAAAAGTAGCCTATATACTGCTCCATAACCTTCTCTACCTTCCACTGAAAGTCCCATAAATATCTGAACCCGCGACCTATTTCCCGAATATGAGTTTTTCCCGCGTGAATAAGGATTCCACGGAATTCCGGGATAAAATTATCCTGTATATTGCTCCAAAACTGCCTCTATCTCCCAGTGAAAGTCCTATAAAAATGAAACTCGCACCTTCGCGCATAGTAGTTTTTCCAGCGTGAATCCTGATTCCGCTGGAATTCCAGGATAATAAGTGGCCTATGTTTTGCTCCAGAACCTTCTCTATCTCTCAGTGAAAGTCTCACAAAAATCTAAGCCCGCAACAAAAATGACAAAACTTAAGTCAACTCGAATAAACACTGCACCTCTAATTGTACCAACTTTATCCCCATTTTTGCATCCTTTGCTGGCTATTTTTTAAATACTGATTTTACATTGAAAATTACTTATTTCACTGTAATAATTTTTAAACATGGGGTTAAAATCATTTTCAGTTTAGTCAGAAAGTTACCTTAAAAATTTACAAATTCCCGCATTCTTTTGTGTTTTTTTTCTTTTCCTTACAAAATATCGAAAAACTGAGAAACACGTATTCTATTAATTTAAGTGATAACCCTTTGTTGCAAATTTGAAGTAAATCGGACGACGTTATAAAAAAAATCCATACAAACTTTAGTCACCTATCCCTAGGGAACCTAAATATTATTCGAAAAAAAAAGTAGCCTATAATAGACACCAGTATATAGGTAATAACTTTACCAAGTTTCAATGAAATCCATCCAGTGGTTTAAGCGTGATGATCGGTCAGACAGACAGACAGACAGACAGACAATAAATAAAAAAAATATAATTTTGAGTTCTATCTCGATATGTAAGTGCCCCTTAGTCGAAATTTCAAAAAAATATTCAATGTACAGAACACGTGCTCCTACAGTTTTATTATAGTATAGATTATTTTCAATAAGCATCTGTACATTATTTTGACGATAGGTTAACCGTTAACGTATGGCGCAATCATTACCATGCTGGTCCTGGGTTCGATTCCCCGGCGAGGTGTTTTGAATGATGAGCAATTTCTGTTCAAGATCGTGGTGTGTTTGGTCGTGTTTTGTCCATGGCGCCCACAACACGCGAAATCCTAGTGTGGGGCTAGGAGTGTGTGGTGTTATTAATTTATTTATTCCAATATTAAGAATTTGGCTCAATCAATTTCAATTAGAGAAAGAATTAATTATGTGAAATGAAGTGAGGTCTCATTTCTATATTACTCAAATACAGAAATAAACATTGTGTTACTATATAAATGACATTATTAAAAAATGCAAGAAATATTTGACCCTTTCAACATTATATCAAAGTCAAAAAAGAATCGGACTGCTTAATTTGTGCAACGAAGCCAAAATAAGACGCGAATACCCAATTTCTTCACACCAAGGTTACGCGGTGTTTTTCCGTGCAACAAGATTTTGTAAATACAACAATCCACACATTGCCAAACATGAGAAAGGCTTTTATCCAATGTCGTTTACATTCTTAGCGGGCACGATAAGAATATTATCGTTTTTAATATATTTAGGTATATTTATGGAGCCGGTTACACTTTTAGAGGCGACCATCTGTAGACTGCTTCAGGGTTAGCAACGCGTCTGTATTCGAATTAGAACGAGACTCATACTTCTAATTACAGTAATTACTGACTGGACCTATACTTGTTTACATCAACTAACAGGCCTAACTATTACAGCCCCTGTCCTCACACTCGTTAACAAACTAAGCAACTAATATTCTAACATAATCTGTTAACTAGAGTAAATATCCCAGTCCTTAAATTGAGTCTTGTTCTAGGTCGATCGAGGTTGTCATGGGCTGTCAAAAACATCTCACCTGATTTTTGTAACCTGTGATAACAGTAAACCGCTTTAATAGAATCAAGATTTTGATATTTATTTATTTATTTATTTTTGGGAAACTTACAGCTATATGAAACTTAGAGCTAAAACAAAGTATAATAATCTAAGGCCAATTAAAAGTTTCCACCTGTAGGTTAAGTAATTAAGTATGAAGTTACACACGCTTATGTATAGTTTTAACAAAGAAAACTCAAGAAAATTAACAAAATTATGCCTTAAAGAACTTATTCGCTAATAAACGTTTGAGTACATTAATCGATGTATTAAACAGATCAACGTCATGCTCATCCGCTATGGCGTTAAAACACCTGCTCGCTCGTACCATGTAGCAATTTTGTCTGTAATTAGTATTACATCCGGGTACATACAGGGAGCTCGGTCTACGATAAGAGGAATAAGGAACACATAGGCCGATACGTTCTAATAGTTTAGGACAATCAACAGAACCATTGGCAATTTTGAACAAGTATATGAGGTCAGCTATTTGTCTTCTCTCATGCAACGGTAGTAGATGGTATCTCCTGCAGCGTTGTTCATAGTTGGGTAGGTACTCTTTACTTTTAAATTGTAGATAACGAAGAAATCGTTTTTGCAGACTTTCGATACGATTGATATAAGTAACGTAAAGGGGGTTCCATACTTGTGATGCGTATTCTAAAGTACTCCTTACGAAACTACAATAAAGTATTTTAAACGTTTTTATGCAGTTAAAGTCATGGGACATACGTAAAATAAATCCCAATGATTTTGAGGCTTTATTAATAACTAGTAAATCCGCCCTCGCTTCGCTTCGGGAAACCAGTCCCTTCAAATATCTCTTTAAATTTTAACAAATTATGTTATTCCGATGTCTAAGCTATATTACTGCAAAGTTTCATGAAAATCTGTTCAGTAGTTTTTGCGTGAAAGAGCAACAAACACACACACACACACACACACACACATACATCCTTACAAACTTTCGCATTTATAATATTAGTAGGATATTATTTATATGTTCGTCAAAAATTAATTTGGAATCAAAAACGACGCCCAAATCATTTATTTTAGTTACTCGGGATATAATTGAGTTTTTTAGCCTGTACGTAAATTTACAAGGGTTAGGTTAGGTTAGGTTAGTTTTATTTCGCATATTTATTATACCTTTCACTCTACTCGTTTCTGAGGAAAAGGGTTTTGTCAGACGGATGGACGGGCACGAAAGTGATCTTCTAAGGGTTCGGTATTTTCCTTGCGAGGTACGGAGCCCTAAAAATGTTTCATTTTAATGGGCCGTTTAATGGTATAAAATAAATATAAAAAATAAAATAGTTATTAAGTATAAAGTACACATTTAAATATGTCGTGCGCTCTTGACATGGAATCAAAATTAACAGTATGAAAATGTTACGTTCCAGGGCCTCGATGCGGGATGGTTGAGGACTTACAGTTGGAAATGTCAACCAGTTGATTTTTCGAAAACTCCAGAAGCTATGAGGGTGAGTAATTGCAAAGTTTTTAACAAAAACAAGGAAACAATCAAGGAAACAAATAAGACTTTAAGAGAGCAAATACCGCTAGCGAAATAATAGCGACCACGTCAACACTCTTTTTGTTTGTCAACAGTCAACAGCTGTAAGAAATCCTGCCAAACCTTCCCAATTATGAACAAACGTGCAAAAAGTAGTGGTAAATTAATGAAGGATTAGAGTATATTAAAGAGTCCGTTATATTTTGAGAATATTCAAATCATAAAAATAACACGGTGCTAGGGTTTTTTGATGAATTAACCTAATAAAATTGACATTGTAATGTTTAACGTTTTTCGAGCGTAATGTAGAGCTCCGCTTTTTTTTGGAGTTAACGCTTCGTTGGCTCTCTCTCTCTATTTCTCTCTCACATACTTACACACACACTGACCTATAAAATAACTTCCAAGGACCCTAAACGTGGAGATCCGATGAAAACTCCATTTTCGAAAACCAGTGTGAAATTCCCATTTTAGATTCTCCATTGTTTCTTCAAATTACTTCTCGTTAGTAAAAAACATTTGGGATGAATAAACCTGATAATTTTCTTCATAAGACTTTCTACTAAATTTCATTAATATAATTTGTTTTGAATGAATTTGCAGGTAGCGAGAGGAGTGTACATCTACTTCTTAGCGAAGATGTCCGAGCTGCTTGACACGATATTCTTCGTGATTAGAAAAAAGGATAGACAAATAACCTTCCTCCACATGTATCATCACACAGTGATGCCTATGATATCTTGGGGTGCCACGAAGTACTACCCTGGGGGCCACGGGACCCTTATCGGAGTGATCAACTCGTTCGTCCATATCATCATGTACACGTATTATATGTTGGCTGCGATGGGCCCTCAGTATCAGAAGTTCTTGTTCTGGAAACGACACATCACTACCCTTCAAATGGTAAGAAAACGTGTATTATCTATTTAAAATCCGCCCTCGCTTCGTTTCGGGTAATAGGACCCCTATTAATTTATAAAAGCTTGAATTGCGCCTCGGTTGAATAGTGTGACATATTTTTGACACATTCACTATACAAAAATTATCAAACTATTCAAACGAGATCCAATTTATTCATTTAAAAATTACCAGAATCGAGGCATAGTCACTTAGTAGGCACAATCGGAAATTGTTAGGCATAATTCTTTATTGACGTAATTAAATTATTTATTAATAATCCAATCGAAAAAAAATCCAATGTAAAATTAAGCCTAGGTATCTCCAAAGTCAAGTGAAAAAATATTCTAAATTGTTTACATTATTAAAATATATTTTTTTGCACATTTTGTTTGAAATTTGACCTTAAACAAGTTGCGACGCGATAAAGAGATTTTATGTGACTATGGCAACATTTAGAACGCAAAAATGGGGGTCACTTATTAATTTGTAATTCCAAACCTATGCTATGTTATGCTAAAACTAGACTTTTTATTACGAATAATACGCGGGAGGAGGATTACAATAAAACTTGACAAAGTTGAAATTTAACGGAGATATGCAGAAAACTAATATTTTATGTTCAGTAAATATTATTCACTAATAACTAGTATAAGTTATTTTATTCACACTACCTGAGCCCCGATTCTGCTAATCTATAAATGCATAAAAATTCCGAATGGCTTTAATTTTAAACATAATAATTATATTGAAATACGATCGATCACCTTATGATTGGATGAAAGTGGTCAACGTCAAACGTTAAAGAATATTATATAATTATCGAGGTCATGTTATACAACTATGGCACGATGTTAAACCGGGTTACAGAGTATAAATAGAATAAGAATCAAAATAAGTTATTAATCGATGTGTCACGTAACGAAACTCCGGTGCTTATTATGCATTAGTTGCATAGGTGTGGTGTTCGTTGGCTTTGAAAGTATTGAGTGATTTTTCGATCTCGTAGCTTTGTTAGTAGGGTTGGGCGTCGAGGGGAAGGGTACTGGGTTAGATTCCTAGCCAAGGTTGACTCTATTGTTTCTATACTGTCCCATATTATCATTGCGTCACTGATAAATTGGACAGGACTGCTCTCGGATCGATTTTATTACGTACATTTTCACATAAGTATCTATCCTTCTCACAATAATCGTCAATCTATGTAGGTATATCCCATAAAATTTCACCACAGTAACCAAAATATTTTGTTTAAACTAAGACAATTAATTTTGATTCATGTTCTTTCTAACTTGTATTTTATTTTGAAATTTAATAATATTTTTTTTTACTTTCAGCTGCAATTCTGCATTGCATTCCTACATTCCTCGCAACTTTTGTTCTACGATTGCGGCTACCCGCGCTGGTCGGTCGTCTTCACTCTACCTAATTCTATATTCTTCTATTACCTTTTCTACGACTTTTATTACAAGGCATACGGCAAACCAGGTGACAAAAAAGCCATAAAAGAAAAAACGATAGCTGAAAATGACAAAGTGAATAGCAACGGCGTGGGTAATGGTCTTAAAACTGTAATATCGAAAACAAATGATAAACCAAATGGTCTCCAACGCAGAGACGTGACTTCAGAAAAGAAAGCGAATTAGCTTAAAGTAGTTAACATTTTTGTAAATAATAAACTGTATTTAACATGTTAACGTATTTACCCCATAATATTAAAAGTTGTTAATGTGTATATTATTGATAATAATACCCCGCCGGTTTCGACTGAGCAATACGACCAAGATGAAAGTGCGATTAGTTTGCTTAAATTAGAAAACGGTCATTGTAAATAGAATGTAATCCCAAAGTTACGAGTACTACATTGCTATACAAATGTTAATGAATTAAATAATCGATAATAGAAATAACAAAATGTTGGATTCGATTAAATCTATGAATTCCAAATACAAATAATGTAAGCAATATTAGTGATAAATCGTCTTAATTAACATTTAAGTTACCATAAACAAATGATCTATGAAAACTATTTGTCTATTGCCAGATGGTACAAACTGGAAGGATAAACATTTTTCTATAGATATCATTTTTAAGTAGTTATTCTATGAATATGGAATATTTGCGTAGTTGTATATAAATGTAGAGGTTAATTTTCGTATTGTAGAAAGTTGTATGCTCAACATTATTATACTGCCTTTTTAAGGTCCGGGTATGTATCATTTATAATCGATTACAGTTATCGATATGATTAATTGGCTTTTAGGTGGTCTAGTATAATGAAGTGCTAATGGTGTTAGAATTATATTTTACGTTGAAAGAAAATTTGTTAAACTTAAAAGTTCAGTATGTTAGACTACTTTTGTTTTTGATGTTGGAATGTCTATTCCTATACTGTGACTGTAAAAAATCCTGTTTAGGAGTCAATGTGTTCTAATAATCTATGCCATTTTGAAATCAATTGTAATACTTTGAAAACCAACTGATCTTGTTGACTCTATATTTCTACAATAAATACATTAGAACATTTTACACCTCCTCTATAATGTTATTGGTATTTGAAGTAATTGGAGTTTCCAATTCTATTTTAATTAGATCGAAATATTGTACTGTGAAATTTTTAATGAGAGCAGAATTTTTGGAAATCGAATTAAATTCAAAATCTGTTTATTTCTATATTATGATAGTAAAACTTCGAATCTGAACAGATGTAAAGTGTCAATTACAACTGTGTATATAATTATATTGAAACAGTCTTCCAAATAAAACTTGTTGCGACTAATTATGCCTTTAATTTTGAATACCAGTGATCAAGAGATCAGCAGATAGTAATTTAATTAGAAAAGTATAAGATTTATTTTTTTTAATAGAAAAAATGATCCTTTCGGATAACGTGATCTATTTTTAATTAATAAATCGTCCTATTAATCTAATCTTCTACATAAATCCTCAAGGGTTCAATATGAATTTGGTCTTGTCTCGTAAGTACTTTAACTCTTATTGCTTCGAGCACCTGTGTTTCAAGTTTAAGACATAAAATTTCCAATCGACGACATTCGACGATATGAAAATCCGCAACACAAGCTTTATAACTACTATATGAATGCTGTATTGCGATTAAAGACGATCAGGCGTTCTATTTCTTCCTTGTGGTCGTTCCTAATCACGAAGAAAGTATTACTTACAGGCGCTGTCTCTGTCAACCACACGTTGTGAACGTAAACTGTCTGGAATTAAGAGTTCATAATACGGCCCCAGGTATTGACTTAAAGCGCTAAGAGAATGTTATTGAAAAGGAAAAGTAAAGAAGATGTAGTAAATTCACAATTTTGACGTGACAACGTCTTATAAATTGGTTTGCTGGGTGGCACTTCAAGAAACTGCGTTAGTAGCTCCGCTCACGTTATGCGCTTACAATGAGAGGGAGTGAGAGGCACGCGTCCCTTCCACTCGGGCATGGTTAGCCCGCCTAAGAGCGAGAGAGACAGACATAAAAAGTGAAAGGCACGCGTCCCTTCCTCCTTAACATTACTTATGGTAGCTACGGCGTACACACGTTGGCGTGTTTCAGAAAATGGTACAGCGCCATCTCTGGAGAAGTAGAGTAATCTCGTTTGTTACCTCACTTAGTTGTGACTAATGGTTAATGGTCTAACGGTTAGCAGCGCTAGATGGCGGATGGTGTTACAATGTTTTAAATATAATTCTTTGTATAAATAAATGTTTTAAATTGTTACTATTATTTCATCCTTCTTCCTACTATACGAATGAATATTCACATTAAAATTATTTTACCACTCAAAGTCGTTGTCACGTAAAACTTTCGCCCGTATACCGACTTTACAGGCAACCAATTTTTTTTCGATTATCGTGTACCGAATTTGATTTTGTTCTTTATAAAGCTGACTTGAACAAGAATATTCTTAGATACAATTGCGGAAAGTATGCCCTACTACGAAGCAGACAACGGTTTTTATCGCGTCTACGACACCATGAGTCTCCTGCATGCGATTGGTCAATACCTACTCTGTTGCACTAATACTGCCAAAAAGCAACTATAGGTACTCGGTTCGCGTGCGATATGGAATTCGTGTTAATGCCAACCCACAAAAATGACAGCCGCCTCTGAGATTGGCTAGCTAGGTAGTCTGACTGGCTAGGTGCGACCCTCTTGGTCGAGTGTACTGAGAGCTTCACAGAAAGTAATTTTTTGGCCGACAGCACCAATGACACCTTTGCTATTTTATGTCAATTGGCGACGTAGACCGCTTACTATCAGGTGGGTTGTTCACTCCTTTATTGGAAATCATCATCATCGCAACCTTTAACTATCATACCGCCGGGTACGAACTCTTTTCTCAGAACTTGAAGGTTAAGGCCATAGTCTACCACGCTGGCCAAGTGCGGATTAGTGAACTACACTACCTACACACACAGTTTTGCGAGCTCTTCGTAATGCAGGTTTCCTCACCTATAACGGTGAGTGAGTGAGTGATATATTCAAATGCTTAAAACGCACATAACCACGAAAAGTGAAATTTCCGTGCCCTGGGATTTTAACCCAGACCCCCAGAGTAAGAGGTCGAATTCTTAACCACTAAGCTATCATCGCTTTATCCTAGAATGTCACAGCTGCACCGTTGGAATAACGCATATTATCTGCTGGAGTAAACAACATTCTACAGCTGTTGCCTGACGTCAATATTTGTTGTACTTACTAGGTCTAATAGATGGCGTTGATAACCGCACAACCGATTTTACTTATATAAATAAACAATTAGTCAAAAGATTTCATTATGTTCCAACGAAATGCTTACTATAGCTTATTGCTGTACTAAGTATCTAATGGTATTAGTTAAAAGGGCAACTGTTTAGAATTTATTTTCCATCAACCTTCCAATAGACATTGGACTCTACTGCAGCTCTACTTTTCGTGGGTCCTGATGAGAAGCCCTAATTACATACCACCAAAATTTATCATAAGTTTTAAACAAACTCCGGTTCGAATATCAAAGAACAGTTAAAAAAATTCAAGTTTCCCGCTTTCTTCCCTTAAAGTCTGATATTACAGGTTGCAGTCTGTGCTTTTATTAAACATTTCATCTTTCCATGCCAGCTGAGACTTCCAAAAGGAAATGAAATTCTGTTACAAAAATGATTGCATTTTTTTAAATTAGATGTTATTTGGTTTTGGCCAACAAACTTTTTAAATTCACTGCAATTTACTAAGGGTCAAGTTAATTAACCTGAACCTTTTGAAAACTCTATATTGAGATTTGTATACCTCATAGATTCAGCTTCGACCCTGCGCTTCGTGCTCCGAAGAACGACAGTGATCTAACTAAACTTTCGTAGCGAGTCATAGAGTAGACATTAATACGATGAGATATTATTTACTCTTTGCATTTATGTGACAGATAACTTTTCCACTAATCGCGGGTGTTTGCAACATAATTATTATTTGTGTCTGTCCATCTGTACATACCACGTGGACACACACTAATGATTTAGTGTGTATGTAAGCGGTAATTTAGTGAACATGGCTATTACTGCTGACAACTACCTAACTATATTTAACTATAATAGGTCGTAATATCGGCGTACAAAATACATCTCGTGTGTAGGTACCCGTAGCATAGTAAAATATGTAAAATTCGCGAAGAGTAAATTTTAAAACCACATCTTTCCTCATGTGACCGTGACCTTCGAAAAGTGGAACAATCTGCGGTTATCATAATCATTTTCGGTTCACTGATGAAAAAAACCCATGACGGAGTTGTTATGATGACGCTATCTTTCTTCAGAGAAATATTTGTATGCGGAAGAACCCTCATTTGAAGGTCTCATTAGTTTCTTTTGCCAGGTTGTGCTCCTGGCTCGACGTGGCTAGCCGGAGTAGTTGTCCACACGGTTAGTTGCTTGGAGTCAGGGCCCTGATTCTGCTCATTTATAAATGCCTCAATCGCGTCTCGATTGAATAGTTTGACACATTCCTTGTACAAAATTGAAAAGTTTGATATATTTTTGGCAAATTTCGTACACAGAATTGAATAGATTGACACATTATGGCACGTTCCGTATCCAAATTTGAATACTTTTCGACATATTTTTGGCACATTCCGTATTATACAAAATATTCAGTCGAGGCACACTATTGAAGCATTATAAATTAACAAAATTAAGGCCCAGTAGTATAATTGTTGTTTTGAGTCTAGGCAGATACTGTAATACTGTCATCCTAGTGGTAGTACAATCGATTGACATGGCGGCTGTGACCAACCAAGAACAAGACTCTAATGGGGGTCTAAGGATATGTATTCCGGTTAGCTTAGATTTTTTATTCCGTTTAGTTTAGATTAGACTCTTAGCAAAATGAGTACTGAAGCAAAGACTGTCAGTGATATTTAGTCCTGTTTATAATTAGGGAGTAGTTATGTCATTTACCTTGAGGACTAAGATGGTCGCGTCTTAAATCGAAATTTAAAATGAAATGAAAATGAAAAGAATTTTATTCGAACGTGGGTTTTACAAACACTTTGTATTGAACCTATGAGATGTAGAAGAAAACACCGTTTGAAATTGGAACAGAATCGTACCGATCGGGCATCGAAAAAACAGTTCAATACTAGCGCTCACAACAGCTCCATCGCCGCACAAAATTTACAAGAATCTTTAATTTCTTCATCGTAGGAATTAGTTGAGTCATCGGCATATGGAATTGCCACTCCCCGCCAAAACCGAACTTATCTTGTGCGTCAATTTAGCTTGTCAGAAAAAAATACTAAGGACAATTTTAGATAACACCATCAATCTTAAATGTACCTTAATCGCATTGGCGGAATTTTAGATCAAATTCAAACGGAGTATAGGTAGGTATGATGGCTACAACTAGCCATCGATCCTTTACACGTGACCTAGCAAAAGGGCGAGTGAAAACTATTCCATGTAGCGCAGCGGTTACTTTTTTTATGACGTAAATGGTGTGACAAAATGTCATTCATATTGACTTCTTGACGTAAGTAGATATATTGATTATGTAGGTGTCTTTGTATATACATTTTGAATAATAATTACAAACAATGTAATAATTGTTTTATCACTCTGAAACACTAATTTACACACAATTAAAAGAATAACTTAAAAGTGTTCGAGTTACGTCAATTTAAAATCATCATATTCTGAATAAATTAATATTAAATTGTGTTAAAAAACGTTTCATAGATAACATACGTACTAAATATCGCAAAAGCAGTAGCGAATAGGTAAAAATTCCTACTCATTCAGCCAACCTTAAGTTTAGGTACCTACCTACTCAGATCAATAAATACCTGTACTTTGTACTATAGATACCTACCTATGCAGTGACTATACTTTGAATTTGTCAAGAAAGGACTGGCATAATTTAAATTAAATATGAAATGACCAAATTGTACAGTTTCCTGTAGGTAATAAGTATGAATAATATTTTAAGAGGACGTAGGTATAATAGCTTAAATATGTTTTTCTATAGCATACGCTTAGGTACCTAAAAAAATTTACCATACAATGCAGTTAAAGTTTGGCAGCTCTTAGACTAAGACAATAAGTTTATTGGTCGGAGCGCTCAAGTATAAAATAACCAACCTGCTTCATTTCATGCACAATGAGGCGGAAATACCACGATTACCTACTATAAACCTTTGAATAATTAGTATCATAATATATTTTTAATTAAGGTAAGAATTAAATATTGCACAGACATACACCATCTGTTTTATATACCTACTTACCTTATTGATTTTGAAATATTATGTTATCAGCAAGGTGCATTTAGCAAAGTGCATGCTATCAACAAAGTACACTCACCATCTTGATACTTAATACCAGAAGGATTGATGATAAGCCTTGGGTAACTAATGCAAAAAGGTGGGAATAACCTTCTACTGGGGAAGGTACAAAAAATCAACAAAATTTAATTTTATAATTTATTTCCACTTCTAGCTAATCTTATCGTATCACAAATCACGATTAGTTCTATGTAAAACTGTATACTGAACAATAACCATGGATTTTTGAAATTGTACAATTTTGACACGTTTCGGAAAATATTAGTGTAAATTTTTAGGTAATTCCCACTAGTTCAACAGAGTAGTACAACCGTTGAACTAGTGGGTTTTTTCACCAATAGTTCGAAAATGCTTTTGATATGACAGTTTAACAGGGAATAGACAGTTAAACTAAATTTCAACAAGGGGAAGTACCTACTTTACGCTTCACGCGCACATTAACAGCCAAAATGCAAAATTATAAAGTTGGCTGAGACACATTCTTATAAATCATAGCTAAGAGTTCTGATATACGGGATTAAATAATTACCTATTTTGTTCTGTTACGGGAAAGAGTAGGTTTAACTTCTTGTACCTATACACACGTTACTTTCCCAAGGTATAACACACAAAATAGCAGTCATAGAAACAGACGGCAGACCTATTGATATGTTCATGGTATGGCCCGAGGTTATAAAGATTAAAGGCATCACAGATTCTGAAGGCTCGCATGATTTCTTGGGTGAGATTTGCACGCTCCAATATCTTTCAGACCTTATTACAAAAATATGACCAAAATCTTTCAAAGTCGACTTTAGACGGAGAAAGTACACTTTCTCATTAAGAAGATTCTTTCACAAGTAGCTAGAAGAACACAAAATTAGCGGAAAAACGAGAATATTAGCCTCGTTGATAAGTGGTCAGTCGCCCAAGGACGTCAGATACCAAGGGCATCACAGATGCTGTAGAGATCTCGTGTAAGCCCTGACTCAATAATCCATTAAGAAAACATGCAAATAATTTCTTAGTTGATTTTAAAAAGAGAGGTCTACGCCTAGCTGAGCCTTGCCTAAAACTTGCAATGAAGCTTTTCTTGTCCTACTTGCTAATAATTAAAATGTTGATTCCAATACGGCAAATACAATATTAGCATGCATTTTTAAACATAAAATAAATATAAAAAAAATATTGATGAAGTTGTAAATACATTTGGAAGTAATTCATTTCCATTTCCATCGCAATTGGACATCGACTTTAAGAATTTAGAAATACTGTTGACACTAATAGGTAATAATAATTTTATTGTCTTTGACTATTTGCTTCATAAAACAATAAGCGCATTTTTTAGTTTCTGCATACAATATTAATTTATATTTTAACTCTATACACCCATAAGTTTGTTTTCTTTTTAATATGAAGTCAATGTATTACATGCGTTTGCCGCAGAATTAAAACTACTTAAAATAATTAAATTTTGCCAAAAATTTCGTTGCGGCATATTAAATATCGGCCTGAAATTTTTATGTTTAGGAATTTCCTGACATTCAGCGAAACTAATATTTAATTGAAATCTTTAAACACCATTGTTGAAAATGTTTATTAACGGAAATAGAACTACAGCTAATAGGTACTTATAACAAAATCACGTGAAATATAGTTAAATATTAGATACACCCTGTTTTTTTAGTTTCCCAAACAGTCCTCTCCTTAAAACTTGTATAACTTTATGAAATTTTATATACGAGTAGTAGGTATGCTATCTTTATGTGAATTATCTTCCAATAATCTTATTCAAACGATTACCTATTGCAAGAAACTCGTTCAATATCTTTTATTAAA
Organism: Hesperia comma; assembly: GCA_905404135.1. Taxonomy (NCBI): domain Eukaryota; kingdom Metazoa; phylum Arthropoda; class Insecta; order Lepidoptera; family Hesperiidae; genus Hesperia; species Hesperia comma. The sequence goes on from FR990019.1 coordinate 3,578,292, forward strand.
GCTCCACAATTATTTTTATAGCACCAAGAAACAGAAAACAATAATTTATCAGTAGTTCGTAATTGAATTAATTGAATAGTTAGTGCTTTTATGTCATGCCATCATTCCAGTGTTTACAATTAAATATTAAATTAAGAACCAATATACTAGTTACATAGTTTTAAGACACTTTTTCACATTTTGGACTTATATCATTCAATCCATTGGAAATCTTGTCTTTCTTAGTTTTGTCCGAGTTAGTTTTATAACTATGACGGTAGAAGTTCAGAAAGAGGATTAGGAAGAAGAACGTGGTACCCGCAATGAATGTAGCTGGTCCTTTGGAAGGTGGACAGTCAGAAATATTCACGGCACCGATGTATTGAACAATCATGCAGATGAATTGTACCTGGAAACAAAAGGGTTTATTTAAACGATCATCTTGTAGTTAAACTATTGCCTACGACTTAGTACTCGTGGAAGTACTTTTGATTGGCTTTTAAATAAATGTTCACTGAATTATCAGATTACGTTGTATCATATAAGTAAGTTTTACTTTACAGTCGCAGGATTATAAAATTTATTGAGTGCTTCTAAGTTGGAAAACAAAAACAGTTTTTCATCGGCACCATACATAGCTTGTGCGGGTTTATTGGTAGCGTACGTTTTAGTTTCATAAGTCTTGAAATATATGTAACAACTCACCAGTTGAAACTTGGTCAAATATTTTTTCCAGAACAAATACTTGGATACGTTAGGACCAAGGGCAGAGAATCCATAGTAGGTATACATGAACACGTGCACTAGAGAGTTCATGAAGCCGATGAAGATCAGAGTATGAGAAGGCCAGTATTTGAGGAAACACCAAGGACCGATCACCATTATAGAATGGTAGTAAAGATGCAGGAACGTCACTTGACTGAACTTCTTCCTCAGGACAAAGAATATGGTGTCAAGTAATTCACACACTTTGGCAGTAAAGTACAGCCAAGTACTGAACAGAACCTGAAAGAAATAAAAATGTTAATTTTACATAAACATGTAATAAAAATTTTGAAACAAGGCAATTAAATACAAATATAATTGTGAACAAATTAAATTTCAAGAATAAAATGTAATGTCGTAAAATTGTACAAAAAACTACACAAAAAGCTATTATGTACTTTTGGTTTTAGTTACATAATTTAATTTAAAACTGTAGTACTTCAAAGTCATACCTCTTTCCGATCATTTTCATCCGCCATATGACATTTAGTTGGCAAAATTCCCGAATTCCAGAGGAACCAAAAGCACTGTGGAAATATAAAACAACATTTAATTTTTAAATTATTGCAATAAAAGTACATGAATGAAATAAACAAAATGTACAGTCACGTCCAATGATAAGTATACACGGGCAGATTTTCAAATAAATGTACACTCTGAAAATTTCAAAAACAAATAGCCACTCATAAATATATAACCACCAGAGTTAGTCACAATAATGTATACAATGACATAACATTACATCCGTTTGAAGTAACACGGTATGATGGCGTCTGACAGTTGTCAGAGTTGACGGACTTAACTTTTTTTTTTTTTTATTGAATTAAGGTAGCAAACGAGCATGCAGCACCACCCCTCCGCTGCCGCCCATGGCAATTGTGATCGACTTAGAACAAGACCCAATTTAGGGACTAGGATGGTTAGTCCAGTTAGTAGATGGTGTTAGAATGTTAGTTGGTTAGTTTGTTAATAAGTGTGAGGACAGGGACTGTTAGTGATAGTTAGTCATGTTAGTTAATATTAGTATTGACCAGTTAGTAATGATTAGTGTGAGTCTTGTTAAAATTCGGTCACAGATCTTATTTTCTATTTATTTTTAATGTTTATGAAAAAAAATATTGACTTCAAAAAAGGAAGTGAGTGAAAGAGTGTACATTTATTTGAAAATCTGCCCGTGTATACTTATCATTGGACGTGACTGTACATAAAAGTAATAAAATATTTCAATTAAATATACGTATTACCCTTTGAGCTAAGTATACTGAAATTGCTACTTGCATCCCATTGTATATAAGTAAGGTGGTAGTGAGCTTGTAAGGTTCTCTCTTTCTCATTATAGCTGGTCCTATTTTCAACACGAAAACAAGATATGTCGCTAATATCACGAGCACTGGCCCCAGCGTCGTCATCAAAGGTAATGAATCGATTTCTGCATCTGAAACAACGATTATATGACATTTTAATGTAAATCGATGCTTGGTTTGAGAGACTCCATTATGTCTAATTCTAGATAAATTACAGGGATTATAAAGCTGACTAAGCTTCTTTTGGTGTACCCGCGATCAACATTGGACAAGGCTACATCATCAGTTGTCCTCTCGCAGGGCATATTCGTTACGCCTTTATAAACATTCTTCATATTGTGTCGTTTGGTACTTTATAACGCGTTCGTCAGAATTGTGGTAGTAACATAGAGGCTATACAAATTTTCAAAACGGTTTCAAATTTTTCAAAACAGAAACCAGGGGATAGTTTTATTTATTTTTCTTACTTAGAATTAGAACTTGGTTACTAAATATTATCCAGTAATTCTTAGCAACTTTGGTTTAGAATATCGCAGATACAATAGGTAATAACAGGTAGATGGTGATCGGTTTATAGTTTGTTCAGTACAGACGAACTGCGTCATTAGACTTGACATAAAATAAAATAAATATTTATTTCGACTAATAACTAATCATAATAATTATAATCTATTTACCTATCTATCTTTCTGTCTATCTATCTATCTATCGATCTATCAAAGTCAAAGTCAAACTGTTTATTTCATTTGGGAATTTACAAATTCACATATGAACGTCAATTTTTTGATTCTACCGCCGTCGCCGTCGCCGTCGATCTATCTATCTGACTATCGGCTCCTTAGTTATTGAAAAGCTAGCTGAGCATTCAGAAACGCAATGATAGTTGAACGACATTTAAGTATCTATAGTTTAACTTTAACAAATCAATAGCTAAGGGTGGTATTCCCCTGATCAAATTCCTTTGTCCAATTTCTGTATTCAATATTTCATCAAATTTCTTTGACGAGTTCCAATTCCACTCATTCAATATCTTTGTCCAATATTCGCTTAGTTTGAGAAAATGGAGGAACTATTAGCGGCTTTGAGTGCTGCTATTTATTGTAAGAATGTTAGTAAAGCACTGGACGAAGAAAGTAAGTACTGCGTAGATACGGCAAGTGAACTACGTGGATCATAATATTTTAAATTATTTTCTATTCCGATCTGATCCATTGACTATCTATTAACCCAATTTAGTACAGTCAACAAGAAATATGCATACAGGTTCTAAACTCTTTTGCAAAAAAAAACGGGCACTTTAGATTTTTTCTTCACTTCAATGAAGAATAGCAAGAAAGAGGTTTTGTTGATTTGGCAATGTAATGGCATGTTATTTGAAGCACCCTGGCATGATTTTTAAGATTCCAAATTTAAATTTTGAAATTAATAAAAGAAAAATAAGGATTATTGTTGATCGTCGTAAAACAGTTTTACTAATGGCGCGAATTAATTGCTAAAACTTTTTATTACGACTATTAAAATTTTGAAACTTTTTGGACATTTTGTGCAAATTAAACACTAAATATTCTTTTGATATTAGATAACTACCTCTTTTTAATGAATGATAAAGGGATAAGGACCGGTAAAATTATAGCCCTACTTGAAGAAGGTTGTTCGCAAACTTATGTGTCTCAGCGGCTTAATATGAGTCGTTCAACTGTCCAGAGGACGTGGAAACGATACCAAGAGACTGGTTCAGTCAAAAGAAGTCCCGATTCAGGCAAAAAACGCTGCACAGAACCAAGAGATGATCGCTTTTTGGTGAGTTAGGCGTTGCGGAATCGTAAGGCGTCAAGTGTGGATCTGAAGAAAAGCCTTGAAGAAGTAAGAGGAGTTGAAGTTAGCTTATGGACGGTCAGGAGGAGGCTTTTTGCCTCCAATATCAAGAGTTACCCCCCGGCTCGGGGCCCTAAATTACTCCGTGAGCATCTTGTTGCTCGACTTCAGTTTGCAAGCAACTGAGATTCGTGGTCTCTGGAGGACTGGAATAAAATTTAGTTTTCGAATGAAGCTAGAACCTCTTTATGTGGTGAGGACCGACGCCAGCGAGTGCTACGAAGATCACGGGAATGCAATGCGGAAGTGTGTTTCGATGAAATCGGTCCTTATGGCGGAGGCTCCGTTATGTTTTGGGGAGCAATTAATTCGACGAAGCGTACGGAGTCAGTTTTCATAGAAAATGGAACATTACCTAAATGCACACTGGTACATAATGGAAGTCCTAATTTCATATGTACAACCCGCATTAACTGCACTTGGGGAAGATTCCATTTTTATGGACGAGAATGCTCGTCCACCCGGTTCTGGCTACGTAGAAGCGTACATGCAAGAAGTTGGGATCCGTCGTTTAGATTGGCCAGCTTGAAGTCCTGACCGCAATCCGATTGAGCATGTCTGGGATGTTTTAAAGAGACGGGTAAGATCAGTGTAACCAGCTCCATAAATCATCAGGGAGCTGAAAAAAGTCATTGCTGAAGAGTGGGAAAACATTCCTCAAAAAATTACTAAAAACTTCGTGGAAAGTATGCCCAGAACAATTCAATCTGTGATTCTGGCAAGAGTAAGTCACACTCGTTGTTATCTCTTTGATTTATAACTTTATTTAATTTAAAAAATCAAAAAAATCAGCTTGCAAACTTGTAATTGCTTGGCCGTGTAGGTACATCGATATTAAAGAATTCGTCGAAAATTTAAAAAAAAATTGCCAGAATTCACTTCACTCGTACTAATTTGCACGATTATAAGCATACAGACTACATAAGACAATTAAATTTCATATATGAACTCAAATTGACCGTAAAATGTAAATTTCCTTAGGTGCCCGTTTTTTTTGCAAAGGAGTGTATTAGTTATGTTTGCAAAATATAAATTTATCGTAAGCTCGTTTGTTAGTTTATACAGAACATTTATAAAGAACCGTTTGTGTGGATCAGACCGGAATAACTCAAGAACTTTGACGAACAAACTTTGTTTTTGTGCCAAATGAAAATTAAAATGCCTTAAAAAATATAGCTTACTGAACTGTGAGCACAGATAACAACTATATTTTTGAAGTGAAACTTCTTTATCGGCGTTGGAAAAAATTTTTCGTCACATTTTTCGGTTACGCTTTGACATGGCTTTGACGCGTTACGCTTTTGACGCGTTACGCGCCATCTTTATTTTAAATCATTGTCAAAGGAGGATGGGCACAAATGTATGAAATCTGGTACCGGCACCAATCAGAGTAAATGATATGTCGTTGGAAAGGTATTTTTGTGTAGATTGTGAATTTACATGTCGCTATTCCTGGTTCATTGTCCGATCGCAGTAATCCTACTTGAAAGTTATATATTTTTGGTACTAAGTATACAACAAACTTTTTGCAATAACTCAACGAATGACTGAAAGTAAAAGTCATACATACGTGTATTTATATGTTTGTATTGTTTATTAGATAAATCACTCGTAAAGGCTGATCTACATTGATACAGTTTCTGGCGCCAGCGCCACTTGATTCCGGCGCTAGATAAGCACTGTATCAATGTAAACATGTTAGAATTCAGTCCAGCATGCAGTATCCAGCACTGGATCGAAATAGACCGGCTGCCTATTTTTTGATCCAGTGACAGCCCCGCGCACGCCGCGCAGCCAGTGGCACTGGATCCGTGTTAAGACTATGCGCCGGTGATCGCCACTGATTGCCAGTGATTCAGTGCCAGTGCTAATGCAGAGCTGGAATCCAGTGATGTTGGCGCCAGCTACTGTATGAACGTAAATCGGCCTTAACTGAAAAAATTCTAAACTGATTTACTTGTGTATTTATTGTTACAGATTTTTATCTATTAATTGAATATTAATAAACTCTAAATCTGAGATATGAGTTTTAAATCCTAATTCTAACTAAATATTCCGTATCTTCTGAAGGCTATATTTCAAAACGGACAATTTGTACGGGTTTGTCGCCATAGTAATTTTTTGTACTCTTGAAAAGACCTTTCAAACGACACTAAAGTCATTTTGATTGGACATGGGTACCAAAACGCCCATCCTCCTTTGAACTTTGATGTAAAATTTATTTAAGATTATGTGTGTATCCAATTATTACTTTGTTATTGACTTCTGGGACTATTTATAAATTTTAAATATTACCTTTTTTAATGTTTCCTGTATTCCTTCTTTATTTTTATTGATAAAGGAGATGTTCAAAAGTGGGCCTTTATTCCGAAGAAATTTGTACAGCCGTGATTTATATGTCATTTGAAAGCATATTTTCTAATCTACTTGAAATTTTAAGACGTTTATTTTATTGAACCTCCATATTTTGGAAAATCGATGAAGTATGTTAGAAGGTCCATGAAAAGCAATGTTTATTTTCTAACAGGTACATACGTCTTTTTCACGAATTATGAACATATCTGAGGTCCCTTCTATTATTTATTATGTTTTCAATACGTAAATATTATATTAAGTAACGTTGTAAATGTATTATTTATTAACATTATTAATTGTAAACCAAAGTCATGAAAAAACGGAACGACATAGATTGATATTAGTAACTGTCAGTGTCAACTGTCATTCCTAGACATTGCCGCAATCAAAAGTCAAATTCAATTGTCAATAATGGCAATCAATATTGGTACCTATATATTATTGATTATTAGTGTTTGCTTACGATAGTCGGCGACAATTTTATTTAACTAAACATTCAGATAGTAATTCTATTGTTTTATTACAATAATCATTGAACACGCAAATCAATGCAAAATGTTTAAATGCAAAATAAAATGTCAAACTCAAATGTCAACGTTAATTCATCACTCAATGTCACTATTCAGTACTGTCAGACTGTCAGTATCAGGTTAGAGTTGCCAGCAGTTAAAATTGCCCAGTGTGGCATGCTTTTTATCTATCTACGGAAATTCAAACATAAATAGAAAAAAAGGGAGGATCTCTTTTTTATTTTCGCAACCTTGTCACAATCAGAATAATTTTCTCTTTCTCCACATCTAAGTTTTGTTTGTGTACAAATTTAAAACCAGCCCCCATACATTTTTTGAACACCTCCTTTCTGGTTTACTTTGATGTAGTGATGCTGAACTATCGATAATTACACTATCGATTGTTGACCTTGAAATCAGTTAGTTAGGATATCGATAGGACTATCGATAGTATCGATAGTATATAATATGGTAATACTATTGATGATCTGCAATAGTATCGATACTATCGATAGTATTATACTATTGACATATAATAGTATCGATAGTATTATACCACCGATTTATTACAGAATACACTATTACAGAATACATAACTATCGATAGTCCAAAACTATCGAAACTTAACTTAACTATCAAACTTAAATACTATCGATAGTATCGATACTATTGCAGATAACCAATAGTATTACCATAATTTATACTATCGATACTATCGATAGTATTGATTTTTTCAATACTATCGATAGTATTATCGATAGTCTCACTATAGCCACACTATCGATAGACTATCAATAGTCTATCGATAGTAGCCTATCGAGCGGCATCATTACTTTGATGACATTATTTGTCAATGTAACTCTGACGTCTCTTTAGTTTTGCTTTTTATCGAAATTATTTATAACCAGCCAGGTTTGTTTTGACTTGTTTGTGGCACATTGACATGACATAATATGCACAGACTAGCTAAAGATTAATGTTTCGTTATACGGTATGCAACGACTAGTCTTTTTGGTAAAATATTTAATAAAGGTTTTTAACTGCAATATAACAGTAAATAAATTATAACTAAGTATTCAAAGATAGTTTAGGATGACTATTATAGTGATTTTTCCGGTGGAGTAGGGATAGCATGTCGCTTAAGTGGAGCTACTCCCACCACCAGACTTTACCGTTCAGAAATACATGTGCAGTCTCCTCACCTCACAGATGAAAACAGAGTGGGAGAAATGCATAATTAGCGATTGATGCACTGAGTTGCGAACAATGACGATGAACAATACAATACAATAAATTTATTTATAATTATAACAATATATTTATATTATGTTAAATATTGCTGTAAAGAAGTTTCACTTCATACGTGTGTACACTAGTACACGCACATATTTTTTTTGTCGGCGACTCAGGTAGAAATATGAAATATGAGATTGTTAGCATTATTTACTAATGAGGTACTTATTCCAAATATTTAGGTACTTACATCGTCCTTTGTTCAAGTCCCAATCTGGAAACCGCAAACTTTCAGTGTTCATTTTGATAGAACTGGAACAAACGAATAGCATGTTAAAACATATATTATTTTTCATTCATAGCTGAAAAACGAGCAAAGGAGCAATCTATCTATAAAACGGGGATCGAAAGCGTTACGTGCCCTTTGAACAGGGTCGCCATAAGCGGGCGTGCAAGAAGTGCACCGCATTAGGACGATGCGCATGGGCGGCAAATGGACGGCGGCGGGGCGGCGGTTGCAGGTGGTAGGGCCTAGAGCTCACCCGGGGAAGTACCACTGCCCGCCACGGTACTTAGTACCATTCCTACCGTGTAATAATTGTTTTCAGAACAATTGTGTTCCGGATAGGAAGGTTTGGAGCCGGTTACACTTTTTTAGAGGCGACCATCTCAGTCCTCAGGGGTAGCAACGCATCTGTGACCGAATTAGAACGAGACTCATTCAGTCTAGTTCTGGGTCGGTCGCAGTTGTCATGGGCGGCAGCGGAAGGTGGTGCTGCATGCTCGTTTGCTATCTTAATTCAATGAAAAAAGAAAAAAAAGTATTGGTCTAAGATCCCATAACACTTTTGCTTCATGCATCGAGTAAGTATTTGATTAAAATCATTTTTTTATGTACAATTAGGCAACGAACAATATGGTTTGCCTGGTGTGCCTATCGAAAAATGGCCGCTAGTATGTTTAATTAACGAAAGAAAAATGACTTTCTGGGAAGAACTTACATGCATCTGTTATTTATATAAAATTAGCTACCCGCCCCGGCTTCGCACGGGTGCAAGTTAGATTTACCATAGCAGCGCCATCTATTGATTACTTACTCAACCCAGTCGAAAGGTATCGACATCTGTTACATATAATTGTGACTGCCAAATAATAACACTCTTAATTTAGTTCTCTTGTGTGGCGCTAGGTGTCTGTTCATCTGTGAATAAGACTGCCATGTCAATTGTCATTACTTGCAAAACTTACTGTCAAATAATAAGAGACAAATAATTAGAAATAAATTAAAATTGCGACTATAATTTGAGATTTAAAGTATCCTATCTCTCAAGTTGGATCGAACTGCACATGGTGTGCGAATTTTATTATAATCGGTTAAGTGGTTTAGGAGTCCATCGCGGACCAACATTGTGACACGAGATTTATATATATTAAGATATACTCCAAGGTCAAGATATACACCTTGAGGTCCTGAAAAGTCGGGTGTGCCATTAGGCACATGGCCGCAACCTGTTGGCAGCCAGGCATAAAGAGGTGCTATTCTGGTGAAAATTTACACCCATCTGTTATTTGCATCATTTATAGGTCACAGAAGTGACCTACTACTAAGAAAGCTACTTTTTTTGCTGTACATGCTTAATATGTGTGCCTACGCAAAAATGGCTGCAACTTAGGTGTGCCAGCAGTTGAAGTCTGTTGTAAAACTTATATTTATATTTGTGAAATTTATACTCCTTGACGTATTTTCTTCATTTAAAGATCAAATTAAAGCTATTTTTTTCTGCACATGATAATCTATCACCATACCCCATTAAGTACCACCGCTCGCCAGGGTACTACCTAAGTACCATTCCTACCGTGTAATAATTGTTTTAAGAACAATTATTAAGATCCAGATAGGAAAGTGTGGAGCCTGTTACATATTTTAGACGCGACCATCTCATTCCTCAAAGGTAGCAGCACTTCTGTGACCGAATTAAAAAAAGACTTACTAACAATTACTAACCGGACTAACGACGACTGGCAGGACTATTTTTATCACTATCAGTCGCTATCCAAGTTCTCATGCTTATTAACAAACTAAGCAACTAATGTTCCAACATCGTCTACTAACTGGACTAATCATCTTAGTCCCTATTTGAGTCTTTTTCTGACTCGGTCACAGTTGTCATGGGAGGCAGCGGTTGGTGGTGCTGCATGCTAATATAATGTAATAAATAAATGATAATTAACGATCGATTAATAAATCACTATTTAAGAATTATTAGTTAAATTACCATTGCTGCTGTTAAAGTAAGGCAAAGCAAATAAGGGTTACTAATACTGTCGATGAAGTTGGCGTATGCCATACGGCGATGTATATGTATAGCTAAAAATTTTAATGCATAATCATATCCATGTATTCTTTAATCTCCAACGTCAGTCATATTTATTGTATTATGTTTTTCATACATTTATCGATCATCAATTATTGTATTGTATTATATTTTTGTCAAACACATTTATTGTATTAGGTAGATATTTTTTTTATAAAGAATATGTTACTGCTCGCTGTCTGTACCTACATGGTAGATATATGAGAAAACTATTACGGCGGGTTAGTATTAACGCTAAAGATTAACAAAAATGAGTTTTAGTACTTTTCTCTGTTTCTCTATCCCTGTTTTGTTGAAGCTTATCTCAGAATTGGGTTGTTTGCGGTTTTCACTAATATGCATAGGTATCGCAGTAAACTTTACTTAATTAATAGTGTTCTATTTCTAGCCGTTCATACACAAATTAAACTTATATCAGTGCCTCTATTATGAGTTGTTGTAGTAAACGTAAAGGACGTTACTATTGCAGTTAACGTTTAGAATTTGTATGAGAATCCGTACAGCGCCTCTAGTGGTTACGATACTGAACTACAATTCTCATACAAATTCTAAACGTCAACTGCAATAGTAACGTCCTTTACGTTTACTACAACAACTCATAATAGAGGCACAGTTTAAAGAATCATGTCTAACAATTTCCGAATGTAGCTACTTAAGGACTGATTTCCCGAAGCGAAGCGAGGGCGGGTTTACTGGTCATTAAAAAAAACTTCGTAAAATTTTAATACATTTTATTAACAAACAAAGCTTCAACAAAACAGGGATAGAGAAACAGAGAAAAGTACTAAAACTCATTTTTGTTAAAATTCGACCGAGATCGAACGAGATTAGCCCTCTGCAACTGAGGTGAAATAGTAGTAGAGATTCGACTGAGGTGGAGTCTGTCAGACGTCAATTTTAAAATGAAAATACTGTGAAAATATTTGTTGATATTAAGTTACTTATATTTTAAAAATGTTTTATGTTTTATATAGTACTTGATTATAAAAATATGTTAGGAATAAAATTAAAATTCTATGAATTATATCACGTATTTTATTGAGATCAAAATTTCAGACTTACTGTAACGAACTAAACAAATACAATTTTTTTTTCTATAACGTAAAAAAAAATTCAAAAACTTAACATTTATTCTGCTTTTTTATATTATAATAAACTAATATAAAAAAAAAAACATTGAGATCGTATGATACATTTAGGCACAAAACAGTCTTAAAGTTGAGCATATTTTTATATATCAAATTTGCAATCCTGACAAATCTGAGATGAACACTGCAGGCAAATATGCTTCTTACAGGCACAACAGGTGAACCTTGTCTGTCTTTTTAATTTACTAGGGCAAATACTGCACAGTTTTCTTGATGTTGGTCCAGGTTCTGGTGATGGTTCACGCTGAGAAGGCATATCCTTACCCAATATTCTTTTGATGGTTAGACGCAACTCTCTTGGCAGTCTATTGTTATAAACGCGCTCTTTCAGACTAGGCAGAACCAATTCTCTAGCTAAAGACAGTAAGAAGTCCGCTCTCCTCAGTTTAGCACCTGGACAACTTTGGTACAAAATAAAAGAATTCACTCCTGCTAGATCCAGGATTCTATAAAATCCTTACTAATATTATAAATGTGAAAGTGTGTTTGTTTGTTTGTTTGTTTGTTTGTTTGTTTGTTTGTTTGTTTGTTTGTGACGCTTTCACGTCGCAACAAAGCTATTATATGGTAAGGTTTATGTGTGTGGGGATAGTTAGGAGGGTGGAGAGTGACGTAGGCTACTTTTTACCGCGGAAAAACATCCCATTCCCATGGGAAGATCGATGTTTTGTTAGTTGCTAGATATTTATTTTCGGAGATGTCAATAGATGGCGTTAATAAAACTCATTTGCAAATTCTGAATTACGCTATCAAATACTACATGTAATTTACTTAAGTCATAGGCAAATGTAATAGGCTACTTTAGCTCTGCCTGGAGAACTCCCCGCTCCGGCTGTATTCAGTGTACCGCCCGCCCGCTGGCACTATCCTGTTGGCTGATGTCCGCAAGTTGCTGGACTCGCCGACACCGGTGGTGGGCGCGGGCGACTGGAACTGCAAGCATGCGGGGTGGAATAGCCTAGCTGCCAACAGAAGTGGAAGACTACTTTTTGATGCCGCTGAACAGCACGGCTACACTGTCGAGGGTGTTGCACACCGTTACCGCGGCTCTGAATAAGAGAGAACGCGTGTGTGCAGTATTCCTCGACATGGAAAAGGCGTTCGACCGTGTTTGGTACGACGGCTTTCTCGGCGTCGGCGCCGTCGGCGCCCCGGAGTACCGTTAAGGTGATCTCCAGTTTCCTCGAAAATAGAAGCTTCAGAGTAGTGATTGAAGACGCCGAATCCAACGAGCGTCCGATCGCAGCCGGCGTCCCGCAAGGGAGTTGCCTGTCCCCGGTCTGCTACGCCTGCTACACCGACGATATCCCGGCGGCAGGGGGGCGTCGCTTGCCCTGTATGCCGATGACGTGGCGTACATCACCACGTCGCTGAATAGAACCCACGCCATTGTCAAGATGCAGCGTGCGCTTGATGCCCTCCCCGAATGGCTCGCCGCGTGGAGACTGTCGGTGAATGTCGGGAAGACGCAGGCCGTGAACATAGGAGGATACCTCAACAGGCGGGACCCTACTCTGGAGCTTCACGGACAAGATATCCAATGGGCCCCACAGGCCAAATACCTGGGGGCAAAATCGACGGAAGACTTTCGATGAAGCCACAGGTTACGAAAGCCGTCGCGAATTCCAGAAGCGCGATGGCAGAAACCAGTGCTCTCCTCGGGCCTCCCTCTCGGACTGAAGCTCGGGGTCTACAAGACCTACATCAGATCCCGCCTCACGTACGCGGCACCGGCGTGGTACGCGCTCGCCAGCGAACCGCAGCGCAAGAGGATGCGCGCGGTTCAGGCGATTGCACTCCACCGGCTGACTGGTGCGCCGAGGTACCTACGTCAGGAACGCCGTCATCCAGAGGGACCTTCGAGTCGAGAGCCTGGACGACTTCATCGAGAGATTGGCACGCAACAAGTTCGGGCGTGTCGACGCGTCACGGTTCCCGCATCTGCAGGACCTGGCGCCGCTCCACACCCGTCCACCGGACCGCTGGGCCTTCCCGCGCGACTTGCTGGTTGCGCGGGACGGGGCTAGCACTGACTGATACTGGGGCTTCGTAAGTCATCGCCCGGCGCTGATCGGCTCCTGCTGGGCTTCCCACCAGCGGGATTCACCCGGTAGGGCCTCGATCGCCTGGGCGGCGCAAAGATGAACCCCATCCCGGTTAAGACTCTGTGGCCTGTAAAAAGGCCACCACTCACCGGACTTGACCTATTGGTTAACCACAGATGGACAACCAAGGGCGTTAGGGCCCAACCCAAGGACCGGCCCGTTTTAACGGGCCGCGAGAGACACCCCCAAAGGGGAACTAACTGTCCCGAGGGCTCCACACACCTCAGACAGGGTTGAGTGAAGAGAGCGAGTAGTAGGCTACTTTTTAGCCTAAATTCCTACGGGAGCGAGACCTACGCGGCTGTTACCTACGGGTCCCGAAGCGAAGCGCGGGCGGTTCTCTAGTATAACCATAGGCCAACGACGTGTCTTGCGACTGCACGAATATATCGAACATTTCTTGTCGATCTCGTCGACTCCACCTTTGGCGTGATTGTAATCTACAATCATAGTCGGTTTTTTCATTTGTTCATTGGTGCTTACTGAGTGATGGGAAGAAGAGATCAAAAGCACAGACAAATTAAAGTTATTGCCTATTTTAACAGCGACTTTCTAAATCTGCACGACTGCACGTGCGCTACAGTATTTTCTAACACAATACACATTTACAAATAAAGAATTTCTCTGGACAATACGAAACCTATACTAAAACAATAAACACAAAAATGTTCACTTATTTTACAAAACATTAAAAAATTAACTTTACAATATTGTTTTATTACGCACCCTATCGTTAAAGTATTGTCCGCAACACTGAATTCGCACCAGATGTGTGCCTCGTCGGTGGTTCTCATCAGACGTCGCTAACAAATATACTGTTGTTACATCTGACAGACACTATATAAATATACATGTTTTACTGAGGTTATGTATACGGGACACTAAGGAAATATAAATATTTTTGGGAGGTGACGTCTGTCAGAATCAATACTTATTGCTGTGCTTACGTCTGTCAGACACCAATCACGCCTACCACCACACCTGTGCACTGTGTCGCCAGGGGCGCACTACTGTCAGCTACCTTCAACCATTTGCGGAAGGTACTGAGCGGGACAGAGCTACATCACGCCACATTACGGAATGGCAACCTCTCATTTGTTTTCGGTGTCTGAGAAACTACCACCTCAGTTGCAGAGGGTTAGATTAGTATCTAACAGAACTTTTAGACTTTTAACTTCTCTACCATTTTTTTTAACGTGTGGAAAGGCCCTCGTCTCGTCTATCCGGCCACGGGAAGCCGGACAGGTATGTGGGACTCGAACCCACTAAATCCACACGGTGTCGACGCCAACCGCTTTGGTGCCGGGACAGTGTGCTACTCTCGCTCCACTGTCCCAGCGCGGCGGCCGCTGTAGTGGCGGCCTCAGCACGGCCTTGGCGGCCTAGGCACGGCGCGCTCTCTAGCCCCTTTCTCTATTGTTAATAATCATCATGCAACTTTTAAATCTAAACTTGTTCAAAAGTGTATACTTACGCTAAATACAATAAAACGTTAACACACTCACATCATGACAAATATTCATTTTCGTGTCAATCTGTATTTTTGGTTTTGTTTGTTTTGTAATAATTGCTTTTGATATAATTTCGTGAAAGTTAAGGTGTTTTCTTAATTAAAAGCAACAAAAAGATATTATTATAAAAATGTTCAGAATATCGCAATATGAATATGGTACCAAACAAATTTTAATCTTTTGTAAACGATAATGAGAAAGATTACCAACTTCATATTGTTTTAATTGTAATTATCTATATCTCTACTGGTAGGCATATAATTGTTGTGTCTGTACCACTTGAGATAGTGTATTGTGGTCTGTATACTTATATAATTATTATTTTTCTTTTGATTATAAATTGTTTTACCTATGAGTAAGTATGTATGTCTAAACAAAACCAATTTTAGCATTTTTAACTGTCTGTTTTTCCCGCTAAAACTCAAAATTGCCTCGACCGATACTAATGGACTTATGTTTTACTAGCTTTTGCCCGCGGCTTCGCCCGCGTGGAATTCGTTTATATCGCGAACCGGGGAAGTGGGGAAGAAGATACGTCATCAACTATCTTCCTGTGAAAATTCATCGAAATCGGTCAGGCGGTTTAGATTTTTCATACAAACTTTCATCCCCTATTTCAAGCATTTAGGGGTTGATTTTTGAAAAAAAAGTAGCCTATATGTGACTCTGGGTCTTCAACTATTTTCATTCCGAATTTCATCCAAATCGCACCGGTGGTTTAGCCGTGAAAACGTCACAGACAGACAGACAGACAGACAGACAGACAGACTTTCGCATTTATAATATTAGTATGGATGGATGATACTGTTTATCCTGGAATTTTTACGGAACCGAGATTGACTCGGTGAAAACTCTCAGGCAAATCTTTCTGGCTGCGAACGTAACTAGTAAGGAGAAATATAATTAAAAATAACTCGATTGGCTTACTAATGATAATGATAATGAAATTGTCTTTTACTGTAACTTAAGTTAAAAAACTTGAACTATTAGTTGGAATGTAATGACACGAATAATAATTAGGTATATCATTTATATTAACATGAATTATTTATTATTGTCATAATATTTTAACTTGGACAATAGAATTAACACGTATTATATTTTTATTTATTGTCAGTAACCCATTGTTTTATTAGGGTTACGTAGTCAACAAAGAATCCTTAATTTTGGTGTGCGTCTGTTCGCCTATCTGCAGCTAGAAAGTTGTAATTTGACATGACATAATATAAGGATCTATACACAAATTATACAATACTAGACTTCTCACTACGGCTTCGCCCCCGTAGAATTTTGTTTCGCTTTATATCCCTTTGGGGGAATTTCCAAAATTCCTCCCTTAGTGCTGTTCTACATTCCCCAAGGAACATACCACCAAAATTTCAACTTCTTGCGTTCAGTAGTCTCGGCTGTGCTTTGTCTGTTAGTCAGTCACCCAGTAACGGAAAAGTTTTTTAGAGTTTTATAAAAGTGAGATAATAAATATTATAATACGTGCTAATAACTAATATATTATGTTTGTAAATGCACCAGACTGTCCAAAAGCGGATAGGCTGACTTCACACCTTTTTGAACATGGTGAATTATTTTCAGGTCGTCATCTAATGTTTCTTGTGATGTTTTCCTTTAGCGAATCAAATGGTAATAAAACATTATTATCGCTTTTTGCTACTTCGTCGATTTAGATTTTTCTCATTTCTTTTATTTAACGTAAGCTGACATTTTTTAACCGGAGTGAAGTAACGCAGTTTTTTAATAATGATTTTCACGTATTAACTTTTTACACGTAGGTACCTACCTATACGAATAATTAATCTATCTATTCTATAATAAAACTGTAGGACCACGTGTTCTGTACATTTAATATTTTTTTTAAATTTCGACTAAGGAGCACTTAAATATCGAGATAGAACTCAAAAATATTTTTTTTTTATTTATTGTCTGTCTGCCTGTCTGACAGATCATCATGCGTAAACCACTGGACGGATTTCATTGAAACTTGGTAAAGTTATTACCTATATACTTTTAATATGCAACAAAGGGTTATCACTTAAATTAATACAATACGTATTGCTCAGTTTTTCGATATTTTGTAAGGAAAAGAAAAAAACATAAATGAATGCGGAGATTTGTAATTTTTGACGTGACAACGTCTTATAAATTGGTTTGCCGGGTGGCACTTCAAGAAACTGCGTTAGTAGCTCCGCTCACGTTACTTATAGTAGCTACGGCGTACACACGTTGGCGTGTTTCAGAAAATGGTACAGCGCCATCTCTGGAGAAGTAGAGTAATCTAGTTTGTTACCTCACTTAGTTGTGACTAATGGTTAATGGTCTAACGGTTAGCAGCGCTAGATGGCGGATGGTGTTACAATGTTTTAAATATAATTCTTTGTATAAATAAATGTTTTAAATTGTTACTATTATTTCATCCTTCTTCCTACTATACGAATGAATATTCACATTAAAATTATTTTACCACTCAAAGTCGTTGTCACGTAAAACTTTCGCCCGTATACCGACTTTACAGGCAACCAATTGTTTTTTTAAGGTAACTTTCTGACTAAACTAAAAATGATTTTAACCCCAGATTTAAAAATAATTATAGTTAAATAAGTAATCTTCAATGTAAAATCAGTATTAAAAAAAATGCCAGCAAAGGGTGCAAAAATGGGGATAAAGTTGGTACAATTAGAGGTACAGTGTTTATTCGAGTTGACGTAAGTTTTGTCATTTTTGTTGCGGGCTTAGATTTTTGTGAGACTTTTACTGAGAGATGGAGAAGGTTCTGGAGCAAAACATAGGCTACTTTTTATCCCGGAATTCCGTGGAATCCTTATTCACGCGGGAAAACTCATCATATGCGGGAACGAGGTCGCGGGTTCAGATGTTTATGGGACTTTCAGTGGGAGGTAGAGGAGGTTATGGAGCAATATATAGGCTACTTTTTGTTCCGTACTTCCCGCGGGATCGGGATTTACACGGGAAAAACTCCCTCCACTCAACTGCTCTGTAGAAATGGTCAAAAAAATACATTAAACATTTGCGGGTGCCAAAAATACTCGCGCAATGCGAATTCTGTGGCATCCTGCTAATATCATAAATGTGAAAATTTGTATGTTTGTAAGTTTGTATCCAAGGTCGTCAATCACGCAAAAACGGATGAATGGATTTAAATGAAATTTGGTATACGGATAGTATATACTTAACACATAGGATAATTTTAACCCCGGAAATCCCGCGGGATCCGAATTTACACGGGACAAACTCCTACGCGTATAGGTATAGCTTCTAACCAAACATATTAATATAAAAGTACCTAACAAGTCTGTCTTCCCGAGTTTATCCCGAGATTCCTACGGGAGCGGGACCTACGCGGTTGATACTTACGGGTCCCGAAGCGAAGCGAGGGCGGTTCGCTAGTAAAGAATAAATGAATAAACAAACACAAACAAATTTTACAAATTTTTGCTTGGCAAAATAAAATATAAAATATTTTAATTCCTAACCTAATGATCATCAAAAGTTGTTTGATCATGAAAGTGATGATTTTGAAATAATTTTGTAGTTTTTCGAAGGATTAAGTAACTTATGTTATAATCCTTCATAGACTCCCGACACCGCGGGATTTTCGTAATAAATAGTCACCGTCTCCCACAGACAATCAAGGATGGTATGGTACCAATGCGTTGTAAACTAAAAATTACACTCGGGGCCTTCAGAAGAAAAAAAGTCAATTCAATCAATCAAGAAGGGAAACCATTATAATTTGTCATAATTGTTATGCCATTATAATTAATTAGTATTGTATTTAATAACCTAATTAAATAACGCTTTTAGCGCTTTACTTTATGAATAACTCAATGATTCTATCAAATTAATTATTATACCTATATCAATTAAATCATTAAACATATAAAACATTAGATATTTTTTAGAATAGATGGTAGTAAATAGATTGAAGATTATTTTTCTTTGTAGATTTTTGCATAAATCAAGTTTTAAGCTTCAGGTGATATTTTATATTACACTAGGCAACACTCAAAATTTTATATTTAGGGACCACTTAGGGACATAGTGTAACATTTTTGTTACAAATGGTCACTTACTATTTCACTTATTTAGTTTTTCGTGATGTCATTCTTTTTTACTCCTGAAAATTAGATGCTTTTAGCTAGTTTACACTTTTAGGTAAAAAAATCAACTATAATAATTTGGCGGAAGAAATATTGCTGTATTAGTTTAAAAAAATCTACTAAATCGTATCCAATCAAATGAAGTTGTTTTAGTACTTTATAATTAAACTTTTTTGAAAATACTAGCTTATCTGTCACTTACTTGGTCTTTTTGTGAAATACTTTTCGCGACCGTTTTCGAATATCGCACAACCGACACTGTGTGTTATGTAACACGGTTTAAAACATAATGACTATTTTTCCTTATACCGAACTATCTGAAGCGGTAAGGTAGTAAGCGAGTATACACGCATTGATTACAGTGCAAAACAGTACAAAGGGGGATAGTTACCTTTATATGTTGGCAACACACACCTTACTACCTGGACACAGATTTGACACTAGAATCAACAGTTGTCTAGACCACACATTTATCAACCTTGATATGACAAAATTCTCATCCGCGGTCGCAGTACTAGACACTACTATAACTGACCACAAAATGGTAATAACATACATATTATATAATAAAAATATTTCAATGAGAACACCAATGATAAAATCCTTTATTAACTATGGAGATGCTTTAAAAACACTACAAACCATCGATTTGTCCTATTTATTAGACACGTATAATGCTTAATATACTCAGTCGAGAATTAATAAAATTATTAACCTATTGCCTTAACAAACACACAACGACTGTCAAAATACACTGCCAACAAAAAATACTAAAACCCTGGATTACCCCTGGTATTCTAAGATGTATTAGACATAGAAATAAGCTCCAAAAACAATTAAAACTTATTGAAAATAATGAAATTCTAAAAATTACATATCGTAGGTATCGCAACTTTTGCAATAATTTATTAAAAAAACCAAAAAATAATTATGAAAGAAATTTACTTAACAATGCTAAAAACAGTAATAAAACCCTATGGAATTACATAAAAAATCTTACACGTCTAAAACAAAATAACATAAATCTAACTGAACTTTTAAAATTAGGCGATAACCCTAAAAAATCTGCAAATCTCGTTAATAATCACTTCATTAATACTGGTAAAAATTTAGCAAGCAAAATAGACGTAGACTTAAATGAAATTAGAGATTACTTAGCATCCCTTCCCAACCATATAAACTCTATTGGTATTATAGAGCCTGACGCTTCTGAAGTTGAGAATGTTATTAATATCCTTAACCCTGACTCTGCTTCAGGCTGGGATAACATCCCTGCCCACTTTATATAAGCTGCGAAAAAAGAACTTACACCGATTATTACTCACCTCAGCATTCTGTGTTTTCAACAGTTAGTTCAGTTAGTTCAGTTAGTTCAGTTAGTTCAGTTAGTTCAGTTAGTTCAGTTAGTTCAGTTAGTTCAGTTAGTTCAGTTAGTTCAGTTAGTTCAGTTAGTTCAGTTAGTTCAGTTAGTTCAGTTAGTTCAGTTAGTTCAGTTAGTTCAGTTAGTGCAGTTAGTTCAGTTAGTTCAGTTAGTTCAGTTAGTTCAGTTAGTTCAGTTAGTTCAGTTAGTTCAGTTAGTTCAGTTAGTTCAGTTAGTTCAGTTAGTTCAGTTAGTTCAGTTAGTTCAGTTAGTTCAGTTAGTTCAGTTAGTTCAGTTAGTTCAGTTAGTTCAGTTAGTTCAGTTAGTTCAGTTAGTTCAGTTAGTTCAGTTAGTTCAGTTAGTTCAGTTAGTTCAGTTAGTTAGTTGAGTGACTGTGACAGTATAGACTCGCTACGTTCAGGATTCTACTAAAGAATCCCTCGCTACGCTCGGATTCTATTCTAGAATCCCTCACTTCGCTCTGGATTCAAAAGCGCCGTCGCCGTAAAAATATTACTTTGCTCCCTTGTTATACAATCTACTGTTGTATACTTACTCTTGTTATATGAGAAATAAAGTTATTATTATTATTATTACCTATATTAAAAAGTACCTATATTTTTCCTTAAACAAAAATATTATATTCTAAGCTGGAATAGTCCAAGCCTTATTTGTTACTCATTATATTTGAAAACACTGGAACAATTAAGATTGTTAAAATTATCGTAATCGTTTAATAATAATTATGTATCCTAATAAAAAGACAACAAAATAGGTATAAATAGTAAATTCTAAGTAATCCGCTTAATTTAATAATATTAGATTTATCAATGTAAGACTCGATGCTATTAGATATGGTTTTTAAGTTTGGAAGGTCTAATAAATTTTTAGCATACCTAATTTTCTAATGTTTGCAGTTTCAATAACATCGTATAGAGTTAATAACCTCCGCTTTGGAAGGCTGGTAAAAGGTTAGGTTAACCATTTTATTATTGAAATTGTATCAATTTTGAAGAAAATTTACTGAATAATAAATAAAATGAACACATTTTAATAAACCTTTGCGGCAATATTCCAATTTCTTCATAGAGATGATACACCATACTATTACTAGGCGATATAATTTATTCAATATATTGATCTGACTTTGGTAATGGCCATTGGTAATGTCTGTCAGTGTCCCTGTCGGTGTCCCTGGTTCGCTTCCGTGGCAGATAAATATGTCACCGATATAATACATAATTTAGGTGGTGCGTTTTATGATTTTTTACACACTTAAATTAGGACCTTTAAGGTAGCAAACGAACATGAATTTTTAATTAATTGTTTACGTTTTACATAGGTACCTACGAAAGGATTCCTTAATATGTTACTTGGTAAATGGATTTGTAGCAGGATTGGATGCAGGATGGACAGGATGGAGCAACATCTGACGGGTAGTTTTTGAGTTAACGATGTGAAGTAGTTTTCTTGTTTAAAGGTAGGTATTCTCAAATATTTCTCAAATATTCTCAAGTAAGTATTCTCAAATATTTCTAATGTGCAGACATAGGTAGATCAGTTACATGATTTATTATAAGCTAACATGTTTTTGCAATTCACTGTAGCATTGATCTTTCATAATTGAATAAAAGAACAGCCTAACAAAAATTACACGGCAAAGTCTCGTTTACAACTTTGTTACAGTAACGTAATAGGTAAATGTTGTGAATGTTCTGAGGCCTTTAGTACAACAGCTAATAACTCAACCAACAAACTCATTATTCCTACTCGTAAAAATAGTAATCGACAGTAGAATGGTTTCAGCAGTAGGCTTATAATTTTTTGATTATATAGATATTATTTCTTCCTTTAATTGGATTTTGTTTTAATTCGCTAATAAAAAAATTAATTTACAATATCATTTAAAATGTCTTCCTTCTTATGAGCGTATCTTACTGATACACACAAATAAGTACATAAAAAGTACGTCCTTCATCAAAATATCAATAACTAACCATGTAACCAACTATAATATTAACGCCTTTCATAATTGAACGGCAATGTTGACAATGTAAGTGGTCATGAAGCTTATGAAATTGCAATTGTTTATTCACACGGACAACAACATTTTCCGTTGAACTCAACGGTGTAGAGTAGAGTCTACTCAGTAGACGATAGTGGTCATATATTGCAACCATAACAAAAGTACTAGTGATGATTGATGGTTCAGTAAATCCATGGTTGTAAAGAGTAAAATCTGTCACCATTTTTCTCCATCTTACCATACCAGTATGTACACTCATAGCTCCACACTAGGATCCCATAATATATCCTAGATCCCAGACCATACATCGACATTGAAATTCCCAGAATTGATCACTACGCTTCGTTTGCATTTGAATTTGTTATAACGGTAACCCACAGACCCCTGTTATGGTTAATTGACGAATGATAGCGAGAATTTAAATTGACGTTAGTTACCTAGTAAACTTTGCGTTCAAGTTAAATTTAACTGTGAGCACACGGAAGTTTTAGCGGGAAGTGGCAATTCCATTATTCTCCGTGACTCAAGTCCATCCCGTCTGGTAACCATGCAAGTCGCCTTATCCCTGAAAAAAAGGACTTTATTTTTCACTTTACTTTAGGTTATCACTTTGCCGCGTCAAGATGTCGTAGCTATAAATTGTCACATAATCATTGCTTGTCGTACTTCGTTTTTTGTTGAACAAGTGTGCGAATATTCGCACATAGATTCATAATAAGTATAAAGTGCAGTCAGGCATTCATTCGCAAACTCAGCTGATATGCAAATGGGTTTGTGCATGACATTTTGATGAACTCCAATATTATGTTATTGTAGCAATCTATCTTCAAAATCTAAGTTCTTAATTTACATACTTAAAAATATAAACAAAATAAAAATAATATAACTAAAATAAATTAAATAAACTAGGGCCCTGTGGTGCAGTACCCAATACGCGGGCGTGAAAATGTAGTGGGCGTCAGGACCCCACGGACCAAGAGTTTCAACTCCAAATGCTTTGAAAAAAATAAGCACTTGAAATATGATAATTTGCTTACTCTTTTCTGCCGCCTCTGCCGCAGCACCGGCTCTGACTTTCGTACCATAGATATGGGACGGAGCCAGTGTATCAACGCATGTTGCATCCCACACTAGTGGCCGTTCCATAGTCCACGGCACGATCGACATACCGTCAGGCCTCTTGCCATCCTTCCTAAAAATGCCGTTAGGTTCTAAGACTGAAGGAACGTTTATTGTGACAAGAGACCTTCTAATAATATCGTTCAAAGCGGCGTGACGGGAAAAGCGGCCAGCATTTTTTTGACAAGAGAGACCGTGGAGCCCCAAAGCATCAACAACTGCACCACAGGAACAAGTATGAGGTGAGCAAACTTTGACACCTAAACACAGACAAACAGATATGCGCAAAGTATCAGGATCTAAGAGAGTGCCGATGGAAGCAGATGGAAGCGCCTGTAACCACTGACCAGACTCCCAACTTGACACAGCTCTCAATCTTGCTCTACTGATGTCTGATTGAGTATTATTAAGTAAATAATCGAACGTATGCTTACAAAGCAAATCATCCCAAGCTCTTTGTAAATGTAATGCTGAAGGAAAATTTAGAGACGTCGTCCTCCATTAATTTATGCCATCTTCCAAGCACGCAACACCGTAGTTTTGATCGTTATAATGCAGAATATTACCTACGAGTGTTGACGTGCTATGGACTGAGGACAAAAATGCCGGAAAAGCGACGCTAGAAATTTTTCTTACACCGAGACCGCGATATCTAAGGCCGCGGCCTCGAATCTTGCGGGCAGCAGCGGCGCGGCGGCGGCGGCGGCGCGGGCGCGGCAAGATGTTTTGCGTGTTATCAAATGGACCGACCCTCGAAAACAGCGGCGCGGCGGCGGTGTGGGAGCGGGTAACGAGCGGTGGTTGACAACGTCAAGCGGTGACCGCTCCCGCGTCGTGTGCGTCAGAATGGCGGGTCTGCTCATATTTAACGTTGATGTAGATTTAGAAAAAAAATCCTAAGTATATTCGAACACAAAAAGTTCTTTTATTTATACCGTGTATAATTCAAAATCACAGATAACTTTCCATTTAAAATTTAAGACTTGATATCGACTACGATACTCTATAGTACTCTATACCGTACGCTCAATGAACTCGTATATAGGGATACTAGTAAACCCGCCCTCGCTTCGCTTCGGGGAACCAGTCCCTTCAAAAATCTCTATAAATTTTAACAAATTATGTTATTCCAATGTCTAAGCTATATTACTGCAAAGTTTCGTGAAAATCCGTTCAGTAGTGTTTGCGTGTAATAGATTTAATATAAAACTATTAAAAAATAATATAGGTTATTGATAGAAATATTGTATTTAAATTGTATCAATACATATGAAATAAATTAATAAACTAGAGAAAGTATAGTATGTGTAGGTAAAAATGCAATAAAAGCTTGTAATAACTTATATTTCGAAAACATTTTAACCATAAGTTTATCAAAGGTAATATAAGTGAAATGAAAATGCAAATATTTATGACCAAGGTTATACTTTATTTTAGATTTTCTTTCTTAATACCTTTGGAAGAAACTTATTCACCATAATTATATAATGTACATAATGACACCTCATGTAAAAATAATAACTTATGTAACTGGCAGAATAACGATATAATTACATTAAAATTAGTTCTTTTCAATCTCGTTTCATTTCAACTTTTCAACTGTAAAATAAAATAGCAATAGCAATACAATATAATAATAATAATAGTTATTATTATTTAATAATTAAAACCATAACTAAATACGTAATACGTAATAAGAAAATTATAATAAAAAGAAATCTACTTAACTTGTACTGGTGGTCTGCTCCCTTCCAAAGTCAACCAAGAATTGACCAAACCACGACCAAGTCGTTGTATTTATGTCCTTCAAACTGTCAACCGACCAAGTCAGTTGATGTAATAAACGTCACAGTACAAAACTGAATATAAATTCCTAATAATATCGTAATAAAGTACAAACAAATTAGAAATTAATTTTAAAGGACCTTTTAATTATCATAACATGACATGTATTTTCGTATTTAT